>LR880970.1:780543082-780568721 GCA_904067115.1 Aegilops sharonensis
TGTCTATATAAACCGGAGGGTTTTAGTCCGTAGGACGAACAACAATCATACCATAGGCTAGCTTCTAGGGTTTAGCCTCTCCGATCTCGTGGTAGATCTACTCTTGTACTACCCATATCATCAATATTAATCAAGCAGGAGTAGGGTATTACCTCCATCGAGAGGGCCCGAACCTGGGTAAAAACATCGTGTCCCTTGTCTCCTGTTACCATCCGCCTAGACGCACAGTTTGGGACCCCCTACCCGAGATCCGCCGGTTTTGACACCGACATTGGTGCTTTCATTGAGAGTTCCTCTGTGTCGTCACCTATAGGCATGATGGCTCCTTCGATCATCAACAACGACGCGGTCCAGGGTGAGACTTTTCTCCCCGGACAGATCTTCGTATTCGGCGGCTTTGCACTGCGGGCCAATTCACTTGGCCATCTGGAGCAGATCAAAAGCTACGCCCCTGGCCATCAGGTCAGATTTGGAAGTTTGAACTACACGGCCGACATCCGCGGAGACTTGATCTTCGACAGATTCGAGCCACAGCCAAGCGCGCCGCACTATCTCGATGGGCATGATCTAGCTCTGCCGCTGAACAGTGCCCTGGAGGCCGCATCAGCATCCGCTCCGACCCTTAATCCGGAGCCGGATTCCCCGATCGAGGACGAGTGGTTGGACACCGCCTCGGGGGCTAGGATCTCAACGGCGATTGAGCCGAACTCCATCCCTGTCCTTTGCGAAGACCGTGACTCCAAGGTGCCGGACTCCGTTCCGGACTCCGAACCTCCCGCGCCCCTGCCAGTCGAATCCGACTGGACGTCGGTTGTGGAGTTCACCACCGCGGACATCTTTCATCACTCGCCCTTTGGCGATATCCTGAACTCACTAAAGTATCTCTCTTTATCCGGAGAGCCCTGGCCGGACAGGAAGGTTGGGATGTGGACGACGAAGAAATTCAACGCCCACCCACCACCCACTTTGTAGCCACTGTCGACGATTCAACCGACATGCTCGACTTCGACTCTGAAGACATCGACGGTATGGACGATGATGCCAGAGACGACCAAGACCCAGCGCCTACAGGGCACTAGAAGGCCACCTCGTCATACGACATATACATGGTGGACATCCCAAAAGATGGGAATGGCGATGGAACGGCGGAGGATGACCCCTCCAAGAAACAACCCAAACGCCGACGTCAGCGGCGCCGTTCTAAATCCCGCCACAGTAAAAACGGTGATTCCGGCACGGGATACAATAACACCCCGGACAGTGCCGAAGACGACCCCCTCCAGCAGGACTCAGCGCAGGAGGAGGGAGAAGCAAGACCGCACGACAGTGCGGCAGAAAGAGAGGTAGAGGATGATAATTATGCGCCTCCCTCCGAAGATGAGGCAAGCCTCGACGACGACAAATTTGTCGTGCCTAAGGATCCCGCCGAACAGGAGCGTTTCAAACACAGGCTTATGGCCATGGCAAGCAGCCTCAAGAAAAAGCAGCAACAGCTTAGAGCTGACCAAGACCTGCTAGCTGACAGATGGACTGAAGTCCTTGCAGCCAAAGAGTATGAACTCGAACGACCCTCCAAAAAATACCCCAAACGCAGGCTGCTACCCCAATTAGAGGAAGCAGCACCCAAACCTACATCACCAGCGCATGAAGCGGCCGACCGGCCACCCCGTGGTCGCGACAGAGAGGCCTCTAGACCCTCCATTCAAGCCGTACTCCGGCGTCGCTCGAAAAGTACCAAGGCACGGGGAAACACGCCAGACCTGCGAGACATATTGGAGGACAAGGCAAGGCATACAAGATCGATCTACGGATCACGTGGGCGCCCCACGACACGTGATGATAACCGTCACGCCGGATACAGCAACTCCGGCCGGGCCGAACACAGTAGACAAAGCTCATATGAGCTACGTCGTGATATAGCCCAATACAGAGGCGCCGCACACCCACTATGCTTCACAAATGAAGTAATCGATCATCAAGTCCCTGAGGGCTTCAAACCCGTAAACATCGAATCATACGATGGTACCACAGATCCTGCGGTCTGGATCGAGGACTATCTCCTCCATATCCACATGGCCCGCGGTGATGATCTACATGCCATCAAATACCTCCCACTCAAGCTTAAAGGACCAGCTCGGCATTGGCTCAACAGCTTGCCAACAGAATCAATTGGTTGTTGGGAGGACCTGGAAGCCGCATTCCTTGATAACTTTCAGGGCACATATGTGCGACTACCAGACGCCGATGACCTTAGCCATATAATTCAGCAGCCAGAAAAATCGGCCAGACAATTCTGGACGCGGTTCCTAACAAAGAAAAATCAAATCGTTGACTATCCGGATGCAGAGGCCCTTGCAGCCTTCAAACATAACATCCGCGACGAGTGGCTTGCCTGGCACCTAGGACAGGAAAAGCCGAAATCCATGGCAGCCCTCACAACACTCATGACCCGCTTTTGCACGGGAGAGGACAGCTGGCTAGCTCGAAGCAACAACTTGGCAAAACACCCTGATAGTTCGGATACCAAGGACAGCAATGGCAGGTCGCGTCGTAATAAGAACAAGCGCTGCATTAACGGCGATAATGCTGAAGATACGGCCGTCAATGCCAGATTCAGAGGCTCTAAACCCGGTCAGCGGAAGAAGCCATTCAAAAGAAATACCCAGGGCCCACCCAACTTGGACCGAATACTCGATCGCTTGTGCCAGATACATGGCACCCCCGAAAAGCCAGCCAACCACACCAACAGGGATTGTTGGGTGTTCAAGCAAGCATGCAAGTTAAGTGCCGAACTCAATGACAAGGGGCTGCATAGCGATGACGAGAAAGAGCCCCGGCCGCCGAACAATACAGGACAGAAGGGCTTTCCCACACAAGTGCGGACGGTGAACATGATATACGCAACCCACATACCCAAAAGGGAGCGGAAGCGTGCACTAAGGGACGTATATGCGATGGAGCCAGTCGCCCCGAAGTTCAACCCATGGTCCTCCTGCCCGATCACATTTGATCGAAGGGACCACCCCACTAGCATCCGTCACGGCGGATTCGCCGCATTGGTTCTTGACCCAATTATCGACAGATTTCACCTCACTAGAGTCCTGATGGACGGCGGTAGCAGCCTGAACCTGCTTTATCAAGACAGTGCGCAAAATGGGCATAGACCCCTCAAGGATTAAACCTACAAAGACGACCTTTAAAGGCGTCATACCGGGTGTAGAGGCCAATTGTACAGGCTCAGTTACACTCGAAGTGGTCTCCGGACCCCCGGATAACTTCCGAAGCGAAGAGTTAATCTTCGACATAGTCCCGTTCCGCAGCGGCTATCACGCACTGCTTGGACGAACCGCATTTGCAAAGTTCAATGCAGTGCCGCACTACGCATACCTCAAGCTCAAGATGCCAGGCCCTCGAGGAGTAATCACGGTCAATGGAAAAATGAACGCTCTCTCCGAACGGAGGAGCACACGGCAGCCCTCGTGGCGGAGGTGCAAAGCAGCCTCTCACAGCAATTCTCGAGTCCGGCCACTAAACGTCCGGACACCGTCAAGCGCACCCGGAGTAACCTACAACAAGACCGCCTGGCACGATCCAAGCACGCGTAACAATCCGGCCCCAACCCCAGCCCTCGCGAAATTGCGAAGCCAGTACTACGCGTACATAACTACGCTCTGGAGATACCATGGGCATAAGGGGAGGGGCACGACCACGACACGCCCAGAATGCGGCTCAACCGCACCAGGGGCTCCCAATTGTGTCATTCTTTTTCTTTTTTCTTTTTTCTCACTTTCAGGACTCTGTTCTCCAGAAGCCCTGTCCGGCATTCACGCCGAATACATGATGCAACAGCCAGGGAAGAAGAAAACTACGTCGAGTGTCCAGGTGGTCTCTGTTACGAGCATTATACCTGTTTTACATACCATCCCGCATCTTACCCCTGGAGGGGGACATGTTAAATAGTCCCATCCCTTGCTTATCGCACTATTTGTATCATTCCGCTTTCATTGCAGTACCTTTTTGAATAAACAATACATAGCTTTTGCCTATTATTGCACTCCTTTCTTTATCTATATATATGTTCATTTCATGACATGTTGCACCCATACACTTTGGTACGGCCAATACACCAGGGGCTTAAGTACCCCAAAAGTATGGTGTGATAAGTCCGAACACTTTCACAAGTGAGGCACCCCGAACTTATAGCATTATATGCATCGGTTCCGAATCATGTCTTGGGTCAATAGTTGGGTTTGCCCGGCTCCCATGTTTTGGTACCTTACGTTCCGTTATATCGGCTAAGGTAGCACTGGGAGAACCACTGCGATTGTGCCCCGGTTGAGCTGGGTTGAGCACCTCAGTGGAGAAAGCTAAAACTGACCGTCATGATAGGGCGAGAGCCGGTCGCTGTTCGAGAGGTTTTTTCGGGTCCCTAAAGACTTATGCCGCTTAGAGCGAGGAACCCACATTGTCCGGCCAACGCGTGGATAGCGCCCCGAACTCGGTCTTCCGAATACTAGGGGCTTCGCTGAAATTTAAAATTATAGAATTCTATGGCTAAGTGAGAGTGTTCAAGCATTATAAGTCTGGTTGCCTTGTTCGTTGTGTTGAGCGCCTCCCTCGATGGACCCAAGAATGGGAACAAGAGCGCTCAAGTTTATCCTGAACACCCCAGCACTCGTGGCATGGGGGCTGAAGCCAACGACTTGCCATCTCTCAAATTTGATAAACGGCCGCACAGAAGGTAATATTTTAAATTAACAAGCGTTGCTTAGCGCATATGAACAAGTTTTCAGCGTACAGGATAACAAATGCGAGTCTATTCAAAAATTACATCTTTGGAGCACTCATCCGCTATACGGCGGGCACCCTTCAAGACGCCCTCATAGTACATTTCGGGCGTGCGATGCTCCTTGCCCTTCGGTGTCCCATCCGTCACAAGCTTCTCCGCATCCAGCTTGCCCCAGTGCACTTTAGCATGGGCAAGGGCCCAACGGGCACCTTCGATATAGACGGAGCGCTTGATGACTTCAATCCATGGACAGGCGTCCACCAGCCGCTGCACTAACCCGAAGTAGCTCCCAGGCATGGCTTCCAATGGCCACAGCCGAACTATGAGGCCCTTCATGGCCTGTTCGGCGACCTTGTGGAGCTCGACCAGCTGCTTCAGCTAGTCGCTCAGGGGCACCGGACGGTCGGACTCAGCATACTGAGACCAGAACACCTTCTCCATCGAGCTCCCCTCCTTGGCACGGTAGAACGCGGCAGCATCAGACACACTACGGGGCAGATCTGCGAACGCTCCTGGAGAGCTCCGGATTTGGGTAAGTACTAGATAATTGACTTTTACATTCTTGCTCTGCATAAAGAATGCCTTACCCGCCGCGATCTTCTTTATTGCCTCAATCTCCTGGAGGGCTTTTTGGGCCTCGGCCTTAGCAACATGGGCACTCTCAAGAGCCGAAGCAAGCTCGGACTCTCGGGTCTTCGAGTCACGCTCCAAACCCTCGTGTTTTTCCACGAGAACCTGGGGCTCTTGCCGCACCTCCGCCAGCTGCGCCTCCCCCTTTTCTCGCTCGGTGCGCTCCGCAGCCGCTTTGTTTTCGGCCACGGACACCGCCTCCTTCAGGGTCGCCACCTCGCTCGTGGCCCCTGCAGTACCCATGTTGTTCCTGTTATCTTTTGCAACCAAATCCTTTTTATAAGGTATTTCTTTAATAAGGTGTTACTTACCTTCCTTGTCCTCGAGCTGCTTTTTGTCAAGGCCGAGCTCGTTCTCGGACCGCTCGAGGCTCTGCTTCAATGCATTGACCTCCGCAGTCAGTGCGGCAGAGGTCAGCAGCGCAGCCTGCATTCCCATATTGACATACTTATGTTAGACTCCTGCGTATATCTTTTTAGATCCTTAGTCCGGCTTTTCTTTCCGAACACCGAACTAAGCATCAGGGGCTACTGTCTATGCGGTAATATTTTTACATATTCTAAACTTACCTCAAAACCTGTTAGAAGGCTGGTACAGGCTTCAGTCAGCCCGCTCTTGGCGGACTGAACTTTCTGGATCACCACACTCATAACAGTGCGGTGCTCCTCCTTGATGGAGGCGCTGTTAAGCGCCTCCAGTAAGCTATCCGGTGCCTCCGGTTGGACGGAGGACACCGGCGTCTTACCCTTCCTACGAAGGGACCGCTTGCCAGACTTCGGAACCGCTGAAGGTTCCGGTATGGAGTCCGGACGAGGGTCGGGCTTAGAGCCCCTGGGGGTCTCGCCCCCCACGTGCCTGGAGTCTGGGAGGTTGCCTTGCGGCGCCTCCTGCGCCACCTCCTCTTGACCAGGCCCCCCTTGGGGCCCCACCTCGGCATCGTCCGCAGCGTGAGGTGAGGAGGCGGTCGGAAGTGAAGTACTCTCCATTTCCGACGAACTCAGGGACCCGCTCGACGAAGCGGCAAACTCGTCCTTGGGCGGGCTGCATGATTGTTCGGCATTAGAGAACACTACGCAATGAAAAAAAACCATGGGTATCCGGACACTTACGATCTCGCCAGGGGCTTCGCCCTTGTTGGCCACTCCTCCTCGTCGTCGTCGGCGTTGGTGGAGAAGTCCGGATGAAGGGTCCTTCCCTTCTTGGACCCTCCGGCCTCCCCAGTTGGGGCGGCCTTCCTTTTCTTCTCTCTGCCCGCTGGGGGAGAGGCTTCTTTTTCCTCCTCCTCTTCCTCAGAGGAGGATTCCGCCTCAGAGTTGTCGGGCGGTGAGTCCGACAGCACCTGGCGTCGGGAGCTCTTTCGAGTTCCCGTGGCCTCCTTCTTGGCCTTCTTCTCCGGCACCATGTGAGGTACCGGAGCCAGCAGCCCTGTCAATCGGGCGTCCGCTGGGTCTTCTGGCAAAGGGGCCGGACAGTTAACCTGTCCGGACGTCTTCAGCCAGTCCTGTCAAAGGTTAGGGAGTTTTAGATCCCGCATAGAGTCAAACCATGAAAAAAGAGTCCCATAAAGGGTAAAATAACTCACCTCGCTGGCTTGACGCTGCGAGCTGAATCCGCGATCTTCGGTAGCGGATGTGGGAGCCTCGGCGCCCTTGAACAACACCTTCCAGGCATCTTCGTACGTAGTGTCGAAGAGCCTTTTTAGAGTTGAGTGTTGTGCCGGATCAAACTCCCACAATTTGAAGGCCCGTTGTTGGCATGGGAGAATCCGGCGGATGAGCATCACCTGGATTACGTTGACAAGCCTGAGATTCTTGTCCACCAGGTTTCGGACGCAGGTTTTGAGTCCGGACAGCTCGTCCGAATTCCCCCACGTCAGGCCCGTCTCTTTCCATGATGAGAGCAGTGTGGGGAAGCCAGATCGGAATTCGGGGGCCGCCGCCCATTGAGAGTTGCGCGGCTCGGTGATGTAGAACCACACCGATTGCCACCCCTTTATGGTCTCCACAAAGGAGCCCTCGAGCCATAGGACTTTGGCCATCTTGGCAACCATGGCGCCTCCGCACTCCGCTTGGCGGCCGCCCACTACCTTCGGCTTGACATTGAAGATCTTCAGCCATAAGCCGAAGTGGGGCTGGATGCAGAGGAAGGCCTCACACACGACGATGAACGCCGATATGTTGAGGATGAAATTCGGGGCCAGATCGTGGAAGTCCAGGCCGTAGTAGAACATGAGCCCCTGGACAAATGGGCGAAGTGGAAAACCTAGTCCGCGGAGGAAGTGGGGGGGAGAAACACCACCCTCTCATGGGGCCTGGGGGTTGAAATGAGCTGCCCCTCGTCGGGTAGCCGGTGCGCGATGTTGCTGGACAAGTATCCGGCCTCCCGCAGCTTTGTGATGTGCCCCTCCGTGACGGAGGAGGCCATCCACCTGCCTCCCGCTTCGGACATAGTTGGAGAAGGTTGAGGTGGGGTGTGCGGACTTGGGCGCTGGAGCTCGAGTGCGCGAAAATGGATGAGCGAAGGAGGAAGAAGGCGTAGGTGAAAAGGTGGATCCTTATCCCCTTATATGGACGGACGAAGCTATGCGTCCCCCACCAGCCTGGTAAAACTCGCTTATCTCCCAAGCGCTGTAATCAATGGCGCGGATGGGTTACCACGTCCGTATTGATGGGAATCCCGGAATAAGAGGGCACGATCTAGGCTTTGATAAGATGTGCCAAGGAAACCGCCTCGCTAAACGTGCTGAGGTGGAACAGTAAAAACGATTCGTATAAAGGCCTGGCCGTGGTGTGATGTCACGCCGTGGAATACGTCAGCAGATCTGTGCAAAAATTATTCTCTCTACGGTGGTATGTGGAACTTGTTTTGCAGAGCCCGACACTATCCTTGTGTTCAAAACCTTCTATGAAGTATTCGGAGGAGGAACCCGCCTTGCAATGCCGAAGACAATATGCGTGCCGGACTCGTCGTCATTGAAGCCTGGTTCAGGGGCTACTGAGGGAGTCCTGGATTAGGGGTGTCCGGATAGCCGAACTATCACCTTTGGCCGGACTCCAAAACTATGAAGATACAAGATTGAAGACTTCGTCCCTTGTCCGGATAGGACTTTCCTTGGCGTGGAAGGCAAGCTTGGCGATACGGATATGTAGATCTCCTACCATTGTAACCGACTCTGTGTAACCCTAACCCTATCCGGTGTCTATATAAACCGGAGGGTTTTAGTCCATAGGACAAACAACAATCATACCATAGGCTAGCTTCTAGGGTTTAGCCTCTCCGATCTCGTGGTAGATCTACTCTTGTACTACCCATATCATCAATATTAATCAAGCAGGAGTAGGGTATTACCTCCATCGAGAGGGCCCGAACCTGGGTAAAAACATCGTGTCCCTTGTCTCCTGTTACCATCCGCCTAGACGCACAGTTCGGGACCCCCTACCCGAGATCCGCCGGTTTTGACACCGACACTCCTCGCCTCGCGCGCCTCGCCAAGGCTGTGTTTCCTCTGCGTCCCCGCCTGCACCGCACCTGGCCGCACCACGCGTGCCTGCGCACACCCCGCCTTCGGCTCCCATGCGGCCGTCCAGCCGTGCCCGCGCCGGGTGCTCCACCTCCCGCGCGTCCGCCCCGCCGCCTCCGGCTCGCCGCTAGCCGGGTCCGCCTCCGCGCGCCACCCCGGGCCGGCTCCCACGCCCGCCTGCTACGCCGCTCGGCCTCCTGCGTGCCGGCTGCGACCACCCGGCCGGCCGGCTTCCCGCGCACCCGGCTGGCTCCCTCGCGCGTCCATCTGCATCCCGCGAGCCCCCGCCGGGTCTTGCTGCGGCCGTCTGCTGACCCAGAAAAGAAACAGAAGAAGAGATGCCGTCTGGAAACAGACAAAAGTCAAGGGCCGGCTGCCCAAGCCGGCTGAGAAAGAGATGTCGGCTGTTGAAAAAAAAGAAGATGTGAGCCGACTGCTCCCATCAACATGGCCACGAGTGCAAAGAGTTCGGCTGCCAGCAGCCGACTGAAGAAAAATAAAAAAAGGTTCTGTCCGGCTTCCAGCAGCCGGACGAAGAAGAAAAAGAAGAAAACAAAAGACGCCTCCGCCCGCCCCCGGTGCCGCTCCGCCGGCGGCCCTGCCTGCCCGTTTCAGCGCCCGGTCGGCTGTGCCAAGCCGACCCGGCCGCCTCAAGGCATCGCCGGCTGTGTCCCGCTCTGCCGTCTGGCCAGTCGGGCCTGACCGGCTGGGGCCCCCTTCGAGCACCCGGAGGCTCGAAGGCTACACCCAACGGGTGTGCCACGGCGCACCGCAAGCACCAAGCCGCGCTGGCTGTCTTCGTCAACCTCCGCTTCGTCTGCGTCAAAGCAATGTGAGCTCCTCACCCGCATATTTTTGCACCGCGCAAACACGGATAACCTCGAGCGATGCTCGGGGGGCTATCTCCGCATTTTATTACAGTTGCACCATTGTTCGCCCCGGCACCAGCCAGAGTTGGCCCGGAGGCTGGCTGCTTGGCCTGAGACATTCGTTCCCACAGACGGCTTAGTAGCATGCACAGAACCGAAGGCCCACTCTCAGCCACAGACCGCCACGCTGCTGTCCGGCAAGCGAGAGCGAAAGCCAGAGGTCACCCCACGAGAAAAACGTCCGGGAGAAAACGGTTCGGACGACCCGGCCATTTGCTTTATGAGTATCTGCTCGGTCGAATCTGCTCCCAGAGTCTGAGTACAGTACACTCCACTCTGCGGCCCACACTCAGCCACACACCGCAGCGCGGCTGTCCAGCAGCGAGAGCACATGCCAAAGAGCACAGGGGACATGAAAAAGATTGAAGGGGGCTCGGCCGAAATCGAGTCGGCACCCTCCGCATAAAACTTGCAATGCTAAAAGCCAACATTTGATATATCTGCGCGGACTAACTTTGTCTTTTGCATGATCATTTCCGTGGGGACCCCCCCCCCCTCCTCGCTAGGAGGCTACACCTAGTGGGTGAGCTAACGCACCCCCACTGGAAGCAAGCCGCGCCGGCTGCAGCCCGCAGCCGGCTGTCAGCGATAACATCAGTCGGCGGACCCTGCGTTCGCGCCTGACAGCATCAGTCGGCGGACCCCGCGTCCGCGCCCGACAGCATCAGTCGGCGGACCCCATGTCCGCACCCGACAGCATCAGTCGGCGGACCCCATGTCCGCGCCCGACGGCTTCATTTGGCGTACCCTGCGTCCGTGCCCGACAGCATCAGTCGGCCGACCCTCATCCGCGCCCAACAGCTTCAGTCGGCGGACCCCGCGTTCGCGCCCAACAGCATCAACCGGCGGACTCCTTGTCCGCGCCCGGCACCCTCGACGTCGTCGTCGGTTTCATCATCAACAACAAGACCCTCCGCCCAACTTTTCCAAGTTGCCCGGAGGCTCGGAGGCTACACCCAGTGGGTGCGCTTGAGCGCCCCTGCTCGGAACAAGCCGTGCCTGTTGCACGCCCGCCAAATCCTTCGCCCAACTTTTCCAAAGTTGCCCGGAGGCTCGGAGGGTACACCCAGCGGGTGAGCTCGAGCGCCCCCGCCGGAAGCAAGCCGCGCTGGCTGCGACCTGCAGCCGGCTGTCATCAATCATCTTCTACATCAACACCCGCTAAAAAACCTCCACCCAACTTTGCGAAGTTGCCCGGAGGCTCGGAGGCTACTGTCGGGGTAATTGACCACGGGTACCCAAAGACGGCGAGACAATATTTTAAGACATCATGGCTAGCAAAACCCCTCAATCTGACTGCTCAGGCCGCCCCAGACGCCCCCCTGTCCGACTGCCCAGGCCGGCTCGCCACCCGGCTGCCCGGCCTGCTCTGCGTCCGGCTGCTCCAGTCGGCCTACTACGTGAAGTCAACTACGACGTCCCAACTGACACGCGCGGACTAGACGGCCATACCTCGCAGCGGTGTATTGTTGACGAATAGTAATGGCGACGTCACCTACAATGTACGCGTCCCTGGGCACTGTTATATAAAGTGCACCAGGGACAAGGTGGCATGCACACCACGCGCACACACACGGTCATGGGTGTCCCATGCCCACCTGCCCCCATGCCACTACCTAACTTAGGAAGTAAGCTACCCCAAGCCTATATATATGGGCACATATCCATCCATCCAGGAGGAGGCTCACGCACACACTCATTCGGCCAGAGGCCACGGCCACCCTAGCTCAGTGCTACTGTTCTCGGTCCAATACAGTTCCTGGAGCACTTTGTACTGTCAGATGTACACTCTACATATATATTCAGACATGTAGGAGTAGGGGTATTATCTTTTCGAAGAGCCCCGAACTTGGGTAAACTAGCGCGTGATACTCGCATACCTGTCCCTGGATATTCCAAGGCAATCTTGCCCTCAGCTCAAGCCACCCTGTGGCATCTGTCGACTCGCGGTATCTGTTGCCGACTGTCGCGAGAATACTCCAACAGTTACCATACTAACTACATGACAGTGTTGGTACTTGTTATGAAGCTACACCATTTTTCATAATAAATTTGTAAGAATGGCTGAAAAGTGAAAAAGTAAATAAAACTACATGCTTCCCCGGATTGATTTGTGACACTTGTATGAATTATAATTTTATAAATGTATATCTGTGATTGTTCCTCTAAATTTGAATGTGTTCCTCTGTAAGTTATATGTTTAAGTATAAACAAACAGAAAATTCTAGACTATATAGGGTGTCTAGGAGCAGTGTTCCCTATTTTGCTTATGCGTCAATTCGTCAAGTAAATAATTTACATAAAACACTTTGTGGTATTTGTTCAACCGTCTATGTAAGACACGTGTAAATAAATGTGAGCCCGGCGTAGATGATCAGATCGAATGGCCATATCAAATACGGGGCGTGACATGGAAGGCAAGCAAATCTTGTAATGTTTTTGCACAGAATCCTCATAATTTACATCATGATAGTACAAATCAGACCGCACGACGACACACCCCACCGCAAGCATGGTCTCCAAGACAGCTTACTTCCCGGGAACAAAGTTGATGGCGAATGCCCAAGCATTGTTGTTAACGGGGTCAGCGAGGTGATCAGCGAGGTTCTCTAGTGGACCCTTGCCGGTGACAATGGCTTGCACAAAGAAACCAAACATGGAGAACATGGCGAGACGACCGTTCTTGATCTCCTTGACCTTGAGCTCCGCAAATGCCTCGGGGTCGTCGGCAAGGCCGAGTGGGTCGAAACTGCCGCCTGGGTAGAGCGGGTCAACAATCTCACCGAGTGGTCCGCCTGCAATGCGGTAACCCTCGACGGCGCCCATAAGCACGACCTGACATGCCCAGATGGCAAGGATGCTTTGCGCGTGCACAAGGCTTGGGTTGCCGAGGTAGTCGAGGCCACCCTCGCTGAAGATCTGGGATCCGGCCTTGAACCAAACAGCCTCGCCGAACTTCACACCGTTGCGGGCGAGCAGCTCGGGGAAGACACAACCGAGCGCGCCAAGCATGGCCCAGCGGCAGTGGATCACCTCCAGCTCACGGTTCTTGGCAAAGGTCTCAGGGTCGGCTGATAACCCAGCAGTGTCCCAGCCGTAGTCACCAGGGAACTCACCGGTGAGGTAGCTTGGGGGCTCGCCAGAAAGTGGGCCGAGGTAGAGCACGCGGTCAGAGCCGTACCACGGGCTGCCGGAGGCAACCTGCTTGGCCTTTGCCGCTGTCTTGCGCATGGTGATGCGAGCCTCCCCGAAAAGAAAGGACGATGACAGGTTCTTCACTGCCTTGCTGGCAAAGGCTGGGGAAGAGAGTGACATGGTGGTTGCAGCCATTCTGATCGATGGAGGTTCTGTGTGTTCTCCAAGAATGAGGAATGGGTGTGGAGATGGCTTAAGAGGGTCGGGGCAAGGGGCTTCTTAAGGCAGTGGACGGGCAGAGGAGATTGAACTGATGTAAGCTGACAGGAGAGAGGTGTAGAGCAAGAAATCTGTATCTTGGATGTCATTGGTGCAGATTGAGAGCCACAAGGAGATCAGATATACTTGTGGATCTTGTGGATATGGCTAGTTGGGAATCTCTTTAGATAACTGTGATTGGATGACACGCCGATATATGCAGGTGAGCATGCCATGTATTTCCCTCCAAAAGGACAATATTGGATATCCATTCTTGCAACCAAGGAATATCACCGCAATTGTTGAGCAAATTTCTATTTGACTGACTGTACATTTTACTGACATCGTTATCTGAAATAGAAACGGAGACATGCTCATGCATGTTCGTCCATCCTAGCAACATCGATCCAGAGCATACGACAAATACAAGCTAGCAGCCGGAAGAAACATAACATGATCGTCGGATATGACCATACCTATTGCACCATCACCCAAATCCACGAAAAAGGGCTGCATCAACATTGATTTTTGCAGTGTCTGTGTTGGGCCTAAGCCAAACCTCTCATTGTATATTTGAACATTTCATGGAAATTTTGTAAATTATTAGATCACTTCTTGAAATTTATTTTATTTTTTTATGCAAAATAATTCATTTTCACGAACTAAGCATAGTTTACATGGTTAGTTTCTTTGTGTTGGAACCAAACCCACTTGTGTTTAAGTCCTAAACTTGGCATGATCACTCAAATATTTTCTAAATTTATTTCAAGTTTTCCGGCGCGATTCCTTGTATGATGTGTTCACATGGGTGAGTGTGTGTGGTGTGGTGAGCATCTGCGTTTACATTGTGTTTCTAAAAAATAAACATGTTTTCGAAATCTAATATAAGCATTTTCACGTGAATGACGCAACTCATGCGTTTTGAGGGGAGATACAATAGTTATACTCAACACTTTCCTCGTTGATCTTACACATATTTGTAATTATTAAGCTTAAAACATGTTTGTTTATTAAGAGTGTGCTTTATGTTTTCGTAGTTCCTATAATTGCACCTTCATGAGGGTTCTCAAATCTATCATGGGAAAATCGGCATTCTTCATAATCTAGGTAGATTCTTTTGTTGAAGTATATGAACGTTTCACATGAATGATATCGAGCATGTTTTTGATCTATTACGGCAATTATCATGTATCATATGAAATTTTTAGTTAATAATGGTGTGCTTGTAGAACTAGTAGATGAACATAATGACAAATTGTGGTTTGTTGTCTGTAAGAATACACAGGGCAAACACCCTAGGACAAGGATTATCAATGAATACTCTATTTTGGAGTGATGGACACATCAATGTCCCTAGTAGGAAAACCCTTGTAGTGGATACTGTCAATAAGACTAATACTACCATACTTGTTTTTAAGTGACCAAGAAAGAGCTTTTCTAATTCTTTTCTTAAGTCATTAGTTGGTCATAAGAATTTCTCCTGGAACCACCTCTCTTCTAAGGGTTTTGAAGCTGGTATCCTTATGGGAATTGATGAAGACATCGTTAATGTTGTTTCTTGGGACGTTAGGGATTTCTCTGTCTCTTGTGTGGTTAAATACAAGTTGATCGAGGTCATGTTTAGGGTGATTACTGTCTATGGCTCCCCTTATGAGGAAGAAAAAGATGATTTCCCTGATGTCATTGGTTGTTCTTAGATAACAGTATACCTACCTTAGTTGGAGGGGATTTTAATTTGGTTAGATACCAGCTGGATCTGTATTCTTATCATTAATCTCAAATGGAGTGGTAGTTTTAATTCTTGGATTACTATTTGGAGTCTATGAAAATCAAATTGTCTAGTACGATATTTACCATGGATAATAATCAAATTGATCCCTTTATGTCTATTTTCTACCATAGATCTGATTTACTTTTTCAACATAGAATTAGATAATTACCAAGGACTAGTAGTGATCACACTGCCATTCCGTGGGATTCAGTCTTGAACAAACCTGCTAAGTCTAGTAGTTATAAGCTAGCTTAGATTTCAAAGATCTAGTCACTAAGATCTGGAGGGAACCTACTAAGGGCCAGACTGCTATTGATATTTTGCAGTATAAGATTAGGAAGCTTAGGAGAGTTACTGAAGGTTGGGGATTTAACATAGAAGCCGATCTTAGGAAGCTTAAGAAATATCTCATTGAGGAATATGATTTTTGGATATCAAATCTAAGAACTTTGAGCTCTCTACTGATGAGCAAGCCTACTTTGAGGTGGTTTGTTGTTAAGCACACCTATGCGATTTCATCCTACTTATTTTGATAAACAATTTTATTTACTGATGCTTTGTTGCACTTTTGAGGGTAAATCATGTGGTTTAAATATGTTAATGATGTGGAGAGTTGGGAATAGTGAAAGTATGAACACTAGGCCCAAAAATTGCTTTTGGAGGCTGAGCTCCATGGAGGCCTTCATTTGCAATTTTCAAAGTTCATTTTTTACATTTCAAAAAATTCTGAAAAAAATTTAGATATACATGAGGCATAATGTATAGTGTGTAAATTTTCAAGACGAAATATGTTGAAATGAGGGTTGTGAAAAAACAAATATTGGCCTTTGCAGCACATGATGCTATTCATCTTCAAAGTCCATGAATTTGTTTTTTTTGTACAGGTCGCATTTCAAGGTATTTCATCCTGAATTTTCACACACATATACATTTCAACCTTGTATACTTGCATATATATTTTTAGATTTTTTTAAACCAAAAGGTTTGAATTTTCAAAAATTGGGCTTTTCAGCACATGATGCTATTCATCTTCAAAGTCCATGAATTTGTTTTTTTTGTACAGGTCGCATTTCAAGGTATTTCATCCTAAATTTTCACACACATATGCATTTCAACCTTGCATACTTGCGTATATATTTTAGATTTTTTAAACCAAAAGGTTTGAATTTTGAAATTTTCAAAAAAAAGGGCTTCATGGGGCCCGGTCACGAAAACGCCCCACTCCACTAGGCCATGTTTCCAAGCATTGAAAGACCGTTTTACACACTTTTGTTACTTGCTACTTTACTATTTCTATTACAAAACCCTATTTCTATCATCCATAATACGCATCTAACATCATCTCTTCCCCGAACTAGTGCACCTATACAACTGACAATTTTATTGGGTGTGTTAGGGACATAAGAGATCGCTTGTATTTGATTGCAAGGTTGTTTGAGACCACCTTCATCCTACACCTCCTGCGGATTGATAAAATCTTAGGTCATCAACTTTAGAGAAATTTGATGTTGGCGTCTAAAACTCTACGCTTGGGGGCCCAACAAAATATATAAGAATAAAGTTGTATAATAGACATCAAGCCGCAGATGAAGGGGAAGACGGCAGTGGCAGGCGACTAGAGGCCAACAATAATCATGGTGTGGATGAGGACGGAGGCGAATCCTGTTGCAGGGCCGGTTATGGTGAGCAAGATATGTCTGCCGACCACGAGATATGGCCATGAATGCCAGCCAAAAAGGACATGGGGCGTTCACGCCAACGATCGAGGATCTGAATGTGATCCTCCATGGACGCCATGTGCTCTCCACCGTAAAGGAGGCGGAGCCCGATGAGGTGGTCAGCGGCGCCAACAAGGAGACATCAGGCAGAGAGAAACTAGGGTTGGGGCAGAAGGTGGGATTTGGGCTCCGGCTGCAGTTAGGGTGATAGAGGGTTGGAAGGGGACGCTCATGTCAAGCCTTGTGTTTGGAATTTAGACCTATACATTTTTGTGAAATGCTACATAAATATAGCGTGGGTGTGTTGCTCAGTTTTTGGAAAGTTATCAGCTGAAATGTTGAACTATAAATCTAGTGCACTAGTACTACCTCTGTCTGGGTTTACTATCCCGCTCGTATTTTTGACATATTTTGACCCTAATTTTTACTAATAAAATATAAGGTAGACGTAGGCAAAATAATATTATCAGAAATTACATTGAAATGTGTATCTAATAATATAAATTTTAGTGACATGCTTTAATATTCTGCTAGTTAAATATATCTAGTCACCCAAAATACGATGGGACTAATAAACGGGGGAGGTAATACACACGAATGTGTTTGGCCTAGTGTGCGAAGCCCCGATCTTTTGGACTGAGAGGGACGGCGTGCGTCTGCCGGATTATCCCGTGCATCTTCGTCTCATCTCTCTCGTGAAAACTGCGATGCATGATAGTATACTAGTATGACAGCGTACGTACACCGATGTTGTTTTGGGAAAATGGGCAATGCAAAGGGGGCTGAGACCGAGCTCAACCCAGTCTTTTGACCGCTCTCTGCTCTTGACCTGTGGATAAAACGCAGCATCTACTACGAATAACTAGACGTGGTGCGCTCACCGATCTTCTTTGGGAAACTGGAATGCAAGGGTACTGAGAGCATCTCCAGCCGTTGCTCCCCAGGACGCATAAAAATCGCTTCTTAAGGGCGAGCCAGCGATACAATCGGCGCTGGGTGCCGTTCAGTCGTCGCCCCCAGCTTGCCCTCAGGCGTCGAAATTGGCCCACTTTTCAGCCCCATTTCGGCGAATAAAGGGCATATATGGACGAGAATAGGTCCATATTCGGCGTGGTTCGCCGTGTCTCGACGTTCAATTATCAACACAATTTTTTCTTATCACATATTTCATCACAGAAAAATCAAATACTTCAACAAAATAGTACAACAACAAATAGTTCAATACAAATTATATAGTTCAACAAATAAAAACTCATAGTTCATCACCGGGAGCTCCGTATGCAAGCATCCTCATCGCTGTCGTGCACTTCTAGATGGAGGTGAATCCAAGGGCGCCAGTGCAATCCATCTTGCACTTGAAGTAGTTGTCGAACTCCTGGATGGAATTCACAATCCTGAGAAAGAGCTTTCGGCTCATCCGATAACAGCGCCGAAATGTTTTCTCGCCGTGAAGTGGAGCATCGGCGAAGTAGTCGGAGTAGAGCATGCAGTAGCCTTCGAGACGATGCCGGTTCTTTGCTTTCACCCGCCCCGGCGCCGAGCCACCTCGCCGCGGCTTTTCATTGCTCGCCAGCAGCTGGGCGAGGGCGGCGAGCACCATGAGATGCTCTTCTTCCTGGACGTCGGCCTCGGCTTCTTCCTCCAACAGCGCGGTGAGCGCTTCCTCGTCATCCGAGTTCATCGCCGAGGCAGGCAAATCGCCGAACACCTTGCGCCCGGTGGGCGTGTACCCTCCGCGGCCGGAAACGGCGGCCGGAAACGCCCAGCTGCTGTTGGAGGCGCTTCCGCGGCGAAGCTCTGCTATTTTTCCGACGGGGAATGGCTATCTAGCGGTGAAGGGCAGCGGGCAGCACCGGGATATAGCTAGTGGCGGCCGAGGGCGCGGGGGGTGGGAGGCGAGTCGAGGAAGAAAACCTTGACTTTTCCCCTGACGGTGTGGGCCAGCCACGCTTTTCCCTTGCGCCGGAGCCCCCAATTGCCCCCCAGTGCGCCTGGTTCGGCCTGTGACCGTTGGGCGGAAAAAAGGGCCGAACCGGCGATTTTCGGCGTCCTGTGGGCGCGACTGGGGCGTTTTTTGGCGCCGGCGCCGAAAAAGTGGCCTGGGGGGCCTGTTGGGGGCGCGGCTGGAGATGCTTTGAGATCGAGCTCAGGCCAACTCCACCTCAGGACCCCAAACAGACGTCCACATCTGTCTTGAGCCGTCCTGACCCCAAACAGACGCGCCCTGCCCCGATCTCCTCCGCCTCGCCGTCGTCCCACCCCGCCCCGTGCTCCGCCGCCCCGCCCCGACCTCCTCCGCCTCGCTGCCGTCCCGCCCCGCCCTCAGCTCCTTCATCTCGGCCGCGTGGCGTGCGCGTGCGCGTCTCGCGTGCGCGTCCCCGCCCCGAGCTCCTCCGCCTCGCCGCCGTCCCGCCCCGTCCTCAGCTCCTCCGTCGCAGCCGCCCCGCCTCGCCTCGCCGCTGCGGCGCCACGTCCGCGCAGCAGCCCGCCGCGTGCGCCCTGGCCACACCGCGCAAGAGCAGCAGCTCGCCGCCGCCGCCCCGACCCACCTCGCCGGCACCCCGAGCCGCGCCCTCGCTCGGAGCTGGTGCTAGCACGCTTCTGCGCACGCGCTAGTAGCTAGCTAGCTCCCACCCAGCTGTTGTTGCGCACGCACTAGTATTAGCTAGCTAGCTAACTAGTATCGAGCTTCTGCTGCGCACGGCGGCGGGCGCGGGGCGCGCAACGGCGGGTGCGGGCCGTGTAGTGGCGGGCGCGGCGGCGGCGGGCTGCCGGCGGCCGGCAAGGGAGCAAAAAAAGCAACGAGGTCGTGAGTGGCTAGGTGTGGGTCGCTGACCTGTGGGCCAGTGGCGGACATGAGCGGACGAGAGGAAGCGAGTAGCGCGTCCGTTTTTGTCAGCCCAAACGCATTCGTGGTCCAAGTTTGATCTGGATTTGGGGTCGGGCCAGACTAAAAAGGATGCCAACGGACAATTGTCCGTTTGGGTGTTCCTGTTGGGCCATGTTTTACCCTAAACGAACGACCCCGGACGATTTCGGATCGTGCGTGGAGTTGGCCTCAGCCCGGCCTTTTGACCGCTCTATGCTATTGAGCAACGGGTAGTACGCAGCAGCTACGTGTAGACGTGGTGTGCTCGCCCCTGCATTTCCTGGATTCCCGTACATGCATGACGGCATGATGCAACCAACTACGAGTAGTATCCATCACGAGAGAGAGAGAGAGAGATGTACGTACCATTGCCACCTTTCGAGAATTCAAAAGTTTTCGTAGTCGCGCAAGTCCGAGCTAGGCGCACACAGTTGTGCTAACATGCATGAGTTTTCATTCAAAAAAGAAAAGAAAAAAAGTTGTGCTGTGTTGCATGAGACGAGGAAAGGGAAAGCATGGCTGCATTGGCTGGCTGCATGAACGCTTCCGCCGTGCCAGGCTACCTCACATGCATTGCAGCTGCAGAGTAGCGCTTGCGTGGTACGACAGTATACAGTATACTCCAGTCGAGAGATGGCACGACCAGTCACACATTTTGTTGTTTTGCCAAAGCACACGCATTCATGTATCTATGTTCGAAAGAAACAAAGCATTAAGAGAAATCTTGGGTTAATCTTGGATGCATTTGAACATCTTTGCGCTACGCATTGACTGCATGGATTAGCCTCGGGCAACCTCAGAATGATGCACCATCAAGCGCTCTCTCTCCCTCCCTCAGTCCCTCTCTCCTGCAGCTGCTCCTCTCGGGTAGGACGAGAAAGCACGCCAGGTAAAGCTAGCGTTGCAGCTGGGTACCGTGCCACAGTGCTGTGTCACGTACATACGTACATTCGTATGACGGAAACGGCAACTGCGATGTATTTGACCGGCTCAGTCGTACACTAGCTTGGATGAGCAGAGCAGAGATCCGGAGAATGCAATGCATCATCAGTATTTTTTGTATGCTGTGGCACGGCAGCTTGCTTGACTGCCCAGCCACTGCTCCCTCCTGCGATGAAAGGAGCGTACAACCGACCTGTGAAGCATGCATGCATTGGAATTATCACATCGCCCAGCCTTTTGACCACTATTCAAATGCCTCCCCTCGCCGGTCTCTGTCGTCTTCTCCCTCTCGCACAGACCAGGGCACAACCAGAAGTACCTCTATATAAACAGCGCCCTCCCCTCTTGCAGCCCAGCTCCACCAGCCACCCAACCAAACCAGCAGCTCATCAGTCCTACTCCCCGCTCCCCACCCTTCGTCGCAGCAGCAGCTCCACCCATGGCGATGTTCAAGAAGGTGGCCAAGCACCAGCTGCAGCTGCTCTTCATCGTGTTCATCCTCGGCAGCTCCGAGCGCGTGCGCCGCGCCGACGACGCCAACCCCTGTGGGAGGGGCGTCCACGCGCGCGCCGTCCTCGCGCACCGCCTCCTCGCCCTCCCCGCCCTCCCCGCCGCCGCGCTGCTCCTCTCGGTGAGGATGGCGGTCGGCCTCGCCGAGGCCGCCGCGCTCGCCGCGGGCGCCAAAGCCGAGGGCCTCGCGTCCGTGCCGGGCCTGTGGCGCAGGGCGGCGCTGCGCGCGCAGCTCCTCCTCGCCGTCGCCCTCTGCGCCGCCTCCTTCCTCTTCGCCGGCGCCGCCTCCCACTACGGATTCCGGTACAAGTCCGGCTGCGCCATGGACCTGGCGCCGTGGATCCTCGTCCCCCTGAAGGCGCTGGTCCTGGTGGGCATGGTTTCTCTGCACTGCAAGTACGCGCGGGCGGCCGTGTCCAGCAACTAGATGATCCATCCGTCTAGCCAACCAGCCAGCGTAGCTACCGTCGTCGTCGTCGTCGATCGTGTTCGTGTTAGGGTTCGTCGTCGTCTGTGTGTGCGTTGTATCTTGTATCCGAATTGGCGTGTTCGGACGTCTGAAGGTCCATGACCATGATGTAACTTAGGGAGTGCGTGCGTGGGGGTAGAAGGAGCACCTGTATGTGCCGACGGCTGTTTGGATTCGGGATCTCGATGGTTTACTCGTCATGATCTATTCTATGGTGTTCTCTTCTCGTTTCCCAATTGCTGTATTCTCGATCTTGCTGTATTTACATAGTACGTGCTCGTCTTGTGTGCAAGTTTTACCGGTGGAGATGTGGACGTTCAATTCAAACTATGGTGCACTCCAAACCAACCAAATCAAATTAAGTTTTTTTCCTACTGATTTTTCACAGTTTGGGGCGGATTTTGGGTCCGCATGCAGCTTCGCTCTTGGTTTTCTCTTGTGACGTACAAATGTGTTCCTTGTGGTTCAGGGCAGTACACGATACCAAGTGTGCATGAAACATTAATCTGGGATGTCCATCCTTGATGCAACGGGCATGTTATAACGTGACACGTTACTGGATCCCTGCCCATCGCCTCGTAATGGTCGTGTGTGGTGCCACAAAATTGAAATATGCTTCAGCTTTGCAGGACTACAGGGAGATCACCGGAGAATTTCAACGGTATGCCCCGGCGGCAATTACGTAAAAGTTTTTGTAACTTGTTGGTGTAGCATTGCTTGGCAGAGAATAGAGCAGGTCGGGCCAAGGTTTGCTACATCTACATGAATCTATATCTATATCTATATCTATATCTATACCTACTATTAAAGGGAATAGGTATTCTTCGTTTGATTTAGTCCTTTTCGTTTGCTTTGAATCCACGCTAAAGTTTCGCTAAGCGGTCTGGGCTAGGCACATGTATGTTAATGAGCCTTTTATGAGCTTTCATAGAGACACAAAAAAGAATTAGGTCAAAATAAAATAAATCAACATTGTGGAAATTGAATACATGACCTTTTGTATGGCTCTTCGATGTAACAACCAACGATCTATGCGCCTTTCACATTTACTAATCCCAACTCGCTCTACGAGTGGTGGTCCTCATGTTTAGGGAAAGCTAATTAATCAAATGAGCTAATTAAAGGAAGGATTGTGGGCTTAAATAGAATATTTAAACGGACGTAGCTAATTAAAGAAAGGATTATGGATAAATCGGTGGAATAATTAAAAGGAAGATTGTGGTCTTAATAGATTCTACAAGAAGGATTTAAGGTAAAAAGGTAGGATAATTAGAAGGAAAAATCTGTAGGCTTCAATGTGTTGTGGCTATTAAATTAGAAAAGGAAGAATTTCATTTCCGACTAAAACTGATGAGCACGTCATGGTAATTAAAGGAAGGATTATCCTTACATGGAATCAGTAGGAGATTGTGTCCAGCAAAGAAAATATGAACACGGCTAAACTGCATCGTATTTTTTTATGTTCATTTTGTAGAAGGATGCTATGTTGCAGCATGTTTTTCATAGCGAATCCGGTGTTGTGGGCTATTACGTTTGCACAAAACATTAATTTATCCCGTTGTAACGCACGAGTATATGTGCTAGCATTACTGTATAACTTACATACGAGGTGATCTGTCGTCATTTGGTTCGAAGAAACAAAAAACATCATGCCCACCCTGCGAAAATCAGGGTTGAGGGAGGAAAGAACTTAACTTTACGTTAATAACTTATGTAGGTGTAACATTTTTGGGTCAGGCCAAGCAAGAGAGAGTGCACCGTACCGTGGGAACCAGAGGCAGAGCATGGCTTGGACGGTTGTGGTCACGCGCGCAGGTGCATGCCGTGCATGATCCCCAGCCAGCCTCTGTGGTAGTCTCGTTTCACCGGAACGGCAACTTCGCGCGTGTCGGGCATGCGTCGGGCATGCCACCGTGTGTTTCAATTTTCAAACGCGCGCTCGTGTACGATCGCACCTTTTCTTTCTTTCACACGCGAAAATTCTACACCTACATGAAACTTACGTATGTTAACGTAACCTTCCAACTGAATTTCAGGTGGCTAAGAGCAACTCTAACGCCTGACCCAAACGGACGGCACTTTTGTCTGCTTTTTGTCCGTTTGGGTCGGTCGCCCGCCCGGTGTCCGCCCCGTTTAAGATTTAGGTCGGCAGTGCGTTCAACGCGCCGATTCATATATGACGGCATGGCCAGCTGGCCGCCCTTTTTAACAAATAGCACAAATTTTACATTATTTCACACACAATTTTTGCATTATTTCACAAGCAAACATATAGTCCACAACCAAATGAATAGCATAGTTTCAATCAAATAAATAGCACAGTTTTATAAGCCAAATAAAAATAAAATAGTCTCATATCGTTTTGCAAGCCGAATAAAAAAGATACATCTATTGGTTGGCAACATAAGCACACATATACTCAACCAAATCATTTTGCAGTTGCATGTGAGTTTCCCAATCACGCATGTCATGATGAAATTGGGTGAATTGTTCAAACGTTGCCACTCCTCCAGGCTCAGGCACAATATTCTCACCCTGAAACTGAAACCCTTGATCGTAGAGACATACCGGGCGCTCATCTTCCACGATCATATTGTGCATGATCACACAAGCAGTCATCACTTCCCATAGTTTCTTTGTGCTCCAAGTCCTAGCAGGATACCGAACGATGCCCATCGAGATTGCAAAACACCAAAGGCACGCTCGATGTCCTTCCTAGCACTCTCTTGCTCTTGGGCAAATCTTTTCCTCTTCTATCCTACAGGGTAGGGGATTGTCTTCACAATAGTGGTCCACTGAGGATAGGTACCGTCACCTAGGTATTATCCTTTGTCGTAGTTGTGGCCGATGATGGTAACATTCACTGGTGGGCTGTTTTCTTCGGCAAGCCTAGCAAACACCGGCGAGCGCTGAAGCACGTTGATATCATTGTGTAGAATGGCGAATAATGTAATGCAAGAGAGAAGAGTTTATGATGGGTACTTGGTATGGCTTGACTTGACGTAGATCTCCCCGGCAACGGCACCAGAAATCCTTCCTGCTACCTCTTGAGCTTGCGTTGGTTTTTTCCTTGAAGAGGAAAGGGTGATGCAGCAAAGTAGAGTAAGTATTTCCCACAGTTTGAGAACCAAGGTATCAATCCAGTAGGAGACAACGCACAAGTCACCAAATACCTGCACAAACAATCAACAACTTGCACCAAACGCGATAAAGGGGTTGTCAATCCCTTCACGGTTACTTGCAAAAGTGTGATCTGATAGAGACAGATAAACGGCAAATTAAATATTTTTGGAGATCAGAAAGTAAAAGATTACAAAATAGTAGATCGAAAATTAGTATGATGTAAAAGAGAACTTATCATGATGGAAAAGAGATCCCGGGGCCATAGGTTTCACTAGTGGCTTCTCTCAAGATAGCAAATATTACGGTGGGTGAACAAATTACTGCCGAGCAATTGATAGAAGAGCGCATAATTATGATGATATCTAAAGCAATGATCATGAATATAGGCATCACGTCCATGTCAAGTAGACCGAAATGATTCTGCATCTACTACTATTACTCCACAAATCGACCGCTATCCAGCATGCATCTAGAGTATTAAGTTCATAAAGAATGGAGTAACGCATTAAGAAAGATGACATGATGTAGAGGAATTAACTCAAGCAATATGATGAAAATCCCATCTTTTTATCCTCGATGGCAATTATACAATACGTGCCTTGCTGCCCCTACTATCACTAGGAAAGGACACCGCAAGATTGAATGCAAAGCTAAGCACTTCTCCCATTGCAAGAAAAACCGATAATTCGAAGAGACTTGCAAAGATATCAAATCATGCATATAAAATTTCAGAGAAGACTCAAATAATATTTATAGATAATCTGATCATGAATCCACAATTCATCGGATCTCGGCAAACACACCGCAAAAAAATATTATATTGAATAGATCTCCAAGAACATCGAGGAGAACATGGTATTGAGAATCAAAGAGAGAGAAGAAGCCATCTAGCTACTAGCTATGGACCCGTAGGTCTGTGGTAAACTACCCACGCTTTATTGGAGAGGCAATGGTGGTGATGTAGAAGCCCTCCGTG
>LR880970.1:780623952-780637011 GCA_904067115.1 Aegilops sharonensis
TAATGAGTTAGTTGCGGGATAATGCATTACGGAACGAGTAAAGATACTTGCCGGTAACGAGATTGAACTAGGTATTAAGATACCGACGATCGAATCTCGGGCAAGTAACATACCGATGACAAAGGGAACAACGTATGCAGTTATGCGGTTTGACCGATAAAGATCTTCGTAGAATATGTGAGAGCTAATATGAGCATCCAGGTTCCGCTATTGGTTACTGACCGGAGACGTGTCTCGGTCATGTCTACATAGTTCTCGAACCTGTAGGGTCCGCACGCTTAACGTTCTGTGACGATCGGTATTATGAGTTTATGTGTTTTGATGTACCGAAGTTAGTTCGGAGTCCCGGATATGATCACGGACATGACGAGGAGTCTAGAAATGGTCGAGACATAAAGATCGATATATTGGACGGCTATATTCGGACACCGGAAGTGTTCCGGGTGATTTCGGACAAAACCGGAGTGCCGGAGGGGTTACCGGAACCCCCTAGGGAAGTATTGGGCCTTATTGGGCCCTAGGGGAGAGAGAGGGCAGCAGCCCAGGAGGACTGGCGCACCCCTCAAGGGGAGTCCGAATTGGACTAGGGGCGGGGGGTGCGGCCCCTCTTTCCCCCTCCCGCTCCCTCTCTTTCCTTCCCCCTTCCTCCTCCTAGTTGGACTAGGAAAGTGGGAGTCCTACTCCTACTAGGAGGAGGAATCCTCCCCCTCCTTGGCGGCCCCATGGGCCGGCCGGCCTCCCCCCTTGCTCCTTTATATATGGGGGCAGGGGGCACCCTAGAAGCACAATAGACATTGTTCTTAGCCGTGTGCGGTGCCCCCCTCTACCATAATCCACCTCGGTCATATCGTTGCAGTGCTTAGGCGAAGCCCTGCGCCGGTAGCTTCATCATCACCGTCATCATGCCGTCGTGCTGACGAAGCTCTCCCTCCACACTCTGCTGGATCGTGAGTTCGTGGGACGTCACCGAGCCGAACGTGTGCAGATCGCGGAGGTGCCGTACTTTCGGTACTAAGGATCGGTCGATCGTGAAGACGTACGACTACATCAACCGCGTTGTCATAACGCTTTCGCTTACGGTCTACGAGGGTACATGGATATCACTCTCTCGCTCGTTGCTATGCATCACCATGATCTTGCGTATGCGTAGGAATTTTCTGAAATTACTGCGTTCCCCAACAGTTTGTTGGGATCTAATGAACTTTGAGCTTATGATCAGTTATATCTTTTTATATACATGAAAGTTATTTGAGTTTCTTTGATCTCTTATATGCATGATTTCTTATAGCCTCGTATTTCTTCTCCGATATTTGGGTTTTGTTTGGCCAACTTGATCTATTTATCTTGCAATTGGAAGAGGTGCTTTGTAGTGGGTTCGATCTTACGGTGCTTGATCCTAGTGACAGAAGGGGAAACCGACACGTATGTATCAGTGCTACTAAGGATAAAACGATGGGGTTTATCTCTACATAGCTAGATCTTGTCTACATCATGTCATCGTTTTGTTGCATTACTCCGTCTTGCCATGAACTTAATACACTAGATGCATGCTGGATAGCGGTCGATGTGTGGAGTAATAGTAGTAGATGCAGGCAGAAGTCGGTCTACTAATCTTGGACGTGATGCCTATATAATGATCATTGCCTGGATATTGTCATGATTATTTGAAGTTCTATCAATTGCCCAACAGTAATTTGTTCACCCACCGTTTGCTATTTTTCTCGAGACAAGCCACTAGTGAATCCTACGGCCCCCGGGTCTTCTTTCTCATATATTTGCCTTCGCGATCTACTTTTCCTTTGCCTTTATTTTCAGATCTATTAAACCAAAAATACCTTGCTGCAATTTAATATCATTTATTTTTATTTGGCGTTCGATCTATCAATCTACTACAATTTCCTCACGTCCGTTTTGCCTATCTTGAGGCGTCGTACCCCAGAAGGGATTGACAACCCCTTTAACACGCCAGGTTGCGATGATTTGTTATCTGTGTGCAGGTATTGTTTACGTTGTGTTTCTTGGTTATCCTACTGGTTCGATAACCTTGGTTTCATCATTGAGGGAAATACCTACCGTCGCTATGCTGCATCATCCCTACCTCTTTGGGGAAATACCGACGTAGTCCTAGCAGACAAGAGATTTCTGGTGCCATAGCCAGGGAGGCATCAAAAGGAATTTCTGTCGCCGTTGCTAGGGAGACATCAAAAGGAATTTATGGCGCCGTTGCTGGGGAGGATCTTCAACATATACCAGGTTCCTAATCACAAATCTCATCTCCTTGCAATTTACATTATTTGCCATTTGCCTCTCGTTTTCCTCTCCCCCACTCCACAAAAAATTGTTGTTTTATTCGCCTCTCTTTTTCTGTTTGCCGTTTTTCATGCCGGATTTGTTTTTATGTGCAATCTTGTTTGCCGTTATTATCATGGATAGTTCTTCCTCTATTGCTTGTACTCCCGAGAACGAGGTTCTCAACTTTAAACAAAGGGGAGGAGAAAATTTAAAGGATGCTTGGTATAGGATTTTCAATGCTCATAATAGATCTACCCGTAAGCAATCTACCATTGTTCTTCTTCGTTGTTTTTATGTTGGCATCACCACTTGGTACAGATTCGTCCTTGATATGATTACCGGTGGAAATTTCTTGATGTGTCCTTCTCTTGATGCTTTTAATGCTATGGGAAATTTAGTGGGCTCGCCACCTCTTATGATTAATGAAACAACTTTAACTCTTGAGCATGTTATGGAAAGATTAGATGCTATTGAAAAGAAAATGCTCACCGAATATCGTATGGAAATTATAGATAAAAATATGCATAATTTTGCCACCAAGATTGGGTCAAGAGCGGAAGAAATCTTTAAGTTGCTAAAAGAAAAGGGCACCGTAATCCATGAAAGAATAGAAGAAAGCCCGTCTCGGATTGATAAACTAGAAGAAATCTTTAGTAACCTAAGCACGGCTTTTGCTTCTGCTAAAACTATTGAAAAAACTCCCGTAAAGAATACCAAAGTTACGAGGAACAAGGGTGCAACTTCTAGTAATAATGAAGAAGATCTTAAGATGATTAGTATTCACCCATATTTTGTTGAACTGATAAGAGATCCTTTTTGCAAGAATGAATTCTTTCAATTTATTCCTAGGAGAGTTGTTATTGAAGACTTTTTATCAAATCTCCGAAAGCTTCTAAGTGTTTGATTGAAGAGTTGGACAAGGATGATAAAACTTAGATCCTTGCTTTATGCCTAGCTAAGGGCGTAAAACTATAGCGCTTGTTGGGAGGCAACCCAATGAATAAATTTTATTTTTGCTTTTTGCTTTCTGTTATTGAGTGTTAGCACAATTATGCTACAGTTATGATTGTGTTTTTTGGTTTTAATTAGTGTTTGTGCCAAGTAGAGCGTTTAGGATCTTCTTGGGTGATAGTTGTTTGATCTTGCTGAAAAAGACAGAAACTTTGCGCTCACAAAAATAATTTTCATAAATCACAGAAAAGTACTTTTGCACTGATTCTTTTTGCAGAAGATTTATATACATATTACCCTCCTCTTCCTAATTTGGTAGAATTTTTGGAGTTCATAAGTTTTCGAAATAGTCAGATTTATACAGACTGTTCTGTTTTGACAGATTCTGTTTTCTTTGCGTTGTGTGCTTATTTTGATGGCTCTATGGTTTTAATTGATTTGTTTTTGCCATAGAAAAGTTGGAATACAGTAGATATAATGAAAAAACAAAATATGAATTGTTTTGATACAGCACTTATAGTAGTGATTTATTTTTCTTATACTAACGGATCTCACGAAGGTTTTGTTGAGTTTTGTGTGATTGAAGTTTTCAAGTTTTGGGTTATCTTACAATGGATAATAGAAGGATAGAAGAGCCTAAGCTTGGGGATGCCCCGGCATCCCAAGCTATTATCCAAATATGAGCAACCAACTAAGCTTGGGGATGCCCCTGAGTGGCATCCCCTCTTTCTTCTAACGACCATCGGTATTTTACGCGAAGCTATATTTTTATTCGTCACATGATATGTGTTTTGCTTGGAGCGTCTTGTATGATATGAGTCTTTGCTTGTTTTATTTTGTGTTTTAAGTCATCAATCCTTGATGGCCCCACTTATTTGAGAGAGCCAAAATTATGCCATGACTTGTTAGAATTGCTTCTATGCTTCACTTAAATTTTTATGAGCAATGGACTTGCTCTCGTGCTTCACTTATATCTTTTTGAGCACGGTGTGCTTAGTATTTTCAAAGAAATGCTCTCTTGATTCACTTAGATTTATTTGAGAGTTAGTAAAATTTTGAAGAAATTCTCTCTTGCTTCACTTAAATTATTTTGAGAGAAAGAAGAATTATGCTCATGATCTTCACTTATATTTGTTTGAGCTTAAGAAAAGCAACACATGAAAATTAGTCCCAAAGTGATAGATATCCAAGAAGGATATAATAAAAACTTTCATGAAGATCATTGGACAAAATAAACTTGATTCTTAGTAATATTATAGAGATATGATGATGTGATATGTGAGTTATGTTGATGAGTAATTATGCTTTAGTAAGAATATTGGTGTTAAGGTTTGTGATTCCCTATGCAAGTATGAAAGTCAATAGTCATGCAATGAAATTATATCCTTCTTATGGTGCATTATTCGGTGTTAATTATGCTTAATGCTTGCTTATGAGATTATTCGTTTCTTGGTTGGTTGCTTCTCAATCCTTTGCTAGCCTTCATTTTGCACTAAGTATGATCTCTACTTATGCATCCAAAATCCTTTAAACCAGTTTTGCCACATGAGTCCACTATATCTACCTATATGCGGTATTCTTTTGCCGTTCTAAGCAAATTTGCATGTGCCATCTCTATTTTCAAAATAAACATCTCTTTTGTGTGTTTGTTTCGCTCGTGGAGCGGTGAGGGGTGGCTAATATTTTCCATGATGGATGTGTTATTCTCAGGATGAGTGTTTATTCACTTGTCATTGCACGAGAGTAAGGCAAAGGTTTTAGGTATGCCCAATCCCAAAATGCAAGAATGAATTTACTTTATATTGTAAAATAATAAATTCCTTGGAAAGTGTTGGTATGGAGGGCAACCGTGGATACGGCTAGCCATGGAAAGTGAAAGTATGGTGGATAAAGGAATAAACTTTATTTTCTGTTTGGGAACCACCTATGATATATCTAGAATGGAAAGTGTTGGGAACTCTAAGTCGTTTTCGTTAGTGGGATGGATACACCTCTCAAAATGTTTTTACCTCTATTTTTTCGCTTTGAGCTTTGGCACCTCTACAAATCCGTACTTCCCTTTGCGAAGGGCCTTTCTTTTACTTTATGTAATTTTTATTTTGAATTTGAGTCTCATCTTCTCTTACAAAAGCACCAACTAGGAGGCAATATGATCGTACTTAAGTATTGGGTGTAACTAATATGCGAGTGTATTTCATGAATGGATAAATGGTTGAGCATGATGGGCTAGGGATAACTTATTTTAGCGTTGATATTTTGAAAGACATGGTTGCTTGTTGATATGCTTGAGTATTTAAATTATCATGTCAAAACTAGATTATTGCTCTGAATCACATAAAAATCCAAATGTCCATGTTATAAAGAAAAGAATATGATATGACATGTTAGGCAGCATTCCACATCAAAAATTCTATTTTTATCACTTACCTATTCGAGGACGAGTAGGAGTTAAGCTTGGGCATGCTGATAAGTCTCCAATGTATCTATAATTTTGGATTGTTCCATGCTGTTATATTATCAATCTTGGATGTTTTATAATCATTTTATAGTCATTTTATATCGTTTTTTGGTACTAACCTATTGACATAGTGCCAAGTGCCAGTTGCTGTTTTTCCATGTTTTTTACATCGCAGAAAATCAATATCAGACGGAGTCCAAATGCCCCGAAACTCCAGGGAGAATTTTTATTGGCCAGAAGGAACACAACGGGCCCTGGCTGCGCCTGGGGGTGCCCCGAGGGGGGCACAACCCACCAGGGCGCGCCAGGAGGCCCAGGCGCGCCTTGGTGGGTTGTGCCCACCTCGGGTGCCCCCTGGACCGCCTCTTTTCTCTATAAATACCCCCAATATCCAGAAACCCTAGGGGAGTCGACGAAATATTCATCCAGCCGCCGCAGAGTCCAGGACCACTAGATCCAATTTAGGCACCATCTCGGATGGGGTTCACCACCTCCATTGGTGCCTCTCTGATGATGCGTGAGTAGTTCTTTGTAGACCTTCGGGTCTGTAGTTAGTAGCTAGATGGATTTCTATCTCTCGCTGAATTCTCAATACAATGGTCTCTTAGAGATCCATATGATGTAACTCTTTTGCGGTGTGCTTGTTGGGATCTGATGAACTTTGAGTTTATGATCAGTTATATCTTTTTATATCCATGAAAGTTATTTGAGTTTCTTTGATCTCTTATATGCATGATTGCTTATAGCCTCGTATTTCTTCTCCGATATTTGGGTTTTGTTTGGCCAACATGATCTATTTATCTGCAATGGGAAGAGGTGCTTTGTAGTGGGTTCGATCTTACGGTGCTTGATCCTAGTGACAGAAGGGGAACCGACACGTATGTGTCGTTGCTACTAAGGACAAAACGATGGGGTTTATCTCTACATAGATAGATCTTGTCTACATCATGTTATCATTCTTATTGCATTACTCCGTTTTTCCATGAACTTAATACACTAGATGCATGCTGGATAGCAGTCGGTGTGTGGGGTAATAGTAGTAGATGCAGGCAGGAGTCGGTCTACTAATCTTAGACGTGATGCCTATATAATGATCATTGCCTGGACATCGTCATGATTATTTGAAGTTCTATCAATTTCCCAACAGTAATTTGTTCACCCACCATTTGTTATTTTTCTCGAGACAAGCCACTAGTGAAACCTAAGGCCCCCGGTTCTTCTTTCTCATATATTTGCCTTCGCGATCTACTTTTCCTTTGCCTTTATTTTCAGATCTATTAAACCAAAAATACCTTGCTGCAATTTATTCTCATTTATTTTATTTGGCGTTCGATCTATCAATCTACTACAATTTCCTCACATCCATTTTGCCTATCTTGAGGCGCCGTACCCCGGAAGTGATTGACAACCCCTTTAACACGTCGGGTTGCGAGGATTTGTTATCTTTGTGTAGGTGTTGTTTACGTTGTGTTGCTTGGTTCTCCTACTGGTTCGATAACCTTGGTTTCATCAGTGAGGGAAATACCTACCGTCGCTGTGCTGCATCATCCCTTCCTCTTAGGGGAAATACCGACGTAGTCCTAGCAGACAAGAGCTTTCTGGCACCATAGCCAGGGAGAAATCAATAATCCTGAGCTTAGGGCATCTCCAACGCCGATCCTCAAACCGCTCGTAACCATCTGGACCGTGCACTCCAGACGTGTTTCGCCATCCAATGTGGGTCTGTATTGGTCCACCGACCGTTCCAAATGCAATTTTTTCCCTTAAATTGGAAGCAAAGTAAGGAGGGTGGCTTTGCGGGAGTCTGGACTGCCGCCATGTAGGACTCCGACACCCCCACCCCACGCAAATCCCCTCCTAGTTCCCTTCCTTTCCACTCCACCCCTCCACCCCCTTGCTTTGAAGGAAATATGCCCTAGAGGCAATAATAATGTTGTTATTTATATTTCCTTATATCATGATAAATGTTTATTATTCATGCTAGAATTGTATTAACCGGAAACTTCATACATGTGTGAATACATAGACAAAACATAGTGTCCCTAGTGTGCCTCTACTAGACTAGCTCGTTAATCAAAGATGGTTAAGTTTCCTAACCATAGACATGTGTTGGCATTTGATGAACGGGATCACATCATTAGGAGAATGATGTGATGGACAAGACCCATCCGTTAGCTTAGCATAATGATCGTTAAGTTTATTGCTATTGCTTTCTTCCTGACTTATACACATCACTATCAGAGAGGTATCTCTGGGCCCTCTCGGTAATGCACATCACTATAAGCCTTGCAAGCAATGTGACTAATGAGTTAGTTACGGGATGATGCATTACGGAACGAGTAAAGAGACTTGCCGGTAACGAGATTGAACTAGGTATGAAGATACCGACGATCGAATCTCGGGCAAGTAACATACCGATGACAAAGGGAGTAATGTATGTTGTCATTGCGGTTTGACCGATAAAGATGTTCGTAGAATATGTAGGAACCAATATGAGCATCCATGTTCCGCTATTGGTTATTGCTCGGAGATGTGTCTCGGTTATGTCTACATAGTTCTCGAACCCATAGGGTCGGCATGCTTAATGTTCGATGACGATTTGTATTATGAGTTATGTGTTTTGGTGACCGAAGATTGTTCGGAGTCCCAAATGAGATCACAGACATGACTAGGAGTCTCGAAATGGTCGAGAGGTAAAGATTGATATACTCGACGATAGTATTTGGACACCGGAATGGTTTCGGGCCCTTTCAGATATTTATCGGAGTACCGAGGGGTTACCGAAACCCCCCGGGAAGTAATGGGCCAACATGGGCCATAGGGGAGAGAGAGGGGAGCCCACAAGGGGTGCCCCCCCATGGGCTGTCCGAATTGGACAAGGGAAGGGGGCGCGGCCCCCCTTTCCTTTCATCCTCTCCCTCTCCTTCCCTCTTTCCCCCTCCATGAGAAGGAAAAAGGGGGGGCGAATCCTACTAGGACTGGAGTCCTAGTAGGACTCACCCTCTTGGCGCACCCCTGGTGGCCGGCCTCCTCCTCTCCCTCCTTTATATACGTGGGCAGGGCACCCCTTGGAGTCACACCAATTTTTCCAAGCCGTGTGCGGTGTCTCTCTCCATAGTTTACTCCTTCATAGAAGTCGTGCTGACGAAACTCTCCCTCGACCCTTTGCTGGATCAAGAGTTCGAGGGACATCATCAAGCTGAACGTGTGCTGAACTCGGAGCTGTCGTACGTTCGGTACTTGATCGGTTGGATCGCAAAGATGTTCGACTACATCAACTGCGTTAACCTAACGCTTCCGCTTTCGGTCTACGAGGGTACGTGGACACACTCTCGCCCTCTTGTTGCTATGCTTCTCCTAGATAGATCTTGCGTGAGCGTAGGAAATTTTTGAAACTGCATGCTACGTTCCCCAACAGTGGCATCCGAGCCAGGTCTTTGCGTAGATGATATGCACGAGTAGAACATGATACGTCTCCGTCGTATCTACTTTTCCAAACACTTTTGCCCTTGTTTTGGACTCTAACTTGCATGATTTGAATGGAACTAACCCGGACTGGCGTTGTTTTCAGCAGAATTTCCATGGTGTTATCTATGTGCAGAAACAAACGTTCTCGGAATGACCTGAAACTCCACGAGGATTATTTTTGGAAAATATAAAAAATACTGGCGAAAGAATCAAGGCCAGGGGGACCACACCCTGTCCACGAGTGTGGGAGGCGCGCACCCTTCCTCGTGGGCCCCCTGGTGCTCCACCGACCTCAACTCCAACTCCATATATTCGCATTCGGGGAGAAAAACCAGAGAGAAGGATTCATCGCGTTTTACAATACGGAGCCGCCGCCAAGCCCTAAACTCTCTTGGGAGGGCTGATCTAGAGTCTGTTCGGGGCTCCGGAGAGGGGAATATGTCGCCGTCGTCATCATCAACCATCCTCCATCACCAATTTCATGATGCTCACCGCCGTGCGTGAGTAATTCCATCGTAGGCTTGCTGGATGGTGATGGGTTGGATGAGATCTATCATGTAATTGAGTTAGTTTTGTTAGGGTTTGATCCCTAGTATCGACTATGTTCTGAGATTGATGTTGCTATGACTTTGTTGTGCTTAATGCTTGTCACTAGGGCCCGAGTGCCATGATTTTAGATCTGAACCTATTATGTTTTCATGAATATATGTGAGTTCTTGATCCTATCTTGCAAGTCTATAGTCACCTACTATGTGTTATGATCCGGCAACCCCGAAGTGACAACAATCGGGACCACTCCCGGTGATGACCATAGTTTGAGGAGTTCATGTATTCACTATGTGTTAATGCTTTGTTCCGGTACTGTATTAAAAGGAGGCCTTAATATTCCTTAGTTTCCAATAGGACCCCGCTGCCACAGGAGGGTAGGACAAAAGATGTCAGGCAAGTTCTTTTTCATAAGCACGTATGACTATATTCGGAATACATGCCTACATTACATTGATGAATTGGAGCTAGTTCTATGTCACCCTATGTTATGACTGTTATATGATGAACCGCATCCGACATAATTATCCCTCACCGATCCAATGCCTACGAGCTTTTCACATATTGTTCTCTGCTTATTTACTTTTCTATTGCTGCTATTACAATCACTACAAAACCCAAAAATATTACTTTTGCTACCGTTACCTTTGCCACTGTTACCACTACTATCATATTACTTTGCTACTAAATACTTTGCTGCAGATATTAAGTTATCCAGGTGTGGTTGAATTGACAACTAAACTGCTAATACTTGAGAATATTATTTGGCTCCCCTCGTGTCGAATCAATAAATTTGGTTTGAATACTCTACCCTCGAAAACTGTTGCGATCCCCTATACTTGTCGGTTATCAAGACTATTTTATGGCGCCGTTGCCGGGGAGCATAGATCTATCCTTTGATTCACTTGGGTTTTATATCTGCTGGTCACTATGAGGAACTTGAAAGACGAGGAAAAAAATTTATCCCTCAACTACGAGGGGAGGTAAGGAACTGCCATCTAGCTCTGCACTTGATTCTCCTTCCGTTTTGAGTAAGCTTGCGACACCTAAACCTGCTACTGCTATTAATTCTGATATGTCGCATGTTATTGATGATGCCACTTCTGCTATGCATGATGCTTATGATGAAACTACTTCTATGCTTGATAATACTGTGCCACTTGGTGAATTTCTTGATGAACAACTTGCTAGGGCTAGAGAGAATGAAATTATTGAAACTGATAATATTGAATTAGTGATGATGAAGGCTCTCCCCTAATAAATATGAATTACCTGTTGTTCCTGAAGGTTATGTTATGGATGAAGAAGCTGCTAGAGCTATTCTTGCTTGCAACAATAGATATGATCTTAAGAAGTTATTAGCTAAATGGAAGCAGCAATCTCTTAATGCTAGAATGAAACCTGACCCTGCTTTTGCTACTACACTTATCTGTGTTACTGATAAGGATTATGAATTCTGTGTTGATCCTAAGATAATTACTTTGGTTGAATCCGATCCTTTTTATGGTTATGAATCTGAAACTGTTGTGGCACATCTTACTAAATTAAATGATATAGCCACCCTATTCACTAATGATGAGAAATCACGCTACTATCATATCCTTAAAATATTTCCTTTCTCATTAAAGGGTGATGCTAAGATATGGTTTAATTCTCTTGATCCTGGTTGTGTGCGTAGTCCCTAGGATATGATTTATTTCTTCTCTGCTAAATATTTCCCTGCTCATAAGAAACAAGCTGCCTTAAGGGAAATATATAATTTTGTGCAAATTGAAGAAGAGAGTCTCCCACAAGCTCGGGGGAGGCTTCTCCAATTGCTTAATGCTTTGCCTGATCATCCTCTCAAGAAAAATGAAATACTTGATATCTTTTATAATGGACTAACCGATGCTTCCAGAGACCACCTGGATAGTTGTGCTGGTTGTGTTTTCAGGGAAAGAACACCGGATGAAGCTGAAATTCTGTTGAATAATATGTTGACAAATGAAAATAATTGGACAATTCCTGAGTCAACTCCCGAGCCAATTCCTGAACCAACTCCTAAGCCAACTCCGAAGAAAAGGGGTGTTCTATTTCTCTGTCCTGAAGATATGCAAGAGACAAAAAAAATCTATGAAAGAAAAAGGTATTAAAGCTGAAGATGTTAAGAATTTACCTCCTATTGAAGAAATACATGGTCTTAATTTACCGCCTGTGGAAGAAATACATGGTTTCAATTCATCGCCTATTGAAGAAACACCCGGTCTTGATAACCCGACACAGGTAGTAAAGGTAAATTCTCTCTATGGATTTGATGAAGGTGATATTCCTCGTTATAAGTCTGCTAGCCAATGCATAGATGAGTTTGATAATTTTATCGTCAAACAAGAAAACTTCAATGCTTATGTTGGTAGACAATTGAAACACAACTCTGATATGCTTGAACACTTGGGTGATTATATGTCTAGAGTTAAAGGTGAACTTAAACTCATTTGTAAACATGCTTCTATGGTTACCACTCAAGTAGAACAAGTACTTAAAGCTCAGAATGATTTGCTCAATGAATTAAATAGTAAAAATAATGATTTTGCTGTTAGAGTGGCTACTAGAACTGGTAGAATGACTCAGGAACCTTTGTATCCTGAAGGCCACCCTAAGAGAATTGAGCAAGATTCTCAGAGAAATAATGTGGATGCACCTAGTCCTTCTAAGAGGAAGAAAAAGAAAAATGATAGGACTTTGCATGCTTCTAGTGAAACTGTTATAGACACACCTAAGAATCCCAATGATATTTCTATCTCTGATGGTGAAACACAATCTGGTAATGAACATGAACCTAGTGATAATGTTAATGATGATGTTCATGTTGATGCTCAACCTAGCAATGATAATGATGTAGAAATTGAACCTGTTGTTGATCTTGATAACCCACAATCAAAGAATCAACATTATGATAAGAGAGACTATGTTGCTAGGAAGCACGGTAAAGAAAGAGAACCATGGGTTCAGAAACCCATGCCCTTTCCTCCTAAACCATCCAAGAAAAAGGATGATGAGGATTTTGAGCGCTTTGCTGAAATGATTAGACCTATCTTTTTGCGTATGCGTTTGACTGATATGCTCAAAATGAATCCTTATGCCAAGTATATGAAAGAAATTGTTACAAATAAGAGGAAGATACCTGATGCTGAAATTTCCACCATGCTTGCCAATTATACTTTTAAAGGTGGAATACCTAAGAAACTAGGAGATCCAGGACTACCAACTATACCATGCTCCATTAAAAGAAACTATGTTAAAACTGCTTTATGTGATCTTGGAGCCGGTGTTAGTGTTATGCCTCTCTCTTTATATCGTAGACTTGA
>LR880970.1:780662721-780676888 GCA_904067115.1 Aegilops sharonensis
CAGGCTCTTGGGGCCTGTTTTAACCCATACAATGCTTTGTCCAACTTACAGACATAATGTGGTGTGTTCTTGTTTTCATATCCTGGTGGCTGCCGCATGAACACTTCTTCCTCAAGAACACCATGAAGAAACGCGTTCTGAACGTCTAGCTGTCGTAGGCTCCAACCTCTGGAAATAGCAATAGACAATACAAGTCGAATAGTAGCTGATTTAATAACAGGACTAAAGGTATCCTCATAATCTATACCAAACCTTTGCTTAAAACCTTTTGCAACTAGTCTGGCTTTGTATCTGTCTATACTTCCATCAGCTCTTTTCTTAATTTTGTATACCCATTTGCAGTCAATCACATTAGCATCCCTCTTTGGCGGAACTAACCGCCAAGTTTTGTTTTGAATTAGTGCATCATATTCAACATCCATAGCCTTCTTCCAATCCTTGTGTGCAAAAGCATCATGCAAATTTGTCGGTTCACCAGTACTTGGGAGAAACGCACGCTTAAGTTTATCATACCTGATTGTACCATCCGTATACTTCTTCTCCTTGACAATACCTGACTGAGATCGTGTATGACGGAGAGGAACTGAAGTTGCTGCAGTCCTGGCCGCAGAAGATCCGTCCGGCCCAGAAACCGCAGAAGATCCGCCCGACCCAGAGGCAGACACGCTCCCCCCGTCGCCAGCAGCATCGGGACTCGTGGCGCAGGGCGAGGCGCTGCTGCGCGAGCTAGTGGGCTCCATGCTGGTGGGCTCCACACCTGGCGGGCTGTCGGCCACCATTCCAGAAGCGCTGGTTGGCTCCGCGCCTGGCGGGCTGTTAGCCATCCGACCGGGCGTCACGGGAGACAGGAGGCGATCCGCCTGGGATCCCGCACCCGTCAGACTGCGGCGCGGATCAGCCTCGGATCGCGCGGCTGCAGTGCCAGACGAATCTGCCTGGGATCTGGCACCTGGTCCTGTTTTGGCTGCATCTACACACATAAAATCATGTCTTGTGGCTGCACAATCATCATTAGATTCAGAATTTTCCATGGAATTTTCCACATGATCAGTTCTAATTAATTCACCCCCGTGATCAGGAGAAGATGGAGGATCGGAAAGAAGTGAGATTTCAGCACGCAAAAGAGCTCCCGCATTAGGATGAAGTTTAGCAAATGGAAATAATGTTTCATCAAAAATAACATCATGAGAAATATAGATACGACCTGATGAGATTTCTAGACATTTGTATCCTTTATGAAGATTACTATAGCCAAGAAACACGCATTGTGTGGACCGAAACTCAAGTTTATGGCGATTGTAGGGACGCAAATTTGGGTAACAAGCACACCCAAAATTTTTGAGAGAGCTATAGTCTGGTTTTTGATGAAACAAACGTTCCAAAAGAGTGGTGTTGCCAATGACTCGACTAGGCAGACGATTGATAAGGTAAGTAGCCGTGATAAAGGCCTCATCCCAATATTTAAGTGGCATAGATGCATGAGCTAAAAGAGACAACCCAACTTCCACAATATGACGATGTTTGCATTCGGCTGAACCGTTCTGTTGATGTGCATGAGGGCAAGAGACATGATGAATAATGCCAATGCTACGGAAGAAAGAATTGAGTTTCTCATATTCTCCTCCCCAGTCACTTTGGACTGCAAGGATCTTTCTATCAAATTGTCTTTCAACAAGTTTTTGGAATTCTTGGAAAACAGAAAAGACTTCAGATTTGAACTTAAGCAAATATATCCATGTGAATTTGCTATAATCATCAATAAAACTGACATAGTATTTCTTGCGACCAAAAGAATCTCTTGCATGACCCCATACATCACTGAAAATAAGCTCTAAAGGAGCATGAGACACACTATTTGACAAAGGATAAGGAAGTTGGTGACTCTTTGCACATTGACAAGCTTCACAAACTGACTCACTTTCGGAACTACGTGACAATGAAAGATTGCCTTTATTGACTACTTGCTTGACTATATTTGGAGAAGGATGACCTAATCTTTGGTGCCATTTGGCTAAGGAGGGCTTGATGGCAGAATAAACTTGACGGTGACGCTTTCGATCAAAGACTCTTGATGTGATGGGATATAGCCCTCCAATGCATCTACCGTGATGGATGAGCTCCTTCGTTGCCCGATCCTTTATGAAAAAATAGGTAGGATGAGTTTCAAAGAAAACATTATTGTCGGAGGTTAAACGAGACATGGAAGCTAGATTTTTATCGGCTTGAGGAACATGAAGGATATCTTTAAGAACAAGATCACGTTTAAGGCTAGGGGAATTAATAGAAGATTGACCAATGTGGGTGATGTCCATACCTCCACCGCTTGCGGTGTGAATTTGATCATTGCTGTGATACTTCTCTCGGAGGGCAAGCTTCTCTAGCTCGTTCGTGACATGGTCCGTAGCTCCGGAATCAGCATACCAGACCGTGTCACCATCAACTCCGCCGTGATCCCGCATGGCTGCAGCTACGTGCTTTGTATCAGGCACGAAGTCCTCATCGTACCGGTGCCAGCAGTCAATGACTTCATGGCCCGATTTCTTGCACAGCTGACATCTAGGCCGCCGGTTGTTGTTGTTGTGGCCGCTGTTGTAGCCGCCGTTGTAGTTGTTGTTGCCGCGGTCACCACCATTGTTGCCGCGATCACCAGGGCGAGCCTGGCCCTGGTTACCACTGCGCCCACCGCCGCTGCTGTTTCCGCGTCCGTGCCACTGCTGTCCACGCCCACGACCACGTCTGCGGGAGGCGACGTTGACAGAAGAGTGACGCAGATTGCCTCCTTGAAGCATGCTGAGGCGGGCGTCGAAGCTCAGGAGCTGGCTATACAGCTCCTGAACCGTAACAGCTTCAACCCGCGCCGCCAAGGCCGAGATCACAGGGTTGTAGGTCGATGTCGAGGCCGGCGATGACGTGGGAGATGATCTCGGCGTCTCCGAGCGGTGCACCGGCGCAGGCAACTTCATCTGTAAGGGTTTTAATTTTCCCAAGATATTCTGTCATGGTTAGATTACCTTTCTGCAGATTGGTGAGCGCCATCCTTGTGTTGATCTTCTGGGCTTGTGTTTGCGCAGCAAACATGGCATGGATGGAGTTCCAAACCTCCGCCGGCATCTGGAGCATCGCTACTTGGGCAAGGACCTCTCGAGACAGAGACCCCATGAGATACCCTTGTAGCTGTTGCTGCTGCGCGAACCAGATCGATCTGGCATAGTTGAAGACCTGCTCTTCCTTCCCATTGTTGTTGATGGTGATGGTGGCAGGGGGCGCCGGACTTGTGGCGTCGAGGAAGTGCTCCATCTGTGCTCCTTTGATCTGAGGTAGCACGACAGCCTTCTAGAGGAGAAAGTTCGTCCTCGTAAGCTTCTCTGATGGAGGCGGACCGAGAGAGGGCGAGCTGCTGGAGGTGGAAGATTAGGCGAAGGTGGAAGGTGCGGATAAAGTGGACAAAGCGCTCATGGTGGATGCGGGCATGGTGACAGCAGCGGTGGATGACGTGGTTTCTGACATGATTACCTCTCTTCTCGATCTCGGTTCCTCTCTTCTCCGATCAACTAGATGGATTCCTTCTCGAGGGCTAGACGTACAAGAGGAAGGGCTGTGATGACCATATGATGAAGCGTATAACCCTTTGTCTTGGGCCGCAATGTATTTATATGACCGAAGCCTTGATGTACAAGTTGAGAGAGAGAGGTCGATCGTGATCCTCTCGAGAGGTTACAGGAGATACGGGAGAGAAGAAGAGATAGATAGGGATAAGTTTAAACCACTTTCCTATCCCTATACACTTTATATTCTAACAGGGAGAACTACGGCAGCGGCGCCATATATGCATCAGGGCATGCCCAACGCTACAGGCTGGATGGATGCCTCAGCTCTCCACGTCGGTTCGGGTGGTCCTCGATTGTTGTTCGTGCTGCTTGCAGGCTAAGGGCATCTCCAGCCGTTCGGCCCCCCAGGGCGCCTAAATAGAGCGGCCTGGGGGCGTGCCGGCGCTAGTTCGGCCCCTGGGGGCGACCTAGCTCCCAGTCACGCCCCCACGCGCCGGCCCCAGGATGCGGGAAATTTAAACTTGGTCGTTCCCGCTCTCAAAAGACGCCGCAAATCCGGCGGTCGGACGTAGTCTGGCGTTACAAAAAACAGAGCGCCGCCGCCGCAAGTTCGCGTGCGCAACGATTCACTCGGCGGGGTCGGCTCCAGGCGTTGGCGGAATCGGCGTGCGCGGGCTCGTCGGTGTCGGAGCTGCTTCGGTGCTGGGCTGCGTCGGCGCGGCTTCGGCACTGCTGGGCGGCAATGTAGAGGCGTCGTTTGGGCTTGGCGTCCGTGTGGTCGTGGGCGTCGTGGGCGTCGTCGGTGTTGTCGTTGGCAGCTCGTTCAGGATGAGGCCGCGCTGCACCAGGTACCACGCCTTGAGCTTCTCGTCGTTGCTCTGGAGCATGTCCGCCCCGCCCATCAGAAAAGCCATGTCGGTGTTCCTCTTCTTCGCGGCGACGTTCGTCCGGAGCAGGTCGAGCTTGATGGCGTTGCTCTTCATTAGCGACGACCACCGCGCCTCGGTCTTCTCTTCGCGTAGGACGGCCCGGGCCTGGGCGTCGGCGAGGCAATGCTCGATGCACTCCTGCAATCGCGCGGTTGCCGCGTCGGCGCTTTTCCCCTTCTTTGCCAATTTGTGGCCGTCCGGCCGCCCCTCTGACGCGCCCGGAGTCGTCGCGTCCGGCTTGTATGTCTCCTTGGCCTTGTCGAGGGCACGTCGGACTTCCGCCCACTTCTCGCACTTGTCAATGCGCTTGTAGACGTGGAGGTGCTTGAAGTGGGCGTCTTGGTTGTCGCCCCGATACATGGCGAACATACGCAGCAGCTGCGCGGAGGGACGAACAGTTGGCGGGCGGCGGGCGTAGGGGACGAAGATATGCGGGCGAACGGCGTGCGTACCTGATCCTCAACGCTGGCGCCGCTCTCCGGGCGAGCCGCGACCTCCTTGACGATTCCATGCCATTTGTTGCACGCCAACTGGATACGCCCCAATGGTTCGCCATCGCCTTGGAGCCGCGCTGCATGTAGACGCCTTTGAAGTAGCGGTCGACGAGCTTCCGCTCGTCGAACTCGGCCTTGATGCAGTCCCAGTACGTCTCCAAGCTCTGGTTCGTGCCGGTGGTCGGGTCGAGGCAGACGACTTTCCATGCTTCGGCGAGGCATTCCTCCTCCTTGGACGTCCATTTAATGCGCGGTTCGCCTGACCTAGCCGCCCGCTTCTTCTTCTTCTGGCGCCCCTTCGTCGGAACAGGAGCCGGCTCCTCCTCCTCCTCGTCCTCCTCCTCCTCCTCGGGTTCCTGCGCATCGTCGCCGTAGACGTAGCCGAGCTCGGCCTCCATGTCGCCGCTGAGGTCCACTACCTCGTCCTGGGTGGCAAACCCGGGAGACGCGGCGGCCGCGGTCGATCCTGTCGCGATGATGTCGTCCATGTCGGCTCCCGTGTCGTCGGCGTCGCCGAGGTGCGAGAAGGGTAGCGGTCCACGGTAGAGATGGGGCGTCGGTGTGGACGCGTAGGCGGCGGGCGGCGAGTAGTTGTATGGAGGGTACTGCACGCCGACGAAGGCAGGCGAGGGCGTGCGCGTAGCGGCGTGACCATGAGGGAAGGTCACGTTTGGGTTGAACCCACCGTGCGCGTCGCCGTCGGCGTAGCCGGGCGACGATGAACCCCATGGAGATCCGGCGCCTTGCTGTCCCCAGGGCGCGTACTGGGCGTGGCTGACGACGGGTGGATTCATCCCCGCCTGGTCGACCGATGAGGAAGACGCCGCCGCGCGCGCCGTGTTGTCGCGGGTTCTTGGCTATGGCCCTGTTCCGCCTGTCGGCGGTGACTGCTTCGCGCCGCTGAACTTCCACCCTCCACTCGGCGTTCGACAGGCCCGGTGGCTTCGATGGCGGCGCCCTCGGCTTCCTCTGCTTCGGCTGGGCCACGGCACCAGTCGCGGTTGCCGCCGCGCGCGGCATGGCGTACTTCTTCAGCGGCATGGCGTACTTCTTCGCAGCGAGCGGGAGGGGGTTTGGCGGGAGAAAGGGAGAGAATGGCGGGAGGAAGGCGAGCGAGCGGGAGAGATGCGAGGGAAAAGCGTCAAGAAACGGCGGGAAAAGGCCCTCGGGTCGCCTCCAGGGCGGGCCCACGTGCCTTTTTCGCTTGTGCCGGCTCCCCAAGCGCCCCCCGGGGCGCCGGGTTCGGCCTGGGTCCGCCGGCACCAGTTTTGGCCCGGGTCGGCGAAAAACGGGCTTCTGGGGGCGCGACTGGGGCCTTTTTTTGGCGCCGGCGCGGAAAAATCGCCTGGTGAGGGCCTGTTGGGGGCGCAGCTGGAGATGCCCTAAAGGGGGATCTTGCAGAGGAGCCGTCTCCTCCCTGCCAAAAGTGGAGCGAGGCAAAAAAAGAAGAGAGGAAGCTGAGCGCATGTACAATGATGGCATATGGATACATATGCCTCATGATAAAAAATAATTTGAGGCACTTACATTTATTTTTTTCTCTCCAATGCAAGCTACCACTAATGGGTCTTATTAAGAAATAGAAAATAAAGACTCTAGTACACATGCATCTCTAATTTTCACTCCAACCTTTTCAGCTTTTGTCACCGGACCACACTTTTTGTCTTCAAGCACCCGCCTCCTGAAGAGAATCCCGCTTCTTTATCCAAACCTACTTTATATCATATTCGATCATACATGACATGCGAGGCATCACCTTAAGGCTATGCATTGTACATGCCCTGAAAGAAGCACGGGGCTAAGATCTGGTAAAGCAAGAGAGAAAAATATGAATAGTAAAAAAGTTGGCCTGCTGAGGCTAGTGCTGCGTTGGGCAGTGGATTTTTGGATGGTGGTTTCCCTGCTATCTTTCTACGTGGCAATGGTGAGGCATTAGGTAGGTAGTGTTTCCATTGTACATGCCCTCATACGTCACGCGGCACCAAACGCTAGCTCGCAGCCCCGACGTGTTGTTGGCCTGCTGCACAGGCACATACTGCAGCTAGTTCTGCTGCTTGCCGACGTTGGGCTCGTCCTGCTGAACGAGCGGCGTGACGACGACTGCTAACGGGTCAAGGGAGGGGAGCTCGTCGACGCCTACGGTCACAGATACCCTTTGTCGTGTACACCTTGCTTAGGCCAACTCCACCACGCGATCTCAAACGGACGTCTTTTTTATCTGGATTCCGTCTGTTTAGGCAAGGGATGAGGTAATGTCCGGGCCTGTTCTGGGATGCGGTGGTCGTGCGCCTAGCGCGCGGCTGCATCCTTTACCTCATCCTGCCCGCGTCTATTTTAGAAAAAAAGAAACGTTTCAAATGCCAAGCCCTACGGCCCCAGGGTTCATCACGCACGCCGGCAACAAAGCCAGCGGCCTACACGTCCATCGCCGGCATCAGCCAGCGGCCGGCAACACAGCCATCCTCTATAATGTATGGTTGTCCTCGTCGGCAACACAGCCAGCGTCCGGCAACACAGCCGGCCTTCAAAATAAATGTTTTTCTCGCCGGCACACGGCCAGCGGCCCAGCGGGCGGGCGGCAACCATGCCAGCCTCCAAAAAGAACGGCCACGGCCGATCGGACGACCTAGTTCAGGCCATCGGCGTCGAGCATCTCCTTCTGCCTGGCCTCGAACCAGGCCCTCGTCTTCTTGCTCATCTTCGACAAGTCCACGCTCATGATCGCGAGGGCCACCTCCTTCGCTTTGGTGGCGGCATTGGTGTCCTCGATGTCGAGCTGTCTTTGCCTGGCCTTGACGTTGTCGTCCTCGATGTCGAGCTGCCTTTGCCGGGCTGCCTCCTCCATGTCCAACTGCCTCTGCCGGGCCGCCTCCTCCATGTCGATCTTCCTTCTCTTGGCCGCCTCCTCCATCTCAAGCTTCTTCGTTTGAAGCTCTAGGTATTGCTTCATTTGCTCGTCCTTGCTTTGCCGCTTCTTCTTGTCCCTCACATCCTTTTGCGACATCATGCCATGCAAAGTGTCATGCAATGCCATGGATGAGGCATCACGAATGTCTTCAACCTTGGAGTTGGTCTTGCCCCTCAGCCTCTTCAACGCCTCGCCATCTCCACCTCCGGCGAACTTGACCGTCTTCAGGCCTCTCTTCCTTTGGAGTTCACGGTATTGGTCCTTGAACTTAGGGCAATTGTTGATCATAGTCCAACAATGCGTAAGAGTGAACGGCTTGTCATTGTGTCGGGCCTTGAATGCCTCCAAAGATTGAAATTCCTACACCATATGATCAACAACAAAGTGAACATGCAAACATGTACAAGGCCGAAGTCTCATGGCCGTAGCAAGGAAAGGGCAAGGAAGGAGAGCATACCATGTCCCCAACGCCGGTACCACTCAGGGGCCGTGCTTGAACGCTCTCAAATGCAGCTTGATACTTGTTGCGCTCTTGTTGAATGAACAACCATCACTTTTGAATCGAGCCGACGCCACGGTTGCTTTCAAATTGGTAGGGCTCAAACAACTTCTTTTCATGGAATGTTTTGTGGACTCTTGTCCAAAAAACAATACCCTTTTGTTGCGCGCCGGTCCTTGGATCTTGGCTAATCTCCATTCAAGCTTGGCAAATCAACTTGTCTTCATCTTGTGTGTATGAACCCGTGCGAATGCTCTTCCTCTTCTTTTGTGCTTCCGCTCTTTGTGTCGGCTCGTCGATGAACAATGGCTCGCCACTAATGTCAACGCCATTGCTTTCTTCTTCATCACCATCACCTTCGACATAGATGTCATCGTCTTCATGCCACGAGTCACCATGGTCGTAGTCAGCACGGTCGTCGGCCTCTTCATCGGCAGTGAACTGGCTGCGGCCATCCTGACTTTGGGTCTCCTCGGGGTCGTAGACAGGGACGTGAGCACCCTCGTAGATCACTTCCTCCATGAACTGGTCGTAGTAGGGGTCGTCAACCGGTGCCGTTGGTGTTGGCATTCCGTCGAACAAGACGCGGGGGGACGGCATGGTGCCGGTAAATGGCGGTCGTGCTTGCTTTCTTTGCATCTCCACGGACGGCCGGCCGCCGCTGCTGGACCCAAGGGTGACGTTGAGGTTGATGACGGCCGAGGGGCATGGTGTGGACGGCGCGATCACGCTCACGTCCGGCAACCCCCCGAAACGGGTCTGGCCGTCGTGCCTTGGCGGAGGAAAGCCGGGCGACAAGGGCATGGTCCGCGACATCGGCGACTGGCAGTGCGGAGGCCGGGCGACCGACGACCCTGTGCTCACCGGACCGACGACCCCTCCAGAGAAACCGGGCGGATGACAAATGCCAGCCATGAGAAGGCATGCACTTTGCTGACGATGGCCTCCTTCTCCTCGACCTCGGCCTTGTGCCGCGCGGCCTCAATCGCAGCATGCTCGGCGGCTCTCTTGGCCGCGGAGACGTTGGTCTTGGCGACCGCCCTCCTGTTGGAAATATGCCCTAGAGGCAATAATAAATTAGTTATTATTGTTATATTTCCTTGTTCATGATAATCGTTTATTATCCATGCTATAATTGTATTGATAGGAAACTCAGATACATGTGTGGGTACATAGACAACACCATGTCCCTAGTAAGCCTCTAGTTGACTAGCTCGTTGATCAATAGATGGTTACGGTTTCCTGACCATGGACATTGGATGTCGTTGATAACGGGATCACATCATTAGGAGAATGATGTGATGGACAAGACCCAATCCTAAGCCTAGAATAAAGATCGTGTAGTTCGTATGCTAAAGCTTTTCTAATGTCAAGTATCATTTCCTTAGACCATGAGATTGTGCGATAGGCTACAACATAGCAATTGAGTTCCGGAGTTTTGAATGTCAAGAGGGAATATGATTTCACTTTGCATTGCATGTCCATTTGATAATAGTGAATTAGAGGGTGATTTCATTTTCGCCAGGTCTTCGTCTCCCAAGTAGTTGAGGGTTAGTAAGTAAACAAATTGTAATAAGACATCATATATGTTTCAAATTTGCCGTTGTAAGATTTTCTAAGTGGGGAAGCTCAAATCGGAAATGGAACTTCTGTAAGTTTCCAAAGTTGGTGTTGACGCCATGGTGTATTATCTCAATGTAGCCACGGTAATCAAAACTTTTATGACAGATATGAGAAAGATTCTTTTTTTGTTAGGAATATGTACACATTATTGAATAGGTATTCTTGACTTATATATAATGACATGTCTTCTGTCCTCTCTTTTTACAGTCTTCACTTCTTTTTCTTTACTATATTTTACTTAACAAAGTAATACAACCATGGTGTGTAGTCCAAAAACATAATACGTTTGACCCAATAACAATTAGAGAAAACGGACCATAGTATGTAGTCCAAAAACATAATACATTCGACCCAACAACAATTAGAGAAAATGGACCATAGTGGGTAGTCCAAAAACATAATACGTTCGACCCAACACCAACTAGAAAAAATGGCGCAGCAAAGCGCGCGTATGCTTCTAGTACAATATTTATTCATGAACTGTTTCAGACCAATCTTGCCATCCAACCATGTCCCATGAATTTCTGATCCTATTTTTTAAGCTTATCATGGCAATTTGGGAGGCTGGATAAACAAGTGGTAGGTAGCGCGACATACCGATAGCATCGAGAAAACTAGAAAAGCAAAGATAGTAGTGGTATCCAAGGTAATGGTCATCTTGCCTGAAATCCCGCTTGGAAGAAGATCGAGTCCCTGAAGTAGACGAACCAACGTAGTCGAACGAATCCTCACAATCGCAACAAAACAGGAACTATCGAGAAGAAGCACAACCGGAAAGAAGCGAACATCACGGTAAACAAACAACACATCAACACAAGGAATGTGACCTACATTATGAGCATGATGAAATGCAAAATGACAAGGGTACAATGCAACATAACAAGTGAGATGAGCATGGTGCAAAAAGCAAAGATATGACAAGGCACTCAACATGATCATGGCATAACACATATAGAGGAATGAAATATGCAAAATACTTATGATAATGCAGCAAACAAAAATAAACACACGACAACAACAAATATAAATGAAAGGCATCTCGAGCATCGGTCTCGGGGTGTCATAGTGCGGATGCAAAACAAGAAGGGAGTGGAAGAAAAATGGACCGGAAGGGGAATTTGAGCGGGACGGAGATGTCGGAGTCCTATGTGGCGGCGGTCCAGACTCCCATAAAGCCGCCCAGGTTGCTTTCGGTTTGCGGAAAAACGGATATCCAGACTGCTCCGTGGATGGATGGGATGTCGTGTTGGATGGCAAATTACGATCTAAATGCTTGCGGACGGTTTGGGGTTGGGTTGAAGATGCCCTATGACAGATGACAGCCGAACTGGACAAATCTGATGCGGTGCGCTCCTCCAGCTCTCTCCAAGTGGATGCATCCCGATTCTCTCGCCTATGCTGCAATGGAAGATTTCATTTCTAAAGACAGTACATGGATGATTCTTTTCGGTCAGCTAGAGTGAAATGCATGGAGGGTTGAGCGAATGCGGAGAGGTTTTCTTGTGCGTGCCCGGTGTGTCGCAGTTTGATGTGGCAGACGTCCGGCTTGAATCAAGACACTTTTAGTAATGAAACATTTTAATGTACTAGCTTGTGAGGAATGCAAGTTTAAACTTATACTTCCTTCATCCCAAAATAAGTGTCTCAATTTTGTACTAACAAATAAGTGTCTCAACTACGGCCGTCTCCAAGAATTTGGGGGCCCAGGGCGGAACACAAAATAGGGTCCAGAATTTGAAAAATTCTTATATAACTAAAAAGGTTTTCAAAGAATTCCTCATATTGCAGTGGCCAATTAATACCTCGTAGCTATCTATGGAAAACCTCATGCCAAAGCATACTTAAATTTGCTCCACTACACAATATATGTAGAACTGGCGCTCAATGTTTAATGATCAAACCAAATAGATTAGAAATGACAAAAAAATACAAATCTTTCCCTAATAATAAAGTACGAATTGACTCCGTGGGTTCACCTCACAATACGCTTCTTCTCGTGAATTTACGCTTTCAGCTTTTTTTTCTTCAACACGTCTATATTTATTTTCTATATCCATGGTGGTACTAATCTATCTATAGTTCATATCTCGCTAAATAGCTACGTCTTTCCCTAATAATAAAGCACGGATTGACTCCGTGGGCTCACCGTTACAATACGTTTCTTCCCGTGAATTTACGCTTTTCAGTTTTTTTTCTTTAACACGTCTATATTTATTTTCTATATCCAAGGTGGTACTAATCTATCTATAGTTCGCTAAATAGCTACGTAAACTTCCCACCTGGGCCATCGTCTCATTGTAAATTTCCTGCCTGAGCTAGCGTCTCATTGGGCCTCTGCGCACCGCTCACGTTCGTCTAACTCACCCGAGTTTTATATGTATTCACAATAATACCACCTCAATTGCTTGCACAGAATCATACCAATTTATATACATAGGCAAATTGTTTGTAATATCAACAACTAGCCTCCCGATTCAACAAACACTGAAAAAAAACGAAGGAGAATTTGACAACGAGAACAGAAGGCGGAGCGAGGCAGGGTGAGTGCATGTGCTCCATGCGTCGGGAAGAGGTGGAGCGAGGCAGGGGGGCCGAGATGGCCCGAGGAGCCAGGCAGGTCTGGCGCGGATGACAAAGGGTGGCGGCTGATCGCCGTCGGGATGATAGAGGAGTGGGAATCGGGGGTTGAAAGGGCATTTCCCTACCTTATGTTTTGGATGATGATGGCAACCCTTTGTTGGTCTAATCCTGTGCTAAATGTTTCAGGTTCTCAATGATTAGGCTTTCGTCGGTTGGTGGTTCTCTCTCGAAGGAATCGTTTGAAGACGGAATTCTCTACGCTGTTTATCTCTTTGGTCGTAGGGATCCCGTACTATCAAGAGGGAATCCACTTTGGGGAGTATAGGGGATTCCATTCACCGGTTGTGCCGCTCATCCGAGCGGTTGTACCGCTGGCTCTTGACGCTTCCCTGCCTTTGTCGAGCGGTGGTACCGCTGCCTCCGGGCGGTGGTACCGCCACTTGTCTCTACAAAGAACAGCAGCGGTTGTTCCGGCCAGGCACCGCCCATGTACCGGCCTGGGTTCTGTTGCGATGCGGTGGCTGGGCGGTGGTGGCCCGGTTGGTCCGGTTGTTCCTTTTCAACCGGTACAACCGGAGGTTCGAGCGGTTCTTCCGCTCATACCTTAGCCGCTCAAGCGCTCAAGGCCAGGCGGTTGTTCCGGCCATGCACCGCCCATGTACCGGTCAGGATTCTGTTTTGATGCGGTGGCTGGGCGGTGGTGGCCCGGTTGGTCCAGTTATTTGCTAATAACCGGTACTACCGCCCGATGGTCCGGTTGTACCGCCTGGTAGGGTTCTGCAGCTACATCGTAAGTCCCGGTTGTACAGGGACAAGGAGCGGTTGTACCGCTGCAGTACTGAAAACGCAGTAACGGTTGGATTTATGAGGGCTGGTATATAAGGTGGTTCTTCCACCTACCACGCCCACCTCTTACCTCTCTCACTCCTCCATTGACGCTCTCAAGCTCTCTTGCCCGATCTCTCTCTCTAGCCACTCAAACTTGTTGATTTGCTAGGGTTTGAAGGAGGAGACCTAGATCTACACTTCCACCAAAGGATATTTAGTTCCCCCATACTTTCTAGTGTGGATTTTGTTACTCTTGGGTACTTGAGCACCCTAGACGGTTGAGTTCACCTCGAGGCCATATTCCATTGTGGTGAAGCTTCGTGGTTTCGTTGGGAGCCTCCAATTGTTGTGGAGATTGCCCCAACCTTGTTTGTAAAGGTCCGGTTGCCGCCTTCAAGGGCACCAATAGTGGATTCACGGCATCTCGCATTGTGTGAGGGCGTGAGGAGAATACGGTGGCCCTAGTGGCTTCTTGGGGAGCATTGTGCCTCCACACCGCTCTAACGGAGACGTACTTCCCCTTAAAAGGAAGGAACTTCGGTAACACATCCTCGTCTCCACCGGCTCCACTCTTGGTTAATTCGTGCCTTTACTTTTGCAAGCCTACTTGTGTTACATCCATTGCTTGCTTATGTGCTAGTTGTTATCGCATCATATAGGTTGCTCACTTAGTTGCACATCTAGACAACCTATTTTGTTGCAAAGTTTAATTTGGTAAAGAAAAGCTTAAAAATTGTTAGTTGCCTATTCACCCCCCC
>LR880970.1:780677130-780710654 GCA_904067115.1 Aegilops sharonensis
CACCAATAGTGGATTCACGGCATCTCGCATTGTGTGAGGGCGTGAGGAGAATACGGTGGCCCTAGTGGCTTCTTGGGGAGCATTGTGCCTCCACACCGCTCTAACGGAGACGTACTTCCCCTTAAAAGGAAGGAACTTCGGTAACACATCCTCGTCTCCACCGGCTCCACTCTTGGTTAATTCGTGCCTTTACTTTTGCAAGCCTACTTGTGTTACATCCATTGCTTGCTTATGTGCTAGTTGTTATCGCATCATATAGGTTTCTCACTTAATTGCACATCTAGACAACCTATTTTGTTGCAAAGTTTAATTTGATAAAGAAAAGCTTAAAAATTGTTAGTTGCCTATTCACTCCCCCTCTAGTCAACCATATCGATCCTTTCAGGGGTAGATTTAGAGGGTGGCGGCGGACATGGCCGGAGGAAATAGGCGGGTCGAATGGCAAAGGGCGGTGACAGCCATGGCGTTGTTCGCCAGCAGGATGAAACAGAGGAGTGGGGATCGAGGGTAGGTTCAGAGGGCGGCGGTGCGGAGATGGCCGGAGCAGGTAGGCGGGGTCGAGCGACAAAGGGCGACGACGGCCATGGCGCGGGTCGCCGGCAGGATGAAACATAGGAGTGGGGATCGGGGTTGGTTCAGAGGGCGGCGGCGGTGGAGGAGATGGCCGGAGGAGGGAGGCGGGTCGAACGACAAAGGGCAGCGCCGGACATGGCACTTCTGGTCGTCGGTGGGAGGAACAGGTGGCACAGCGCCCGGGGCTCCCGCTCCTCTGTGTGGCGGCGCTGGGGGTTGGGATGAATGGATCGAGGGAGTGGAGAGGAGTGGGGATCCGGGGTAGGTTTAGGTTTAGGATTAGGTGTCGGCTGGGCCTTAGTGGGATGCTTGGCCCAGCTGATTGTCTCTCTCTTTCCCATTTTCTCTCTTTTACCATTTACAGGAATTAAGAAAAGAGACAATGATCCTAGAAAAGGAAAAGAGACAATGATTACATAAAAAAGACAATGATGGAGGCTAGGGTGCATGTACAAATATGAAAATGATTTATACTTAGCCCCACAGAACAAGTTTCAGCAAATTGGATAAGTTAAATTCAAACTCATTTGAATTTATTTCAAATGTGTTTGAATTAGGTCTAGGCTTTAGGAGTGTTTTTGGCGGAGATTGAGGAAGTGATAAAAAATTTGGACAAACTTTTGGGGGCAAACTTGAAGTAGAAAAGGCAAGGGTTTTCGGACAAGGTTGGAATGGAAATTGGAAAAGTAATTAAATAAAATATAATAAGGCTCAAATTATTCTATGAAATGTTCATAGATTTAATTTGGTGTGAAATATTTAATGGCATGATGAAACGCAAATGCAAAAATAAAATAAAAACATTATAATTGTGATTATGGAGAGATAAGAAGAAAAATTTCACACAAATTGAATAAGTTAAATTCAAACTCATACATGTCAATCTTGAACCCAACTTTGCATGTAGATCTTAAAAAAAAAACTTTGCACGTACATGTCAAATGAAAGCCTACATGGTGGACTCAATTTTTGCACGATGATTCCTTCCACATATGGATCTAGCCGAACAAGTCAAGAGTGTAAGTGTGCATAGAGGAAAAAAATAAATCTTTCACGTGTATACATATATACATACATAACCAAAACATATGTACTCATACATCATCTATGTATGTCGTAAAGCTTGTAAACTAACAAAGTCACAACTAATGCCCCACTATTTGATAAATACGTTGTTTTTTTACTGAATATCAGATACGCCAAAAATCCGTTGTTGTAAGCTAAAAATATCTACATAGTTGTTGTGGCATGTCGTGGTTATGATGAATCAGACATTTCGCTCCACTGCAGCAACAAATTTAATACTCGTATGCCACTAAATAATTTTGAAAGAAAACTACTGTCCATAAGAAATCATTTCCTGGCAGCTAAATTTGATACAAAACTTATTTAACATATACAATTTAGAATAATATTTTCTCTCATTTTCTATTTTCACTTATGAACAAAAATCATAGATAAGGATCTTGTAGGGGAAGGGATGGGGAAGGGTGTTTGACGTTTTATTTTCTCTCATTGCAACGCACGGGCCTATGTCCTAGTAATAATAAAGGATACAAAAGAGACTAAATCAAATAGTTTGCTTCATGCACTCCTCCCATCTGGGTAGACACTCCTGTTGTTGCAGGTCGCCACTGAAAAAATATGTCTTCCTCTCATTTTTCTGTAACATGAAATAAAAATAGATATAAAAATGAACCAATTCGGATTTAATCCATACATATACACATTTCTTTTTCAGTTTAAAATTAGTTAATTGTTCAAATGTATCAATTTACAAATCAACACATACAACATGTCAGTTCAAACTTCGAATGCATCTCCTATTGTTGTTTGCCTCTCTCGGCTAAGAAATAAATAAATTACTAACTGATTACTAGCCGAGGAGACGAGAAGCGCCGGTGTTTACCGCCCGGCGGCCGGGCTAATCACTTCTAGCATGGTACGCTAGTGCCAGCAGGGAGCTAGACTAGGGAGAGCGGCCGCCGGCGACGGTCCGCAGAAGACCAGCACTCGCGGATTCACTGCACGGGAGCGGCATGCAGATCGCGAGAGGCGGCGCCCGCGTGCGTGCGGGGGCGGAGGACGACCTAGGGCTCAAGTTGCAGCGGGCGACGCGCAGATGGTTTACTTGACGATTTTTCTTCAGTCGAGGGCCCTATGCGGTCGGCCGTTTTGGCCCCTTCAACTTTATACTAACTTTAGTATAAAGTTATATACTAAGGTTGAGATACTTGTTTTTGAATGGAGTGAGTACTTATGGTTTGAAATGGTCGAAATCACTTTGACCCGTCCGAATGACACGTTTTCTCCGCAAAACCTCCGAAGCCACAGGAACTTACACAGATGAGGCCGTTTGTGTCTCTCTTGGGAATCAGGGGTCGATTGGGGCCAAATCCGGCACACCGGGGTTGCCGAAGTGGAAGTTGAGCCACGCCATGGAGGCGCACCACCTGAATGTCGTACGCCCACGCTGCCTGCGCCGCAGACTGGTAGGAGCTGATCCAGATGCGGTGATGGGTTTCATGGTCCATGATCTCCAGTGGCGGACCCAGGAATTGAAGTTAGCCGGGGCGAACATTTAATGTTTAATTTTTTTCGCTACAAATGCAGTTATATTCAACCAGAACTTATAGCATTCAACAATAAAAGGATGAAAATACTATTTAAAACTAGTACACTGTTAAAAGTCGACGAGGCTTCCTGACTGCTCACATGGACTCTTGTCGGCTTGAAATGCTCACTTATGCCACAATATGATCCCATAATTCCAACTTCCAAATGAGACCTACAAAATAATGAATGCATTAGCACAAGTGTGATGAGAGTTGTATATTTTGGTATAGTCATCTGATGGTAACTGGGTGGTAGTATACCTTTAAGACGTAATTGCATAATGAACACGAGGTTCTGGAGGTAGATGACCTCGACGGTTCTTCAAGGCATGAAAATGAACCATAATCTCTTTATCACTAATTTTAGCAAATATCTCACGCTCAACAAAGCAAACCATCAAATCATTAAGCCAATCATCACCCATCTTGTTTCGAAGATCAGTCTTTATAATATTCATGGCTGAGAAAACCCTCTCAACTGATGCAGTTGCCACCGGTAATGTCAATGCAAGTCTGATGAGCCGATAAACCAATGGAAATACCAGATGTTGTCTACTCTGAACCAACTTGAGAGCAAGAGAACTCAAACTATCGCAAGCCAAGAATTCAGTACTTCTTTTCATCACATCAATATATATGTTGAGTTGATCAGTCAACAGATAGCGCTCTTGTGAAGAGAAATCAATTGAGTAAATATTTGCAAGCTCAACTAGCTTATCATGATCAAAGTTGCTAATGAGTCTCTAGGATCAAGGCAAGCAATGCACTTCAACAAGCGTGTAGAAGTTTCACTAAATCGATTATTCATCTCAACTATGTTTCTATCCAGCACCTCATTGAATATAGTTACCTTGTAATGATGGAGACAAGTAACCATTTTGCCTGATCTTCTTGGGTAACCCCTTGCTGAAATGTTATCATCCATATTGGGCACTATTATATTTCTTGCAGCACAAAAGGTAGTAGTAGATATCAAGAGAGGCTCCCATCCATCATCTCTAAACTTTTGTAATAGACTTTTCACTGACACAATCATATTCATAGCACAGACTATATTCTGATCTTTTTGTTGCAATGCTTGTGACAAATCATTGGTTAAGCCGAGCACTCGAAGCATCAAATGCAAGATAAGAACAAATTCAAAAGTTTCCATGTTTATCATAAAGCCAGAAGCCAAACCTCTGTCATCAGCATCTGCTCCATCAAGAGAGATACCATGTAGCACTTCAACCACGGAATCCCACATTTGATATATCCGGATTAGAGTCTTGTGGTGTGACCCCCATCGTGTATCACCGGGTCTTGCTAAACTTGTCTCTTGATGCTGGCCTTTTCCTGACAAAATCTCCCCATGCTCTAACTGTAAAACCAGGTTGTCATGATGCTTCTGCAACAATGCATCTTTCCTTTTACACGAGGCACTTACCTACAAGAAAAGAGCAAGTGCGGTTAGAATTTTATAATGGCTAGATATATACTATTTGGATTTTCAAATAGCCATAAGCTATAAGAACTAAGAAGCACTAACCATGTTGACAATCTTATTTGTATGTCCAAAGAAATCACTAACAGCTAGGACTCCCTTGACAACAGCAACAACTACCAATTGAAGTTGGTGGGCAAAACAATGCACATAAAAAGCATATGGATTGACATCTAGCACCAATTTCTTTAAACCATTAAGTTCTCCACGCATATTTGAGGCCCCATCATATCCTTGTCCTCTCAATCTAGACATGGATAAATTATGTTTAACAAACAATGCATCCAAAGATCTTTTCAAAGAAGCAGATGTAGTATCAAGAACATGTTTAACACCAAGCAATCTTTCCAAAGACTCCCCTTTTTGGTTCGTGAACCTGCAAGCAAAACAAACTATAAAATTAGAACAAGCATGTGAGGGTAGAGTAGTTACATTCAGAATCATGACAAATAACTAACCTCACAATCACGGCCATTTGCTCTCTAACCGATACATCACGAGACTCATCAACAAGTAGAGAGAAATTACTATCACCAAGCTCATTCATTATCACTTTTGTAGTCACTTCGGCACATGCTTGTACTATTTGTTTTTGGATTTTATGACAAGTCAATTGATGATTGCCAGGAGCATTTTCATGTGGCCGCTTCCGGTTGGTTGATCTGTTCGCCGAAGCCGCTTCCCCTGCCACAGCCGCAGCTTCTTCGGTAGCAGCAGCCTCAGCTTCTTCGGCAGCAGCAGCCTCAGCTTCAGCTTCTTCGAGTTCGACAGCGGCAGCAATCCCTATCCAATCCACCTCTTCATCGGAATCCATCACGCTCACTCAAGCACCGCCCCCGACTGCCGCCCCCACCGCTGGCCGGCTGGCCTGACCTCCAACACCAGCACGGCAGCACCGCCCCACGTCGCCGCAGTACACGTACCCAGCCCCTCCCCTGAGTCCCTGACGATGCAGCAGCGAGTTGATGCACACGCCGCCCTCCCCTCTCCCGGCGGCGCAGCAGCCAGCAGTCTAGGTCATGAGCGGATGGAGGGGAACGAATTGAGCGATTGGGTTTTTTTCTTTCTCTGACGAGGAAAGAAAAGACGTCTGTTTGGGCCTGGCCTATAGAATTAGAAACAGAGCCCAGTCCACTGGCCCAATTCTCTTTCTCCGTCACTTACCCCTTCGATCCTTAGCTGTCGTACGAACAGAAGAAAACGCCGCCGCCGCTGTTCTTCTGATGAATCTGACGCGGTGACGCCTGCCGGAGGAAAGATAGGTAGCTGGGGGTCGATCCTTCGCTGCCGGCGACCCGGGGCGGCCGCCCCAGCTCGCCCCAATGGTGGGTCCGCCACTGATGATCTCGATCACCAATGATCGCTGCAGCACGTCGTGGTACCTCCTCTGCGGTGTCGACGTCGATGGCAGGTTGGGTAACCGGGAGGAGGACGTGCCGCCGAGGGAGGATTCACCTCGGGCTCGGATGGCTGGGCGTGGCAGTGTGAATCCGCGCTTCGTCGTCTGGATCTGGCCATTTGGGCGGCGGGACGGGGCCAGAGTGGATGCGGGGTACAATTAAGGGTTGCGGAATGGATTGGGTGGCGCCGGAATGAAATGAGGCCGAGCGGTGGGGAGAGAGCTAGATTTTACTCGCCGAATGTGCAACTGAGTGAATATAAGGGTCAAGGCGGCCGACGAGTATAAGTTTTACTCCTTTAACGCCGATAAGGGATCGGGCAGGTGCAACTTAGCCGTTTAAAACCGGGTTTTTACTCTACCACTTTTCAAGGGATCGGTTAGAGATGTCGTAAGAGTCACTTGTAGTACTCCACTTGCTTCCAACAAATTTTTGCCTGGCATTTCTCATATATTAGATTCTCATCATGCTTTCATTTTCAGGGGCTAGCTTATCATCTTCGGTCAAGTTGAGAAGTTGACCACTCTGGTTGTGCTTTAATGCAGACAACGACGAACCAATAAGTTTGCTTAGAGCATCTCCAACAGCCGCGCTACGCGCCGCGCCTAAAAAACCTGTTTGGCGCGCGCTGGTCGCCTGGTTTGCCGCGTCGCGCAGCGCTGGCTCCAGCAGCAGCTTTAAAATGCAGCGCGCGCGCTCCGCTCCAGCAGCGCGCTAAAATACAGCGCGCGCCCCGCTCCAGCAGCTTTCAAATATAGGGCATATGGACACAAAATAGTTTGAAACATTCATCAAAATGCAATGAACATGTGAAATTTTTAACACAAACAAGTTGATGAATAAAAGTCATGCCCACAAGTTCATCCAACCAAGTTCAAAATGCAAACCAAGTTCAAAATACAAGTTCATCCAACAAAGTTGAAGACATAAACACATCAACCATCTTCCTCGTCTTCTTCCTCTTCTTCCTCTTCTTCCGCCGACGATTCTTCCGCCGACGATTCTTCCGCCTTCGAAGATGAATCTTCCTCCCTAACCTCATCACGCACCGCATCACGTGTAGCTCCGACGGTCTTGGCAAGTTCTTCAACGGCATTTTCATGGGTATGTGTGTGAGGCACATCGAAAGACATTCCACCCATGGCCGGAGGTGCACCCATGCCTCCCATGGCGACCGGAGGTACACCCATGCCTCCCATGAGAGAAGCAAAACTCATGCCACCCATGCCTCCCATAGCGTTGGAGGGTGCTCCAAAGCCACCCATGCCTCCCATGGCGGCCGGAGGTGCACCCATGCCTCCCATAGCGTTGGAGGGTGCTCCAAAGCCACCCATGCCTCCCATAGCGTTGGAGGGTGCTCCAAAGCCACCCATGCCTCCCATGGCGGCCGGAGGTGCACCCATGCCTCCCATGGCGCCGAAGCCACCCAAGCCTCCCATGGCGCCGAGGCCCATGCCTCCCATGGCGCCGAGGCCACCGCCACCCATGCCGCCAAGGCCACCGCGGATCATGGCTCTTTTTTGAATCAAGACTTCTTCACGGGCAAGGTTGACATATTCCTTTTGCGCATCATTGAACAAAGATGTGTCCAAGAAGAACAAGTGCTTTTCCCATTCCAACAACTTAGCTCGCTCCTCCATGCCCACCTTCCTCTCCTCCAATGCCACTTTCCTCTCCTCGGCGGCCACCCTCCTCTCCTCGGCCGCCAACCTCCTCTCCTCGGCCGCGGCATCTTGGTTCCTTGCCATTTTCCTCACCTCGTTGGCTTCGACCCTTGCCTTCACAATAGCTTCCATAGCATTTTTGAGCTCATCATCTCCTTTCCTCTTCTTCTTTTCGGTTTTGTCTTTCTTGCACCCATCCGGTCGTTTTGGCTTCGAGTATGAAACCGAGTTGGGTGTGGGGNACGCACCGCATCACGTGTAGCTCCGACGGTCTTGGCAAGTTCTTCAACGGCATTTTCATGGGTATGTGTGTGAGGCACATCGAAAGACATTCCACCCATGGCCGGAGGTACACCCATGCCTCCCATGAGAGAAGCAAAACTCATGCCACCCATGCCTCCCATAGCGTTGGAGGGTGCTCCAAAGCCACCCATGCCTCCCATGGCGGCCGGAGGTGCACCCATGCCTCCCATAGCGTTGGAGGGTGCTCCAAAGCCACCCATGCCTCCCATAGCGTTGGAGGGTGCTCCAAAGCCACCCATGCCTCCCATGGCGGCCGGAGGTGCACCCATGCCTCCCATGGCGCCGAAGCCACCCAAGCCTCCCATGGCGCCGAGGCCCATGCCTCCCATGGCGCCGAGGCCACCGCCACCCATGCCGCCAAGGCCACCGCGGATCATGGCTCTTTTTTGAATCAAGACTTCTTCACGGGCAAGGTTGACATATTCCTTTTGCGCATCATTGAACAAAGATGTGTCCAAGAAGAACAAGTGCTTTTCCCATTCCAACAACTTAGCTCGCTCCTCCATGCCCACCTTCCTCTCCTCCAATGCCACTTTCCTCTCCTCGGCGGCCACCCTCCTCTCCTCGGCCGCCAACCTCCTCTCCTCGGCCGCGGCATCTTGGTTCCTTGCCATTTTCCTCACCTCGTTCGCTTCTTTTCTTGCCTTCACAATAGCTTCCATATCATTTGTGAGCTCATCATCTCCTTTCCTCTTCTTCTTTTCGGTTTTGTCCTTCTTGTACCCATCCGGTCGTTTTGGTTTCGAGTATGAAACCGAGTTGGGTGTGGGGCTTCTCTTGCCGTCATCACTTGATGCATCATCCTCCTCCTCATCATCATTCAACTCAATTGTGCGCTTGCGTTTGTTGCTCAAATGCAAATCATCCAAATCTTCACGCTTCTTCCATTTCTCATCATCCTTCAACACTTCATAGCAATGAGGCAAGGTAAAGATCTTTCCTTTCTTGATCTTCCCCTTCTTGGTTGTCCTCGTCTCTTCTTTGAACAAGTTTTGTGCAATGTTGTACTACAAGAAAAACAAAACAAGTTAGCACTTCGGACACCAAAAACAAGTATGATGAACATGTATGAGATGCCACTTACTCTATCATCCTCATTTGTGCCACTTGGGTTAAGCTTGTCAACTGCCTTTTGTGCGGCCGCCCACTTTTGACAATCCGAGTTGATTGTCGACCATCGGGACCGAAGTGATCTCTCGGAGCGGTCAATTCCACTCACGTTCTGAGCATCAAAGTGTTCTTTCATTCGCCCCCAATAAGCATCTCTACTTTGATCACCTCCAACGGATGGATCCCTCGACACTTGCAACCAAGTATTGCATAGTAATTTGTCATCGTTGGTGGTGTAATTGCCCGCTCTTCCTTTCGGCGCCTCGACAATGCCCTCACCCTCCTCGTCCACCTCAAACTCATGGTCGTCCAAATGGATGTCATTGGTTTGAGACCAATGCGAATTGTTGGACCCAACACCCATTGTTGACATGTATGCATCATCGTTGAGACTACAAATGCAAATATAAGCTATCTATATGATGATGCATTGAAAAAATAACAAGAAAATAAAAGTTGGAATTTTTTTCACCTTGGGAGCATTTCGTCGAACACGTGGTGCGCATCGGCCGCCGGCTCAACGAGTGAGCTCATCGGCGCTTCGGTAGACGCCACGCCCGTCCGCCGCCCTGCAAACTTCTTCTTCGCCTTCGAGCTGCCGGAGCCGTCCGCCGCCTTCTTTTTCGCGGATGTTTTTCCTTTCTTCGGCTCCGACCCATTGGGGAGCTTTGACGGCGCGGCGGCAGCACGGGACGGCGCCGGCGCGGCGGCAGCACGGGACGGCGCCGGCGCGACGCCACCCGTCGGCGTGGTCATCCGCGGCGGCAAGAAGAGGCTGCGCGCGAGGCCGACGGTCGGCGGAGCTCCGGTGGCGGCGGCGGCGGCGGCGGCGGCGGCGGCTGCGGCGGCGGCGGCGGGAGGGTCGCGGCTATACAGCGGGGTCAGCGGGGCGCCGGTGTGCGCGTCCATGGTGGCCGGGGCGCTGGCGCCGGCGCGCGCGGGTGCGAAGGAGGAAGGAAAGGGCGAGTTCGCGCGCGCGCTCGAGTCTGCCGCGCGCGGAACTGGACGCCCGAAATTAACCGCGCGGGATGAGGCTATGGCCAGCGCGCCGAACTCGTTTTAGCGCGCGCGCGTTTTTTGCGCGCCCGCTGGAGCTGTCGGCCGCGTTGCGCGCGCGCTATAGTCCCTTTTTTTGCGGCGCGGCGCTAGTATAGCGCGGCTGTTGGAGATGCTCTTACAAGGTACTCCTACCGCTGATAAGGGCATGTACAATGGTGGCACATGGATACAGACAGATGCCTCATGATAAAAAGTAGTTTGAGATATCTACATATATTTTTTCTCCCCAATGCAAGCTACCACTAGTGGGCCTCATTAATAAATAGAAAATAAAGACTTTAGTACACATGCATCTTTACTTTTCATTCCAACCTTTTCAGCTTTTGACACTGGACCACATTTTTTCTCTCCAATCACCCGCCTCCTGTAGAGGATCCAGCTTCCCTATCCAAACCTACTTTATCTGATATCCGATCCTAGATGGCAAAGCATAACCCTGGGGCTATGCATTCTACATGCCCTAAGCCTATTTTTAAAGTACGTGGGAGACAGTGACAACTTCAATAGTCATTCTTGTAACTTTAGGGACGTGTGTTGCAGATGCACACGTTTACTGTGCTTGTGTCTATAGTACAAACAAGTCAAAAGTGCTTAACGAATGGAATTCAATCGAAGACTGGACCTAAAACAGCTCGCGATAAACTGAATTCAGAGGACGAAACACCCCAAAATGTGGAAAAAGAAATTATCCTAGCAAATCAAATTAAGGTGATACGATCACGACACATTGATCACCTAGCCTCCATCCGTCATATTACTTTTACTAAATGACCCTTGGAGGGTTTTATGTCGCCCACCGACCCCTCAAAAAACTTATGAAACATTTCAATCCATGAGCTTGTGAGGAATGCAAGTTCGTCGTTGATTCCAGTCCGACCCCGTCCGAATCACACGTTTTCTCCGCAAAACCTCTGAAGGCACAATAATATGCACATATCGGTCCGTTTGGGTGTTCCTCCTGGGTCGGCGGCGCAAACAAGGGGTGTCAACAAGCAGGAGATTATCCTAGCACCGACTAAAAAAGAAACATATCCTGCCCCGCAAAAGATTATCCTATAGCAAGCTAATTAAGGTGGATCGATTTTTTTTATTAGAAGGTCAAACGCGCAAACATAGCAACCCACGCGAGGAGAAGATCATCCCAGCAAAGCTAATCTTTTTTAGAACTTCCAGGAAGCTAACCTTGGCCAAGAAAAAGAGAAATCAAGACGAATCGATGACGGTTCATCCATCCATCCGTCGCCTGGTCGATCGGACGGGTCGCTTCTTCTAGCCGTCCAAGCAACGATCTGGTTGTAGGTCGGCTGGTAGGTATCCGCGGCGGCGTACATTGATCGATGTACTGCGCCTCGCCGAGTCGCTGTTGATGCAGGTAGGCGGGAGGCCGATCAGCCCACAGAGGATTCTGGAGCGAACAAACGCGGACATGTTTTTTTGGTTGCGTCCGGTGTGTTGTAGTTCAACGTGGTAGACGTCCGGACTTGTTTCAAGACACTTTTAGTTTAGTCTAATCAAAACAAGATTATCCTAGAGCAAGCTAATCAAGGGTTTTGTTATATACTGTAGGAGGTCAAACACGCGAACATGGCGACCCACGCGACGCGAGGGGGAAGATGATCGTCCCGGCAAAGAAATCAAGGCGAATCGACGACCGACCGTTCGTTCGCCCATCCCCTCCCCTGGTCCAAGTCCAAGCAACGACCCAGCCCCAACTGGTTGTAGGTTGGCGTACATTCATGGATGGACCGCGCCCAGACGCACACCAGACGTACACCCAGCCGAGCCGTGTAGACAGATCCACGACACGCCGGCGTACACCAGACGCTGACCGGATACGATCAGCGAACCCGACGCGATCGCTCCAAGTGGAGTGGATGCATCCCGATCCATCCAGGTCCACCCAACGCTACCAGCCGAAGCCTACCAGTAGTAGAGTTACTACTTCCAGTGGGCCCTGTCACCACGTGGGCGTCGCGGGCCAGATCCGCCACCGGGCCAGATCGGCTACTGACAACGCGGGCCCGCCCTCCCCTCCCCCGCGCCACGCCACGCCACGCCACGCCACGCCAGCCGTGTGTGAGCAAGTCACCTCACCACCGTGGAGCGCCGAGGGCATCACCATCAAATCAAATAAATAGACGGCAGGGCGTCCCGGCCGCCGGCGACAACCGCACCGCACCCACACACGCACGCCACGCCACGCCACTCAGCGCCTCGGCACAACCGCGTCCCTGCTCCCGTCTCGGCCGCCCGGCTGGTGGGGATCGATCCGGCTCCCGCTGCCGCTTCCGGAGATCGCTGTTGGTGAGGGAGGGCCTCAAGAGGGAGCGGGGATTTGATTTGTGATTTCGGCTCGTGCGGCGGCGGCGGCGATGGGGGTGCTGTCGCGGCCGGAGGAGGTGCCGGCGCTGCTCAGGCTCAAGCTGGCGGCGGGGCGGATCAGGCGCCAGATCCCGCCGCAGGAGCACTGGGCCTTCGCCTACGACATGCTCCAGCGGGTCTCCCGCAGCTTCGCGCTCGTCATCCAGCAGCTCGGCCCAGAGCTCCGCAATGCCGTAATTCCCCCCTCCCCTTCCCCTTCCACTTCCCCTCCCCCTCCGGATCCCATCCGATTCGAATGCTTCATACAGCAGTAGATTCGATTCGGGCGACTCTCTGAAACGCGCACGCCCGCTGACGCTGCTCTGACTCCCACTCTGCAGGTGTGCGTCTTCTACCTCGTGCTCCGGGCCCTGGACACCGTCGGTCAGCACCCTTATTACCCCTGCTACTGCTCACTGCGTTTGTTTGAATTCCTTTTGCCGCGTTTGATGGAATCTTTTGGGTCAAGTTCATCGCTGCCTTCCTTTTTAGTACTCGCACCAACCACTGTTTGCTCACTGCGATCAGTATGTATAACTGCAGAGGACGACACCGCCATCCCTAACGAGGTCAAGCTGCCCATCCTTCGGGACTTCTACCGCCACATCTACAACCCGGACTGGCTCTTTTCATGTATGATCGGATCTCTCTCTCTCTCTCTCTCTCTCTCTCTCTCTCTCTCTCTCTCTCTCTCTCTCTTTAAGAACAAGCTGTCCTTGTGCTCAACTCAATTGTGCTCTTCTTCTTGTTCATCTAACCATGTATGTACTTTGGCCTTCAGGTGGAGCAAACGACTACAGAGTGCTCATGGATAATTTTAGACAAGTCTCCACTGCTTTCTTGGAGCTAGGCGAAGGGTACTAATTTCTGTTTCTCAGCTTCAGACAGCTTCAGACCGCTTCTCATTTTCTGTACTTTCCTAGTTCCCAGTATGTGGTTGGGAACTTGTGCCTTCGTACGAATTGTTATGTTGTCAAAGTCCTTGGGGGACACATTAATCATTTAGTTAGAACTGATATCAATCTTAGAAAAGTAAACGCAAGACTTCTCTAAATATGGAGCTTTGATTGGCTATTATTAATGCCGACCAATGAAATTGTTATGTCAGCCAGGTTTGTAAGGATAAAATAAAAAAAAGTAGTAAAATACTCATAGTTACACTGTACAGGAGAACCGGACAAAGAAAGAGATTACAAAGAATTGAATAGTCGGTTGTACTTCTGATTACAAAGAAAGCAAATGTTACATATTTACTCTCCGTTTTCAGAACCAGGCTATTAAAGTCATCGTAGTAGTACTTCACATGTTGCAAATGAAGCTTTCTTTTCCGCGTTTGTTTTTTCATCAGACACAGTTTGTCCATTAAGTGCAAGTAAGTTCTTTTGAAACTTGCAGAATATAATTATCATTCTTTTGTTTTCAGATACCAAAAGGCTATTGAAGAAATCACTAGGCGAATGGGAGAAGGAATGGCTAAGTTTATATGCACGGAGGTCTGTTAATCTAGATCACCCAATATATACAAGCTTTTTTTTCTTGCAGTCAAGTTCATCAGTGCTTTCCTTTACGTAATGTTTGGTCACTATCAAATTTCTATTATTGGTTGTCATAGCAATCTGTTAATGTTTGGTTACTCTACATAAGGAAGATGATTGGGAGCATTGTGGCATAGATAAATGTAGCTGTCACATTAATAATGACAAACACTTTGCCATGACTTTCTGATGTACCACAAGAACTTTGATACAACCAAACTTTTCCTTGGTGACTTGTGGTCAACAGAAAATATGCCACATGATTATCTCGATCTGGACATTATGACTAAATAGCTATTTGATATCATATTTTCTTTGGGTGTTGAGATCTGTGAATAGAAGTGATACATGTTTAACTTGCTTCTGGTTATTAATTTATTTATTAAGTTTGATACTGCTATTTGTTTGAATTAATTTGGAACAACTTTATTTTGTAGGTTGAAACCATTGATGACTATGATGAGTACTGCCACTATGTAGCAGGGCTAGTAGGCTATGGACTTTCTAGGCTCTTTCATGCTACTGGCACAGAAGATCTGGCTCCGGATCATCTTTCAAATTCAATGGGTTTATTTCTACAGGTAGGTTTAGTTCAATCAAATTTCTGTACTTGAAGTATCATGACAAAATAAGAATTTGTTTTTTTTACATTTAACTCTGTAACTAATGTTTGGACTTCCACCTGCAGAAAACCAATATAATAAGGGATTATTTGGAGGACATAAATGAGATACCAAGGTGCCGTATGTTCTGGCCTCGGGAAATATGGAGTAAATATGTTGATAAACTTGAGGTACATCAACCCATCAACAAGGGAATTGCATATGAATCATATTGTAAAATTAATGCAAAACTCTGGTGCTTGACAGTAATTAAAATATTTGATTGAACAGTCAAGAATGAAATCTAAATGTCCAATCCAATCCTTTCACCTTTGCTGAAAAGTCTACTCATCCCTTTATCACATTTTTTTTTGTTGAAGTAGCACCTGCAATTTTCTGCTCCACAATAATGCTTTTCTTGTTTTGGGATACAAATCAGGATTTAAAATATGAGGAAAATTCAGAAAAGGCCGTGCAGTGCTTGAATGATATGGTGACCAATGCTTTGATCCATGCCCAAGATTGCCTTCAATACATGTCAGCATTGAAGGACAACTCCAATTTTCGATTTTGTGCAATACCTCAGGTACACTAGTGCTAGTTTTTCCTGTTAGTGTTCAGTTAAAATTTCCTGTTAGAGTTTCACTGTCTATCAGGACTAAATAATGTCTTTGCAAAACACTGCCTAACAATCTAGTGGTACATAACTGAAACTTGCTCATAGCTCAGAAAAGATTTATGGTACTAGCCATGATTTATGATAATTGAGTCTTTATTATTTTGGTTCCTGGATGTAATTGGTGTTGGTAGGTGCCAAGGATTAAAGATAGGCATAACATGTTTGAAATTGACGTATTACATTCTGTGGCATCAGATGATAAGTTTTATCCAAGGGCACAAGGTTGTAACTTAAGGATTGATCTATACCAGCACACAATTTCCCTTCAGACCTGTTCTGCTTCCTTTTTTGTATACATACTCAAACATTTGTACCCTTGCTAGTGGAAGTAGTTGCTACTCAAGCTAGTTTTCAGCAATAATAACATAAACCTTCTGTTACAAAACACTAGCTATTTTGCAATGTTAAAATATCTTTCATTGTGTGTCATGGCTGATTGGCCTTCTAAGTATTGAATTGGAGATATTTGATATTTTGCTTTGTTTTTACCATCTTCATCAAAGTTCAATAGCATTCCTAGACCCTAGTTATACAGTGGTGGGTGCTATGGTTTGACTTGCCTTTTTTTTGTTGAAGTATGGATCTTCCATCTAATCTTGAAACAACTTTATTTACCACATATTTTTCAACTGTTTGTCTTTTCAGATAATGGCAATTGGAACCTGTGCTATTTGCTACAATAATGTGAAAGTCTTTAGAGGAGTTGTTAAGATGAGGCGTGGTAAGACATTTAGTTCAAGTTGACAAGCTGTACTAGCCTACAATTTACCAGAAAATACCCGTTCGATCACCTCTTTACACTATGTTTAGGAATTTAATGTGGATTAATTATGCAGTAATGTACTTCTTTCTATCACATTTGTACGTATGGTTGTTGTATGATTAGGAATCAACATGACAAATCACATCATGGAGTGCTTCGATGTTCCTTGGCATCAGAAAATACAATTGCTACCTTTTAGTTTAATTTGTAGTTCGCTAATTTTATATTATTTCCCAAAGTATCATAGGATCCACCTTAGCCACTATGATTTAGTAGTTATTATGACCATTCTTATTTTGTGTGTGGGTGGGTGGGTGGGTGGGGGTGATCAACACAAAGTGACTCGCGGTTGTGCGTTCTTCTTGGACAGATGAGTTAACATTTGATTAGAAGAACCTCAGTTTCCGTAATCAGATAAGAAGAAGCAAACTATACTTTGCTTTTCTTGTTGTGCTCTTTCTGCCAAGACTGTTATTATTCTTTTAACCAACGGCTACCTTTATTTAGTGTATTGAATAATTTGCATATTTCAGTCATGTGTAACTTTCTATTTCTTCTGACCTGAGCGCAACCTAACATGTACTCCCTATCTCTCAGGGCTCACTGCACGGGTAATTGATGAGACAAAATCGATATCTGATGTCTATTCTGCTTTCTATGAGTTCTCTTCATTGCTAGAGTCGAAGGTATGTTCTGGAGTATGGATGCAAAGGAAAATGGAGTCTAGTCTAGCATACATATAATTGAACATTCAGATATTTTGTCCTGTTACACAAAAAATAGATATACTTGTTGGATAATGTTTTCATTGTTTTGGCTAAGGCAGTCCTGTAGATTTAGGGATCACAGCTTAGTATGGCTTGCTTTTGAGCTCAGAAATCCATAAGTGGGTAGCTTTGCTTCAAGATGATGGCGTGCTCAGAAATCCATATCTGTTTGTATAAACTTGACATTTTCCTTTCTGACCATCTGATAGTTTTGCTCCAAATGGCAAAGTTTAGGGAAAACTCCTTACTGTCCCTCACCCATGTTGCTGTTAGTGATGGCCTTTGATGGTTACCTCAGTTGTTCTCTAGCTGTGATTTTATCCATAACATGTTTGGTCGCCATGCCCAGATTGATGATAACGACCCAAATGCTGCGCTGACACGGAGGCGTGTGGATGCAATAAAGAAAACCTGCAAGTCATCCGGCCTGCTGAAGAGAAGGTTTGTTGCATGTTTTAGAGTTGTACCTTACTGCTGATATCTTCATCCTCACTGATTGTCTGGTTCTACAGGGGTTACGATCTGGAGAAATCAAAGTACAGAATGCCTATGCTGGTGAGTAGTGATATATATAAGCTGATTAATACTGCAAGTTCTCTGTTGTATAATTTTCTCAAGCCGCTTTATGTGTCATCCTCAGATCATGATCATGCTTCTGTTGGTGGCTATTATCTTGGGTGTACTGTATGGCAAGTGATCCGGTCAAGATGGTCCTCTTATGTTCTTAGTGGCACCGCATCCCCTACGTGGTACGCTGATCGGTTTCGAGTAACAGCTTGACGATATTTCGTTTGTGCTTAACATTACTGATTGGGAACTGCGTTTGTGTAGGTTTTGCACGTGTACCTCCTGACTGCAGATGGATATGGCTGGCTTGCATGTAGTATTGTGCTATGTACCCTGCTGGTGCCATGCATGCTAATTATTTTGTTCCTTATTTGTGTCGTCTCATATGTTGTTTCAGCTTGTAATTTGTTTGAATCTAGGAGAGACTTCCTTAGTGACATGTATCCTATGAATTTGGCGTGGCGTCTTGGTTGTCAATGATGCTACATTTGTTTATTTGTGACTAATGTATGTGATGCATATCGGTTTGCCGTGCCACCTGTGCTATTTGGTTATAATTGTCCAACGGGCTTGTAGTTGGGCTCTCCTGTTTTGATCCATGCAGCGGGGAAACCCAGCAAAGTCAGGAAAACGACCTTATACGATACTATCTCTGTTTTTTTTTTAAATTGCATATAAGTTCTGTCCTAAGTCAAACTTTGTATCTTTTTACTTCGCATATAAGTTTTGTTTTAAGTCAAACTTTGTAGAGTTTGGCCAAGATTCGTCATTTACAATATCAAATCAACATCGTTAGATGCATCATGCAATTAGTTTCTTTTCTAATTTGCATATAAGTTCTGTGCTAAGTCAAATTTCTTACCTTTTAACTTCGCGTATAAGTTTTGTCTCAAGTCAAGCTTCGTAAAGTTTGATCAAGATTATAGGAAAAAATATTATCATTTACGATGTTAAATCAATATTGTTAGACACATATCATGGGATTAATTTTCATATTCTGTATCTTTGGCATTATAGATGTTGATATTTCTTTAATATAAACTTGGATTAATTACATCGATTTGATAGGGTTGGGTAGATGCCCCATTATTCATAAATCAAGAAGAAATTAAAATTAGTTTGATGGAGCTGTGGCTTAGCATAAGCATGGTGTCAATGTGGTTCCTCTCGACGAAACACTTAAACCCAGTAGGGTTCAATAGAGGTATGGTATCGGTAATCACAATTGGATCCAGTAGGGTTCAATAGAGGTATGGTATCGGTAATCTTTTAGGCTTAAACAATTGGATCCAGTAGGGTTCAATAGAGGTATGGTATCGGTAATCTTTTAGGCTTAAACAATTGGATCCAGTAGGGTTCAATAGACGTATGGTATCGGTAATCACAATTGGATTCAGTAGGGTTCAATAGAGGTATGGTATCGATAATCTTTTAGGCTTAAACAACTGGATCCAGTAGGGTTCAATAGAGGTATGGTATCGGTAATCTTTTAGGACGTGATCTCTCACTGCCGTCATTAAAGCTTTTAGGACGCTGAAAGGATCGATATAGTTGACTAGGAGGGTGGGGGGTGAATAGGCAACTAACAATTTTTAGCTTTTCTTTACCAAATTAAACTTTGCATCAAAGTAGGTTGTCTAGATATGCAACTAGGTGAGCAACCTATATGATGCAACAACAACACACAAGCAAGCAACGGATATAACACAATATAGCTTGCACAAGTAAAGGTGAGAGATAACCAAAAGTAGAACCGATGGAGACGAGGATGTGTTACCGAAGTTCCTTCCTTTTGAGGGGAAGTACGTCTCCGTTAGAGCGGTGTGGAGGCACAATGCTCCCCAAGAAGCCACTAGGGCCACCGTATTCTCCTCACGCCCTCACACAATGCGAGATGCCATGATTCCACTATTGGTGCCCTTGGAGGCGGCGACCGAACCTTTACAAACAAGGTTGGGGCAATCTCCACAACTTAATTGGAGGCTTCCAACGACACCACGAAGCTTCACCACAATGGACTATGGCTCTGAGGTGACCTCAACCGTCTAGGGTGCTCAAACACCCAAGAGTAATAAGACCCGCAAGGGATTAGTGGGGGGAATAAAATTTCTTTTGGTGGAAGTGTAGATCGGGGCCTTCTCAACCAATCCATAGAAAATCAACAAGTTTGATTGGCTAGGGAGAGAGATCGGGCGAAAATGGAGCTTGGAGCAACAATGGAGCTTAGGGATGGAAGAGGTGGTCAACTAGAGGAAGAAGGCACCCCTTTTATAGTCACGGGACAATTCCAACCGTTAACCAACTCAGCCCGCGACCCGCGGTACTACCGCACACCAGGAGCGGTACTACCGCACGGGCCTGCGGTACTACCGCGGAGGCTCGCGATACTACCGTGGGCATGGCAGGGCCTGGACTCGTTCTGATGAGCACCGACAGGGGACGGTAGAACCGCTGGCGCGGTGCTACCGCGACCCCATGCGGTACTTCCGCAAGGCAGGCATAGTCCAGGCACGGTAGGCATGGATATAAAAAAATACATCCGTGACTACCTCCGTTGAGAATATATCTGTGCAAAAGTCCGACGCGGTACTACCGCAAACCATGTGCGGTACTACCGTGGAGGGCGCGGATGTAAAAAATTACATCCGCCCCTACTTCCGCTCATGCCGCTATGCCTGGCCAGGCTTCACGGTACTACCGCGCCGGAGCACGGCACTACCGCGTAGGGCGCGGATGTAAAAATTTACATCCGCCCCTACTACCGCTTGCGCAGCAGCGCCTGGTCAAAGCTCATGGTACTACCGCTCAGGAGGAGCAGTACTACCGTGGGCGCCTGCGGTACTACCGTGACGGAGCCCGGTACTACGGCAAGGGCCTGCGGTAGTACCGCTCTAGGGAGCAGTACTACCGCCAGCCTTTGAACAACAACAGTAGGAAATCTTCATTCTACAGAGACACAGTGAGACGGAGGAAGCTCCAAAGAGCCAAAGAAAAGGGTGTGCAAAAGGAACATGTGTACCTGAGATCCCACCCAAACCTTTCCAACGCGAACCCCCTCTTAATACTAGCGCTTTCCTACGACTCAAATCCACCGAAAAGAAACATAGAGAAACACCGTCTTCAAAAGTCTTCGAGGGGCACCAAATCGTCTTGTGCTCCGACATGATATATCTGAAAAGCTCAATGCACACGATTAGTCCTCAAAAGCATTGTCATCAATCACCAAAACTACTAAGGGATAAATATGCCCTTACAATCTCCCCCTTTTTGGTGGATTGATGACAATACGGGATTTGCACATAGGGATATACAGTGAGGCAACGGCAAACCCACAATCTATAAAATATAGACGGGCTCCCCTAGATGTGTGCACTCTAGAGATGTGCTTTGGACTGCACGGCACACATACTAGGATCAACACTCCCCCTATATTTTATAGACAAGGCATCTCTTGCAGCAATATAATCAACACTAAGCAAGTAGGCAAGAAGATGGATATGACTAAGTAACAACGATATATGATATGATAGAGTGCATATGTGTTACACCATATGAAGGATAACTTAGTCTCACAAGCACAAACCAAACAAACTAAACCAAAGCAAACGAGGTTCAACAGACGGAAAGCAAAGCAACAGAGCTAAAACACACGACACACGACACGCAAATCCTACACTCTCTTCCCCTTTGGCATCGAGGCACCAAAAAGGCATAGAGGACACATACAACATAGGTGGTAGCTCAGGCTGAAAACGACTCCTCGTCGGACTCAGTAGCAGGAATGGGCTCCTCTGTCTCCTCCTCGGACTCAGTCCACATGAAGCCCTGCTTGGCCATCCAGTCCGCCTCGGGGGTGATGTGCTTCTCGGAACTGCTAGACACCTCCTCGCCAAGCTTCCTCAAGATCCTCTTATCACGGCGTCGACTCTGCTTTTGAGCAACATGGGCCCTATACTTCCCCTGGGTCTGCATGAAGAACAACTTCTTCATCTTTGACTTCAGCTTCTTCACCCAAGATGGCTCAGAAGAGGGAGGGATGTATCCATCAGAACTGTCCTCGTCAGCTTCCTCCTCCTCGATCTCATCCTCATCCACATCCATTGTGGCAGCCGCGGCCTCAGCACTGGTGGTGGTGTTAGCCCATTGGCTCTTGATACGGAGCTTGATGGGCTCATGACGAATCCAGCCGGGGGCAACGAACTCATCATCGGGAAGGAGCTTCTCCCAAGTCTTGGAGATCAAGAGAAACAGATAAGGCCCATAGATGGGGACCTTACGGTTGAGCACCGCAAACTGAAGCTCGCACCACATGATATGTGAGACATCAAGGGGTTGAGTCTGAGCCTGACGCGCATCCTCACAAATGAGCATCATATCCACAAGATAGGCATGCACCTGGCCCATGTCACCGATACGCGGGAAGAGGGTGTTGTGGAAGATCCGATGTATGATGTCAAGGAAGGAGTTCAGCACCCACACCTTCTTCTTACTAGCAAGTGTCTTCTCAATAAGGAAAAGCTGGAGCTTGTTCTTGTTGGCAGAGTCAGTGTTGGCATGAGGGCGAACTCCAACGGGCGTGTCGAGCCCCGCATCTGGAACGTGAAGCAAATCCATGAAATCCTTCCACGTAGCAGTCATCTTTTGACCATTGGTCATCCATGTCATGGTCCTTGCTTCATCAGAATGGAAGTGGATCGAAGCAAAGAACTGAGCCACAATGTCTGGGTCAAAGTCCAGGTGAAAGGTAAGCATGTGCTCAATGCCAAACTGCTCCACCAGATCCAAAGCTTCTCCAAAATAGTTACGATGCTTGTCCTGCCTCATGTGATGCATGTCAATCCAGTGAACTCCCACATAAAGTTTTGCTTGGCCTTGATCACATCCAGATAGATAAGGTTCTGCTGCTTGGTCCAGAACAGATAATTCCCTTTGAAGTTGGCACGGGGTTTCACATAGGGGTTGATCTTCCTTCGAACAATGAACTCGGCTAGAGGCATCTCATCCATGCCCATGGTGGGCTCCTTCTACTTGGTGGCGGTGTGCTTGGTTCTGCGTTGGGAGGCATTGGAGCCCACTGGAGCTTCATCCTGGTTGTGCAACCTCTTTGACCCTGTGTCACGGCTGGGATTCGAGCGACGAACATGGGAACCGGAGCCACCACCTAGACACAAAACACAAGAACATGAAAGAAAAACAAGAAGGATCAATGCAAATACCAAGTCCAAAGCCAAAAGAAACAAGTAAGCAAGAGATTTGGACCGATAAAATAGCAAAATTTGCATCTACGGTAGTACCGGGCCGGCGTACGGAAGTAAAAAATTACATCCGCGCCAGCTGCGGTAGTATCGTGCAAAGGTGGCATGGTAGTACCGCGCTTGGAGAGGAAGTAATTTTTTACTTCCGCGCTCCGAGCGGTAGTACCGCACCAACGAGTGGTAGTACCACGCGGAGCGGTAGTACCGCACCAAGGGGAGCGGTAGTACCGCACGGATCGAAGACGCCACAGTAACCGCGGATCTGGATCTAAAACATCCGCAAAACTAGATCTGCACTACCGTTGATCAAACTGAACTATTGTGTCAATCCAAAAAGCATGCCTACTGCACTACCACTCTCCTACAAATCCCTCTTGCACAGATTTAGCCAAAAATCTCATGAACAACATATGCATCTCCCCAAGACCTAGAAGCACAAGAACAGAAGAAAAGAAGAGGAACTTGGGGAAAAACCTTAGTCCATGGCAAAGGGGCAAGGTGGGGAACGATCCCACCAGTCTGAATCCGAGGAGAGCGGCCGGAGACGGAGATCCGGCGAGGGCCTCCGGCACCGTTCTTGGGCAGGAGAGAGAGAGAGAGAGAGAGAGAGAGAGAGAGAGAGAGAGAGAGAGAGAGAGAGAGAGAGAGAGAGAGAGAGAGAGAGACGGGATGGGGAAAAGAGATGAATGGGTATGGGGGAGTTAGAACTCCCCTGCCCCGCTCTTAACCCCCACCCGCTCGCGTGGGCGCGGTAGTACCGCGGGTGATCGCGGTAGTACCGCCCGGGCGGAAGTACCGCTCGGGCGGAAGTACCGCTCGCTGGGCGGTAGTACCGCTCTTCTAGCGGCAGTAAAAAATTACTGCCGTGATGGAAGCGGTAGTACCGTGCCCCTGGGATGCAACTGTGCATGCACAGAGCAAACCACCCCTGCGGTAGTACCGTGGCTTGCCATGGTAGTACCGTACCCCCAAGAAAATGCAAGTTTCGCATGAGAGAGGGAAACGGAATTTGCAAATGAAACTTCAAGACACCGAACAACCAAGAGGCAATCACCACAACACACAAACACGGCACAGAGGAAAGGCAGAAGACAACCAAGACCAAAACACTGACCACAACTCTCAGGAGGAGAGGGCGGTGGCCGGAGCCACCTATGTATGAGTCACTTGGTATGGCACCGCGAAGAATTATCCTTGGTCCCATGACCGAGACTCGTATTTGAAGCACAAGTACCATAAAAAATGGCTAATGTGAAAGAGTTGATCAATTTATGCATAATGAGGGGAGGGAAAGTTCATTGAGAGAACAACACCCCCCCCCCTATGTCCATGCCTACACCTAAACAAGATAACATGATGAGTATGGCGGGGTGTGCAAGATTTCAAACCACATTGCTCAAATCAATGATATTTAGCTCATGCCTTAACTCGCGGAATCTTGCTTCATCCAAGGGCTTCATGAAAATATCTGCAAGGTCATGAGTGTTGACATACTTGAGCTTGATCTCCCCTCGCCTAATGTGATCCCGAATGAAGTGATACCGAATCTCAATATGCTTCGTCTTGAAGTGTTGCACCGGGTTGAGAGAGATCTTGATGGCACTTTCATTGTCACACCAAAGAGGCACTTCGTCACAAGTGACACCGTAATCCTTCAAAGTTTGCCTCATCCAAAGAAGTTGAGCACAACAACTACCAGCAGCCACATACTCCGCTTCGGTGGACGAGAGAGACACACAACTTTGCTTCTTTGAAGACCAACTCACTAAAGAGTAACCAAGAAATTGGCACCCTCCAGAGGTGGACTTCCTATCCACTTTGTCTCCGGCCCAATCTGAGTTTGTATAGCCCAAAAGATCAAAGTTGGATCCTCGTGGGTACCATAAGCCAAAGTTTGGGGTATGAGCCAAAAATCGAAAGATTCGCTTGACCGCCACAAGGTGGCTTTCCTTAGGTGCGGCTTGAAACCGTGCAAAAATACCCACACTCAACATGATATCCAGTCTAGATGCACAAAGGTAAAGCAAGGATCCAATCATAGAGCGATATACCTTTTGATCCACCGCTTTACCATTGGGATTAATGTCAAGTTGGCATTTGACGGGCATTGGAGTGGAGGCCGGCTTGACATCACTTAGCTTGAATCTCTTGAGCATGTCTTGAGTGTATTTGGCTTGATTGATGAAGGTTCATTCTCTTCTTTTCTTGATTTCGAACCCGAGAAAGAACTTTAACTCTCCCATCATAGACATCTTGAACTTTGAGGTCATGAGAGCGGCAAATTCTTCATTGAAAGCTTTATTAGGGGAACCAAATATAATATCATCAACATATATATAGTTGGCACACAAACAACTACCCTTTGACCTTCTTAGTAAAAAGAGTGGGGTCGATTTTCCCAATTTCGAACCCACGATCTTGTAACAACTCAGTAAGATGCTCATGCCACGCACGTGGGGCTTGTTTAAGGCCATAGAGCGCCTTGTTAAGTTGGTACACATGATCGGGGAAATAGGGATCCTCGAACCCCGGGGGTTGTTTGACAAACACCAACTCATTAATGGGACCATTAAGAAAAGCACTCTTCACATCCATTTGTTGCAACTTGAAATTATGATGAGAAGCATAAGAAATCAACAAACGAATAGATTCAACGCGAGCAACGGGAGCAAAGGTTTCACCGTAGTCGATACCCTCGACTTGGGAGTAGCCTTGTGCCACCAAACGAGCCTTGTTGCGAACAATGATTCCATGAGCATCTTGCTTGTTCTTGAATATCCACTTGGTTCCAATGGCATTATGATTCCCGGATGGCCTTGGCACTAATTTCCACACTTGGTTGTGCTCGAAGTTGTTGAGTTCTTCATGCATGGCATTAAGCCAATCCGGATCCTCGAGCACCTCATAGACCTTTTGGGGTTCGATACAAGAAACAAACGCATGATGTTCACAATAGTTTGCTAATTGTCTACAAGTGCTTACCCCCTTTCTTAGGCTTCCAACAACATTCTCCATGAGATGACCTTTGGTAGTGAGCTTGGAAGCGATCTTAGCGGCACGACGCTCTAATTCCTCCTCGGATGTGAAAAGAGGAGGGTTAACTTGATCATCTTGAGCGCCGTCTTGAGCTTCTTCTTTATCTTGAGATTTCTCTTGATCTTGAACTTGCTTGAAAGGGAGAACTTGACCTTGGGCATCACTAGGTGGATCACCACAATCTTGAGGTTGATCTTGCCCTTGATCTTGTTCACGAGGTTGGGGCCTTCACTTTGTTCTTCAGGAGCATGTGGGTCTTGGGTTGGTGATGGCTCCACTTGAGTGGAGCGTTGTCCTTCTCCTTCGGCCACAAGGGGTTCCTCAATGGGTAGGATATGACAACATCCATTCTTCTTATGGCTTGGGGAGGAATTTCATCACCTACATCACAAGTACCACTTTGCTCCACTTGGGAGCCGTTATTCTCGTCAAACTCCACGTTACACGTCTCCTCAATGAGTCCGGTGGACTTGTTGAGGACACGGTAAGCATGAGAGTTTGTAGCATAACCAACAAATATGCCCTCATGAGCTCTAGCCTCAAATTTAGACAAACGAACACCTTTCTTGAGAATGAAACACTTACACTTGAACACCCGGAAGTACTTGAGGTTGGGCTTGTTACCGGTGAGTATTTCATAGGGAGTCTTGTTCAAGCCCTTGCGGAGATAGAGCCGATTGGATGCATGACATGTTGTGTAGATGGCTTCGGCCCAAAAGTTATAAGGATACTTGAACTCCGCCATCATGGTCCTTGCCACATCCATCAACATCCGATTCTTCCTCTCCGCGACACCATTTTGTTGAGGGGTGTATGGTGCAACATATTGATGCTTGATCCCCTCATCACTAAGAAACTCATCCAAGGTGTAGTTCTTGAACTCGGTGCCGTTGTCACTCCTTATTGTCAAGATCTTCACATCATGTTGATGTTGAGCTTCATTTGCAAAGTCGATGACGGTTTGTTGAGTCTCACTCTTCCTCTTGAAGAAATATACCCAAGTATATCTTGAATAATCATCCACAATCACCAAGAAATACTTTCTACCCCCAAGACTATAAAAGGATGGAGGCCCAAAGAGATCCATGTGAAGGAGCTCCAAGGGTCTCTTCGAGTAGATGATAGTCGTGGGAGGGTGAGCCTTCTCATGTAGCTTTCCTTCAATACAAGCACTGCAAGCATGATCTTTGGCAAAACTAACATTTGTTAGTCCACGGACATGGTCCCCCTTGATAAGACTTTGCAAAGATCTCATATTGACGTGGGCTAAACGGCGATGCCAAAGCCATCCCACATCAACTTCAGCCATTAGACATGTCGTGGTTTTAGTGGGTCGCTCCAAAAAGTAAATCACATAAAGACTGTTCTCGACATGCCCAACAAAGGCTACTTTAAGAGTCTTGCTCCACAAGAGGACCACGGTATCAATCAAAGAAAGTGGCAAAACCCATGAGTGGAAGTTGACGAACGGAAAGTAAATTGTATGCAAGGGACTCAACAAGCATGACTTTCTCGATTGTGAGATCATGAGAAATGACAACCTTGCCAAGACCCAATACCTTGGAGAATGAGGCATCACGCCACTCGACATTGGTGGGCATAGATGGAATCTTTTGCACGTCCATCACCAAGTCCTTGCTTCCGGTCATATGATTTGTGGCTCCACTATCGAGCAACCATGATCCCCCACCAGAAGCAAACACCTACAAGAGATCAATGCTTAGTTTTAGGTACCCACTGAGTAATGGGTCCTTTGATGTTAGTAACAAGGGGCTTAGGAACCCAAATATACCATTCAATGTACTCATAAGGAGAACCAACAAATTTAGCATAAACATGTCGGTCACTAGCACGTCACAACACATAAGAGGGGTTAAAGTCGCCGGCTTTGTTAGAAGGGATTGCATTGCTCTTTTTGACTTTGCCACCCTTTACATTGTTCTTCTTCTCCTTAGAAGCACCCTCTCCCTCCTTCACAAAGGTTTGCTTGAGAGGGGGAGGTCGTTTGGTCTTGGCATTCTTCTTCTTGTTATTGGACTTGGATGCGAACCCAACTCCCTCTTTGGCCACAACTTCCTTTTGATTGCTCAAAAGCTCATTGATATTCTTCTCACCTTGTATACACAACACAAGGCCTTTCTTAAGTTGCTCCTTCAACTTGGCAGTCTCCTTCACAAGATGCACATGCTCACAACACAAGTTAGTAGCATTTGCGTTATCAATTAAGACCATATGAGGAAAGGTGGCTTTCTCCTTGGTTAGCTTCACTTGGAGTTGATCATGAGATTCCTTGAGGCTAGCATGAGCACCCTTCAAGGCCTTGTGAGCCTTGTCAAGTAAAAAAAACTCCTCTTTGAGTCTAGCAAGATCAACCCCAAGTTTAGCCTTCTCGGAGTTTAGCACACGAGAGACAACAAGAGCATGATCAAGATCTTTCTTTAATTTAGCATGGTCATTGTTGTGTGACTCCTCAAGAGCCAAACGATGCCCACACACTTCCTCAAGAGCATTAGAGAGATCTGATATCTCATCGGCATAGTCATGACACCTTCCATCTTAGAGATGGTTTCTTCATGAGCCTCGATCATGTCATTGGCTTCACCAAGTTGTTCCAAGAGAGCAACGAAGTGCTTCTTGGATTTGCCCTTGAGCTTACTCATAAAAGACTCAAATTCATTTATCTCTTCATTAGACCCCTCATTTTCATCAATGCAACCCGTCAAGGAGGGATTAGTAATGATGATAGTTTTGATATTGGGGGTTACCTTGTTGGTGGCTTTGGCCATGAGGCATTTGGCGGTGATGTTCTTGTTGGGTGAATCGAAGAGAGACACCCGTGGAGTGGTGGCAATGGCAACGGAGGCCATGGCCATGACTTCACTATCTTCATTATCATCATTATCCTCATTGTATTCTTCTTGTGCCACCAACCCTTTGGTTGGAGTCTTCTTGGTGAAGTTGTTCTTGTTGGGGAAGGACTTGGCTTTGTCTTTTCAGATGAGCTTGCCACCATTGTCTTCCCGCTTCTCGTAAGGGCAATCCACAACAGAGTGGCTCACATTGCCACAATTGTAACATGTTCTCACGCGTTGCTTGCCCTTGAAGCCACTTGAGTTGTTCTTGTTGAAGTTGGGCCTTGTGTTCTTCTTGCTCCAAAGTTGCCTTGAAGCAAGAGCCATGTGCTCATGATAATCATATTTCGTATCTTCGGGGTTGCTCTCCTCATCTTCCTCTTCTTCCACACTAACCCTGGCCTTCAAGGCAAGGTTGGGCTTCTTTGCTCTTTGATAATGCAACACCGCATTGTCGGCGGTCTTGTCCAAGATCCTCATTGCCACAAACTCATCCAACACTTCATTTGAGGACAAGGTGTGGAAGTCCGGCCTTTGACGGATGACGGAGGACATGGCCTTGTGGTAGGGCATCATGGCCTTGAGGAAATTACGCTTGATCCAATTGTCATCCGTATCCTTACTCCCATGATCTCGGAGTGAGACCGCGAGAGTGGTTAATCTCCGGTAAAGCACACGAGGTTCTTCATCTTCATTCATTGCAAACTCATCAGCTTCATCTTGCACCACTTCATAGTTGGAGCGTTGAATGCTAGCGCTTCCCTTGTAGAGGGAAACAACATGGTGCCATGCTTCCTTGGCCACAACGAATGGTCGGAGATGTGCAATGTCTTCGGGTGGAATTGCATCTTGAAGGATGAAGAGAGCATTCTCATTGAATTGATTATCCGCGGCTTCTCTTGGGGTGAAGTTGCTTGGGTCATGCGGATAGAAAAATTCTTCAATGATTCTCCAAAGATTAGTGTTAATATGTTTTAAATGACGCTTAAAGCGATAGACCCAAGCATCAAAATCTTCATTTTTCACAATCTTAGGAGGAGGGCCGGATGATTTAAATGAGTAGAGGGAATCGGTCCTCCATAGGTAAGAGGAGGTTCCACATGGGCAAACATGCCATTTCCATTTCTACCACTAGATAAAGGAACTCTTTCACTAGAAGCTTCACCCTTATCGGAGTTGGCATCCGCCACCTTGGTAGTGGGATCGACCACTTCCAACGGTGCGGTGGATAATTTGAGACCATCAAGAAAGTTTTTAAGCATGCCTTTGACCTCGGTCATCATGGAGGTTTTCAATGTGTCCAAAGCCACATTGAATTCCTCACGTGAGACCGAGGTTCCCTCATCGGCCGTAGACGAGGATGGATTCACACCGGGGTGCTCCTCCTCACCGTATACGGTGTCAACCATACTCTTCGGACGACAAAGTCCTTAAAAAAGAGACGAGGCTCTGATACCAATTGAAAGGATCGATATAGTTGACTAGAGGGGGGATGAATAGGCAACTAAATTTTTTTAGCTTTTCTTTACCAAATTAAACTTTGCATCAAAGTAGGTTGTCTAGATATGCAACTAGGTGAGCAATCTATATGATGCAACAACAATAAGCACACAAGCAAGCAACGGATATAACACAATATAGCTTGCACAAGTAAAGGTGAGAGATAACCAAAAGTGGAACCGACGGAGACGAGGATGTGTTAGCAAAGTTCCTTCCTTTTGAGGGGAAGTACGTCTCCGTTAGAGCGATGTGGAGGCACAATGCTCCCCAAGAAGCCACTAGGGCCACCGTATTCTCCTCATGCCCTCACACAATGCGAGATGTCGTGATTCCACTATTGGTGCCCTTGGAGGCGGCGACCGAACCTTTACAAACAAGGTTGGGGCAATCTCCACAACTTAATTGGCGGCTCCCAGCGACACCACGAAGCTTCACCACAATGGACTATGGCTCCGAGGTGACCTCAACCGTCTAGGGTGCTCAAACACCCAAGAGTAACAAGATCCGCAAGGGATTAGTGGGGGGAATCAAATTTCTCTTGGTGGAAGTGTAGATCGGGGCCTTCTCAACCAATTCCTAGAAAGAAACAAGTTTGATTGGCTAGGGAGAGAGATCGGGCGAAAATGGAGCTTGGAGCAACAATGGAGCTTAGGGATGGAAGAGGTGGTCAATTAGAGGAAGAAGACACCCCTTTTATAGTCACGAGACAATTCCAACCGTTACCCACCAACTCAACCAGCGACCCGCGGTACTACTGCACACCAGGAGCGGTACTACCGCACGGGCCTGCGGTACTACCGCGGAGGCTCGCGGTACTATCGTGGGCACGGCAGGGCCTGGACTCGTTCTGATGAGCACCGACAGGGGACGGTAGAACCGCTGGCGCGGTACTACCGCGACCCCATGCGGTACTTCCACAAGGCAGGCATAGTCCAGGCACGGATATAAAAAATTACATCCGTGACTACCTCCGCTAAGAATATATCTGTGCAAAAGTCCGACGCAGTACTACCGCAAACCATGTGCGGTACTACCATGGAGGACGCGGATGTAAAAAATTACATCCACCCCTACTTTCGCTCATGCCGCTGTGCCTGGCCAGGCTTCACGGTACTACCGTGCGGGAGCACGGTACTATCGCGTAGGGCGCGGATGTAAAAAATTACATCCGCCCCTACTACCGCTTGCGCAGCAGCGCCTAGCCAAAGCTCACGGTACTACCGCTCCGCTCAGGAGGAGCGGTACTACCGTGGACGCCTGCGGTACTATCGTGCCGGGGCCCGGTACAACCGCAAGGGCCTGCGGTAGTACCGCTCTAGGGAGCAGTACTACCGCCAGCCTTTGAACAGCAACACTAGGAAACCTTCATTCTGCAGAGACGCGGTGAGACGGAGGAAGCTCCAAAGAGCCAAAGGAAGGGGTGTGCAAAAGGAACATGTGTACGTGAGATTCCACCCAAACCTTTCCAATGCGGACCTCCTCTTAATAGTAGGGCTTTCCTACGACTCAAATCCACCGAAAAAATGTAGAGAAACACCGTCTTCAAAAGTCTTCGAGGGGCACCAAATTGTCTTGTGCTCCGACATAATATATCTGAAAAGCTCAATGCACACGATTAATCCGCAAAAGCATTGTCATCAATCACCAAAACTACTAAGGGATAAATATGCCCTTACAGACGCGATCTCTCATTCCGACATTAAAGCAACATGCTGGCCGAGAGAGAGTCATTCGCTGCACGCCCTGCTGAACACGCCTCCTCACCGCATTCAAATGGCTACTAGCTGCCCGCCTACCTTCATTAAACCCGCGCGTGTGCTGAGAAACCTACTCGGGCAACACGTCCGTTCGCGAGCCGGCCGGCATTAAACACAACGCCGGTTGGCTCCTCACGTCCACCCGCTTTTTAATCGAGGCCAGACGCCGGGTAAGAACAGCACCACACATCCGCTCCCCTTCTCCTTCTTGCACCATATTCTCCACACTTTTCATGACATTTGGCGAGTAGAAAGAGGAGTTATTCGTCATAAAAGCTAGCTGGGTGGACTACCGAGCCCATCGGATAAGATAACCCGTTGCTCCACCTTCCTCGCTGTTCCAGGCCATCAGTACCATGGGCGATGCTGCAGGCTGGCGCACGGAGGAGCAAGTGGGCGCTCGAAGCCGGCGTGTGGTTCAACAACTCACAGCTCCACTCCTGTTGGCGGAGGAGTGGCGAGTTGCTCCAGGACGGCACGCGTGGGAGCATGGTAGTATGGGCATTATGACTGTCGTGGACGAGGTCGTGTCATACCGCTCCTCCCGTGCCATCCACCGTCAACATTCACGGAACCACGCCCTGCTGGCAGAGAAAGAAGTCGGCTTTGCGGAGATCAACGAGGCGGCCAACACGTCCGCGGCCACCGCCGACAACGAGGAAAAGTAGACCCTGGGAGGCCGCCTCCACTTGGGTCCCACGAAGGCCACTGTTGCAGCATCGCCGGCATATACAGCCGGTGTCTTGCCTACTTCGGAGGAGACCGCTGTTGGGGAACGTAGTAATTTCAAAAAATTTCCTACGATCACGCAAGACCATGGTGATGGCATAGCAACGAGAGGGGAGAGTGTTCGTCCACGTACCCTCGTAGACCGAAAGCGGAAGCGTTATAACAACGCGGTTGATGTAGTCGTACGTCTTCACGATCCGACCGATCCAAGCACCGAACGTACGGCACCTCCGAGTTCTGCACACGTTCAGCTCGATGATGATCCCCGGGCTCCGATCCAGCAAAGTGTCGGGGATGAGTTCCGTCAGCACGACGGCGTGGTGACGATGTTGATGCTCCACCGACGCAGGGCTTCGCCTAAGCTCCGCGACGATATGACTTCTCCGGCGCAGGGCTTCGTCTAAGCTCCGCGACGATATGACCGAAGTGGAATATGGTGGAGGGGGGCACCGCACACGGCTAAGGAACGATCCGTAGATCAACTTGTGTGTCATGGGGTGCCTCCCTGCCCCCGTATATAAAGGAGCAAGGGAGGAGGTGGCCGGCCTAGGAGGAGGGCGCGCCAAGGGGAGTCCTACTCCCACCGGGAGTAGGACTCCTTCTTTCCTAGTCCAACTAGGAGAAGGGGGGAAAGGGGGGAAGTGGAGAAGGAAGGGAGAGGTGGGCTGCGCCCCAAACCCCTTGTCCAATTCGGACTGGGCTTGGGAGGGGCGCACGCCACCTCCTGGCTCCTTCCCACTAAGGCCCATTAAGGCCCAATACTTTTCCCCGTATTCCCGTAACTCCCCGGTACTCCGAAAAATACCCGAATCACTCGGAACCTTTCCGAACTCCGAATATAGTCGTCCAATATATCGATCTTTACGTCTCGACCATTTCGAGACTCCTCGTCATGTCCCCGATCTCATCCGGGA
>LR880970.1:780713687-780742777 GCA_904067115.1 Aegilops sharonensis
CGGAATGGGTCAAGTCAATCAGATCATTCTCCTAATGATGTGATCCCGTTAATCAAATGACAACTCATGTCTATGGTTAGGAAACATAACCATCTTTGATTAACGAGCTAGTCAAGTAGAGGCATACTAGTGACACTCTGTTTGTCTATGTATTCACACATGTATTATGTTTCCGGTTAATACAATTCTAGCATGAATAATAAACATTTATCATGAAATAAGAAAATAAATAATAACTTTATTATTGCCTCTAGGGCATATTTCCTTCAACCGTCGTCCCCCGCCCCAAAAACCAACCCTCTCATCCGGGCTTCATGGAAGCCGAGGCCACTTTGATGAGTGGTGCGACCAGACATAGGGAAGATACAGGGGAAGCGAAGGCTATTCTTCCCCTCTTGTTGAAGCATATCCCTCCAGGGCATCCGACGGTCCGAGGAGCGGGCTGCCGGACATGGGGGAGACATGTCAGTGGAGGGCTGCGAAGGCGGCATGGCTTCATTTTCCGGGGCTCAGGGCCGGCCGAAGATGGGGAACGGGCACCCGCGGTCATTTGTCTAGGTTTAGAGTCCGGTCTAGTTGAAATATGTCTAAATATAATGAATTTCTCCGGTTTAGATGAAAAATATCCGGTTTTATGTAAAAATCACCTAAGTACAAATGAATATTGCCTGGTAGATTCAAATATGCCTCAAATTTGTTCATTTTTGTTAAAAATCTTTAAAATGTAACCAGACATATGTGGATATCATCGGATGGCCAACTTATTCATTCGTGTCCCAGGACCAATCCTCTGTCCACGGACGAATGGAGAAGAAAATTTAGGGGTCAGACGCCCTTAGCTCAGATCTAGAGTTGCCAGCTTACATGAGGAATCCAGCAGAAAAGGACAGTGCAAGCAAATGTGCGGGACCATAAAGTGAGGTCGTAGACAAAGACAGTTGCAAGTTGGAATCTAAACCATTCTTTACGCGATAATTTTGTTCTGATGCTTGTTGTATGTGATGGTTAGAGCATCTTCAACAGCCGCGCTATACTAGCGCCACGCCGTAAAAAAAGGGACTATAGCGCGCGCGCAACGCGGCCGACAGCTCCAGCGGGCGCGCAAAAAACGCGCGCGCGCTAAAACGAGTTCGGCGCGCTGGCCATAGCCTCATCCCGCGCGGTTAATTTCGGGCGTCCAGTTCCGCGCGCGGCAGACTCGAGCGCGCGCGCGAACTCGTCCTTTCCTTCCTCCTTCGCACCCGCGCGCGCCGGCGCCAGCGCCCCGGCCACCATGGACGCGCACACCGGCGCCCCGCTGACCCCGCTGTACAGCCGCGACCCTCCCGCCCCCGCCGCCGCCGCCGCAGCCGCCGCCGCCGCCACCGCCACCGGAGCTCCGCCGACCGTCGGCCTCGCGCGCAGCCTCTTCTTGCCGCCGCGGATGACCACGCCGACGGGTGGCGTCGCGCCGGCGCCGTCCCGTGCTGCCGCCGCGCCGTCAAAGCTCCCCAATGCGTCGGAGCCGAAGAAAGGAAAAACATCCGCGAAAAAGAAGGCGGCGGACGGCTCCGGCAGCTCGAAGGCGAAGAAGAAGTTTGCAGGGCGGCGGGCGGGCGTGGCGTCTACCGAAGCGCCGATGAGCTCACTCGTTGAGCCGGCGGCCGACGCGCACCACGTGTTCGACGAAATGCTCCCAAGGTGAAAAAAATTCCAACTTTTATTTTCTTGTTATTTTTTCAATGCATCATCATATAGATAGCTTATATTTGCATTTGTAGTCTCAACGATGATGCATACATGTCAATAATGGGTGTTGGGTCCAACAATTCGCATTGGTCTCAAACCAATGACATCCATTTGGACGACCATGAGTTTGAGGTGGACGAGGAGGGTGAGGGCATTGTCGAGGCGCCGAAAGGAAGAGCGGGCAATTACACCACCAACGATGACAAATTACTATGCAATACTTGGTTGCAAGTGTCGAGGGATCCATCCGTTGGAGGTGATCAAAGTAGAGATGCTTATTGGGGGCGAATAAAAGAACACTTTGATGCTCAGAACGTGAGTGGAATTGACCGCTCCGAGAGATCACTTCGGTCCCGATGGTCGACAATCAACTCGGATTGTCAAAAGTGGGCGGCCGCACAAAAGGCAGTTGACAAGCTTAACCCAAGTGGCACAAATGAGGATGATAGAGTAAGTGGCATCTCATACATGTTCATCATACTTGTTTTTGGTGTCCGAAGTGCTAACTTGTTTTGTTTTTCTTGTAGTACAACATTGCACAAAACTTGTTCAAAGAAGAGACGAGGACAACCAAGAAGGGGAAGATCAAGAAAGGAAAGATCTTTACCTTGCCTCATTGCTATGAAGTGTTGAAGGATGATGAGAAATGGAAGAAGCGTGAAGATTTGGATGATTTGCATTTGAGCAACAAACGCAAGCGCACAATTGAGTTGAATGATGATGAGGAGGAGGATGATGCATCAAGTGATGACGGCAAGAGAAGCCCCACACCCAACTCGGTTTCATACTCGAAACCAAAACGACCGGATGGGTACAAGAAGGACAAAACCGAAAAGAAGAAGAGGAAAGGAGATGATGAGCTCACAAATGCTATGGAAGCTATTGTGAAGGCAAGAAAAGAAGCGAACGAGGTGAGGAAAATGGCAAGGAACCAAGATGCCGCGGCCGAGGAGAGGAGGTTGGCGGCCGAGGAGAGGAGGGTGGCCGCCGAGGAGAGGAAAGTGGCATTGGAGGAGAGGAAGGTGGGCATGGAGGAGCGAGCTAAGTTGTTGGAATGGGAAAAGCACTTGTTCTTCTTGGACACATCTTTGTTCAATGATGCGCAAAAGGAATATGTCAACCTTGCCCGTGAAGAAGTCTTGATTCAAAAAAGAGCCATGATCNAAGAAGAGACGAGGACAACCAAGAAGGGGAAGATCAAGAAAGGAAAGATCTTTACCTTGCCTCATTGCTATGAAGTGTTGAAGGATGATGAGAAATGGAAGAAGCGTGAAGATTTGGATGATTTGCATTTGAGCAACAAACGCAAGCGCACAATTGAGTTGAATGATGATGAGGAGGAGGATGATGCATCAAGTGATGACGGCAAGAGAAGCCCCACACCCAACTCGGTTTCATACTCGAAACCAAAACGACTGGATGGGTACAAGAAGGACAAAACCGAAAAGAAGAAGAGGAAAGGAGATGATGAGCTCACAAATGCTATGGAAGCTATTGTGAAGGCAAGAAAAGAAGCGAACGAGGTGAGGAAAATGGCAAGGAACCAAGATGCCGCGGCCGAGGAGAGGAGGTTGGCGGCCGAGGAGAGGAGGGTGGCCGCCGAGGAGAGGAAAGTGGCATTGGAGGAGAGGAAGGTGGGCATGGAGGAGCGAGCTAAGTTGTTGGAATGGGAAAAGCACTTGTTCTTCTTGGACACATCTTTGTTCAATGATGCGCAAAAGGAATATGTCAACCTTGCCCGTGAAGATGGTTGATGTGTTTATGTCTTCAACTTTGTTGGATGAACTTGTATTTTGAACTTGGTTTGCATTTTGAACTTGGTTGGATGAACTTGTGGGCATGATTTTTATTCATCAACTTGTTTGTGTTAAAAATTTCACATGTTCATTGCATTTTGATGAATGTTTCAAACTATTTTGTGTCCATATGCCCTATATTTGAAAGCTGCTGGAGCGGGGCGCGCGCTGTATTTTAGCGCGCTGCTGGAGCGGAGCGCGCGCGCTGCATTTTAAAGCTGCTGCTGGAGCCAGCGCTGCGCGACGCGGCAAACCAGGCGACCAGCGCGCGGCAAACAGGTTTTTTAGGCGCGGCGCGTAGCGCGGCTGTTGGAGATGCTCTTAGGTAGGCAAATTTCGATGTAATTAAGACTGGCTAACCTTTGGGTAACAAACTAACTATTCGATCGATGAGGTATAAATAGGTGTGTGTGCGCGCGCGCTCCGTTTGCGATAGTATCTGAACTGAAGTTCTGAACACCAACACACTATATATAGGACATACACACACAAGTTTTGATTAAAGGAAGAGAAAATCGCTGCTGGTGGCAATGGCGTGGAGCAGCACTATTGAATCTGAAGAGCAGGGTCCCTACCCGAGGCCGAGCGGATCTCCTTCGCCGCCGGGGGATGGCTGCGGAGGAGGAGGAGGAGCTGGCACATTCGCCGACTTCCTTGCTCAACGGCGGCAGTACGGCGGGTCCGATCAGGCGTGGGTACCCTCTGTGCTGCTGGCGCCCGCCCCATGCGGGCACTGCCGGAAGCTCGAGGATCTTAGGCGGGGTCGGAACACCGACACCAACAGCGGCGGAGACGACGATCACACGATGACGACGGTGCTGGACCTGGACCTGGACCTGGACCTGGACGGGTCGCTGGCCGACCAGGTCGCCTTCGAGGGCAACTCCTGCTTCGCGTGCGTCGAGACGGTCTACCATAAGACCCAGTGGATAGACGGCGACCGCCGCGACACACCAACGACCGCCAAGACGGTCCGGAAACCTCAGGATGCTTTTCCACTTGATCTGCCTGCTCGGCGACGCGTACGGCCATGACTGGGCGGCGCTGGTGCTGAGGAAGCTTAACGGCCGTGGGGAGACGGCCTTGCACGAGGCCATCAGGTCGGGAAGCAGGTGCATGGCCGGGATGCTCATGTGGGTGGATCCAGAGCTGGCGCAGTTCCCTGCAGCTGCAGCAGCTGCTGCTGGTCTCCTTGGCAGCGCCTCGCCGCTGTACCTGGCCATCTCCTTGGGACACAAGCACATCGCAGAGATGTTGCATCGTAAAAGCGGCGGCAACCTCTCTTACTCCGGCCCACACGGACAAAACGCATTGCATGCTGCGGTTAACCGTCAAGACGGTCAGATACATTCACCCCTCCTAACATACTCTCTCGGTCTCAAAATAAGTGTCTTAACTTTATACTAACTTTAATACAAAGTTGTACTAAAAATCTAAAATTGAGACACTTATTTTGGGACGGAGGGATATCATGCTTATTGATAATCTGCATGTTTCGCCTTATCTAATTTGCACACAAGCACTAGCCAATAGGCCTTATATTAGCCGCAACATCAATGAAGATTGCAGACATTGAATGGTCTTCAAGTTGAAACCTCTTAGCTATAATATCATATTGACTTCTTACAGTACATACGATAAATAAAAAGCTTTTGGGGAAGGACATGCAATATATTTCAAAAGTACTCCCTCCGTTTCTAAATATAAGACTTTTTAGAGATTTCAATAGACTACATATGCTTTTTAGAGATTCATTTTTCTTCGTATGTAGTCCGCACTGTTTCCTCTTATGTTTTTCTTTTCTTTTCCGAAAAGGAGGTTGAAACCCCTGGTCTCTCTGCATCCAAGGATGCAGGATGCACACAACCATCTTTATTATATTGTGCAACCTCTTAAGCTTTTTAGTCCATATATATCTTCTCTTTGTTTCAAATACATGCAGAAAAGATTAAAAAAATGGTGAGTTAAAGTTTTTAAGGTAATTTATGGATACATCAAACTAATACACAATATAACTCCAGCCTTTGCAATGCTAAGATATCAAGGATGCACAATACCATTAATTGTAGTGCCAAACAACTAATAAACGCTAGAAAAGACAAGAAGCAAACAACATAAAAACAGACAAGAAAAAACAACTGTTGATAATATCCACCAAAGCTTGCTTCAAACTAACTTGCTTTTCAAAAAGACAAGAAAAAACCAACTATGGTGAACTTCGAATTTGTGTTGGCCTTTTAAACTATTCTTCCACCAGGTTATTATTTTTCTAACCAAAAAAGGCCTGACCGCAGGTATGATCGAAATGCTACTAGATTGGAACGAGGATCTTAGCAAAGAGAAGGACCAAAATGGCAGCACCCCACTTCACTTTGTGGTTTCAGCGCAGTCTGAAGATATCGTTAGTAGATACCGTTTCTTTTTCCCCAAGGTTGAGTTTTCGTTGGAAAAACATGCAACATGGCACGTACTTGATGCTAACCCATCTGCAGCATATCAGCATGACAGTAATGGTTTGTTACCTGTTCACGTCGCTGCCTTGATGGATAGGAAGGTCGACATTCTTATTCTCCTCAAAAGATGCGGTGGTTGCATTGCTCTTCGTGATAAGCAGGGGAGATCCTTTCTTCACATTGCTGTCCAGAACAAGGTCCGCCGCATAGTACTATATGCTTGTGGAGAAGCAATTTTTGAGCCGATACTGAACGCTCGGGACAATGATGGCAACACCGCACTACACCTAGCTGTGGAGGGTGAGGATCTGTTTATTTGCTGTCGTCTCTTGGAGAACCCAAAAGTATTATTAAATTTAAGGAACAACAAGGATCAAACTCCACTGGATATAGCAAGGAGCAAGGAAATTGGAAATTTTTCCTATTATATGGTATTAAAATCTTAGCTTCCCCGCGCTTGCATGTTTGCTTCGTGCGTTGATCTTATAAATGAAAAGGTAAAACTATGTTTCTTAATGGTTGTTTTTGCAGAATCCGGAGAGCGTGATATACAGGACACTCAGTGAAGCCGGTGCTAGGCATGGTAGCTTCTGGAGAGATCATGTTCAACAATCCTGCATTCAGGGTCAATTGTCGAACCAAAAAGATGAAGAGAATCAATTAGAAGAAGTGGATGGGGCAAACGGTATGAAAAAAGAGGATGAAGAGAAAAGAGAGAGGTGAACCGTAAGAAAAAAGAGGATGAAGAGAAAAAAGGCTCGGATCAGTTGACTGATTCGACCCGAACACTTGGCATTGGCTCGGTACTCATCACAACGATGACATTCGGTGCAACCTTCGCCGTGCCTGCAGCAGTCAAAGGAGGCAACAGTAGCAGCGGTGGCATTCCAGGACTTTTTGATACGTGGTACTTCAATGCGTTCATGACGGCCAACGCGCTTGCTTTTATCTGCTCCTCAACAGCTACACTTTGCCTCATGTTCTCCGGCATGCCAATGGTTAAACTGCGAATCCGCCGGAATTACTTCCAGGCAGCCCTGGGCTTCGCCTCGAGTTCGCTCACCAGCTTGACTGTTGCATTTCTCCTTGGGTTACATATAGTACTGGCTTCAGTAGGTCATTCGGTTTCTGATGCCATATTCCTTATCAGTCCTCTTCAACTGAGCTACCAAGCTGCAGATTTGTCTAGAGAAATGATTCTTACTTACCGACCGTTGTCTGTCAGGCGGGGGCGTAAATTCGCACGCATGTTATTTATACAGCGTGGCTTTCAGTGGTTTCTAAATCAGTTTTGGCCCTACATATTTATCTTTAGTTGGGCAGCGTCAAGGAAACCTGCCGCTTGAAGAAGAAGCGGCATCGAATAAAAAGAGATCAAGGGAGCAGATGGCTAACTACTGTCTAAAGCCCAGTGTAGAATGCTGGGAAGTAGAGGGTGGGGTTTTGAGGAGTAGCGGGCGTTGTAATAAGGCAGCTTTGCCATTTCTTGTATCAACCAATCATGCCTTCATGTTCTCAAGATGTTTTTAGCAAACTACTCGCCTCCGTCCCATTAGTGTCAAAAAACGTCTTACATTATGGGACAGAGGGAGTAGCTTTTTTCTCTTTTGTCCAAGGGCAACACCGTTGTATTTCGTCCACGAAGAAGAAAATGGAACAACAAAAACAACATATACACAAACAAGGAAAAGAACCAAACGCGCAGCAGAAAACATCAGATACTGTAGGCCCATCTTACTGGAAACATCCGACTAAGCACACGCCAGGCAGTAAACACAAGCAGTTTCTGGTGGGTGGTAGGTGCTTCTCAATTTGTGCATCGATCTATGTCAATGAAGACAAACAAAAGGACAACTGGCATGTGCATCAACTTGGAATCTAACCGACTTGATAATTGGCTGCATAGTTTTCTAGCATATATGAAATGCTACCGTTAGGTGGGCATTATGGAAGTCTGACATTTGCTATTTGATTAGCAACTACTCATATATTTTTCACAAAAAAGAATAGCAACTATATTAATATCAGCCTGATATCAAGTGCACCTCGCCTCTGCAATAACTCAATGTCAAGAGCTAGTCGACACATTGTCGCGGGGCCATCTCTGTTGAAACTCGGCCCTCAGGATCGATCACATCAAATCACACGATGAACACGCGCACTAAAAACGGATAGCCTAGGGTACGTCTCGTATCCTTAATTTTTCTCTTTATTGTTTTTCTTGTTTTCTCTTCATGGTTTTCTATAATAAACAATGTAGGCCTCTTTATATAACACAGGACCTGGCCCAAAATCTGACCGTGCAAACACGGACACCTACTGGGAAACTGAACTGACTAAAACACAGCTAGTAAGCATAGGACTCGGACGCCTACTACTACTAGAACCCGGACGTACTAACCATCTGACAACCTTGATCACGCTTATACTAATGCTAATCAAACTCCAACACAATATATTACTCCAACAATCTCCGGGAATTTGGATCCATGGAGCAAAATACATAATGGACACCATTTAACATGGCAAGTTGTATATAAATGTGAGCTCCACTTAAGAATCTTCAATGTGGGTAAGAATAATTTCCGGAAAACAAAGAGCATCGATCCTTCATCAGCATAATTAAGTTCGCCATAACACCTAAACCAAAGAAACCCAAACACAAGCAAATCGGTTGAAGATGCAGCAGTACGTACCTGGTGGCCGTCGTGGAGGGTTGAAGATGCAGCTCCCTAATTTTGTTTGGAGAGCTAGCAGGCTGCAGTTGCAAGTTGCCAACCTCTGAAGTGGTATCAATCCAAATATGAGCAGACTTCGAACCTAAAAGCGACAAACTAAGCACAACGCAGCGATAAGTCATTGAGGACAACTGGTGTAAAGGACATTCAAAGTAAAAACTAGTCAGTTTTCAGCGGACATGTGGAATATACTCTAGTTCCAATGTATCAACTATCAACTATCAAGGGTAGAACGAATTGAAAGAGGGGAAGAGGTAATTGCATATTTAACAAATTATCTCACTCCTAAAACAGGGCATGGCAGTATTGATAGTTAGTCCTGAATATGAATGTCGGTCTTATGTCAATTACCAAGGGAGGAATGTTGACGATATTGTCATCGTCATTGATTCAAGTAATATCATCTGATTGATCACTCCACAGGAATCTTGGATTACGACACAGGGAGATGCTAAACAAAATAACCTTATACTTGAAAAAAAACTATACTAATAACAAGTAAAATGCATGGAAATAAATGATAAGCACCTTGCATTGTTCATCATGTCGGTCCACTATGGCCGAGTCTAAGCCGGATAGCTGAGCCGTCACACGTTCACGTTGGAATTCCATCGAACATCTAGCCGAGCAATTGAATCTGACTGCAGCAGATGGAAGCAAGTATGTCTGAAGAGGCCGGGGCATGCTCGTCGGATCAGGATGAAGTTAAGGGGAAGAGAGACAGAGAGGTGGTGGAAGACGGAGGAGGCCTGTTGGCCTGCCCGGCCGGTTACAGCTGCGGGGAAGGGAAGACGGGCCGTAGAAGTCGATGAGAGAGAACAAATACTACTCCCTCCGTTTCACGTTATGGAATTAAGTCAGAATAAATACATCGTATTTGGAAGCAGATTGAGTGTAGCTGTAATACAGCGTTGTATTTCCAAGCAGAGTAAGTAACACTCAGGGACTCAGGTAACTGTAATACAACGTTGTATTGGAAGCAGAGTGAGTACTTAAGGTCTGGGCGCGTCATGTATGCATAACATGTATACAGCTGAGGCCTTCGGGGCAAAGTATACTTCAAAACCCAATATGGATCAGAGGGAGTATGATTTTCAATATGGTTCTAGCAAATCTCAGCATTCCAAGACGCTGGCAAGCAATAAAACAAATGAGAGCAGAAAAGCATCCAATAATAACTACCCACCAGTATTTGCTAGTAACGTAGGGGCGCAACAAATGACCACCAACGAACCCACCCAACAATAAACATCATCCAAAAACTACAGCAGGAGCAACAGGAAATTAGCCCACCCGGACTTTGATGCCAGTCAGAAAATAACCAGTACACGGGAAACACAAGTGCGGTGACAACAACCAGCCACAAAATAAGGTAAATGGGGGCAAGGGCACCATACCCACACCACGGTGACTACAAACCCCAATATCTGTTTTCAGCTAAGTCAATAGAATACCATCCATCCATCGGTTTCGTTTTAATTCTCACCATTACCAGGTGAACCCATCAGTCCCATGAGCTAGACGCGCCTCCACCATAACCTCCACCACCACCGTAACCGCCACCGCCACCGCCGCCGTAGCCGCCACCTCCTCCACCGCCGCCGCCCCTCGTGTCACGACGGAAGTCACGTCCACCAAATCGAGCACCACCGCCGCCTCCTGACCTGCGGTTTCTGCCTCCTCCGCCTCCAAACGAGGAACGGGCAGAATAGCGCTCCAGCCACTGAGGAACCTCCTGATTGGCTTCCTGCATCAGTTCACATAACGGCCTGGCCAGTGACATGTTGCCCTCATTGAAAAATGCAGTTGCCAGACCAGACTTCCCAGCTCTTCCAGTTCTCCCAATGCGGTGAACATAGTCATCTATGTCATTTGGCAGATCAAAATTGATGACGTGGGCGACATCTGGTATGTCAAGCCCACGAGCAGCAACGTCAGTTGCAACAAGGATGGGAGTTGCTCCACTCTTGAAGGATCTCAGCGCATACTCCCTTTCCTGAATAAGACCAAACAAGCACAAGGAAAAATGTGTTAACCTTGCAAAAATAAGACAAATTCAACTTCTCATGTAAAACCAGACAGATATTCAGATGGTGGTAACAGTGCACTGTTTTTAATAAAAAAGAATCCATAATCACTTAGATATTGAGGATAGATATAAACACAGCTCTGGCATACCTGTTGTGTACGATCTCCATGAATACTTGTTGCAGGGAACCCGTTTGTATACAGCCAGTTCTCCAGAGCATCAGCACCCCTCTTTGTCTCCACGAAGACCAAAGTAAGCGAATTCTGCACACAAGAGAACAGAGGATGATGAGCCCTTAAGAATTTAATGGCACATTAAGAATTACCACACAAAAGTTAAGAATTAAATGGTGCCGTTACATCATCCTGGTTATCCTTGTTGAATTTGCAGTTGCCAAACTAGACTTCCCAACTAAAAACACTGTTTACAAAACGAATGGTTTGCACTAAACTTGCAATCACCCTGTTATGCTCTCCCAATTTTTAAAGCTGTTGTGAAGAAATTTGCAAGTCTATTATCTGTTTGGTTAATCAGGTAAATTATGTCATCCAATTGCCCTCTCACATTAATATATCATGTCTTAAAAAGAAATAAAAAGAAAAAAGATGGTCGCCATGCCCCAAGCAAATTAACCAAACAAAGATTACCAGAATGGTTCGCAATAGTAAATGAAACACTATTCTAGTGATAAGTCCATGAACTACCAGAATCAAAACAATGTAAAGAAAAAAAATAGTTAATGAGTAGCACCTTTCCAGGAACATCATTAGCCTTCTGCGCATGAATAAGGTCCATGAGGTAACTTCTTTTATCCGCTTCAAGGACAAACTCCACCCTTTGAGCAATCAAATCGGTACTTGAACCAACTCTTCCAACAGCAAGGAAGATGTAGTCTGCAAGGAAATCTGATGCCAGGCGCTGCAGAAACGGAACATTACTGAGAAAACAAAACAGTAGACAACAAAAAACATAACATTTTCCCTGCCATGTAGAAGTAGAAAATTGAACAAATGCACATATGCATTCTCACAATACCAATTTCCCATGTCAGAAAAAGAAATGACGACGCAAAGTTAATAACTGCGCTATTCAACTTTAAATGTAAAAGAATTAAACAAATATTCATGCATGCAATTTTCTGGTCCATTTACAGCAAAATAGAATAATACATAATCTTGTTTTCTTTTATTAGAGGTCTAATTAACAATGGCAATAAGTAAATTTGCAACATGAAAACAGTAATTAGGAAGAAAAAACAGCAATATTGATGCCCAGGTTTAAAGGAAAAAGACGATGCATATGAACCGCCCACTACCTCAGCTAGGTTGTCCAACCCATAAGTGATAACACAACATTAACAAAGCACTTGGGGCATATAAGAACATAATTAAAAGAAGGGGGGCAAACAGAACCATACCTGTATCTCCTTTGGAAAAGTAGCACTGAACAGCATGGTCTGTCTCACACCACGAGGGGGCATGTCCATCTGCTCAACAATCTTGCGTATCTGTGGCTCAAACCCCATATCGAGCATCCGGTCAGCTTCATCAAGAGCCAGGTAATTCACCATTTGCAGTGATACTCTAGCTCTCTCCAGCAGATCCATCAAACGACCAGGAGTTGCCACTAGTATATCAACACCTCTTTCCAGTTCTCTCAACTACAATAGAACAAACAAATGCTTAATAGCAGCAAATGCCATTTTACAAGACGGGTTCATTTTGATGGCTGTTTAAGTTATGAGATATCTTACTAAGATTAGTGTACATACTACAGCTAAAAACATAAATGCAAGGATCTTTGTTCCCTTCACTATTTCACTACTTGACAACATGCTGGATACATAACCATTCTCACAACCTGAATACTTTAAACCTCCACGCCATGTTATAACTTTCTTAAACTACTGAGTCAGTTATGGTACAGTTGTAGGCTTCTAGCACAATGTACATTGCAAGTGTCATGCTATAGACAATTCTTCATAGAATGGGTGGAGAGTGACAGAGTACCAACAACAATCACTTGTTAATTTGTTTACAATACTGTGTTATAATTTGGTTATCATGAAAATAAACTATAAATCAAAAAAGAAATACCTGCTGATGAATTGGTGCTCCACCATATGCAACACAAGCCTTAACACCAGTCTGGTATGCAAATTTCTTTGCTTCTTCATGAATCTGAGAAACAAAAAAATTCATATAAGAAACAAAAACAAAATAAACAAGAGCACCCGAAATAAAACCAAAGCAGTCACCTACTTGGACTGATAGCTCACGAGTAGGAGATAATATCAGAGCAAGAGGAAATGCAGTCCTAGCTCTTGGCCTCTGTGGTGGCCTTGACTTTAGGATCCCACTGATGATCGGGAAACAAAAAGCAGCTGTCTTCCCAGACCCAGTCTGAGCGCAGGCCATCAGATCCCTGCCTCCAATGACAATCGGAATGGCATGCCGCTGCACAGGTGTAGGCCTCACATACTTGCACCTCCGTATATTCTCATTCAGTGCATCACCCAAGTCAATCTCTGCAAACGTGTTGACTGCTGGAGGCACATCGTGGCCACTTGTCTCCACAGGAATGTCCTCATAGGCATCAAAATTGATGCCTGTGTTCTGTTGACTCTCAAAGTCAACATCCACAGCCGCCGGCTCACTATCGCCAAAAGGGTTTGGTTCACGGTCCCTGCGGTCCCCCCACCCACCAGGGCGGGAGTTCCAGCCACCGCCGCCGCCACCAACAGCACCACGTCCACCACCACCCTGGCGGACAACACCTACGCCAGCGCTAGGAGCACCAGGAGGGGCAGCCCAGCGAGTGCCACCAACAGCGGCTGCATACCCACCAGAAGGCTGCACAGCACCTGAGGGGTATGCGCCAGCTGGTGTTGGAGCAGCAGCTGGCACTTGATTCTCTGGTGAGCGGCCACCGCCACGGAGGTGAGGAGGGACGTAAGAGCTGCGAGTGGGACGCGAGTTCTGGTGATTGGCAACAGGGGCGGGAGCAGCACCAGTCGCGGGCGCCGATTCCTCGGCGTTCGCAACTGAATCAGCCCATGAAGATCGCATAATTTTGCACAAAACCTTTGATGAAAGAGCTACGGCTGATCGCTAAAACCTGTGAATATCAGGAACAGCTATTCAGTACAAAAAGTAAATCACGACAATAAGTCAGCAGTAATAAATACAGAATCTGAACAAAAAGGACTGCTTCAAGTTAGAATTATTTTTGCTTTGGCAAGGTATAAGAGCAGCTATATGATTGTATCAAACATATGTGTAATGCAAATTCAGGTCAAATCCATGATTGTATGCTAACATATATAAACCGAATCGTAAGTTCAAGCCCAGAAGATACAATAGAATCTACATTAACAAAAGCGATTCAGTTAGGTTGGTCCTCTGCAAGGTAAGCTATCTAGATTTTGCTCACACACACTGTAAACTACCAATAAAAACCTAAGCACAAAGCCTCTTAATGTAATCTGCGAGTCTAATACTTACTCCCTACCTAGAAGCAGAACCACACACGTACCAGATTCAAAACAAAACCTGTACACAGGCGGCACTGTCATACTAGAGTAGATCTACATGCGGAGACGAAACACGCTAACATAACAAGCAGTAGATCTCGTCCAAACACAAGACACCATCTATGAAAACAGCTCAGTAAGATGCCCTGAACGCACCAACTGCACCAAATTGCCACGGAAATCTCGCATATACAAAGAGAAAAGGCCGCATGCAAGGTGGGAAACCCCGCTAAGCTTCTAGATCGAACCACTGCGAGAAGGAAACCGGGCGCACTACCGCGACGAATGACTAGGCAGCAGCAAGACGCGCTAAACCTTGGCCAGGAGAAGCGCTAGCATCAGTTAAGCAAAAATCGAAAACCCTAGGAATCTAGCGGCCCTGCGGCGGCGGAACCCCGCCGACAGCTACAAAACCTCGAAGGCAACAAGCAGCACCAGCGCTACGGCCGACCTAACACAGGCTCCCACGGGAGAACAAAATCACAGGAACGCGGAGCGGCGGGGGACTGGATCGGGCGGAAGCGCGGCCCAGATCGGCGCGGGGGAGGAAGGAGATCGGGTAGGGGAGCTGACCTGCGGCGAGCGAGCTAGCGGAGGGAGGGAGCGGGTCGGAGTCGGCGGGGTTGGGGGCTGCGGGGGGCGGGTGTCGGGAGAAACCCTAGAGAATCGGGGGGAGAGGAGGGGAGATCGAAGGTTGAAGGGAGGAAGGTGGGGAGGAGCCGAAGGGAGGGAGCAAAGAAAAGCTGCGGGTGGAGGAAGGGTGCACGGCTTGGCTAGGGTAGGGAGAAAATATCTGCCAGCCTGCCCTTTTCTGACTTGGCCGGCCCGCAACGCGTGCGCGCCGCGGCCTCTCTCTCTCTCTCTCTCTCTGTGCGTGACGGTCGGTGGTGCGGCCTCCGGGCTGGATTCCTTCCTCCGGCCGCGTCATGGGCCCCTCCCCTCCCCTCCCGCCAGACGTGTGCCGCTCGACTTTGCAACTTCGCAGTGCGTGTGCGTTTTTTTTTGTTTTTTTTTCCTATATGGACCTTTTCTTTTTTGCGTTGATTTTTGAGAAAGGGGTTCCGTGCAAGGTTTGGAAAAGAGGTTTCCAGGGATAAAAAAAAATAGCCGGGTTCTCGTGTGAGTTTGGACAAGTCGGAATCGTTATATAGTTGTATTTTTTGACTACTATATAATTCTCGCTTCTTTTTTTTTGTTGGCTTGGGCTCAAGTGTTTCTTTCTTCGCGGTCATCCGAAGGCATCGCTTCTAAACTGGAATGGCATCTTTATTACCAACTTCAAATTGCATTTGTCTTGCTCTCAATATGCCGATATGCCGAGTTAGTTGTTTGTGTTTTTTTTTTTGTGAATATTTGGACTGGAAGAATAATAGTATGATTCTATGGTTTACATCAAAGTTATCAATTCCGTGATCAGGAGGAAACAGTTCATCATTTGTTTCTTGCTTTGCCCTCCCGCAAAGTTGTTATGGCACACAATTCATATGACATTAAATTTGCCTTTCACCTCGTGTGCGTCAAATATGCTTGGTAACTGATTAGGTGGGGTTGAGTCTAAAACTAGGACACACATCCGTGTGGGGGTGTGTGCTTTGCTTTGGGTTGTATGGAATTGTAGGAATTATTGTGTTTTAACAGGGCAAAGATCCACAACTTTTTGCAGGTTATCCACCGAGCTATAAGATGGATCAGTGTGTGCTCCTCACTTCATCGTGCGGAAGTGCGGGAGCTCATGGTCTTTGGGTGCAACCAATAAGAGATGGTAGCGCGGGATACATATATAACCTGGCTGGACGGCGGTCCAATAGTAAGCTATGTGCATATATAATATATCCCTATTTCTGTTGGTTGTGGTTGTTTTTGTTTTATTTTACTCTGTGTACTTAAGTACTGAACTGTGAGACTTAAGCCTTTTAAAATAAATGGATGTGTGTACCGTAATCCGTAAGGATGCACAGGCAGGGGTAACCCTCCTTTTTCAAAAATAAATAAATCAGAGTTATTGATAATACTGGTTTTCCAAGCAATTTCAAGCGGTGCTGTGCCTTATTAAGTGTTTCATGTCTTAACTTGACATCTACATGTCACACTAGTTAGTTTGACCATGTTCTTTTTTCAAAGAAATATGAACCAATAATTATTTATATTATTTTCAATCCAGTTGCACATAAACCATAGGCATCGTACGACAATGCATCTCCCACGTATAAGCAACACAATTATCAACATAAAAGAAAACGAATACATGTAATGCTTCATAAATCATCTATGGTTATTGAATCCATGTGATCGAACTTATATTTGACTTCATATGTGACCAACGTGCTATTTTCATACAATTTCTTGACCTCATGATTTTTTTGGGCTTACGGAAAGATTTGAAAGTGCAAGAATCAAATTATGTCGAACATGTGTCCATCACTTTCCTGCATTGAGTATGTTTTTAAAGTCTCACAATACTTGAATAATGCAAGCAAACATGTAAATATATGGGTTGTGTATGCTCTTCGATGCCATGTGAGTCTATTATAAAGTGCAATATGTTTCATATGATCATTTTCTCTTTAGATCTTTGTTTGGTAAATCAAATGATTGTCATGTTTTGTATGTTGGTGTATGTAGTCTTCACAGGCGCCCATGCTTGTTCATTTCCTCTAGTCAAACTTGCTTTCCCATCTGTAATGTACATTCAAACATGATACAGATGACGGAGCGGAAATTCATCAGTACCCTCTGGCGGCGAACGTGGCCGCAGGTACCAGAACGGAGACTGGACACAGAGTTTACCCAGGATCGGGCCTCCGGGAAGGAGAGTAATACACTATGTCCTGCTTTTGTGTTTGAATTCATGGTAGAATACCTCACGCAAGGGAGTACAAATGGGGGATATGTATTCGCTTCTAAGAGTCTGGTTCTATGGGAGTAGATGGGGTTGAGATCCACTTAGCCCCAACCATTATGGGGGCTAGGGTTTTACATGGAGTAGACCCAGTCTGGCCGCCATCATGTAGACTTGGGGACCAAGATGGTCTCTGGATACATATCATATCCTCTGAGCTCCTTGTCGCCAGCTCCTTGGTGGGCCCCCTGGGCCCCGTGGCAGGCTTGCTGTCGGGATCCCCTTCTAGAAGCCACCCCAGTGTAGCACACCATCCACAGAGAAAAAAGAGAAGATTTAACTTCAGTGACGATGATGCCGACAAATCTAACATGTGTCACAACACTCAAAAGCCCTATAGTGCACCGTGGTTTTGTAATAACAAGATGCAATACATGTATGATATCCCTCGTCGGCGGTGTCAAGTTGCACACGACTTCATTTGTTGATAATTTTATATGTCTGCTTATGCACTTTTAAAATGCCCAAGGGGATGTGTGACCCAGCCACCTAGGTTCAAGTCCTCAGGGTGTGAAACTGGGTTCTTATTCTTTCACAAAAAAGCATCATAGTAGGAGCTTCTCCCTACCGTATTCATTTTTAAAAACTTCTAAAATGCTTGCACTATTCGGTTCGAAGGTCTAGTTATGACACACACCATTTTACCATACATATGAAAATTGGCATCTTGGTGACTTAGTTTTATAATGCATCCCAATTATTCATCTGATGAGAAATGGAAGACATGGTGAATTAGCTATGTCATGTTATGTGTTGATGGAATGCACTTTATTGGTTTATTGTTTTGTGGAGTAAATGATGGTCAACCCACTACCAATGAGGGCAAGTTATACCATCGTACACTAGATCTGCATTCATTAACAATTTGCATGTCGTGTTATTTATTATCAATGCATATGAATTGTTTTCCAAAGCCATATACAGTTTTGAATCTTATCACATGTGACATTGTCATGTGGACGAGTAGATATGGGCTATTTAAGCCTCATTTGAGGTGGCATCAAACCCACGAGGCACTGGGGCACCTTGTTGGTAGACATGCCTAGAGGGCAAGGAAGAAGGGGTGGAATATAAATTCATTATTCGTTGTTCTTTACCTAATAATAAAGCACTGACTACCTTTGTTCGTCCGTCGCCGCAAACTTTGTAGAAAAGTCCTCACACTTTCGTGAAATCAATTCGCAGTCCCGATTTAAGTGAGAACATGATTTTTTGTGTTTTGCATAAACCCCCCTGAGGTTTTGGTTAATCGACCTGCGGTCCTATTTTAAGTGAGAATAAAAAATGTTTTGCTTTTTGCAGAACCCCCCTTAAGATTTCGGTTAATAAACCCAATGTCCGTCTAGAAATAACTTTTTACATATATAGATTCAATTTTTTTTTAAATATCCATATCTTTTAAACCGTAACTCCAATTTTAACATGTTATATATGAAAATTGATTAGAAAAATACGTGCAATATTAATATGATGTTATTTTTACTTGTTAATCATTTTTAAATGTTGTTTAGGGCTAGATTCAAATGCTTTAAAAAATATTCGCGTCTTTTAAACCCTAACTTCAATTTTAACATGTTATATATGAAAATTGATTAGAAAAATGCGTAGAATCTGAATATGATGTTGTTTCACATGTTAATAATTTTTAAAATGTTGTTTAGGATGCAACTTTAATCAGTAGTGCACGAACCGTCTTTCTTTCCTGCTGGTGTCGATTCAAATTGAAAATGAACACCTCAACAAAAAAACTTGGAGACGAAAGATAGCATCTATGACCATACATGTCCGTCTGCAAGAGTGGGAAGAAGGATAAACGACAAGACTGATAAGATGCCATGTTGAAATAAAGGACGTGGACCTATTGGGGTCTTGAGTGTCATGTTGAAATAAAGGATGTGGACCTATTGGGGTCTTGAGTCATGGTTATTCTGTTAGGGGCGTGTGGTATTTTTTTCTTTCATTGCAACGCACGAGCTCTTTTGTTAGTAATTGATAACTATCCTTGTTATTGGTCACTTGTCGTAGACCCTAAGAAAGTTATCTTATCCGAAGAAGGTAGTCACAAAAATATTACTATCAATTATGTTTGCCAAACCCTTGGCACATTTCATAAATGGTTGTATGTTCAATCCACTACAAACACGACGAGCAATCTCATTGTTCACCAATGCGGTCTACTCACCTTCTTTATATACTTCTTGTCCACCAAACAACTATGAACAACTAGAGTAAACCGAACATGCTAACGAGGTAGGTAATGTATATTTACCATATGAACTTCAATTTTTTATTTGATTAGTATTTTCCTAATTGCGCCGCTTGCATTTTTAATAAATGGTAAGTTTCATTGCCTACGACCAACAAAACAAATATTTCTTGCCCCATGGTTGCTCAACTTCTACTACAGTCGAGAAATGTTCTTGAATGCAATCCCTTTTCTTTGATGCAAGACTATATCTACAACGACGAGTGCGACTACATACATCTACATGCATATATTATAAAGCAGTCTGACAACTTCAAATTTCTTTGCAACATTTCCAAATTTGTGTTGCTCATTTTATGGATACAGTGCTACCAATGCGCCCATCGTGTTCTTTGATTATGGATCATATCATAATTTTTACGGTCTAGACGAACTGCAATGTTTTGAATTTACATTTCAAACCCGCTCATACTTCCCATCAAAACTTAACTTATCCAAAGGAAATGACATCTATAAAATCAGAGTTGGCTCTCGATGTCCTCTACTTCATTTATTTTTTAAGATTAAAAATTCTCCCAAAGTCTGTGCGCTCATGTTTACATCGATGGTAAAAATCAAAAAGTCGATGTTTACAGTTCTTTTGGCAAAAATCAATGGTGTACATGCTTACTCAATTCTTTGGCGAAGTCAATGTTGTCAACAAACACCTGTATGCCAAATAGACATATTTGAGTCTCAGCTCGGTGAACAATCATTGGTTTGAAGATTAGCATGATGGGAGCAAGGTAATACCGTTTTCCACCCATCGGGGTCAAGCACAGATGTGATCTTGGTGCCGATCCCTGGCAAGGGACCTGGCTCCCGCACCACTTGCCCTCCGGACAGCTTCACCACCTCGGCGGTCTTGTAGACATTGTCGGTGCCTATCGCGATCTGTTAAAAACCAGCATACCAAGCTTAGCGACACAACAAAAGTGGTTGCAATGGCAATGGAGTTTAGCCATCCATACCTGACCATAGGCCTTCCCCTTGTCATATTTAGCGACGCCATACTTGTAGGTCAGTTCCAGAACCGCATTCCGGTCTTCGGGCCCGTACCCCATCAACGCCACCGTATACTGCATAAGAGTTTAATACACCGCGCTTTGCAAGAAATTGGATAGTAGATTGAGCAGAGTGAACACCTTGTTTCTAGGGTTGTCTCGCTTCCGGAGCAGCTCCATACCATAAGCCTGCAATTTGGCGACAATAAGCCACTCTGGTGAACATTGAGATGCAATAAGTCGCGGAACTGCAATTTACATCAAGCACTTTTGAGTAGCCTACCTTCTCGTAGAAGCTTATGGTTCGGTCGAGGTCGCCGACACGAAGCATCACCTGGCATAGTGGCTCTCGAGTCCCTGGCCTCTCAAGGATCTCAAACTTGTAGCCATCAGGGTCTTCGATGAACGCGATCATGGTCTTGCCACCCTTGACAGTGCCATACTCCCTTGTCACCTTGCCTCCCTTTGCTCTTATGATTTCAACCGTTTTGGCCACCTGTTGTGACCAATCATCAAGGTCCAAGGCACGTCACATTAGTGTTAACAGAGCACCATACTTCATTCTAAAAAAAAACAAAAAAAAGCAGAGCACCATACTTGTTCCAAAACTATTTGCAAGGGAAATGGTGCCTTACATCATCGGTTGCGATGCCGAAATGACCGAACCCAGCTCCAATATCATACTTGTCAACCCCGTAGTCTGCAGACGAATCGCCAGGTCGACGTTAGCAACGATAAAATTACAATAAGAATGTGCTTATTCTGTCTGGCGTGTAAGTAAGAACTAACTGTAGGTGAGCTCGACGACGAAATGGGCGTCCTCGCGTCCATATCCGAGGAATGCATTGGTGTACTTCTCTTCGGGTATGTCACGCTTCCTCATCAGCTTCATGCCCAGGCATTCCGTGTAGAACCTGCAATCATGGGGAACGTCAGAATTCTCTGCTGAAGAACGAACGAGACCGGTGATGCATCGCGGCTACTGCGGCCTGCGGGCTGACTTGATGGTCCTGTCGATGTCGCCGACGCGGTAGACGACGTGGAGGAGCCTCCGGTGGTCCTTCTTGGCCCAGGCGAAGGCCTCCTCTTTGCTACAGAAACTGGCATTAGCCTCCTGCGCCGAAGCGCGGAGCTTGGGCGTGCCGCTCGTGCTCCTCCTGCTCAGCCTGATCGGCTCCGACCGCAGAGCTGTTGGATGAAGAAGCAGCAAGGAATGAATGGAATCAACCAAACGCAACGCAATGCTCTTTTTGTTGCTGTTCGGGCCTGCTGAAATGGAGGAAGGAACACATGAGCTCACCTGCAGCGGTGGAGAGGAGCATGAGGGCGGCGCACGCGACGGCGCCACGGCTGACCCTCATCGTCGTCGGCGCGTGACGCTGGGCCGTCCGATGTGCTTGCGTGCCGTGCGCTGTCGTGGCTGCCTTTCTTGCTATCGCCCAATTTCCCCTGTTTTTTATGTAGTACTATTAATCAATATTTTTTCCGTTAAAAAAATGCTGAACACGCTACTCGGCTCTAGCAGGCGGGCCCCACCCAGCACATCTCGAACCCAACAAGCAGTCAAGCAGCACAAGCTAACCAGACCAGTGAGCAGTGGCCAGTGGCCAGTGGCACTACTACTACACACAGTATTGAGCAGCAGCACTGGACGCGCTAAATCCTACCTCGCCGACTAAAGAAAAGCTGGAGAACTCGAGAACCACAAGCGGCAGCAGCGCCGCGGCCAACCTCGCACAAGCTCACGGCAGTACAAACTTATGGGAGCACAAGCTAGCGGCGGAGGACTGGATCGAGCGGGATAGAGGGCGGGAGCGCCGCACAGATTGGCCCGGGAAGGTGAGGGGAGCTGACCTGCGGCGAGCGAGCTAGCGGAGGGAGCTGACCTGCGGCGAGCGAGCTAGCGGAGTGAGCTGGTTGGAGTCGGCGTGGGGGAGGAAGGAGGGTGTCGCAGAGTGCAGGGAGATCCAAGGAAGGGTTAGCAGCAACAACGACAACAAATGCTACGGGTGGATGCCGAAAGGAGGCAGGGTGCTCGTAGGCTGGCGGGAGGAGGGCACCCAAAATATCTACCTTTTTTTTTAGACAACCCGAAATATCTACCTGCCCGCCCTTTGCCGACTTGCCGGCCCGCGTCGACGTGTACGATTACACGGGCGCGGCAAGACGGTGGTGGCCCTGCGGGATCCGTCTGTATCCTTCGAGTGCGATATGGGCCCTTCTCACATGTGTGCCCGCCTAATTTTTTTTCTTTAAAAAAAACAAAGGTAAAAGATTTGCTTCGCCTCATTAATTAACCTAAATGATAACGCCCGCATGTGTAACACTTGTGAACATGGCCCAAACGCAATAGACGCCGTTCGATTCATTTCCACGAATACTGCAGCAGTTCGCGCTACGCGATGGGGGCGAGCAGCTGCCACATAGGGTCGTCTGGGCCATTGTTGCTGCGCCCGAACATGTGACCAGTTTTAATGTTCTCCCACACAGGGTCGTGTGGGCTGGCTCCTGGGTACAACCAGACAAGCCGTGTGGTCGGTTGTCCATTGTGCTACACGTGTGTCAGTTATCGGTATCCTTAATTAATAAGACAAGCATACTTTTTAGCTTAATTCCGGACGTATACAAATGGTCCCTTAACTTTAAAATCGGCAATAAGGCCGATTTTACCGTACACGCACCCTGGAAACATGCCCAGGCCCGCCGCCGCCGCTTATTAGAACTCTAGCGAGCTGCCGAAGCAGTTAGTATAAAAAACTTGTTGAAATACAGCGGGTTGTAACAAAATTGTGGTCAACTTTGACAATCTGGAACTCATAGAGACTATGAAAAATGAAGGTCATTTTGCTAGGACTGCGGCAGACTATTGATGACTGTTATCACCTGATATGTGAGTTCAGCCCTATCACTTTCGAGTTTTGCCCAAGAGAAGCGAATACCATAGCTCATGAATTAGCTAAACTAGCCAGATGTTCTTATTGTAATGAGTGGTTTGAAGATGCTTCAATTGAGCTACTTCCTACGTTGATTAATAAGGATGTAAACTTGACTACCAGTTAATAAAAAGGAGGTAAAGTTATAAAAAAGCACGAAAATAAGTCCCACTTCAGTATACCCCCCCCTCCCTCCCCCCCCCCCCCCCGCCCCGCCCCACCCCCCCCCCCCCCCGCCCCGCCCCACCCCCCCCCCCCCCCGCCCCGCCCCACCCCCCCCCCCCCCCGCCCCGCCCCACCCCCCCCCCCCCCCGCCCCGCCCCACCCCCCCCCCCCCCCGCCCCGCCCCACCCCCCCCCCCCCCCGCCCCGCCCCACCCCCCCCCCCCCCCGCCCCGCCCCACCCCCCCCCCCCCCCGCCCCGCCCCACCCCCCCCCCCCCCCGCCCCGCCCCACCCCCCCCCCCCCCCGCCCCGCCCCACCCCCCCCCCCCCCCGCCCCGCCCCACCCCCCCCCCCCCCCGCCCCGCCCCACCCCCCCCCCCCCCCGCCCCGCCCCACCCCCCCCCCCCCCCGCCCCGCCCCACCCCCCCCCCCCCCCGCCCCGCCCCACCCCCCCCCCCCCCCGCCCCGCCCCACCCCCCCCCCCCCCCGCCCCGCCCCACCCCCCCCCCCCCCCGCCCCTAAACGTATAAAGGGCCGTACCTTCTTTTCCACTCCCGTATAGGATACCCGTTGTCATGTTAAACAACGTTACATGCACGTCACGTTACACGTTGAAGATCCTAACCAGGAGGTGTTCGGCATGATAGAGATAGACTTGGTTGTTAGGCTATTTAAACATATCACAATTGTAACTATCTCTATCTCCTCTTTTTCAAGTAATCTCTCCTGGAAAATCTCTCTCTCTGTAACGATTGTTGGGGTCGCGCCCCCTTCCATATAACACGAACCACGTCCCTTGAGAGAGGTAAGACGTTTTCCGCTATCGCACATGGTAGTCAGAGCTTTCCTTTTCCCATCTGAAGCTTCTGTCGAATCCATCTAAGCCTAGCCATGTCTTCCTCCTCCGCCTCCGGTGCCTTCTCTTCCAACCTCAATAGCCAGGTCACGGAGAAGCTGTCCCGCACAAACTACGTGCTATGGCGAACGCAGATCACTTCCCAACTACGCGGCGCCGGCGTCTACGGCTACGTCGACGGCACCACACCGGAGCCGGCGAAGCTCCTCATCACCACCAAAGAAGGCAAGGAGATTTCATCACCCAACCCTCTCCACCCTTTATGGGTCCGGGAGGATCAGCAGGTCCTTGGCTTCCTGCTGGCCAACCTCATAAAGGAGGTTTTGGTCACGGTGACCACGGTCACCACGGCGAGCGCGCTCTGGATGACGCTCGCTGCCATGTTCTCGTCGCACTCGGTGAGCCGCATCAACAACATCCGCACCTCCCTCATCAACGCGCAGAAGGATAGTCTCCCGGTTGCTTCTTACTTTGCTGCTATGCGAGGATATGCAGATGAGCTAGCCGCGGCGGGCAAGGCCATCCAGGATGACGAACTGATCTCCTACATCATCCACGGGCTAGATGTCGATTACCAACCTCTGGTATCTACTCTCGACGCTCGTGTCACCCCCGTCACACTCGACAAACTCTACGCCATGCTCTCCAACTTCGACCAGCGCGTGGCCCATTACCACGGGTCCGGCGGCGGCGGCTTCAAATCTTCAGCCAACATGGCGTCTCATGGACGGGGTGGCGGCTCCCGTTCGCGTGGCACTCCCCGCAACAAGGGGCGATCTGGCGGCGGCGGCGCCAGCGACCGCGGCTCCTCTCCTCAGCGCGCGGTCGTGGCAGCGGCAACAGGACGCGCCCCGACACTCCAAGGTGCCAGATCTGCGGGAAACCTGGACACACAGCAAAAGATTGCTGGTACAGGTACGAGGAGGATGATGATGACTCCCAGGATGATGACAAGGTTGCTGCGGCGGCTGATGGGTCCTACGGCGTCGACACAAATTGGTACGTCGACAGTGGGGCCACAAACCACATCACCAATGAGCTCGAGAAGGGGACCATGAAGGAGAAATACCGCGGCAAGGATCAAATTCACACTACCAGCAGAGAAGGTATGAGTATATGTCATGTTGGTCACTCAATATTTCGTACCCCTAGACGTAAACTACATCTTAAGAAAATTTTGCATGTCCCTAGTTGATACGTCTCCAACGCATCTATAATTTTTGATTGCTCCATGCTACTTTATCTATTGTTTTGGACTATAATGGGCTTTATTTTCCACTTTTATATTACTTTTGGGACTAACCTATTAACCGGAGGCTCAGCCCAGAATTGATGTTTTTTGCCTTTTTCAGTGTTTCGAAGAAACAGAATATCAAACGGAGTCCAAACGGAATGAAACCTTCGGAAACGTGATTTTCTCACCGAACGTGATCCAGGAGACTTGGACCCTATGCCAAGGAACAACAGAGGCGGTCACAAGGGTGGGGGGCAGGCCCCTCTGCCTCGTGGGCCCCCCAAACGATCAGAACATGAGCCAAAAACCTAATTCCACCGCCGCAACTTCCTGTATCCACGAGATCCCATCTTGGGGCCTGTTCCGAAGCTCCGCCGGAGGGGGCATCCACCATGGAGGGCTTCTACATCAACACCATAGCCTCTCCGATGAAGTGTGAGTAGTTTACTTCAGACCTTCGGGTCCATAGCTAGTAGCTAGATGGCTTCTTCTCTCTTTTTGGATCTCAATACAATGTTCTCCCCCTCTCTCGTGGAGATCTATTCGATGTAATCTTCTTTTTGCGATGTGTTTGTTGAGACCGATGAATTGTGGGTTTATGATCCAGCTTATCTATGAATAATATTTGAATCTTCTCTGAATTCTTTTATGTATGATTGAGTTATTTTTGCAAGTCTCTTCAAATTATCCGTTTGGTTTGGCCAACTAGATTGGTAGTTCTTGCAATGGGAGAAGTGCATAGCTTTGGGTTCAATCTTGCAGTGTCCTTACCCAGTGTCAGAAAGGGTTGCAAGGCACGTATTGTATTGTTGCCATCGAGGATAACAAGATGGGGTATTTATCATATTGCATGAATTTATTCTTCTACATCATGTCATCTTCCTTAAGGCGTTACTCTGTTTTTAACTTAATACTCTAGATGCATGCTGGATAGCGGTCGATGAGTGGACTAATAGTAGTAGATGCAGAATCGTTTCGATCTACTTATCTCGAACGTGATGCCTATATACATGATCATACCTAGATATACTCATAACTATGCTCAATTCTGTCAATTGCTCAACAATAATTTGTTCACCCACCGTAGAATACTTATGCTCTTGAGAGAAGCCACTAGTGAAACCTATGGCCCCCGGGTCTATTCTCATCATATCAATCTCCATCACTTTAATACTTGCTTTGTTTTTACTTTGCTTTTACTTTTTGCTTTGCATCTATATACCAAAAATACCAAAAATATTATCTCTATCAGATCTCACTCTCGTAAGTGACTGTGAAGGGATTGACAACCCCTAATCGCGTTGGTTGCGAGTAGCTATCGTTTTGTGCAGGTACGAGGGACTTGTGCGTGGCCTCCTACTGGATTGTTACCTTGGTTCTCAAAAACTGAGGGAAATACTTACGCTACTGTGCTGCATCATGCTCTCCTCTTCGGGGAAAACCAACGCAAGCTCAAGATGTAGCACTAGTGCACATAAAAATCTTCTTTCTGTTCATCGAATTGCCATCGATAATCATGTTTTTCTCGAATTTCACCCTTATTTCTTTTTGATCAAGGATCAGGCAACGAGGGAAATTCTCTATCGAGGTAGATGTGTCCGAGGGCTCTATCCGTTGATTCCAGAGTTTAGAAGATTCAATAAACAAGCTTGTGGTGCCATCAAGCTTGTGCCGATGAAACAGGAGAAATCCACGAAGAAATTGCTGCTGAAAAAAATCTGGATGGTTCATATTTTATGTGTCCCACCAGAGGAGGCAGATCCTCCTCGGGATCCGTCCAGGAGCAGCGGATCAGATCCGCCTTGGGATCGCCGCCCACTGATGCGGCAGGCGCAGGCGAGCGCGCGGTCTCCCCAGATTCCCGCAGCGCTGGCCCCGCGGGTGACACGCGGGCTTCGTCCGCTGGCTGCGCCGACTCTCCTGCTCCGCGCCAATCGCCGCCGTCCACCTAGCAGGCTCCGGGTGGCCCAGAAGCCGCATGCTACTCCGCCCAACCGGTGACGTAAAAACGGCGCGCCGGCGCGCGGTCCAGGGAGGGTGTTGAACCTGGCGCGGGTCCGACCGGCACGGAAACACGCGTGGGACCTGGCACGGAGCCGACCGGCACGGAAACCCGAGTGGATGCTGCTCCGGGATCTTCTGCGGCCACTCCAGGCGTCCCACATCGCGTCTCAACCGCAGAAGATCCGACGCTGCTGGGTGGCGCTGCTGCCGAATCCTCCTCGGGTTCTGGTGCAGCCAATGATTTGAGAACTGCAGGATCTTCTGTGACAACAAAAACGAGTACCCAGCAGCCACGTTGCACACGTCTTCAACAAGGGGCAATTCTGAAGGAAATATGCCCTAGAGGCAATAATAAAGTTATTATTTATTTCCTTATATCATGATAAATGTTTATTATTCATGCTAGAATTGTATTAACCGGAAACATAATACATGTGTGAATACGTAGACAAACAGAGTGTCACTAGTATGCCTCTACTTTACTAGCTCGTTAAATCAAAGATGGTTGTGTTTACTAACCATAGACATGAGTTGTCATTTGATTAACGGGATCACATCATTAGGAGAAAGATGTGATTGACTTGACCCATTCCGTTAGCTTAGCACTTGATCGTTTAGTATGTTGCTTATGCTTTCTTCATGACTTATTTTCTCACCTTCACAGATGATTGAAGCATAAATCTGAAACATTTGAAAAGTTCAAAGAATTTCAGAGTGAAGTTGAAAATCATCGTAACAAGAAAATAAAGTTTCTACGATCTGATCGTGGAGGAGAATATTTGAGTTACGAGTTTGGTCTACATTTAAAGCAATGCGGAATAGTTTCGCAACTCACGCCACTGGGAACACCACAGCGTAATGGTGTGTCCGAACGTCGTAATCGTACTTTACTAGATATGGTGCGATCTATGATGTCTATTTCCGATTTACCGCTATCGTTTTGGGGTTATACTTTAGAGACGGCCGCATTCACGTTAAATAGGACACCGTCAAAATCCGTTGAGACGACACCTTATGAACTATGGTTTAGCAAGAAACCAAAGTTGTCGTTTCTGAAAGTTTGGGGTTGCGATGCTTATGTGAAGAAACTTCAACCTGATAAGCTTGAACCCAAATCGGAAAAATGTGTCTTCATAGGATACCCAAAGGAGAAAATTGGGTATACCTTCTATCACAGATCCGAAGGCAAGACATTCGTTGCTAAGAATGGATCCTTTCTAGAGAAGGAGTTTCTCTCGAAAGAAGTGAGTGGGAGGAAAGTGGAACTTGATGAGGTAATAGTACCAGCTCCCTTATTGGAAAGTAGTTCATCACAGAAATCAGTTTCTGTGACACCTACACCAGTTAGCGAGGAAGATAATGATAATGATCATGAAACTTCAGATCAAGTTGTCACTGAACTTCGTAGATCAACCAGAATAAAATCCGCACCAGAGTGGTACGGTAATCCTATTCTGGAAGTCATGCTACTAGATC
>LR880970.1:780745986-780765794 GCA_904067115.1 Aegilops sharonensis
AGTAACATACCGATGACAAAGGGAACAACGTATGTCGTTATGCGGTTTGACCGATAAAGATCTTCGTAGAATATGTAGGAACCAATATGGGCATCCAGGTTCCGCTATTGGTTATTGACCGAGAATGGTTCTAGGTCATGTCTACATAGTTCTCGAACCCGTAGGGTCCGCACGCTTAACGTTTCGATGACAGTTCATTATGAGTTTATAAGTATTGATGTACCGAAGATTGTTCGGAGTCCCGGATGTGATCACGGACATGACGAGGAGTCTCGAAATGGTCGAGACATAAAGATTGATATATTGGAAGCCTATGTTTGGACTTCGGAAAGGTTCCGGATGAAAACAGGAAGTTACCGGAACACCGGGGGGTTGCCGGAACCCCCCGGGGGGTCTATGGGCCTTGATGGGCCATAGGGAGAAGAGGAAAGGGCCGGCCAGGCAGGCCGCGCGCCCCCCTTCCCTCTTCCCCCTCCCCCAATCCTATTCCAACTAGGAAAGGGGGGGGGGGAGTCCTACTCCCGGTGGGAGTAGGACTCCTCCAGGCGCGCCCCCCTTGGGCTGGCCGCACCCCCCCTTACTCCTTTATATACGGGGGCAGGGGGGCACCCCATGACACACAAGTTGATCTACGGATCGTTCCTTAGCCGTGTGCGGTGCCCCCCTCCACCATATTCCACTTCGGTCATATCGTCGCGGAGCTTAGGCGAAGCCCTGCGCCGGTGAAGTCATATCGTCGCGGAGCTTAGGCGAAGCCCTGCGTCGGTGGAGCATCATCATCGTCACCACGCCGTCGTGCTGACGGAACTCATCCCCGACGCTTTGCTGGATCGGAGCCCGGGGATCGTCATCGAGCTGAACGTGTGCTGAACACGGAGGTGCCGTACGTTCGGTACTTGGATCGGTCGAATCGTGAAGACGTACGACTACATGAACCGCGTTGTTATAACGCTTCCGCTTACAGTCTACGAGGGTACGTGGACAGACACTCTCCCCTCTCGTTGGTATGCCATCACCATGGTCTTGCGTGTGCGTAGGAAATTTTTGAAATTACCACGTTCCCCAACAAATTCAACCTGTCAACTACAAGCATATAACCAAGTATGGTACGGTTTGTTCCACAGGTGAACCAAATGAACCTAACACCCTTGAAGCAGCATTATGTGATGAGAGGTGGAAGAAAGCTATGAATGAAGAGTATATGGCATTGAAGAAAAACAAAACATGGCATTTGGTTCCCCCACAGCAAGGTAAAAATTTGATTGATTGCAAGTGGGTTTTCAGGATTAAAAGAAAAGCTGATGGAACAATTGATCGTTATAAGGCTAGGCTAGTAGCAAAAGGATTTAAACAGAGATATGGCATAGACTATGAGGACACGTTTAGGCCCAGTTCTTTTGCCAGAATCTAGGGATTCTCCCAGAATTCGACCCCTACCCAGCTTCTCCCAAAATCTTTGAGTCCCATTTGTTTCACAATCCTATCTAGTTAGGGTTTAATTAGACAGGATTGTAAAACAAATGGGGCTCAAAGATTCTGGGAGAAGCTGGGTAGGGGTCAGATTCTGGCAAAAGAACTGGGCCTTAGTCCAGTGGTAAAGGCTGCCACCATTCGTCTTGTCCTATCTATTGCTGTTTCCAGAGGATGGAGTCTCAGACAACTTGATGTTCAGAACGCGTTTCTCCATGGTGTTCTGGAAGAGGAAGTGTACATGAAACAACCTCCTGGGTTTGAGAGTAAGTATGCTCCTTCTTATGTGTGCAAGCTTGATAAGACACTATATGGGTTAAAACAGGCTCCAAGGGCATGATATGCTCTTCTCTGTCACAAAATGCAAGCACTTGGTTTTGTTCCCTCTAAATCTGACACATCATTGTTCATCTACAACAAGTTTAACACATGCATATTTGTTCTCATATATGTTGATGATATTATTGTAACCAACTCATCTGATGAAGCTATCAGAGGACTTCTTAAGGATCTAAGTGCAGATTTTGCTCTAAAAGATCTTGGTGACTTGCACTATTTTCTTGGGATTGAGGTGAAGAAGCACAAAGATGGACTTCTTGTCTCTCAAGAAAAGTATGCCACCGATTTGGTTAAGAAGGCCGGGTTACAGGGATGCAAGCCTTCTCCTACTCCCTTGTCTAGCTCGGAAAAACTATCTCTTGCAGAAGGTGAGCCCTTGAATCAAGAGGATAGCACAAAATACAGGAGTCTGGTAGGAGCTCTTCAGTATCTCACACTTACCAGACCTGATCTATCCTTTGCTGTTAACAAAGTCTGCCAGTTTATTCATGCACCTACCAATGTTCATTTGACAGCTGCAAAATGTATAGTTCGATATGTGAAGCATACTCTGAACTTAGGACTGAACTTCACCAAATCACCCTTCACTCTTGTCAGTGCATTCTCTGACTCTGATTGGGCAGACTGTCTTAATGACAGACGCTCCACTGGTGGTTTTGCAGTATTCTTTGGACCAAATTTGATATCATGGTGTGCACGTAAATAGGCCACTGTATCCAGGTCGAGTACTGAGGCAGAATACAAGGTGTTGGCTAATGCCACAGATGAAATAATATGGGTTCGGTCCATGTTGAAGGAACTTGGTGTACAAAGTAAACAAGCTCCCTGCTTATGGTGTGACAACCTTGGTGCCACGTATCTCTCTGTAAATCCGGTGTTTCATGCCAGGACAAAGCATATAGAGATCAATTTTCATTTTGTCAGAGAAAGAGTTGCTCAGAAACAACTTGACATTCGCTTTGTGCATTCCAGAGATCAACTTGCAGATGGATTCACAAAGCCCTTGCCTACAAGAAGCTTTGAAGACTTCAAGCATAATCTTAACTTAATGAAGTTGTGATTAAGGGAGGGTGTTAAACAACGTTACATGCACGTCACGTTACACGTTGAAGATCCTAACCAGGAGGTGTTCGGCATGATAGAGATAGACTTGGTTGTTAGGCTATTTAAACATATCACAATTGTAACTATCTCTATCTCCTCTTTTCCAAGTAATCTCTCCTGGAGAATCTCTCTCTGTGTAACGATCGTTGGGGTCGCGCCCCCTTCCATATAACACGAACCACGTCCCTCGAGAGAGGTAAGACGTTTTCCGCTATCGCACAGAGCAATCAGAAACAGCCACCCTGATGGGAGGAAGAACGCATTAGCTTCACTTCCTTGTCGAAGATCACCGCCACCCACGCAGAAACTCTAACCCTGGCCGTCCGCCTTCCTTCCGCCTCTTGTATTCTTGAGGGTTTCCTATGGTGGACCCGTGCGTGTGTGTTTGTATTTTTTATGCCTTAGTGCTTTTCTGAGTTGGTTATTGGTCCATGTAGTTTCAGCTCACAGCTACCACAACCCTTGGTTGATTTATTTCTCATGCACTTTATTTTCCTTTCCCACCCGAGTTAATGCTACATTTGTAACGTACATTAAATAGATTAACTGTTGCGAACCAACCTATGGTTGGATGGTTAGAGGAACTGTGGTATCCCCAGCCCACCAGGGTTCAAATCCTGGTGCTCGCACTTATTCCTGGATTTATTTCAGGATTTCCGACGATGCGCATTCAGTGGGAGGAGACGTTTCCATCGACGATGAGGTGCCCTACGGCGACTTCGTAAATTTCAAGATGATATGCCGGCTCAGTCTTTCGGAGGTGCTCATAGCGGTAGAGTGTGTGTTCATAGGGATGAGTGTATGCGCGTGTATATGAGCGCTTGCATCTGTACTGTGTTCAAAAATAAATAAATAGATTAACCGTTTATTTTTGGGCCTGCTACGCGTCCTCCGGCGTTTTGACATCAAATCTGATCGATCTAGCGGTTGGGTGTCTTCTTCTGCTTTACAACAAAGATCTTGTTGCAGAAAAAATTTCAACATAGGTTGCGTCGTGGATATTTTTTTGCAACAGAAGTAGCGTTGCGTTTTCTTTTGCAACATAGTTTGTGTTGAGGGATTTTCTTTGCAGCATTTGTTGTGTGTATTTTTTTTCCATCTACACTTTTTTCTGCAATAAAGGTAGTGTTGTGGAAGAACTTTTGCAACATAGATAATGTTGCAGAAAACATAAAGATGGGAGATGGAGAGACACGATGTTTCTAGACGAAGAGATAAGTCTCGTGTTTCCTTGAGTGGGGCGTTGAGAGCATGTGGCGCTTAAAGGAGGTGGCGGACGCATGATTGTTTTCAGCCGGTTGACGCTGAATATTTCCCTTTATTTATGGAAAATACTTCAATCCAGCCGGACGATCGAACAAGAAACGTCCACCGCATCGTTTGCGTGCCATGCGCCCCTGACTGAGACGTTTGCAACACGACCCTTGTTGCAAGACGCACGAGCAAGTTACGAACTATGTTGCAGACTGATGAAGGCGAAACCCTGAGCGCAACACGAGCCATGTTGCAAATAGCTAACGATCGGATGACTATCCTATGGATTTTTTTTCTTCAAAGAACCCTATCTTGGGGGATCGCATCAAGGCTCGTGTTGCAAAGCGCTGAACGCAACATGAGGCTCATTGGCTCACAAAGAAAAAGCATTTCGGAGGATTGCAACAAGGCTTGTGTTGCAAAGCGTTGAGTGCAAAATGAGACTTGTTGCAAAGGCTCAGCGGCTCAAAGGGAAGGACCGGACCACTATGCGCCACTCCATCGAGCGGCTGTCCAGACGGTCGATCTTTTAGGATTATGATCCAACCGACGTGAAGCACATGCCTTTATTTATTTAGCAAATCTTATGATTTATTTCTTAAATAAAATTGCTGAACACGCAGGCCCACGACATCAGCTTCGATTAAAGCTACTCTGCATGGAATTCATCTCTGAAACCCTTTATTATGTTGCAGCACGATCTTAGGGAAATTATTCAGATGAATACTAGTATTACACAAACACTACTTTTGTTGTAAAGAGTAATCTCTACAGTGAGAGAGAGAAAAAAAAAATCTTCAATCCTGGCCGTATATTTGGCACAATGTTTTCATAACACCGTCGAAACCCTTGGTGCTGCTGTACTCAAGTAAATAGCATGTTTACCTTTTTTTCCTTCATTCCGATCCATAATGAAACTAAACCAAGTATACAAACAATTCATTATGAAACTATAAACAAAATATACAAAAATATGTTAGCACAGAGTGCAATACTATTACGTGGCCAAAATAATGCACATATGCAAGAAAGTGATGAAGAGGGCAACACCAAATGCAGGTATTCCATTCTGTCTATTTTCAACCATTTAGTAATATAGCAATGAATCAGCAAGGGCTAAAGGTGTGGTAATCTCATACTGGTCAATTTAAAAAATAACGATCGCATACTTCAGCTAACTTTTAATAGTCTTTTGCAAGCAGCCAAGACTTTCCAAAGGCAGACAACAAAAGAAATGGCGCAAATTTTGAGGACGGACGATATACATATATAAGATGCGTATGAGTAGTCTCTCCCAAAGCTTCATCCTTGCAATCATTGTTAGTTGAACTTGAACTGTAGACCGTAAAACTATCCAGTGTATGCTGAAGTTGCCAGACGTGAGTCATTCCATATCCTTGCTGTCTTCCTGCAATACATAAATAAAATACACTACATTACGGATCTTGTTGGAGAAAAAGGCTGCTCTCCACGTAATTGAAATACCAACAAGATTACAATGATGAACGGCAAAAAACTATTAAACACTAACTGGCAGCGATTAGGAAAATATGTGAGTTACTTTAAATATTGCTAGGGTCTTGAAACAGTCTCATTGTTGGCATTATCTTGTAATTGTTAACAAAGAAACATCCTTTTTTGCAAACTGACTAGTACAAAATAACGCTAATTGCGATTGATTTGTGTTGTTTCCGGTTCTATCTAGGAGTGTTTTTCCTAAATTAGGCAGATAGTTCTCTGTATTCTCATGGTAATGATGCAAATCAACCAACATAGTATTGTTACCATGTGTATACAAGAGAGTAAGCAGATAATATTGCTACCAAGGTAATCCTATACTGGTCAATTTCAGAAATAATGATCTCTCCCAAAGCTTCATTCTTACCATTATTGTAGTTGAACTTGATCTGTAGACTGTGAGTCATTCCATATCCTTGTTCTTTCTGCAGTATATAAATACAATACACTACATTACTTTCTGAAATACCAACAAGACTAAAATGATGAACGGCAAAAAATAAAATAAAAAAAATCAAGTGCTAAGTGGTAGATAGAAGCTAGCACCTGGAGAGACGAAGGAACCTGGAGAATTCACAGGGCAGGAAGGACGTGGGAGCGCCAGACCTTGTTCTGGTCAAGTCAGCATCATCGGTTTCAAGGCCCTCCTTCCCATTGATGTATTGGGAAATTGACTCAACGGTCCCGGTGCTCATGTCAATGCTGACCACCCACATCTTCTTAATGACGTATTTGAATTCGCTGATGAGAAACTGCACTACATATGGCCTATCAATGTTTACTTGAGGAAACATAAGGATGGTGTGTGGAAGGTGCGGATTGGAAGACCAGAGCTCAGCCGAAGTGATCTTGTAGTCTAATTCCCACACCATGCTGCCTAATGCGAGAGTGTGGCAGGTGATGGTGAAGCCTGAACCAGATTTGAGTTCCCCGTGACCAATGCCATCATGGCGGGTGACATTCACAAACTTGAGCACACGGCCATCATCAATGGCGGACACACCCCGGTATAACCAGCTTGATGGCTTGATTTCACGGTAAGTGTGAGCAGAAGGGAACTCATCAAGAGGGAGCGCAAAGAAGGTGACGGTAGGGACGTGCTCTGCGAAGACGTCGTAGATGAGCATGCCTCGGTGGTAGTCGATCCAGCAAAGCGAGCGGTTGAAGGGGACGATGGTGTCCGTGTCCCAGCAACAGAGGTGCCAAGGATCATTGACATTGTCGATGCCAAGGATTGGTAGACGCATAGCGTTCCATTCGCCGCCGAGTACGGGGCCAGCGGATGTGGAGGAGCGCAGCAAACAAATGTCAGCATAGATCTTCAAGTGGACGGACTTAAAAACGCAGAGCTCTGCCACCGCAAACTCTTGCTCGCCTTCGCCGCCTCGGCACAAGAGGCCCATGGATTTGACCGTCAGCAGGCGCTGCTTCCCCTGCTCGAGGGGAGGACCGCGAGGTAGGCTGTCACCGGTGCGGGTGTAATCCGTGTATGGCTCGGTACAAGGGGGCAGAGCTTTGAACGAGGAAGTGTCGTAGGCGCTGTAGATGAGGAAGTCCTGCACCAGCCCTAGTCCAGGGATATTGGTACCGATGCGAAGCAGGAGGAGATGGCGGTGCGCCGCCAGGATGGCCAAGGGGATGTGCTTCCTGGGATCTGGAAAACGCGGCAGCCGGGCGTAGAGGCGGGAGGGGAGCGGGGGCTCGGCGAGGCACAAGGCGATGTGGAAGCGAGCGTTCCAGGAGGTGGTGCCGGAAGCCCTGATGGGCGCCTTGGTGTCGTCCGGGAAAGACCCCTTGTCGTCCCTGCGGAAAACGAAGCGCTCCATCATCAGCCAGTTCGGGAAGGGGGCGGCCGCCATGGCGACCTTGAATTGAAACAGATCGGACGATTAGGGCGGGTCTCCGTGAGGACAAACCGGTGGAATTTGTATGGTAAGCTGCCTTGCCGACCAAGGAGGCGCACGAGGCGTTCGGGAGCAGCGATCCGTCGGCTTCCAAGAGACCAAGTCCAAGACCGATTTGGATTCTATGGTGCCTCCCTGTAATCCTGTCGAGCCACAGTACAAGTCCAGCTTATTTATCGATGATTATTTCAGGGGTTCTCGTGCTTGTTTGTTCAGGATTTCTCTGTCAAAACTGAAAACAGCTTGTGTTCGCGCGTGCTGTCTATCTGCAACAGTGGCTGCTGGTCAGGTACGCTTGTTTATCTATTTCTTGCCCCCTTGCTCCCTCGTGCTGTTGACTCTACTGTCTCTTTTTTTTTTGCGGATGACTCTACTGTCTCTTAGGCACAATCAACTTCTTTCGTCTAATGTGAGGTATTTGTTCAGTTTATACTAGTATACCCCGGTCGCCTAACTTCTTGCGAAAGCTTATTGAGCCGTTAAATCCTATCCTATCTGCGAACCAACCTGTGGTTGAGATGGTTGGGTCTTACGGTGACTTAGTAAATTTCAAGATGATATGCCAGCTCAATCTTTCGGAGATGCTCACAGGGGAAGGTGTGCGTATGTGCGTTCATAAGGATGAGTGTATGCGCGTGTATATGAGCGCTTGTGTCTGTACTGATGCTCAAAAAAAAATAATCCTATCCTAGCTCTCACCCTTATACTATATCTATTTCTAACCGGCCGCATGGCAAGTTTTATACCGTACGTTCCTGATCAGACAGCTAAATGTGCTATAATTGTTGCAGTTGAATTTTGGCCTTCCCTTCTTCTTTCACTTTGTCAAATAAATCTGGAATTTTTCAATATCAATTGTATGCAATACACCCTCTGTCCTAAAATAAGTGTCTCAACTTTAATACTACTCCCTCTGTCCTAAAACGTTCTTATATTATGGGACAGAGGTACTAAGTTGTACTAAATTTAAGACACTTATTTTGAAAGGGAGGGAGTACTCCCTCCGTCTGAAAATACTTGTCATCAAAATGGATAAAAATGAATGTATTTAGAGTTAAAATTCATCTAGATACATCTCCTTTTACTCATTTTGATGACAAGTATTTCCGGATGGAGGGAGTAGTATTTATCTACTAACTGCAAATGGAAAAAATGTTCATATGGCTTAGAACATTTTATTGGAAGGGGATGATTAACCGAGTGTAATTAGAGTTAAATTCAATGCTACTATAAAGTATCCTGAATGCGGTGGTCAGGAGGTAGAGGGAAGGGGAAGGAGAGGAGGTGGGTTGCACGGGAGGTTGAGCAAGGAGGTGAAACTTCCTTTCCGGACGAGCTGTTGGCGGATAGAGTACGCTTCAAACCAACGCCCACAACCCCAAATATGGGGTTTGGGGGCTCAATATGAATACTCTCCATAAATTTTGGTGATCCGGAGCCAGATGACGACTTTGTTAGAGCGGCCTTTTCGGCCGAAATCGACATACCGGCAGTTATTACGCCACTCAGTGCGATATGGTGACTCAGCTAGAGTTGCTCTAAGAAGTCCTTTTTGAGAAAGAAGTCATCACAACACATGATAATGCAAGCAACATGTAAATATATGAGTCGTGCCAGGTCTCTGCTATAGAGCTATATTATGGGGTACAATATATTTTATATAATAATTTTCCCTTTACTTATTTGTTCAATAAATCAAATGCTTGCTCTGTTCTATATGTTCATGTACGTAATTCCTCACAAACCACTATGCTTATTGAATTCCTCCCATGCCATCCCATTTATAATGTACGTAAATCAGATGAAAAAAAAAACTAATTTAGAGCATCTAAGCTGGGCGCCCTATATCCATCTCATACGCCCGGGCAAGCCGTCCGGTCACAAAAAACTGACCCAACCGGAGCTCTCAAACGGGCCTCAAACGCCCGGGCTGACTGGCACCCCTCATATCCATCCCAAATGTAGGGCGGATATCAGGCGGACCGGGCACGACCAGGCGCATCTGCCTGACAAGCCAAGCCCACCGCCGACCCTAGGGATGTCCCACAGAAAACCCTATCGGGCTCATCGCTCCGAAACCCTAGCTCACTCACTCTCCTCTCTCTCGCTCCGTCCTCTCCTCTCTCCGCATCGATTTCGATCGAATCCGGCGCAATGTCGAGCTTCGGCAGCCGCTCGACGACGAGCTGGATCTGGAGTATGAGCTTGCCCTCCGTATCGCCTTGGAGCGGTCCAAGGTGGAGACCGGGGGCAGCTCCGAATCTACAGCCTCGCAGCAGCCGCAGCTTCCCCGTCGGTGCAGCTCAGACGCCGACGCTGGCCCCTCCCAGCCCGAGGGCAGCTCCGACAGGTGGCCTGCGCAATCCACGCCTCCCCTACGCCATCCCCAAGCCCCGCCGGCTGCTGCTCCCCCTTGTGGGCAGCGATGGGTGCTTGTGCCCACCCCGTCGTCCCGGACGCGCACGACGGAGTCGGAGGCGCGCGCCGCCCGCCGCGAAAGGCAGCGGGCAAGGGAGAGGGACGCTGCAGAGAGCTATGTCCGCCGCCGCCGTGGATTACCGGCGAGGACGAGCGGCTCCTCACGTGGGTCTATCGTCGGTCGCTTACGACGGCGGAGACGGATGCTCGGCGGCTCCGCCGGAAGAACGCGAAGGCTCTCCGGCTTGCCATCGAGCAGTCCGAGCGGGAGGCGAAGGAGAAGGCGACGGAGGCGGCTCGGCTGGCCAAGCTCAGGCACCAGCAGGACCGGGTCATCCAGCGCCTCAAGGGCCTCGTCATCGCCTCCTCCTCCTCGTCTGACGACGACGGCTCCTTGTCCGACGAATCGGATGATCCTCCACCGGCCGCCGATGGCTACAACTACATCGGCGACCAGAAGGGGAAAGGGTCGGCCCGGAAGTGGTGAAGTTCAGTTTCATTTGAAGTTTTAGATGTAGTATAAAGTTGTCCGTCATTTATGTGAACTTTGCTGGACCTATGAACAACCGTTCGTGATCTTTTGGTGAACTATTGTGATGTCCTATGTCTGATTCTATGTCTGGTCAGTTGATCTACGTAGTTTGATCGACGTTGCATGATTTAGTACGGATATAGGGGGTCGGATATGAGATACACGGATGTGCACGACGCGATTTGAGGGCTGCCCGGTCAGTGCCCGTGGACGCGCCCAGGCGCGTCTGCGGGCGTTTGAGGGGCCGTATTTGCCAAGTCCGGCTGTAGATGCTCTTACTGAGGACGATGACGACAAATCTAACATGTATCACAACAATCAAAAGCCATATAATGCACCATTGTTTTACAATAGCTAGATGAAGTAGACATATGCTATATCGCTCTTTGGCGGTGTCAAGTTGCACCCAACTTCTTTTGTTGATACTCTTATAACTGCTTATGCACCTTGGAATGCTTGAACAATTTGGTTCAAGGTTGTGTTATTTTGGAAGACATGGTGAACCAGGGAAGCTGTGTTTATATATTGATGGAATGCACTGATTTACTGCTATTGTGGAGTAAATAGTGGTCAACCCACATACCAGTGAGGGCATGTTGTACCATGGTACACTTTGTTGCAATAATTAGTTGTTTGCATGTTATATTACTTATTATTGCCATTGCATAAGAATTGTTTCGAATGTCGCGATTACAATTTCGACTCTTGTCATGGACGGGTAGATGTGGGTTATTTGAGCATGGTTTGAGGTAATACTAGACCCAAGGCATTGTGGCAACTTGTTGGTAACCACACTGTCGTGGTGGGTGCACGACAGATGCCAAGGGATGGCTAAAGAGAGGAGGAGGCTCGAGGGCACTGGTGGGCTCCAGAGGCGAGGTCGTCATGAGCGAGCGCGGGACGCAAGACATTCCCAGGTTCAGGGCTCTCCGGAGAGATAACACCCCTAGTCCTGCCGAGTGTGGTTGATTTGCAACAGTACAGAGTTGCTCCTAGAGCTGTACTGAGGAAGAAGGAAGGCAGGCCAAGGCCCGGGCTGCCCCTTCCCCTGGTGTATGGGTGGAGTGTTGCTAGCTGTGGATCTCTCTATCGCATGCTTGCTTAGTTGCACGTATGCATGAGGGCTCCTTGGGGGGTTTATAGGTCAACCCCCCAGGGGTATAATGGTAATGTTACAAGGCCATAGGGCCGGGTTGTCAGCGTCTGGGAACCCGGAACTGGGACCCGCCAGGTGTCAGGGCTCGCCGGGTTCTCCGGGCGCGGGCCCCACATGCCTAGGGGCATTGTTCGCCGTCTTGTCGATCGTTAGGGAGTGGTCGGGTTGAGTCGGGTACAGTGGCGCTCCATCAGGTCGCCGCTTGCTGGCGTCAACTGTGACGATGGGTGCACTGTTGCCACGCTGACCCTGGTCAGCGGGTAGATGGGGGGCACTGTCGCCACGCCTCGGCTGACCGGAGGCATGGGCGGGGCACTGTTGCCTCGGTCATCGGCAGATGGAGACTCGTCCCATCGTACGGCCTGGATGGGACGGGAGCTGACCCGCGGCCGGGTTGAGGAACACGCCAAGGGTGGAGCTGGCGTGTTGGGGAAGTCTTGGTGTGCCGGGTTCGGCCGCCTTGAGATGGGGCCGAGTTGAGGAGTACGGCCGAGTTGGAGAGCTGGGCCGAGTCGAGGGGCTTGGCCGGGTTGAGCGACCCGGCCAAGCGCCAGTCGGCTTGAGGGGCGATGCTGGCCCCGTTGTTTTTGAAAAGGATCCGGGTTCCGTTGCCTGCCCGGGGTTCATCCCCCCGACAGTAGTCCCTGAAGCTGTGAAGGTCCGCCATCTTCGGATGGGAGGGCCTTCGCAGTTTCCCCCCCTTGAGGAGGCGAATTTTGTGACCGCCGGGTCCGGCAACACCCATTGTGTGCCAGTTTCCGGAAACTGGATCGCAGCATCCCGACAGCGGTGAAAAACCGGAGGGTCCGTCGAATCTTGAGGCGATCCCTTGGGCTTCGCGCGGCCGCCACGTGGTGCCCGGAACCCGGAGGGGCCTGACAGGCCACGTGCATGACGGGACAGGACGACGCGCCGGGGCCCGCCGCCGCACGCCCTTGGCCCACGCGCGCGAATTTATTGCGGTGTCCGCAAGTCGGTTGCCGTTCTCCAGGCAGTTATTGCGTACGTATGTGCGCACTTATTGCGGGGAAGTGGAAGGGCGAGCACAAACTATCCCACTTCCCCAGCTTTCGAACCGTGGCTTATAAATTGGGGCGAGGGGGGCGGCGGAAATCATCCTCACTCGCGCTCCCCTGCCTCTTCATCATCTCTCTGCTTCTCGCGACAGCCGCGTGTTGCGACGCCTGCCGTTTCGAGCAGATCTTCATCGTCATTCTTCTTCCTTCTTTCCTTTTCATCTTCGTCGATGGCGCTGCCGTCGTGCTCGTGGATGGGCTCGACCGTCACTCCGGACGGCATCGCCTATCTCCGCACCACCAGGCGCTTGCCGGGGGAGACGGAGGTTGCCGCGCGCCTACCGCTGGGCGAGCAGGAGCCGCGGCCCGAGGGCACGGAGCGCGTGGTCTTCTTCCCGCACTTCAAGCGCGGGTTCGACCTTCCCGCGAGCACCTTCTTCCGTGACTTTCTGGAGTTCTTCGGGCTCCAGCCCCATCATCTTGGCGCCGGCGCCATCGTGCAGCTTTCGGGCTTCGTCACCCTCTATGAGGGGTACCTAGGGGTCGAGCCCTCGATCGATCTCTGGGTATGCTTCTTCTCTTTGAAGCAGCAGGGGCCGAGGGCCGGGGAGATGTCCGACTGCGGGGCCGCTATCATCTCAAAGCGGTTGGGCGCTGACTGCCCCAAGATGCCGCTAGAGGATTCTGCCAAGAAATGGCAGAACTCCTTCTTCTACGTCCGCAATCTCGGCGCGGACCGCATCAACTTGCCGCCCTTCGTCAACGCGCCGCCGCAGGCGAAGCAGAACTGGGGTTATTACCCCAAGCAACCGTCGCAGGAGGTGCTCAACCTCTGGCAGTGGGTGTCGGAGATGAAGGAGCGGGAGGGGCTCACCGGTGCCGACCTCATCGTCGCCTTCATCGTCCGCCGGGAGCTGCCGCCTCATCGGTCAGATGACCGGTCTCCGGGATTCCAATCGCATGTCGGTCATGCGCCTGGGGGCGGACCAGGTCGTGCCCTAGGTCAATGACATCTCCAAGGCCGGGCTGCGAGACGATTGGGAGTTCGGGAAGCTACTGTACAACCATGCAAACCCGGCGCCCACGTTGAGTACCTGGTCTTCGTACTTTGCTGCCGCCCATCTTCTTATTCGTACCGACGCGACGCGAGAGGTGCTTCTCAACACCTCCAGCATCCTTGCGCCCGAGCGCCGACGCAGGTGGTGCAGACCGACTCAGAGGAGCCCGTGGCCCACGGTGGAGGGGAGGAGGCGGCCGCCGACGTCGGCGCAGGGCACCGTGCGGGTAAGCTTTGTCTTCCGTATTCTTGAGTTGCCGGGCATGATGCGGCGTGGGCGATGCTGATATGAGCCGTTGATGTAGGGGTGCTGGGTGGAGGAGGCGGCGGTGCGGGCGATGCTGGGTCCTCGCGGGGGGCGCCGGCGGCGAGCCGGCCGCACTGGAAGGACAACGTAGCGTCGCGGGCCCCGGCCATGAAGCGCGCGGCGAACCCGGCCGGGGGCGCGAAACCGCCCGCCAAGAGGAGGCGCGGCGCTCGGCAGGAGAGGCCGGCGAGGCTCGCCGTTCTGGTGTTGTCGGGGTGAGTTCCTTTCTTGCTTGCATCCGAGTGGCCGAGTGGCTCTGCTTGGTTCTTGTGTGTTTACTTCGTCTTGAATTTTAGGTCGCCGATCTAGGTGGCGTGGGCGGCGGGGACGCTGCGTCCACCGAGGGCGCCGCGTTCCGGAAGATCCGGTCCGGCACCGTCGGTCGAGACGAGGAGGAGGAGCCTGCGGATCCGGATCTTGGCCTGGACCCGACCGATACCATAGGCTTGGCCTGGCGGGACCAGAACAGGGCCGGGGCAGAGCTGGAGGCGGCGTCGGTCTAGGCATAGGTCAATGCCGTGGCAACGTGGGCGCGAGCCGGCGTGGCCGGAGATGCCAGCGGGGACGGTGGTGGCAGCGACGGTCTTCGAGCCGTCGTCGGAAGGGGATCGCGGCAAAGGAGGCCGTGCAGATGTGATGGACCTCGACCGGGAGGTCGTGGTTGTTGGGGATGACACCCCGCCGCGGACCGATGTGGTCGAGCGGGCGGGGGCCGACGGAGGTGGCGGTGATGCCGTCTTGGAGGAGGCTTCGTAGATGGCGCAGCAGGGGGCGCCCCAGGTGTCGACGAGCGAGGCGCCACTGACGGTGGGGCCGCAGGCCACCTCGGCTGTCGAGCCGGATAAGGAGCCGGAGGAGGCGTCCGCCGCAGGGGGGTGGTCAGCTGAGAGCACGCCCTGGCGCTCAGGCCAGGGGGCGCCGGCCCGTCGGGTCGTGGCCGGCACGGGGCGGAACCGGCGAGGTCTGCTTCGGGCCCTAGATCCAGGAGGAGGCGGCGATGAATGCCGTCAGCCGATGTCTGCGAGGGCGGACGGACCGGATCCGGGCCTTCGCCCAGGCCGAGGTGGAGAAGACGCGGGAACTGGAGCGCATCGTGCTTGCAAGTTCTTTCCTTGTCTTCTGCTGTTTCTTTTCTGTGGATTCTTCTTTGTGGGGGCGCGCTAGCGCACCCATTGGGTGTAGCCCCCGAGATTCGGGCCAATTACGTAGTAGTTGGGTCGAATCTTAAACTGCTTTCTTGTGCTGATCGTCGCTTTCTGCAGCAACTGGATTCCTACCGGGTCAGCGTCTTCAACCGGCTCCTGGACGAGTATCGGCAGCTCAAGCAGCGGCTTGCCGCCAAGGAGTAGGAGCTCCGCGTCGCCGCAGGTATTTTTCTTGTGCGCTCTTTTTTAGTGGGGGCGCGCTAGCGCACCCACTGGGTGTAGCCCCCGAGAATCGGGCCAACCGCGTAGCAGTTGGGTTGAATCTTAAACTGGTCCTTTGTTTCTGAATCTTCTTTTTGCAGCCGAGGTGCTGTCTCGGAAGACCCGGCTATTTCGGGCCGGTCTTCACTATGACCGGCTTGTTGCCAACGCCAGCCGGCTTGAGGCTGAGGTGGCGAAGGCGAAGGCGGAGGCGACGGGAGACCGGTAGTCGCTCGATGAAGCCAGCCGGCTGCAGGAGCAGCTGGCGGGCGACAAGAGCTGTCTTGAGGCCGTGGTGGAGCGCCTCAAGGCGGAAGCCGCCAAGGTTGTTGAGGCGCAGTGGGCCCTTGCCGAGGTGGACCAGCAACGCGGCAAGCCGGCCGACGACAAGGACCAGCTCCAGGACGAGGTCGAGCGCCTGAAGGGGCTGGTGGCCCGGCGGAGGACACCCGTCAAGGGGAGACCTTCCACCGTGAGGCGTCCGAGATGGCGACCGAGGCCAAGGACGCCGATTTGAAGGCGGCCTTTGCCAAGGTGTCCGACTTGGAGAAGACGCTCCAGGAGCGTGACCGCAAAATTCCTATGCACATGGAAGATCATGGCGATTCATAGCAAGGAGAGGGGAGAGTGTTGTCAACGTACCCTCGTCAACCGAAAGCGGAAGCGTTAGCACAACGCGGTTGATGTAGTCATACGTTTTCATGATCCGACCGATCCAAGTACCGAACGTACGGCACCTTCGAGTTCAGCACACGTTCAGCTCGATGACGTCCCACGAACTCCGATCCAGCAGAGCTTTGCAGGAGAGTTTCGTCAGCACGATGGCGTGATGACGGTGTTGATGATGCTACCGACGCAGGGCTTCGCCTAAGCACCGCTATGATATTACCGAGGTGGAATATGGTGGAGGGGGGGGGCACCGCACATGGCTGGGAGAGATCAACAGATCAACTTCTGTGTCAAGTGGTGCCCCTGCCCCCGTATATAAAGGAGTGGAGGAGGGGGGAGGGCCAGCCCTCCTATGGCGCGACCTGGAGGATTCCTACTCCCACCGGGAGTAGGATTCCCCCCCTTCCAAGTATTAGGAGTAGAAGTCAAGGAAAGGGAGAAGAGAAGAGAAGGAAGGAGGGGGCACAGCCCCTCCCCTTAGTCCAATTCGGACTAGGCCTTGGAGGAGCGCGCAGCCTCCCCTCTCTCTTTCCCCTAAAGCCCAATAAGGCCCATATACTCTCCGGCGAATTCCCGTAACTCTCCGGTACTCCGATAAATACCCGAATCATTCGGAACCTTTCCGATGTCCGAATATAGTCGTCCAATATATCGATATTTACGTCTCGACCATTTCGAGACTCCTCGTCATGTCCCCGATCTCATCCGGGACTCCGAACTACCTTCTGTACATCAAAACACATAATTCATAATATAAATCGTCACCGAACGTTAAGCGTGCGGACCCTACGGGTTCGAGAACTATGTAGACATGACCGAGACACATCTCCGGTCAATAACCAATAGTAGAACCTGGATGCTCATATTGGCTCCCACATATTCTACGAAGATCTTTATCGGTCAAACCGCATAACAACATACGTTGTTCCCTTTGTCATCGGTATGTTATTTGCCCGAGATTAGATCGTCGGTGTCTCAATACCTAGTTCAATCTCGTTACCGGCAAGTCTCTTTACTCGTTATTTAATGCATCATCCCGCAACTAAATCATTAGTCACATTGCTTGCAAGGCTTATAGTGATGTGCATTACCGAGAGGGCCCAGAGACACCTCTCCGACAATCGGAGTGACAAATCCTAATCTCGAAATACGCCAACTCAACAAGTACCTTTGGAGACACCTGTAGAGCACCTTTATAATCACCCAGTTACGTTTTGACGTTTGGTAGCACACAAAGTGTTCCTCCTGTAAATGGGAGTTACATAATCTCATAGTCATAGGAACATGTATAAGTCATAAAGAAAGCAATAGCAACATACTAAACGATCAAGTGCTAAGCTTACGGAATAGGTGAAGTCAATCACATCATTCTCCTAATGATGTGATCCCATTAATCAAATGACAACTCATGTCTATGGTTAGGAAACTTAACCATGTTTGATTAACGAGCTAGTCAAGTAGAGGCATACTAGTGACACTATGTTTGTCTATGTATTCACACATGTACTAAGTTTCCAGTTAATACAATTCTAGCATGAATAATAAACATTTATCATGAAATAAGGAAATAAATAATAACTTTATTATTGCCTCTAGGGCATATTTCCTTCAGTCTCCCACTTGCACTAGAGTCAATAATCTAGTTCACATCACCATGTGATTTAACACCAATATTCAGATCTGTATGTGATTAATACCCATAGTTCACATCGTCATGTGATCAACACCCAAAGGGTTTACTAGAGTCAATAATCTAGTTCACATCACTATGTGATTAACACCCAAAGAGTACTAAGGTATGATCATGTTTTGCTCGTGAGAGAAGTTTAGTCAATGGGTCTGTCACATTCAGAGCCGTATGTGTTTTGCAAATATTCTATGTCTACAATGCTCTACTGGGAGCTAATCTACCTAATTGCTCCCACTTTCAATATGTATCCAGATTGAGACTTAGAGTCATCTAGATCGGTGTAAAAGCTTGCACCAATGTAACTCTTTATGACGGGCTCTTTTATCACCTCCATAATCGAGAAATATTTCCTTACTCCTCACTAAGGATATTCTTGACCGCTGTCCGGTGATCTACTCTTAGATCAAAATTGTACTCCCTTGCCAAACTCAGAGCAAGGTATACAATAGATCTGGTACACAGCATAGCATAATTTATAGAACCTATGACTGAGGCATAGGGAATGACTTTTCATTCTCTTTCTATTTTCTGCCATAGTCGGGCTTTGAGTCTTACTCAACTTCACACCTTGCAACACAGGCAAGAACTCCTTCTTTGACTGTTCCATTTTGAATTACTTCAAAATCTTATCAAGGTATGTACTCATTGAAAAATCTTATCAAGCGTCTTGATCTATCTCTATAGATCTTGATGCTCAATGTGTAAGCAGCTTCACCGAGGTCTTTCTTTGAAAAACTCCTTTCAAATACTCCTTTATGCTTTCCAGAAGATTCTACATTATTTCTGTTCAACAATATGTCATGCACATATACTTTATCAGAAATGTTGTAGTTCTCCCACTCACTTTCCTGTAATTACAGGCTTCACCGCAAGTCTGTATAAAACTATATGCTTTGATCAACTCATCAAAGCGTATATTCCAACTCTGAGATGCTTGCACCAGTCCATAGATGGATCACTGGAGCTTGTTCACTTAGTTAGCACATTTAGGATTGACAAAACCTTCTGGTTGTATCATATACAACTCTTCTTTAATAAATCCATTAAGGAATGCAGTTTTGACATCCATTTGCCAGATTTCATAAAATGTGGCAATTGCTAACATGATTCGGATAGACTTAAGCATCGATACGAGTGAGAAAATCTCATTGTATTCAACACCTTGAACTTGACGAAAAACTTTTGCGACAAGTCGAGCTTTGTAGATAGTAACACTACTATCAGCGTCTGTCTTCCTCTTGAAGATCCATTTATACAATATGGCTTGCCGATCATCGGGCAAATCCACCAAAGTCCACACTTTGTTCTCATACATGGATCCCATCTCAGATTTCATGGCCTTCAAGCCATTTCGTGGAATCTGGGCTCATCATCGCTTCCTCATAGTTCGTAGGTTCATCATGGTCTAGTAACATGACTTCCAGAACAGGATTACCGTACCACTCTGGTGCGGACTGTACTTTGGAAGACCTACAAGGTTTTGTAGTAACTTAATCTGAAGTTTCATGATCATCATCATTAGCTTCCTCACTAATTGGTGTAGGAATCACTGGAACTTATTTCTATGATGAACTAATTTCCAATTCGGGAGAAGGTACAAATTACCTTATCAAGCTCTACTCTCCTCCCACTCACTTCTTTCGAGAGAAACTCCTTCTCTACAAAGGATCCATTCTTAGCAACGAATATTTTGCCTTCGGATCTGCGATTAGAAGGTGTACCCAACAATCTCCTTGGGTATCCTATGAAGACGCATTTCTCCGATTTGGGTTCAAGCTTATCAGGTTGAAACTTTCACATAAGCATCGCAACTCCAAACTTTAAGAAACGACATCTTAAGTTTATTGCTAAACCATAGTTCATACGGTGTCGTCTCAACGGATTTAGATGGTGCCCTATTTAACGTGAATGCAGCTGTCTCTAATGCATAACCCCAAAACGATAGTGGTAAACCGACAAGAGACATCA
>LR880970.1:780768836-780792569 GCA_904067115.1 Aegilops sharonensis
ATATAAAACATAGGGAAGTAACAACGCGAGCTATTGATCTACAACATTATTTGCAAAATACTATCAGGACTAAATTAATGATAAATTAAAGTTCAATTAATCATATTACTCAAGAACTCCCACTTAGATAGACATCCCTCTAATCATCTAAGTGATCACGTGATCCAAATCAACTAGACCATGTCTGATCATCACGTGAGATGGATTAGTTTTCAATGGTGAACATCATTATGTTGATCATATCTACTATATGTTTCATGCTCGACCTTTCGGTCTCCGGTGTTCCGAGGCCATATCTGCATATGCTAGGCTCGTCAAGTTTAACCCGAGTATTCTGCGTGTGCAAAACTGGCTTGCACCCGTTGTAGATGAACGTAGAGCTTATCACACTCGATCATCACATGGTGTCTCGGCACGACGAACTTTGGCAACGGTGCATACTCAGGGAGAACACTTGTACCTTGAAATTTAAGTGAGAGATCATCTTATAAAGCTACCGTCGAACTAAGCAAAATAAGATGTATAAAAGATAAACCTCACATGTAATCAAAATATGTGACATGATATGGCCATCATCATCTTGCGCCTTTGATCTCCATCTGCAAAGTAACGCTATGATCTCCATTGTCACCGGCATGACACCATGATCTCCATCATCTTGATCTTTATCAATGTGTCGTCACATGGTCGTCTCGCCAACTATTGCTTTTGCAACTATTGCTATTGCATAGCGATAAAGTAAAGCAATCATATGGCGCTTGCATCTTATGCAATAAAGAGACAACCATAAGGCTCCTGCCAGTTGCCGATAACTTGAACAAAACATGATCATCTCATACAACAACTTATATCTCATCACGTCTTGACCATATCACATCACAACATGCCCTGCAAAAACAAGTTAGACGTCCTCTACTTTATTGTTGCAAGTTTTATGTGGCTGCTACAGGCTGAGCAAGAACCATTCTTACCTACGCATCAAAACCACAACGATAGTTCGTCAAGTTAGTTCTGTTTTAACCTTCTCAAGGACCGGGCGTAGTCACACTCGGTTCAACTAAAGTTGGAGAAACTGACACCTGCCAGCCATGTGTGTGCAAAGCACGTCGGTAGAACCAGTCTCGCGTAAGCGTACGCGTAATGTCGGTCCGGGCCGCTTCATCCAACAATACCGCCGAACCAAAGTATGACATGCTGGTAAGCAGTATGACTTGTATCGCCCACAACTCACTCGTGGTCTACTCGTGCATATAACATCTACGCATAAACCTGGCTCTGATGCCACTTTTGGGGAACGTAGTAATTTCAAAAAATTTCCTACGCACGAAAAAGATCATGGTGATGCATAGCAACGAGAGGGGAGAGTGTTGTCCACGTACCCTCATAGACCGAAAGCGGAAGCGTTAGCACAACGCGGTTGATGTAGTCGTACGTCTTCACGATCCGACCGATCCAAGTACCGAACGTACGGCACCTCCGAGTTCAGCACACATTCAGCTCGATGACGTCCCACGAACTCCGATCCAGCAGAGCTTTGCGGGAGAGTTTCGTCAGCACGAGGGCGTGATGACGGTGTTGATGATGCTAACGACGCAGGACTTCACCGAGCACCGCTACGATATTACCGAGGTGGAATATGGTGGAGGGGGGGCACCACACACGGTGGGAGAGATCAACATATCAACTTCTATGTATAGAGGTGCCCTCCCGCCCCTGTATATAAAGGAGTAGAGGAGGAGGGAGGGCCGGCCCTCCTATGGCGCGCCCTGGAGCAGTCCTACTCCCACCGGGAGTAGGATTCCCCCCTTCCAAGTAGTAGGAGTAGGAGTCAAGGAAAGGGAAAAGAGAAGAGAAGGAAGGAGGGGGCGCAACCCCTCCCCTTAGTCCAATCCGGACTAGGCCTTGGGGGGGGGGAGGGGGGGGGGGCAGCTCTTGATAACCCGCAAGTATACGGGATAGTTGTAGCCTCTTTCGATAAGTAAGAGTGTCGAACCCAACAAGGAGCTAAAGGTAGAACAAATACTCTCTCAAGTCCTATCGGCCACTGATACGACGCTACGCATGCTTGACATTCGCTTTACCTAAAACAAGTATGAAACTAGAGGTACTTTGTAGGTGTGATAGGATAGATTTGCAAGATAATAAAGAGCACGTAAGTAAAAAGTAGGGGCTGTTTAGATAAAGATGCAATAAAGTAAATATAGCGAGTGTGGAAAAGTGGTGGTAGGAGTTGTGAAATTGTCCCTAAGCAATTGACTATGTTACTAGACCGGTAATCACTATTGCAATTCTATTTGAGGGAGAGGCATAAGCTAACATACTTTCTCTACTTGGATCATATGCACTTATGATTGGAACTCTAGCAAGCATATGCAACTACTAAAGATTCATTAAGGTAAAACCCAACCATAGCATTAAAGTATCAAGTCCCCTTTATCCCATACGCAAACAACCTACTTACTCGGGTCTGTGCTTCTGTCACTCACGCCACCCACCATAAGCAAATCATAAACATATTGCAAACTCTACAACGGAAATCCCTCATGCTTGCGCGACACGGAGGGCACAATAGGACATCACCAATAATAAAACATGTAATTCAAACCAATCATAGCAATTCATCAATCACCGATAGGACAATGAAAATCTACTCAGACATCATAGGATAGCAACACATCATTGGAAAATAATATGAAGCATAAAGCACCATGTTCAAGTAGAGGGTGTAGCGGGTTGCGGGAGAGTGGACCGCTGTAGATAGAAGGGGGAAGGTGATGGAGATGTTGGTGAAGATGGCGGAGGTGTTGGTGAAGATCGCGGTGATGATGATGGCCTCTGGCAGCGCTCCGGCGCCACCGGAAGCAAGGGGGAGAGAGCCCCCCTTCTTCTTCTTCTTCCTTGACCTCCTTCCTAGATAGGAGAAGGGTTTCCCCTCTGGTCCTTGGCTCCCATGGCTTGGGAGGGGCGAGAGCCCCACCGAGATTGGATCTATCTCTCTATTTCCGCGTTCTGGAATTCTGCCCTGGCACCGTTTCCTTTATATCTGGAGATTCGTAACTCCGATTGGATTGAAACCTTCGCCCAGATCGTTTTCCAAAAATTAGCTTTCTTGCGGCCAAAGAAGGGCATCAACGGCCTTACGGGTGGTCCACGAGAGGGTAGGGCGCGCCCACCTGGAGTGGTGGCGTGGGCCACTCTCGTGGCCACCTCGGGCACCATTTCGCGTTGATTCTTCCTCCCAAAAATCACAAATATTCCAAAATAATTCTCCGTCCGTTTTTTCCCGTTTGGACTCCATTTGATATTGGGTTTCTGCGAAACATAAAACATGCAACAGATAGGAACTGGCACTGGGCACTGGATCAATATGTTAGTCCCAAAAAATAGTATAAAAAGTTGCCAAAAGTATATGAAAGTTGAATAATATTGGCATGGAACAATCAAAAATTATAAATACGACGGAGACATATCAGCATCCCCAAGCTTAATTCCTGCTCGTCCTCGAGTAGGTAAATGATTAAAAAAAATATAATTTTTGATGTGGAATGCTACCTAGCATAATCTTGATCATATGTCTAATCATGGCATGAATATTAAGACACGAGTGATTCAAAGCAATAGTCTATCATTTGACATAAAAACAATAATACTTCGAGCGTACCAAAAAAGCAATCATGTCTTTTCAAAACAACAAGGCCAAAGCAATCTTATCCCTACAAAATCATATAGTTTGGCCATGCTTCATTTTCGTCACACAAAAATGCTCCCATCATGCACAACCCCGATGACAAGCCGAGCAATTGGTTCATACTTTTTAATGCGCTTCAGCTTTTTCAACCCTCACGCAATACATGAGCGCAAGCCATGGATATAGCACTATAGGTGGAATAGAATATAATAATGGAGGTTATGTGGAGAAGACAAAAAAGGAGAAAGTCTCACATCGACGCGGCTAATCAACGGGCTATGGAGATGCCCATCAATTGATGTCAATGCGAGGAGTAGGGATTGCCATGCAACGGATGCACTAGAGCTATAAATGAATGCTCAACAAAAGAAAACTAGTGGGTGTGCATCCAACTTGCTTGCTCACGAAGACCTAGGGCATTTGAGGAAGCCCATCGTAGGAATATAGAAGCCAAGTTCTATAATGAAAAATTCCCTCTAGTATATTTAAATGACAACCAATGAGACTCACTATATGAAAAACATGGTGCTACTTTGAAGCACAAGATATGAGACTCACTACATGAAGAACATGGTGCTACTTTGAAGCACAAGTGTGGAAAAAGAGATAGTAACATTGCCCCTTTTTATTTATTTTCTTTTTCTTTTCTTTTTCTTTTCTTTTTTTTCTTTGGCCTTTCTTTTTTTCTTTTGGCCTTTCTTTTTTTTCTTTTTTTTCTTTTTGGGCAATGCTCTAATAATGATGATCATCACACTTTTATTGATTACAACACATGAATTACAACTCGAAACTAGAACAAGATATGACTCTATATGAATGCCTCCGGCGGTGTACCGGGATGGTGCAACGAATCAAGAGTGACATGTATGAAAAATTATGCATGGTGGCTTTGCCACAAATACGATGTCAACTACATGATCATGCAATGGCAATATGACAAAAGTAATGTATGTCAAGATGATGAACGGAACGGTGGAAAGTTGCATGGCAATATATCTCGGAATGGCTATGGAAATGCCATGATAGGTAGGTATGGTGGCTGTTTTGAGGAAGATATAATGAGGCTTATGTGTGATAGAGCGTATCATATCACGGGGTATGGATGCACCGACGAAGTTTGGACCAACTCTCAAGGTGAGAAAGGGCAATGCACGGTACTGAAGAGGCTAGCAATGATGGAAAGGTAAAAGTGCGTATAATCCATGGACTCACATTAGTCATAAAGAACTCATATACTTATTGCAAAAGTTTATTAGACCTCGAAGCAAAGTACTACTACGCATGCCCCTAGGGGGATATATTGGTAGGAAAAGACCATCGCTCGTCCCCGACCGCCACTCATAAGGAAGACAATCAAAGAAACACCCCATGCTTCAAATTTGTCACACAACGGTTACCATACGTGCATGCTACGGGACTTGCAAACCTCAACACAAGTGTCTCTACAATCCACAACCACCCACTAGCATGACTCTAATATCACCACCTTTATATCGCAAAACTATTGCAAGGAATCAAACATATCATATTCAGCGATCTACAAGTTTATGTAGGATTTTATGACTAACCATGTGATTGACCAATTCCTGTCATCTCTCTAAATATATATAAGTGAAGAAAGAGAGTTTAATTCTTTCTACAAAAGATATGCCTACACTCTAACAAATATAAGTGAAGCAAAAGAGCATTCTACAAATGGCGGTTTTCTATGTGAAGAGAAACAGGCAATCCAAACTTCAAATGATATAAGTGAAGCATATGAAGCATTCTATAAAGCCACACTCAAAAGATTTAAGTGAAGTGCAATGAGCATTCTATAAATCAACCAAGGACTATCTCATACCAGCATGGTGCATAAAACAAAATGAACACTAAATGCAAAAGACGCTCCAAGACTTGCACATAATGCATAAACGAAACGAATACGAAAACATACCGATACTTGTTGAAGAAAGAGGGGATGCCTTCCGGGGCATCCCCAAGCTTAGATGCTTGATTCTCCTTGAATATTTACTTGGGGTGCCTCGGGCATCCCCAAGCTTGAGCTATTGCCTCTCTTCCTTTTCCTTATATCAAGACCTCCTCGTTTAGACACTTCATCCACACAAAACTTCAACAGAAAACTCGGTAAGATCCGTTAGTATAATAAAGCAAATCACTACTCTAAGTACTGTTTCAAACCAATTCATATTTTGCTTTTGCATTGTTTCTACTGTAATATAACTTTTTCATGGCTTAATCCACTGATATAAATTGATAGTTTCATCAAAACAAGCAAACTATGCATCAAAAACAGAATCTGTCAAAAACAGAACAGTCTGTAGCAATCTGAACATTCACCATACTTCTGGTACCCCAAAAATTCTACTAAAATTAGGAAAAATAAACAAGCTGTATAGCAATACAGTGCAAAAATAATCAGAACCGTTTGACGTTTCAGTTAAAAATGTAAAATCACGCACTACAGCCAAAGTTTCTGTCCTGCACCGTACAAACCAACAAGCATTATAAACATCCTAAAGGCAAACCTTAGCACATTATTTTTATAATACAATGGAATTGTACAAGGGGATAATTATTTTTGTTGAAAAGTTTCTGTAATCAAGATTCACAAAGTTTCCGTGAGCATGAACAAAGTTCAAGGAGCTCTCCCACTTCAACAATGCTTGTCTTTCTCACTTTCACTTTCCTTTTTGAAAAGTTTTAGGTTCCCTCTTTATTTTTTTGTTTTTAAACTATATAAAAGCACTCAACAGAAATAAATGACTCTCTAAAACTTCCGGGTTGTCTCCCTGCTCCCTGGCAACGCTTTCTTTAAAGCAATTAAGCTAGGCATATAGTGCTCAAGTAATGAATCCACCCGGATCCCAAGGTATATCAAAGCCAATTTTAATTAACAATAATTTGTAATTTATTAGTGAGCACAAAGTAACATATATCAAGCAATGACGAAGTCTAAATCTCTTCATATGCATCGGCATGTCATAAAAGAACAATTCATGCACACCAAGTAAAGGCCAATGAATAGTATAAGTAGTTTCTTGCAATTTCATCGTGTTGGAAACATAAAGAGGCGGAGATGTAGTTCCTCTCTCATAATAATTGCAAGTAGGAGCAGCAAGGACATGCATATTATATCTATAAAAATCATCATGTGCAATGGTAGAAGGCAACCCATCAATATAATCCTTAATAAGCACAAACTTCTCCGATAAAGTGTATTAGGGAGAATTCAAAAAGATAATAGGACTATCATGCGTGGGTGCAATAGCAACAATTCTGTGTTTAACATAAGGAACTATAACAAGTTCATCTCCATAAGCATAATTCATATTGGCATCTTGGCCACAAGCATAGCAAGCTATTCCGATGCTTGCCTGTAATTACTGCATAAACCCTAGTGATCATTTCGCGAACTTTGTGTAACTCTTCTACTTCTAGTAAAAATTCTGGTGTCCTTGCCCGATAATAAGCAATAATCATCATAGCAATCATCCTTCGGTAAGAACGAAGGTGAATTAAACAATGTATGAGTTGAAGAGTTACTCTCATTAGAAGGTGGGCACAGGTGATCAATCCGCTCTTCCTCCTTTTGTTCTTCGCTCTCCTCATCATCTTTTTCATCTAATGAGCTCACAGTTTCATCAATTTCTTCTTCCATATCTTCCTGCAAAATATTAGTCTCTTCTTGGACAGCGGAGACTTTCTCAATAAATGCATTAATATAGTAATTGTATTCATAATTTTCATAGCAATATCTAAGTCTAGCAAGATTTTTTGGTCTATAAACTGAATCATCAAAATCATCAAACGCTTTAAACATAGATTCAACCTCATAAGCACCCATAAAAGCAACAGATTCTTCTATTTGTTCCACATCATAGTAATCATAGATACCATTAGCATAAGAAGCTAAGGTTTCATTATCATTGAATTTGCATGAAAAGCGAAGGTGTGGAGCCTTCATCCTAGAGCAACAAGTATAATCATGTATCACGCATAGTTGACAAGCATACCAATGCAACATAGAAATTTGATCCCATAATAGTTTCCCTTTTTGTGTCAAGTGATAATCCCTAAAGTATTCACATTGATCCGACGTGTCTCCCATAACATAACGGAATGGGGTTTTCTCAGGATTATTAAAGTAGTACATAATTTCTTTCACATAACGAGCATCGAGGGTTTTAGGAGGTTCCCCATCTCCATGAGTAGCATCTACACCAAATTTTTTTGGTATTTCGTGTTCCATATCCATAACTAAATATAGAGAAAAACTAGGAACAACAAATAAAAATTACTTAGTGATAAAGCAAACAAGCACACACGAGAATATTCACCCCACGCTATGACTCCCCGGCAACGGCGCCAGAAAAAGGTCTTGATAACCCGCAAGTATACGGGATAGTTGTAGCCTCTTTCGATAAGTAAGAGTGTCGAACCCAACGAGGAGCTAAAGGTAGAACAAATACTCTCTCAAGTCCTATCGGCCACTAATACGACTCTACGCACGCTTGATGTTCGCTTTACCTAAAACAAGTATGAAACTAGAGGTACTTTGTAGGTGTGATAGGATAGGTTTGCAAGATAATAAAGAGCACGTAAATAAAAAGTAGGGGCTGTTTAGATAAAGATGCAATAAAGTAAATATAGCGAGTGTGGAAAAGTGGTGGTAGGAGTTGTGAAATTGTCCCTAAGCAATTGACTATGTTACTAGACCGGTAATCACTATTGCAGTTATATTTGAGGGAGAGGCATAAGCTAACATACTTTCTCTACTTGGATCATATGCACTTATGATTGGAACTCTAGCAAGCATCCGCAACTACTAAAGATTCATTAAGGTAAAACCCAACCATAGCATTAAATTATCAAGTCCCCTTTATCCCATACGCAAACAACCTACTTACTCGGGTCTGTGCTTCTGTCACTCACACCACCCACCATAAGCAAATCATAAACATATTGCAAACCCTACAACGGGAATCCCTCACGCTTGCGCGACATGGATGTCACAATAGGACAGCACCAATAATAAAACATGCAATTCAAACCAATCATAGCAATTCATCAATCACCGATAGGACAACGAAAATCTACTCAGACATCATAGGATAGCAACACATCGTTGGAAAATAATATGAAGCATAAAGCACCATGTTCAAGTAGAGGGTGCAGCGGGTTGCGGGAGAGTGGACCGCTGTAGATAGAAGGGGGAAGGTGATGGAGATGCTGGTGAAGATGGCAGAGGTGTTGGTGAAGATCGCGGTGATGATGATGGCCTCTAGCAGCGCTCCGGCGCCACCGGAAGCAAGGGGGAGAGAGTCCCCCTTCTTCTTCTTCTTCTTCCTTGACCTCCTCCCTAGATAGGAGAAGGGTTTCCCCTCTGGTCCTTGGCTCCCATGGCTTGGGAGGGGCGAGAGCCCCTCCGAGATTGGATCTATCTCTCTGTTTCTGTGATCTGGAATTCTGCCCTGGCACCGTTTCCTTTATATCTGGAGATCCGTAACTCCGATTGGATTGAAACCTTCGCCCAGATCGTTTTCCAAAAATTAGCTTTCTTGCGGCCAAAGAAGGGCATCAACCGCCATACGGGTGGCCCACGAGAGGGTAGGGCGCGCCCACCTGGAGTGGTGGCGTGGGCCACTCTCGTGGCCACCTCGGGCATCGTTTCGCGTTGATTCTTCCTCCCAAAAATCATAAATATTCCAAAATAATTATCCGTCCGTTTTTATCCCGTTTGGACTCCGTTTGATATAGGGTTTCTACGAAACATAAAACATGCAACAGACAGGAACTGGCACTGGGCACTGGATCAATATGTTAGTCCCAAAAAATAGTATAAAAAGTTGCCAAAATTATATGAAAGTTGAATAATATTGGCATGGAACAATCAAAAATTATAGATACGACGGAGACGTATCAACAGCCTCCCCTCTCTCTTTCCCCTAAAGCCCAATAAGGCCCATATACTCCCCGACGAATTTCCGTAACTCTCCGGTACTCCGATAAATACCCGAATCACTCGGAACCTTTCCGATGTCCGAATATAGTCGTCCAATATATCGATCTTTATGTCTCGACCATTTCGAGACTCCTCGTCATATCCCCAATCTCATCCGGGACTCCGAACTACTTTGGTACATAAAAACACATAACTCATAATATAAATCGTCACCGAACGTTAAGCGTGCGGACCCTACGGGTTCGAGAACTATGTAGACATGACCGAGACACATCTTCGGTCAATAACCAATAGTAGAACCTGGATGCTCATATTGGCTCCCACATATTCTACGAAGATCTTTATCGGTCAAACCGCATAACAACATACATTGTTCCTTTTGTCATCGATATGTTACTTGCCCGAGATTCGATCGTCGGTATCTCAATACATAGTTCAATATCGTTACCGGCAAGTTTCTTTACTCGTTATGTAATGCATCATCCTGCAACTAACTCATTAATCACATTGCTTGCAAGGCTTATAGTGATGTGCATTACCGAGAGGGCCCAGAGATACCTCTCTGACAATTGGAGTGACAAATCCTAATCTCGAAATACGCCAACTCAACAAGTACCTTCGGAGACACCTTTAGAGCACCTTTATAATCACCCAGTTATGTTGTGACGTTTGGTAGCACACAAAGTGTTTCTCCGGTAAACGGAAGTTACATAATCTCATAGTCATAGCAACATGTATAAGTCATGAAGAAAGCAATAGCAACATACTAAACGATCAAGTGCTAAGCTAACGGAATGGGTCAAGTCAATCACATCATTCTCCTAATGATGTGATCCCGTTAATCAAATGACAACTCATGTCTATGGTTAGGAAACTTAACCATCTTTGATTAACGAGCTAGTCAAGTAGAGGCATACTAGTGACACTATGTTTGTCTATGTATTCACACATGTACTAAGTTTACGGTTAATACAATTCTATCATGAATAATAAACATTTATCATGAAATAAGAAAATAAATAAGAACTTTATTATTTCCTCTAGGGCATATTTCCTCCAACGTTGCTCGAAGCGCAGTACCTGGAAGAGTCCTTCTGCAGTAAGTGCGTTTCTTGGGTTCTGCCGGGTTGGGATCCCGACTTCTTGTCCTTGGTGATTTTTTCTGACTTGCTTTGCTTCCTGGCAGGGGCCTTCCCGGAGACGCGCCAGCTGGCGGAGGAAGTCGCCCGCTTTCAACACGACCCGCTGGGAGTCGTTGGCTCCAGGACCGACCCACAGGTGGCTTGGATCTTCTCAGAGATCGTGACCTCCATCGAGGCTCGTCTGCGAGTCTTGGGTGAGAAGATGGGGCAGCTCTCTGAGGCCGGCGTGGCAATGACGGCGGCCCTGTGGCCGGGCTCCGTCGCGCCGAACAGCTTCACGCGGCTGTCGTGGTGGTTGGAGATGGGACTGGACCGGCTCAACGAGTGGCGCGTTTCCGCCGCTCGTGTCGACGCCGAGATGGCGCTCAGGTTTGCGATGTCCTGGCATCCGGACTTGTCGCTGGAGGTGTTCATGGGCCAGCGAGCCGGGTCGGAGGACCAGTTGCAAGCGGAAGCCGGACGTATCGCGCTGCCCGAGCTAGCTATATTGTCGGGTTCGCCTTCCACGACAAGTTCCATCCGGAGCGGGCGGAGGATGGCGGAGTTGTGCCTGTCGACGACTATGGACTACTTCTGCACGACCCGAAGGGTAGCTCCGAGGAGACGGGCGTCTACCGCGATGTGGGTGCCGAGGAGGAAGATACCGGCACCTCAGCAGACCCGGAGGCCATCGAGGGGGAGCCGTTAGCTGCGCGACCCGACGCTGGAGATGCCTGAGACTGCCCTGCTATATCTTAGTAAAAATTTCTGTTAGGTAGCAAGTCCACCCACCCACTAGGGGTATTCAGGTGTAATGAACTCTGGCCTTGGGCCTGTCCTTAAAATTTGTGATGTGTATATTTCGTGGATGCATGTGCTTTTGCTTTTCCTTTTTTGAGCCGTTTTCTTGCGACCTTCCCCTCTTGGACCTCCTCCCCCCCGGCAAGTCTGACGGCCGAGGCTCCGTTCCGTGACAAGGAGTTCGTTCTTTGAGAGGAGCGTGCGGTACTTAGGCTTTCAAAATGTTGAGCGCGAGCGAAACACCCATTGGGCCGGCTGGCGGCAATCCAATGAGGCCGGTTGGCGAGCAGCCGGTCGTGCGGCCACTTAAAGTGGCGGGCCGGGTTGGGCGATCCGGCGGTCCTTGACTTAGTGTTTGAGGCGCGCTGGTGCTTTGGCCCGTTGTGCTTGCCGGCCGACAGTCAAAGCCGGTTCTATGGCCTAGGGCAAAGTGGGGGGGGGGGGGCACGACATCCTTAACGCGTCAGGAACCACCAAGGAAGGCGGCGGGTGGCAACCAAGCCAGCCAGCCCCCGAGCCCCCGGGGCGAGTGAGTCGGATCGTTGGTCGGGTTTAAGAGGAAAGTGATGCACAAATGTAGGAGACACAATAGCTTGGTCGGAAAAGGGCAGCCCCCGAGCGTCGTTCGGGGACTCCATAGTTTTCATGCGATTACAAAAGGCAGTGATACATACGTGCATACAGCTAACTGTAAAACGGGTGGAGGATTCTGCGTTCCATGGCCGGGTTGTTTCTTCGCCGATGGTGTCTCTCTTGCGCTTGCTCGACTTGCGGGCGACGATGAGGTAGTAGGCGTTGCAGTCGCACAAGACCTTGCTGACGATGAATGGGCTCTCCCATGGACGGGACAACTTGTGCTGGCCGGCTTGTTCTTGGACGAGTCGGAGGACGAGGTCTCCCTCACGGAATGCGAGGGGCTTGATCTTCTTGCTATGGTAGTGCCTTAGGCCTTGCTGATAGATGGCTGAACGGCTGAGTGCCAGGAGGCGTGCTTCTTCGAGTAGGTCACCGCCATCCTTGCGGGCTTCTTTGGCTTCGGCTTCAGTGTACATCGCGACATGGGCGAGTCAAACTCAACGTCGGTCGGGATGACGGCTTCGGCTCCATAAACAAGGAAGAATGGGGTGAACCCGGTCGACCGGTTTGGCGTGGTGCGGATGCTCCAGAGGACGGCCGATAACTCATCGAGCCAGCTGCCGGGTGAGCGGATGAGAGGCTCGACGAGCCGCGGCTTGATGCCGGATAGGATGAGGTCGTTGGTCCACTTGACCTGCCCGTTGGCCCGCTCGACCTGCCCGTTGGACTGCGGGTGTGCAGCGGAAGCTAGGTCGAGGCGGATGCCGAAGACGGAGCAGTATTGCGCGAGCGCGCCCTTGGCGGAGTTGGTGCCGTTGTCCATGATGATGCTGTTCGGCATGCCGTAACGCACCGCGATGTCTTTGATGAACCGGACGGCCGTCGACCCATCCAGCTTCTTGATTGGTCGTGCTTCGATCCACTTGGTGAACTTGTCCACCGCCACCAGCAAATGCGTCATGCGGCCTCAGGCGGTCTCGAAGGGCCAGACCACGAAGGGCCAGGTCATCGGGATGGTCCGGAGTGCTGACGCCGGCTGGTGGCTGCGCTTGCTGAAGCGCTGGCATCCCTCGCACTTAAGAACGAGCGACTCGGCGTCTTGGAGGGCCGTAGGCCAGTAGAAAGCATGGCGGAAGGCCTTGGCTACCAGGGACCGTGAGGCGGCGTGGTGCCCGCACTCGCCCTGGTGTATGTCGAGGAGGATCTCAATGCCTTGGTCCTGCTCGACGCAGCGTTGGAGCACGCCGTGGAGCTGCGCTTGACGAGCTCGTTCTTGATGATGTTCTAGGCGGACACCCAGTGCTGAACTTGCCGGGCTTCAGTCTCGTCCATGGGGAGGACCCTGTTTTCCAGTAACTCCGAGATGGGCAGGGCCCAAGATGGGGCTGTTACCACGGCGAAGACGGCCTGCAGGGCAGTTTCCGGAGCGGCAGCCCCGAGCCGGGGTGAGCAGCCCCCGGGTTGGGGACGGTGGCGGCTGGGTCGAGGATGATGGCAGCCGGGTCGACGGCTTCAGCCCCCGGGCCGGGTTCAGCAGTCCCCCGGCCGGGTTGAGGTGTGTCCGGGTTGTCCGGAACGTAGATGGACTCGGAGTCCGGAGACGGCTTGTGCAGGTGCTCGAGGGAGACACCGGGTGGGATGGACTACCGGGACGAGGCAATCTTGGCGAGCGTGTCGGCCGCCTCATTTTCCGCGCGCGGGACATGGAGGAACTCGCAGCCCGCAAAGAATCCGGACAGCTTCTGGACGAGGAAGCAATAGCTTGCCATGTTGGGGTCGCAGGCATCCCACTCGCCGGAGCACTGCTGCACCACCAGATCCGAGTCGCCGTAGCACAGGATGCGCCGGATGCCGAGTTCCTTGGCAAGCCGGAGGCCATGCACAAGGGCTTCGTTCTCAGCGACGTTGTTGGAGGTGGTGAAGTGGATCTGGAGTGCGTAGTGAAGCCGATCACCCTTCGCGGAGGACAGCACAATGCTGGCCCCTAGGCCGAGACGCATCTTGGAGCCATCGAAGTGCATGCGCCAGTGTGTCGATTCCGGTGGTGGCGGTAGGTACTGGGTCTCGGTCCAGTTGATGAGGAAGTCGGCCAGGGCTTGGGACTTGACCGTGGTGCGGGGCTCGTAGAGGATGGTGTGGCCGGCTAGCTCGAACGCCCACTTGGTGACCCGGCCAGAAGCGTCCCGGCACCCGATGATCTCGCCGAGGGAGGGCGTGCTGACTACGGTGACAATGTGCTCTTGGAAGTACTGCTTCAATTTCTTGGCAGTGAAGTACACGCCGTAACACATCTTCTGGTAGTGCGTGTAGTTCTGCTTGGAGGTGGAGAGCACCTCGCTCACGTAGTAGACTGGGCGCTGGACGGCTTGGACCTTGCCCTTCTCTGGTCGCTCGACCACCATCACCGTGCTGACCGACCGCGAGGTCGCGGCAATATAGAGCAACAACGGCTCCTTCTCGGCTAGCGTGGCCAGGACTGGTGCGGTGGAGAGCATGCGCTTGAGGTCCTGGAAGGCCTCGTCCGCCTGGTCGTTCGATTCGAACGGTGTTGTCTTCTTCATCAGCTGATACAAGGGCAAGGCCCTCTCGTCCAGCCGGCTGAGAAACCGGCTGACCGAGGCCAAGCAGCCGGTGAACTTCTGGACATCGCGCAACCGAGCCAGCTTGCACATGTGCTCGATGGCCTTGATCTTCTCCGGGTTCGCCTCAATGCCGTGCTTCGAGATGAGGAACCCGAGTAGCTTTCGGGCTGGGACGCCGAAAACGCACTTCTCCTGGTTGATCTTGACTTTGTATTCACGCAAGTTGACGAATGTTTCCTTCAGGTCGTCGAGGAGCGTGAGGTGCTGCTTGGTCTTCACCATGATATCATCCACGTAAACGTGGATGTTGCGGCCAAGTTGCGGCAGCAAGTATTTCTGCATGCAGCGCTGGCAGGTGGCGCCGGTGTTCTTCCGGCCGAACGACATGGTGATGTAGCAATACGCCCCAAAGGGCGTGATGAAGGACGTCTTCAGGGCGTCGGCCGGGTCCAGCTTTATCTGATGATAGCCGGAGTAAGCATCCAGGAAGGACAGGAGCTCACACCCAGCGGTGGAGTCGATGACTTGGTCGATCCGCGGGAGGGTGAACGGATCCTTGGGACAGGCCTTGTTCAGGCTGGTGTAGTCGATACACATGCGCCAGGTATTGTTCTTCTTCAGGACGAGGACTGGGTTGGCCAGCCACTCGGGGTGGAACACTTCCATGATGAAGCCGGCCGCCAAAAGCTTGGCGACCACTTCGCCGATGGTTTTTCTCTTCTCTTCGGAGAAACGTCGTAGGGGTTGGCGGTCAAGCTTGGCGTCATGGACTTTGTGCTCAGCATACTTCCTCGGGATACCCGGCTTGTCCTTTGGGGTCCATGCAAAAATATCCTGATTCTCACTGAGGAAGTCGACGAGCTCGCCTTCCTATTTGTTGTCGAGGCGGGCGCCTACGACAACGTACTTGCTGCGGCTGGGGTCTTCCGGGTTCAGCTTCACTTTCTTGGTCTCCTTGGAGGGCTTGAAGAAGGCCTCGTCAGCCGGCTCCTCGGCCGGGATCGGCACGTTTGATGTCTCGTTGGCTAGGGCGACGATCCGGTCAAGCTGGCGCCTTTCCTCGGCTATGACCAGCGACTCGGCCAGCTTGGCGCCGTCTCGGGCGCACTCCAGGGACTTGCAGTAGTCGCCGGTGATGGTGATGAGGCCCTTCGGACCTGGCAGCTTCATCTTCAGTTAAGCATAGTGGGGGACCACCATGAACTTGGCGAGCGCGGACCGGCCCAGCAGCGCATGGTACGCGCTGGACAGGTCCACCACCTCGAACCAGATCGGCTCGCGTCGGAAGTGGTTGCTGTCGCCGAACAGGACGTCGAGCCGGATCCAGCCGATCGGAGAGTAGGAGACGCCGGGAACGATGCCGTGGAAGATCGTGCGGGTCGGCTCTAGGTCTTTGGCCTCGAGGCCGAGCTTGGTCATGGTTGTCGCGGTAGAGGATGTCGATGCTGCTACCGCCGTCGATGAGGACTCGGGAGAACTTGCACGTGCGCCGAGGTGTGATGATGGTGGGGTTGAGGACGAGGGCGTAGCCACCCGGGTTCGGCATGACAGCCGGGTGGTCTTCCCGGGTCCACGTGACCGGGTGTTCCGACTAGTGCATGTACTCTGGCTTAGCCGGGATGACGGTGTTCACCTCCTGCCGAAGGAGGCGCTCGCTGCGCTTGTCGAAGCCGAAGCTGGTGAAGATGACGTAGGCCGCGTTCTAGGCCGGGTAGATGTCGTGCATCGCGCCACCAGCCGGGGGCGATGGAGGAGGTGGAGGCGGCTGCCCCGCTCCCGGATCCGGGGCCGGAGGAGGTGGGACGTCGCCCCTCATGATGCGCTTGGTGATGGCGCACTGCCGAAGCATGTGTGTGGACGGTCTTGTGCCGCTGTGGTGCTTGCAGGGGGCGTCGAGCATCTTTTCGAAGCTCATGGCGGGCTGCCATGCCATCTTGCCGGTCTGCCGACGCTTGGCGGCTGGGCCGGTCGCGGGTGCCTGCTCGGCGGCCGCGACGAGCCGGTTGTCATAACGCTAGGCCGACTGGTCGGCCTTGCGCTTGTTGTTCTACTGGTTGTGCTGCTGCCGGCTGCCTTCGCCGGCCGGCTTCGGAGGGGAAACCGGCTTCGCTTTGCCGGCTTCATCCAGCGCTACCTGGATCTTCATGGCGGAGTCGGCGTAGGCGTATTTATCCGCCGTCACCATGAGCACGGCCATGGTGGCCGGCTCGGAGCGTAGGAGCTTGTGCTTGAGGAGGGTGCCATCCCGGCACCCGTTGACGAAGTACTGGATTTCTTGGACTTCGTGGACGCCCTCGCAGCTGTTCCGGAGCTCGGTCCAGCATGTGAGGTACTCGCGGCCGGTTTCCGCCGGCCCCTGCACGCACACGGCGAGCTGGCTGGGGCAGCCGGGTCGCCGGTAGGTCCCGGTGAAGTTGCGGACGAAAGCCTGCTCGAAATCGACCCACGCGTTGTTGCTGCCCACCGGCAGGCTGTTCAACTAGGTGCGGGCCGACCCTTGGAGCATGAGCGGTGCGTAGCGCACGGTGAGTCGGCAACCGCCTGCGATGCCGATGGCAGTGGTGTAGTCGGTGAGCCAGTCCTCCGGCTTCACGGTGCCGTTGTACTTGGGGATGTTGCGGGGGAGCGTGAACCCTTTGGTAAAGGGCTCGTCCCAGATGCGTGGACCGAAGCACGCCGGTCCGACGGCGCCGCTCTCCTCCACCTACAGGGAGAAAGCGAGCTGACCGAGGCGGTGGCGGGCGTCGGTGTTGTCGATGGCGCGTGCGCCGAGTCGGCTGGTGACCGCGTCGTGGGGGGCCGGGTCGACAGAAACCGAACGCCGGCCGGGTTGATCGGGTATGCGCCGATCTTCCAGGGCTAGCTCGTCCCCTAAGTCGCCGACGGTCGTCGGGGCGGGGTTGCGCTGGGTCCGGGTGCGGCCGGAGTGCGCCTCGCCGGGTGGTGAAGACACCGTGTTCTGCTGATCGCCGGGTCCGCCAGCGTGGCCGGAGCTGGATCCCGCCGGCTTGGCGAGTTGGTTGAGGTCGTGCACCCGCTTCAGGCGGTCCCTCAGCTCTTCGCCCGCGAGCTGATCCAGGCCGACTACAGCCGCCTAGGCAGCGCGCTTGTTCTTCACGGGAGTCTCGTAGACGGGCGGGATGGCGCCGAAGGCGCGGCCGATCGCGCCCCGGGCTCGCACGTCGGTGACCCGGCTTGGTTTGGCTGCGGCAGGCGTGAAGCCGTAGGCGGCGTTGCGCTCCAGCTGAGCGGAGTCCAAGCGACGATGCGTGGCGGCGAGCATCTCGGTCAAGTCCAGCAGGCGCTGGCGGTCCTCCTCGAGCCGAGTCCGGGCCTCGGCGATGTTGGAGGCGTCGATGTCGGTGCCGATGGGTACGCGAAGGCTCTGCATCGTGGCGCGCAACGGGTTGGGCAAAACGGCCCAATCCGCTGCGGCCCTGGCTTCGGTGGCCTTCCTCGCCGTGCTCGACGAGGAAGAGGCGCCGGTGTCGGTGACGAAAACCTCCACGCGGAGGTCCATCGCCCCGGCGGGAGTGCTGCCGCCGAGGGAGAGAGGGGAGTCGGAAAAGTCAAGTACCTCGCTGGGGTACTCGTCGGCCGTAGGTGCATCTGAGATGCGCAGTGCGGCGAACGAGGCGGCGAGTGCATCGATGACGTCGTCCGCCAGCGTGACGGGCTCGTCAGAGTCGGAGAGGAGCCCCGTCTGAAGCATGCTCCCGGCCAGGACCTCGAGCTGCCCCACGGTGGGCGCCAACTGTCGTGGTGGGCGACAGATTCCAAGGGATGGCTAAAGAGAGGAGGAGGCTCGAGGGCATTGGTGGGCTCCAGTGGCGAGGTTGGCATGAGCGAGCGTGGGATGCAAGACATACCCAAGTTCGGGGCTCTTCGGAAAGATAACACCCCTAGTCCTGCCGAGAGTGGTTGATATTCAATAGTACAGAGTTGCTCCTAGAGCTGTATTGAGGAAGAAGGAACGCAGGCCAAGGCTCGGGCTGCCCTTTCCCCTGGTGTGTGGGTGGGGTGTTGCTAGCTGTGGATCTCTCTATCGTATGCTTGCTTAGTTGCCCGTATGATGAGGGCTCCTGGGGGTTTTATAGGTCAACCTCCTAGGGTACAATGGTAATGTTACAAGGCCGTAGGGCCGGGTTGTCAGCGTCTGGGAACCCGCAGCTGGGACCTTCGGGTGTTAGGGCTCGCCGGGTTCTCCGGGCGCGGGCTCCGCTCATCACTCTTCTGATATTAATGCCTTATTGGTATATATTAATCCTTGTTACTTCTCAGGCTAACAGCTCCTTCTCGAAACGAACCAAACCGGCCCGAGTTCCTCGTGTAAAGTCCAAGGCCACCAAAAAAGCTGGTAAGAGGAAAACCGCCGAGTCTTCTGATCCGCCGGAAGAAGAAGATTCAGAAGCTGAGGTAAAGCTTGATTTACTTTTGTCCCTTTTTATCCTTCATCCTATTGACAGTTACAATTCCCAGGATGATGCTGAAGTCAGTCATGCCGATCCTGTTGAGGTAATCCTTCTTTCTTCCGAATCTGATCTTGTGCCGGTTAAAAGAATCCGCCGCACAGTCCGGAAAGTGAAAAAAATCTCACTCCCGTGCTCATTTGAATCCGAACCTTTCTTTGAAGACACAACAGGCTGAAGAGCGCCGTACGACCCGGCACAGCGGTCAACAAATTACATCGTCCGGTTTACCTGACACCCCAACCCGGAAGCGTCGTCCAGAGGTGATTTGTTCTCCTGAAAAGCGTTATCCTTTGAAAGGTTTCTTCCGATGTCCTCTCAATCCGTCTGATCCGAATTATCAGGCCTCTTCCAACTCATCTGGCGGTTCATCAACCACTCAACTGCCTCCTCTTAAAGTTGCTACGGGGTAAGCATAATACTCTTTTTTCTTTTGGTTTTCTTCGCATTGGTCGGTTTATCTTACTCTAACTCTGAACATTGCAGCACCAAGGCTCGCTTAAGTAAGAAGGCGAAAACCCTTGACCCTACTGTGGATGTTGATCCGGAGAAGACTCCAGAGCACCATGGCGAAAAGCCTGAAGTTGCTAAGAACAGTTCTGCCGGGTTGAACCAAGACGACAATGCTAATCCGCCAGAATTTGAATCGGATGCCCAAGTGGAAACCTCACATCCTGCTCCACCGAGTCCTGCAGCGGAACGGGTCGTAATTGCTGAACCGCCGAGCCTGGGTATGAAAATACCAAGCCCAAGGAAGAATGCCAATCCGGACAGCCCGGTCAAAAATGATGATGTCGTAGTGACGGGCACCGCCTACACCGCCCCTGGCAATCCGGTCGCTTTATCAAAACACAGCGCCAAGGAAGAGTCTACTGCCATGAGTAAAGAGAAGGGAAAAACTGATCTGTCAGCTTATGACAACTTCTCTGCCCAAGAACTTCACTCCGGCTTCCTGAACCGACTCTACACAAGTCGTGACTTCGAAGCCGGTCTGGTGAATCGTATGAAGGAACGCTATGAGGTAATGAGTTATGCCTCTTGTACTTTTGTGGTGTAGTAGCCCCCAAGGGCCGGTTCAACTTAGCATAGTTAAACCGGGACTTAATATAAAACTCATACGCCTCAAACTTCAGTGCTGTAGCCCCCAAGGGCCGGTTCAACTTAGCATAGTTAAACCGGGACTTAACTTGTATCGCCATAGCAAGATGAGATCAATTAGCCATTAGCCCCCAAGTGCCAAGTTGAATACCTGTATTGAGCTTGGGACTTCATAATGAAACAACTAACGTGATCCATTTTTATCAGAGTGAGATATACCAGCAAACCGTACAACTCCAGGACCTTCGTGCCAATCTGAAGACTCAACAAGCAGAAACCACCAAGGCCAAGGATGAATTGAAAACCGCCTTGACCACTATGGAGCAGCTCAAGGAGTGGTATAAATCCGAGCAGGCCAACTGGGACACCGAGAAGGATGGTTTGCTAAAACGGGCGGAAGATGCTGAAGCGGCTCTTAAACCGGTGACAGAAGAGCTCACCGGACTAAAGCGCCAAATTAATGCCATGACCTCTGCGATCTTTGGTAAGAGATTGTTCACTGATTACTATTCTGTTTTGATATTTCCGCCAGTTTAACCTGAGCTGTCTTAAACTGGTATAGGGAAGCGTATTGCTCATCTGGGCTCTGATATGCGGAAGAAACTCAAGGCTGCATATACGCGGATTGAGCAATTGTATACCGGCACCCAGCGAGTCATATGCGCTACGTCGTATGATAACACAGCTCCGTCCTTGGTCAAAGATACGCTGGGCCGGCTATCCATGATTCTGGCACAACTTGAAGAGTTGAAACGATCCGCAGCCCGGGCTGGCACCTTATTGGCTCTAACTCGCGCCAAGGCGTGGATAGCGGACCTTGATCCGGCTGACATAGCCAAGGGCTTCCCCAGCGCTCAAGAAAATGGCGAAGCCTTTGATAATGATGCCCTCAAACGAATAACCAAGGAGATGCGTCCTCTGGCGAGCCAACTGGCAGCAGAAGCCAACCTGGCGGTTTACCGCTCTTTCTATGATGCAAACAACAAGCGGGTGGAATTTGTCATTCCAGAAGTGCAGAACCTGTTCCTCCAATCCGTAAGCACACTTATGCCCCTGACGTTGATCCGGCTGAGCTTATAAGTGAAGAGGCTGTCTTTCAGGCTTTAAACTGGATTGACTGGTCTACCAATGACTTCCGGCCATTGGGTGAGGAAGAGGAAGAAGCTGAACCGACGCCAGATGACCCATCTTCTTCACGTCAACCCGGCGAGGAAGCTTAATCCGTCAAGCCGGTTGATGCATCATAAGCTGCTAGTCATACCGCCATTCAAAATTTTGGGCCTCGGAAGGCCTTGTAATAGAATAGCCAGCACTTTTGTTTTGAATATGCCTTTATGCCTTCAGTCTGCAACCTTCGCGCAGAGGTGCTGATACTTTTGATTGAATAATCGAAACCTTCAACCTATTTTGCGTGCAATCACCAATTCTTAAACTGCCACGGCGGCTTATGTCGCCAGCCGGCTTGTGACGCTCATATGTATATGTAAGGAAATATTGAGGTATATGATCAAAATTTTGTGATACAAAATACCTGCCAGCGTCGGGCATGCAGTTGGCTGAGCCAACCTTGAAGCGGAGGTTGTATAAACCATTACCGTCAAAGCAGACGACAGCTCCTGTGTTTTAGAATGCCGGTTTAACAGGTAAACCGTGCCGGGTCATTTTAAGCCCCCTGTTACTCCATAATAGGATGTTAATCAGAAAAAAAATCAAACCGGGAAAGTTGTCTCCGGATTAAAAAATAAACCAAATTCCGTCAATGGACTGGTTGAACCGATTTTAATAATAGTTATGAAGAAATACGGAAGCAAAGGCAATGATAAAACCGTTTGCAAAAAGAGGCTTTACTGAGCCGATCAGATGGTGTTACCATGGTCGGACACGACCAAGCTCCCAATAAGGTGTAGCTATGGTTTAAGTCAGCCAGGTCCCCAACTGAAACCGTGGCATTATGCCGATCAAGTGGCGTGGCAATGGTTCGGGTTCGACCAAGCCCCCAAGTGACTTTATGACCTTAGGCCGTCCAAGAGGCGTGACTGGTTCAGACTTGACCATGTCCCCAAGTGATCTGGTGGCTTTCGCCTATCAAAAGGTGTTGCATTGGTCCGGACACGACCAAGCCCCCAGATGACATCTAAAAGCTTCTGAAAAGCAAGCTCAAGGGATAAACCGGAGGCCGTTTTAAGACAACAACTCCATGTACCCAAGCCGGATTTTTACAGAACGGATACCCCGCTTTAGCCGAGGCTCCGGTTTATTGCTTTTATTCATAATATATACATTGTCATAATATGTACATAAGGAGAGCCGATGGCTCAGGTATAATAAGGCCGAAGATGAGCTATGTTCCACGGCCTGTTGGTCTCCTCTTCTGACGTGCGTGAGTCCTTATGCTCTCGAACATCAATCAGATAGTATGACCCGTTGTGCAGATTCTTGCTGACCACAAAAGGCCCTTCCCAAGGTGGGGATAGCTTGTGCATATCCTCTGGTCTTGAATGAGCCGAAGCACCAAGTCTCCTTCTTGAAAGGTTCTGGTTTTGACCCGTCGACTGTGATACCGACGAAGATCCTGCTGGTAAATCGCCGAGCGAGCAGCCGCCATATCTCGTTCTTCATCCAGTCGATCCAAAGCATCCTGCCGTGCTGCCTCGTTATCTGCCTCAACATAGGCTGCCACACGAGGCGAGTCATGACGGATATCGCTGGGGAGGACCGCTTCCGCTCCATAGACCATAAAGAACGGTGTGTATCCAGTGGACCGGTTAGGGGTAGTATTTATACTCCATAACACAGATGGTAGCTCTTCTACCCAACAGCCCGGCGTCCTCTGCAAAGGGACCATAAGCCGGGGCTTGATGTTGGAAATATGCCCTATAGGCAATAATAAATTAGTTATTATTATATTTCCTTGTTCATGATAATCGTTTATTATCCATGCTATAATTGTATTGATAGGAAACTCAGATACATGTGTGGGTATATAGACAACACCATGTCCCTAGTAAGCCTCTAGTTGACTAGCTCGTTGATCAATAGATGGTTACGGTTTCCTGACCATGGACATTGGATGTCATTGATAACGGGATCACATCATTAGGAGAATGATGTGATGGACAAGACCCAATCCTAAGCCTAGCACAAAGATCGTAGTTCGTATGCTAAAGCTTTTCTAGTGTCAAGTATCATTTCCTTAGACCATGAGATTGTGCAACTCCCGGATACCGTAGGAATGCTTTGGGTGTACCAAACGTCACAACGTAACTGGGTGGCTATAAAGGTGCACTACAGGTATCTCCGAAAGTGTCTGTTGGGTTGGCACGAATCAAGACTGGGATTTGTCACTCCGTGTAAACGGAGAGGTATCTCTGGGCCCACTCGGTAAGACATCATCATAATGTGCACAATGTGACCAAGGGGTTGATCACGGGAT
>LR880970.1:780802870-780829271 GCA_904067115.1 Aegilops sharonensis
TTCCTGACCATGGACATTGGATGTCATTGATAACGGGATCACATCATTAGGAGAATGATGTGATGGACAAGACCCAATCCTAAGCCTAGCACAAAGATCGTAGTTCGTATGCTAAAGCTTTTCTAATGTCAAGTATCATTTCCTTAGACCATGAGATTGTGCAACTCCCGGATACCGTAGGAATGCTTTGGGTGTACCAAACGTCACAACGTAACTGGGTGGATATAAAGGTGCACTACAGGTATCTCCGAAAGTGTCTGTTGGGTTGGCACGAATCAAGACTGGGATTTGTCACTCCGTGTAAATGGAGAGGTATCTCTGGGCCCACTCGGTAAGACATCATCATAATGTGCACAATGTGACCAAGGGGTTGATCACGGGATGATGTGTTACGGAACGAGTAAAGAGACTTGCCGGTAACGAGATTGAACAAGGTATCGGGATACCGACGATCGAATCTCGGGCAAGTTCAATACCGTTAGACAAAGGGAATTGTATACGGGATCAATTGAGTCCTTGACATCGTGGTTCATCCGATGAGATCATCGTGGAACATGTGGGAGCCAATATGGGTATCCAGATCCCGCTATTGGTTATTGACCGGAGAACGTCTCGGTCATGTCTACATGTCTCCCGAACCCGTAGGGTCTACACACTTAAGGCTCGATGACGCTAGGGTTATAAAGGAAGTTTGTATGTGGTTACCGAATGTTGTTCGGAGTCCCGGATGAGATCCCGGACGTCACGAGGAGTTCCGGAATGGTCCGGAGGTAAAGATTTATATATGGAAAGTTGTTGTTCGGGTTCCGAAAAAAGTTCGGGTTTTTTCGGTAATGTACCGGGAAGCTTCCAGAAGGTTCCGGAGGATTCCGGAGGGGTCCGGAGGTCCGGAAATTGTTCCACCACGTCCAATACAGTAGCATGGGCTGTAAGGGGGCGCCCTAGCCTTAATGGGCCAGGGGCACCAGCCCCCCAAGGCCCATGCGCATGGGAAGGGGAAAACCCTAAAGGGGGAGGCCTCCACTTGACTTGGGAGGCACTCCTCCCCCCTTGGCCGCCCCCCCCCTAGATGGGATCTAGGGCTGGCCGCACCCCTTGGGGTGGGGAAACCCTAAAGGGGGCGCAGCCCCCTTCCCCCCTATATATACTTGAGGTTTTGGGGCTGCCATAGACATGAGAACTTCTCCTCTTGGTGCAGCCCTGCCTCTCCTCCTCCTCCTCTCCCTTGGTGCTTGGCGAAGCCCTGCGGGATTGCCACGCTCCTCCACCACCACCACGCCGTTGTGTTGCTGCTGGATGGAGTCTTCCTCAACCTCTCCCTCTTTCCTTGCTGGATCAAGGCGTGGGAGACGTCACCGGGCTGTACGTGTGTTGAACGCGGAGGTGCCGTCCGTTCGGCACAAGGATCTCCGGTGATTTGGATCACGACGAGTACGACTCCTTCAACCCCGTTCTCTTGAACACTTCCGCTTAGCGATCTACAAGGGTATGTAGATGCACTCTCCTTCCCCTCGTTGCTAGTTTCTCCATAGATAGATCTTGGTGACACGTAGGAAAATTTTGAATTTCTGCTACGTTCTCCAACACTTGATACCTCTCAGGATCTCCTGATTAGCTCGTTCTGCTTGACCATTGGATTGTGGGTGAGCTACTGAAGAAATGTCAAGCCGGATGTGCTCACGTTCACAAAACTCCTTCATGGCACCTTTGGACAAATTGGTACCATTATCTGTAATGATACTATGTGAAAACCCAAACCGGAAGATCGCCCTTTTGATGAACTGAACCGCCGTGGCCGCATCACACTTGCTAACAGGCTCTGCCTCGACCCACTTTGTAAATTTGTCGACTGCTACCAGCAAGTGTGTCTTCTTGTCCTTGGACCTTTTAAAAGGTCCCACCATGTCCAGCCCCCAAGTCGCAAACGGCCAAGTAATTCGAATCATCCATAATTCTTGGGCTGGTATATGAGCACGTCTGGAAAACTTCTGGCAACCATCACATCGCCTGACCAGATCTTCCGCATCAGCATGGGCAGTCAACCAATAAAAACCATGGCGGAACGCCTTAGCCACCAAGGATTTTGAACCGGCGTGGTGACCACAGTCCCCTTCGTGGATCTCACGCAATATTTCACAGCCTTCCTCAGGGGACACACAGCGCTGAAACGCCCCTGACACACTGCAATGATGCAGCTCGCCATTAACAATGGTCATAGACTTAGACCGCCAAACTATCTGTCGGGCCAATGTCTCATCTTCTGGTAACTCGCCCCGGCTCATGTACGCCAAATAAGGGAGCATCCAATCCGGAATGACATGCAGGGCTGCCACCAACTGAGCCTCCGGATCAGGAATAGCCAAATCTACTTCATCAGGAAGCTTGACTGACGGGTTGTGCAGTACATCAAGGAAGACATTGGGCGGGACCGGTTTGCGTTGAGAACCCAAACGGCTTAAAGCGTCCGCCGCTTCATTCTTCCGACGATCCACATGGTCCACCTGATAGCCTTTAAAATGACCTGCAACAACATCCACCTCCCGACGATATGCAGCCATGAGTGGGTCTTTGGAATCCCAAGTGCCTGACACTTGTTGGGCCACCAAGTCCGAGTCACCGAAGCACTTAACCCGGCTTAGATTCATCTCCTTAGCCATCCGAAGACCATGGAGCAAGGCTTCATACTCAGTTGCATTGTTAGTACAAGGGAACATTAAGCGGAGGACGTAACAAAACTTTTCACCTCGTGGGGAAGTTAACACGACTCCAGCCCCCAAGCCCTCCAACTGCCCGGACCCGTCAAAGTGGATGGTCCAATAGGTATGATCCGGCTTTTCTTCAGGCGCTTGTAACTCCGTCCAATCATTAATGAAATCCACAAGTGCCTGGGATTTTACTGCCGTTCGAGGCACATACCTTAAACCGTGCGGCCCAAGCTCTATAGCCCACTTAGCAATCCGGCCAGTCGCTTCCCGGTTCTGTATGATATCACCCAAGGGAGCTGAACTAACCACCGTGATGGGATGCCCTTGAAAATACTGCTTCAGCTTCCGGCTTGCCATAAAAACTCCATACACCAGCTTCTGCCAATGCGGATATCTCTGCTTGGACTCAATGAGCACCTCACTGATATAATAAACCGGACGTTGAACCGGATACTCCTTCCCTGCCTCCTTCCGCTCTACCACAATGGCTACGCTAACTGCCCTGGCATTAGCAGCAACATATAGTAGAAGCGGCTCCTTGTCAATGGGAGCGGCGAGAACAGGCGGGTTGGCCAATTGCCGCTTTAAATCCTCAAATGCTTCATCGGCGGCTGAACTCCAGACAAACTGATCCGTCTTCTTCAGCATCTGGTACAAAGGAATGGCCTTCTCTCCTATGCGGCTGATAAACCGGCTTAGCGCGGCAATCCGACCCGCCAGACGCTGGACATCATTAATGCAATTTGGTTTAGCCAAGGAGGTGATAGCCGTAATTTTATCCGGATTAGCTTCAATCCCCCTGTTGGACACAAGAAAACCCAATAACTTGCCTGCCGGAACACCGAAAACACATTTGGCCGGGTTAAGCATCATCTTGTACACCCGCAAGTTGTCAAAGGTTTCTTTCAGATCCTCAATCAGTGTTTCCTTCTTCCTTGATTTAACCACAATATCATCCACATAAGCATGCACGTTACGGCCGATCTGTTCGTGCAAGAAATTCTGTACGCAACGCTGATAAGTCGCTTGGGCGCTCTTGAGCCCAAAAGGCATAGACACATAGCAGAAGGCTCCAAAGGGAGTGATAAACGATGTCTTCTCCTGGTCCTTAACCGCCATTTTAATCTGATGATATCCAGAATATGCATCCAAAAAGCTCAAACGCTCACAACCCGCCGTAGCATCAATAATCTGGTCAATGCGGGGGAGGGCGAAAGGATCTGCTGGACAAGCCTTGTTAAGATCTGTGTAATCCACACACATGCGCCAAGTGCCGTTTTTCTTAAGGACCAACACCGGATTAGCAAGCCACTCTGGATGGAAAACTTCAACGATAAAACTTGCTGCTAAGAGCCTGGCAACCTCCGCTCCAATGGCCTTGCGCCTTTCCTCGTTAAACCGGCGAAGAAACTGCTTTACCGGTTTGTATTTGGGATCAACATTAAGAGTGTGCTCAGCGAGTTCCCTCGGTACACCTGGCATGTCAGAAGGCTTCCATGCAAAAATGTCCCGATTCTCACGGATGAACTCGATGAGCGCGCTTTCCTATTTAGGATCCAAGTTAGCACTGATGCTGAACTGCTTGGACGAATCACCGGGCACAAAGTCAACAAGTTTAGTCTCAGCCGCCGATTTAAACTTCAGATCCGGATCGTGCTCTGTAGTTGGCTTCTTCAACGGGGTCATATCCGCCGGATCAACATTATCTTTATAATACTTTAGCTCTTCGGTGGCACAAACCGACTCTGCGTAAGCCGCATCACCTTCCTCACACTCTAAAGCGATCTTGTGGCTCCCATGAACCGTTATTGTCCCTTTGTGACCCGGCATTTTTAGCTGCAAATAGACATAACAAGGCCGCGCCATGAACTTGGCATAAGCCGGCTGCCCAAACAGGGCGTGGTAAGGGCTTTGAATTTTCACCACTTCAAATGTCAATGTTTCCGATCTGGAGTCATGTTCATCCCCAAAGGCCACCTCCAGAGCTATTTTACCAACCGGATATGCTGACTTGCCAGGCACCACACCATGAAACACTGTATTGGACGGCTTGAGATGTTTATCTGTTAATCCCATACGACGGAAGGTCTCATAATACAGGATGTTGATGCTGCTTCCTCCGTCCATCAGCACCTTGGTAAACTTGTATCCTCCCACCTGAGGCGCCACCACTAGGGCTAGCTGAGCCGGATTGTCAACCCGAGGCGGATGATCCTCTCTACTCCACACAATAGGCTGCTCTGACCAGCGTAGGTAATGCGGCACGGCCGGTTCAACAACGTTGACTGCCCGCTTCTGAAGTTTCCGGTCTCGCTTGTCCAAGCTAGTGGTGAAGACGTGATACTGTCCACCATTCAACTGCTTCGGATTGCTTTGATAACCCGACTGCTGCTGCTGCTGATTGTAACCACCTTGGTTGCTCTGATTGTTCTGATTGTTCTGATTGTTCTGCCCGCCCGGATTACCATTAAACCCTGGACCGGAATTTCCTCCACCGTAACCCGGGTCGGACCCTGAACCGCCGCTGGGCCCTTGATCATACCGGAAAGCATTAGAACTTTTGAACTCCTGCATAATGTAACAATCCTTCCAGAGGTGGTTTGCTGGCGCCTCCTTCGTCCCATGCTTCGGACAGGGTTGATTCAACAGATAATTCAACTGGTCCGGATTGTGATTAGGCGCACCACCCCGGTTTGGATGTTTACCCTTGCGCCGTTGACCCTTGTCCTGCGCGTTGGTGTTGGCTACGAAGCCCATGTTACCATTCGCCTTACGCTTGTTTCCTCCACTACCCGCCGACTGATGCTGCTGGCCTCTGGTGTTGCTGTTCTGTTTTCCCTTCCCTGTTTCATCATCCTCCTCAGACTCGGGATCCTTGGTACTATCAGAATCAGCATACTTCACCAAAACGCCCATGAGAGTGCCCATGTCATTGCAAAAACGCTTCATGCGACCCAGCTTCAATTTTAAAGGTTTGAACCGGCAGTTGCCTTCTAGGGTTAAGATCGCAGAATCAGTGTTGATCCGGTCTGAAGAATGTAAAACTTCCGAAACGCGGCGTACCCAACGGGTTGTGGATTCTCCCTCTGCCTGGACACAAGCCGCCAAGTCCACCACAGACATGGGCTTCTCACAGGTGTCTTTGAAATTTTGAATGAACCGGGTCCGCAACTGGGTCCACGAACTGATGGAATTGGGTGGCAAGTTTTTCAACCAAGTACGGGCCGTGCCTTCAAGCATCATGGTGAAATGCTTTGCACATGCAGCTTCATCCACATCCAGCATCTCCATGGCCATCTCATAACTTTCTATCCACGCTTCCGGAGCCAGATCGACGGTATAATTGGGCACCTTGCGTGGCCCCTTGAAGTCTTTGGGCAAGCGTACATTGCGTAAAGCGGGGACGAGGCAAGGCACCCCCAAAGAACCAGATGTAACCCCAGGCTCGAAGATGGTCGGTCGAACCGGCGCGAGCTGATGATCCTCATGTTGTGCTGCTAATTCGGCCTCCCTACGTGCCCTGGCCCGGTCCACCACCTCTTGAGCGTTTTCGAAACCACCCGCCGAGTTGTTGCCGCGGGGTGCACCGCGCTGCGCATTACTTGACACGGCCGGTTCATCTGCGTGCCTGCTATAGCTCCGGCTTGGGCGGGGGGTGGAGTGGATCCGATCCCGGCTATATGAATATGCTTCCTGTTGGACCAGAGCCGTCCTAAGGAGCTCTTTGACCCGGCGCGTTTCTACCGCCTGTGGTGAATCGCCTTCGATTGGAATCGCCTCCAACCGCGCCGCAGCCGCAACAAGGTTATCCATCGGGTTGGAGTAGTGACCTGGAGGTGTTTGCACAGCCTGAGGCGCGCCGGCATGATGGCGAGGCAGATCTATCACACGGGACTGAATCGGCGCGCCCGTCCCAGGTGCTTCCGGCCGGTTCACCACCGGCGGCGGATTACTGGTCCCTGCTCCTGGGGTGTTGAAGAGGTCTCTTCCCTCGAAAACCGAGGGCAAACGGGATCTGTACTTTCTCTTCATGACTTCATGCGACGCGTTCTGATCCAGCATGAGCCTATAAGCCTGCGCATCCAAAGCGGCCCGTTCTGCCGCCATCCTAACGTCCGCGGCTGCCAGATCCGCTTTAGCCTGAGTGATTTGTTCCTTCACCTTTGCAATCTCCGCATTACGCAGGTCTTGATCTGCCGGGTTAGCCTTTGCCATGAGCACAACCAATGCGTCGAATAGTTCTGATAAAACTTGAGCCGGCGGGCGCACAGGGCCTCCTGCCCCGGCTGCCATCGCCGCTGTCGAACCGGCGACCATTGGCGCAGTGGTTGAAGAGTGAAGCATCGCCTGTGTACCGGCCATAAATATTCCAACCCGGTTGGGCAGATCAAAGGGGTCCGGAATACTCTCACCGTCGGAACAGCCCCCGATCTGGCCATCTTGCAGCTGGTACAGAGACTCAGTTTCTCCGGTCGACGACTCGTCATCAGAGTAGACAACGGTTTCGCCACCAGATGCTGATCCGCCCTCATAGTCTCCTCCGTGGATGACTCCCACGAAAGCACGCTCGACAGCCGGTTTAGCCAGGGCAGTCTTCGCCCGCTGAGCCGTCTCGACGAGGTCGGTGCAGATGCCCGGCCCAGGCCCTGGCTCACCGATCTTGCCGATGAACACGTGTATGCCACCAAAGGGGACCCGGTACCCGTACTCAATCGAGCCGGCCTCGGGGCCCCAGCCCGCATCGTCGATGTAGAGCTTGCCGCGACGACTCTTGGTCATCCGGCCTACAGCATAGCCTTCGAGTCCTTCGAACTTGCCCTCTAAGATCATCAAACCATCGTGCGATAGCCCCACGGTGGGCGCCAACTGTCGTGGAATTGTCACGGCAGATGTCCTAATGAAAGGACTTAGTCGCGGGGCCATCGTACGGGTTAACTTAAGAGGGGTTAAGCGAACGCAAAGACACAAGAGTTTATACTAGTTCGGCCCCTTCGATGAAGGTAAAAGCCTACGTCTAGTTTGTGATGGGATTGATGTGATCTCGGCGACTAGGGAGCAATAGCTTCGCCTAAGCCTCGAATTGTTGTTGTCTGTCCCTAAACCGCCGCCGGGTCGTCCCCTTATATACACGGGTTGACGTCCGGCCGGTCTACAGAGTCCCGAGGCCGGCTCATACAAGTGTCCGGCTCGGTCTCTCCTTTCTCTTATCTTACAACACAAGTTACATGGTTATGGCGGTTTTACCATTATGGGCCCTAATCCGCCCCTGGGCTCCGGGCCTCTAAGCTCTACAGCAAGCGTCACCTTCTGAGTCTTCGTGGGCTCCAATTATGGCCGAGGGTAAACCGGCCCCTTTAAGGCGGTTTATATTCAGTAGTTACATCCCCAACACCTAGGGCCACTGTTCGCCGTCTTGTCGATCGTTAGGGAGTGGCCGGGTTGAGTCGGGTACAGTGGCGCTCCGTCAGGTCGCCGCTTGCTGGTGTCAGCAGTGACGATGGGTGCACTGTTGACACGCCGGCCCTGGTCAGCGGGTAGGTGGGGGGCACTGTCGCCACGCCTCGGTTTACCGGAGGCATGGGCGGGGCACTGTTGCCTCGGTCATCGGCAGGTCGCCGCTTGCTGGTGTCAGCAGTGACGATGGGTGCACTGTTGACACGCCGGCCCTGGTCAGCGGGTAGGTGGGGGGCACTGTCGCCACGCCTCGGTTGACCGGAGGCATGGGCGGGGCACTGTTGCCTCGGTCATCGGCAGATGGAGGCTCGTCCCATCGTACGGCCTGGATGGGACGGGAGCTGACCCGTTGCCGGGTTGAGGAACACACCAAGGGTGGAGCTGGCTTGTTGGGGAAGTCTTGGTGTGCCGGGTTCGGCTGTCTTGAGCTGGCCGTTGGGGCCGAGTTGAGGAGTATGGCCGAGTTGGAGAGCTGGGCCGAGTCAAGGGGCTTGGCCGGGTTGAGCGACCCGGCCAAGCGCGAGCCGGCTTGAGGGACGATGGTGGCCCCATTGTTTTTAAAAAGGATCCGGGTTCCGTTGCCTGCCCGGAGTTCATCCCCCCGACACACACCTCAAGGGCAAGGAAGAAATGGGCTAGAATATAAATTGCTTATTCTCCGGTTAACTGATAGACGATATATGCTCCCCCTTCTATTGGTCAGTTGGCTTAGTCCCTAAGAAAGTAATCTTGTCTAAATAAGGTAATGTCTAAGTGAATGGCACCATGTTGCTCAGGTTTTATTGTAAACGAGAAATGTTCTCATGCACAATACCTTTTCTTCTATGCAAAAGGATATCTATGACTCTGAGACTGCATACATCTGCATGGATATATTATACAGCAGTCCAACGACTTCAGATTTCTTTGCAACATTTCCAAATTTGTGTTGCTCATTTATGGATATAGTGCTATCACTATGCCATAGTGTTTAAAAAACCAGTCAGATCATACATACATGTACCACTAATACCTACATTGACTCCTTAATGGTTGGTACTAAAAATCACATAAGGACCGTTTTAGGAGTTGCTATACACTCATGGAGGCAGGCATATCGTTTATGATCTTGGATCATATTGTTTTTTACGGTCTGGTCGAACCACATTCTTCTGAGCTTACATTTCAAACTTGCTCAAATTTCCTCATAAAATTTGAACTTCTCCACGGGAAATTGCATCCATAAAATTGGAGTTGGCTCTCCTTGTGCTCTCCTCCGTGTGTCGTTATTCAAAGATTAAAAATTATCCCAAAGCCTATGCGTTCATGTTTACAAAAATGGTAAAAAAAGGTAAAGAGTTGATGTTTACGGTTCATTCGCAAAGTCGAAATTTGTACATGGTTACTCCAATTCTTTGGCAAAGTCAATGTTGTCAACAAACACCTGCATGAAAAATAGACAAACAGTTGAGTCTCGAACCAGTGAGCAATCAATGGTCCGAAGATCAGCATGATGGGGAAAGGGTGATACCGATTTCCACCCATCGGGGTCCAGGATGGCTGTGATCTTGGTGCCGAGCCCCGGCAAGGGACCTGCCTCCCGTATCACTTGTCCTCCAGATAGCTTCACCACCTCGGCGGTCTTGTAGACATCGTCGGTGCCAATCGCGATCTGTGGGAAAACCCCAGCATACCGAGAACTTAGCGACGCAACAACAATTGGCGGTTCAAATCGTCTATGAACTGCAAATGCAATGGAGTATCTCCATCCATACCTGAGCATAGGCATTCCCCTTGTCATATTCAGTGACACCATAGTTGTAGGTCAACTCGAGAACCGCATTCTGGTCTTCAGGTCCGTACCCCATCATCGCCACCGTATACTGAACAAGAGCTTGTCCATTTTAACACATGGTGCTTTACAAAAAAATAGATGATAGATTGAGCATAGAGATCACCTTGTATTCAGGGTTGTCTCGCTTCCGGAGCAGTTTCATACCACAAGCCTACAATTTAGCAACGAAATGTCACTACGGTGAGTCGGTGGCCACCGAGGTACAACAATCCGCAAAACTGTCATGAACAAGAAGCAGTTCTAAGGTACCACCTTCTCGTAGAAGCTTATGGCTCGGTCGAGATCACCGACACGAAGCATCACTTGGCATAGAGGTTCTGGAGTCCCTGGCCTCTCTAGGATCTCAAACTTGTAGCCGTCAGGGTCTTCGATAAAAGCAATCACGGTCTTGCCACCCTTGACAGGGCCAGGCTCCCTAGTCACCTTGCCTCCCTTTGCTCTTACGAGTTCAACTGTTTTCGCTACCTGTCGTGACAAACCATCAAAGTTCAAGGCACATTATTGTTCAAAACAATAGAGCATCATACTATACTTGTTATGAAATAATCGTAAAGGCTCGTGAAATGGTGTGTTACATCATCAGTTGCGATGCCGAAATGACCGAACCCCGGTCCGACATCGTACGAGTCAACCCCGTAGTCTGCAGATGAATAGGTTGTCAGGTCCACATTAGCAACCATAAAAATTACAGGGAGAATGCACTTGTTCCGTGTGCCATGTAGTAAGAATTACTGTAGGTGAGCTCGATGGCAAAGTTGGTTTCCTCGGGGCCGTATCCGAGGAAGGCATTGGTGTACTTCTCTTCGGGTATGTCACGCTTCCTCAGCAGCTTCATGCCCAGGCACTCTGTATAGAACCTGCATCCATCGGCCAGGAAGACCTGTCAGAATCCATCCTCCGGTAAAGAACGACACCGGTGCTACATCGCGGCTACTGCGGCCGGCGGGCTGACTTGATGGTCCTGTCGATGTCGCCGACGCGGTAGACGACGTGGAGGAGCCTCCTGTTGTCCTTCTTGGCCCAGGTGAATGCCTCGTCATTGCTAGAGAAGGAGGTGCCGGCGGCCTGCGCGGCGCCGGCGGAAGCGCGGAGCTTGAGCTTGGGCGTGCTCATCAGCCTGATGGGGTCGGACTGCAGCGCTATTACGGGAAGCGAGTAACAGATGAACGGAATCAGCCAGATGCAATGCTCGTGTTCTCGGATCTCGGTTGGCGTGGAGGACAGGAGGGAACGTGAGCTTACCTGCGCCCGCGGCAGCGGTGGAGAGGAGCATGGATCTCCGGGGGACGGCAGCGGTGGCCGGGGTGGCGCAGGCGACGGCGCCGCGGCTGACGGCCATGGGGAGAGCCCTCATCGTGGTCGCGAAGCTGGGCCGTCCGCTGTGCTTGTGTGTTTGGTGCCGCTTTCTCGCGCTATCTATCCTCACTCACTTAATTTCCTGGCCGAGAATGCCGGCTCCGTCTGCCACTGTCATCGCTCCAGTGGGAAGCCGACACCTCCCCTCCTATGCAAGATTAGTACTCCCTCCGTCCGAAAAAGATTGTCCTTCAAATGAATGTATCTAGCATTAAGTTAGTGCTAGATACAGGGACAAGTTTGGAGCAAGTTTTTTCGGATAGAGGAAGTAGTTTGCTAGCTTGTTATATGATATCTGCTACTAATTAGGAAATTTATTTTTTCTAAGGAAACCATAATGAGAGTGGTTTTTCTAGCTGTCTACCGGGTACGTGTGATGCCACATGATAAACAATGAGATTCGTGCAGTATTCGGCGGTCAACATGTATAGGCAGGTTATGTACTGAAGCGCAACCCATGTGTACGTCTGCACATGTTGCATACCACTAAATTTAACACAGCATGTGTTGGTTGCGGGGCCAGATGTTGCCTAGGTCATACTCCCTTCGTCGAAAATACTTGTCATTAAAATGGATGTATCTAGATGTATTTTAGTTCTAGATACATCCATTTTCATCTATTTTGATGACAAGTAATTCCGGACGGAGGGAGTAGCATTTAAGCGAGGCATAGCTCTCCACTAAGCATACTTTGTTCCTGGCGGCTTGGGCGGGGAACAGTACACTTTGTGGCGGCGGGGACATGGATCCGGAGATGTTTTTTGAACGAATGCTCACGAAGAGCCCGGCTTTGAATTAACAAAGCTATCAACTGGCTAGAAGTTACAACAAACAACCCAAATTACTGCGGTCAGAATGATACAATGGGGAACACTGGATTGAGACACTGACTACAACCTCCACAAGCAGCTAATGAAATGGAAATTAAGATTACAGCTTGCAAAGGCCGGGCACTCCACACTAGGATCATTTCTAGCAGAGCGAAGCAGCAGAGTAGGGCATAGCCGACCTTCGAAGATGGCCATGCTCCAGGAACACCTAGAGAAGAAGGGGAACAACAACTTCCTTCTCTATCACGAAGAGGGATCCTTCCCCCTCGCCATGGCTCGTAGGCGCCGCACCGTCGGGATTTCGAGAAGCTCACCCTAGAGCTGGAAGAATGCCGCCCTCACATCGACAGGTGGACATAGTGCGACCACTTTGATTTGGGATATCCCCAGCCGGCCGCTCCGCCACGATCCATGCCCAACTAGTTGGAGATGAGCTTCATGGAATTGGACGACAAAGAGGAGGCAACTCAATCCCTCACCTGCAGAGCCTCCCGACCACATCCAGCCTCCCTAACGGCGCCTCCAGCAAGGTCACGACGCGCAAGGCGCCGCCGCTGTCAAATCCACAGTGGATAAAGGGTTTTCACCCGGGCACGGGGGTCGGGGTGGATAGCAGGCGACCTCGGCTGTGTCCCCATGGAGGAAAGCAGCGCCCTTCGGCGTTGCCGCCTCCGAGCCGGCCAGACCGGCCGGACCGGCCAAGGTTTCCCACGGTCCCCTAGCTGGCCACCAGCACGCACCAACGCCGGAGCCAGAGAACAAATCGCTAGCCCCCACCGGCGGCGAGAGAGAGGTGGCAGGGAGAGGGATTTCAAGCCTCCAGAATTGATGAAGAAACTTCGCGCCGTGGCCGGATTGCACCAGCCACCCGCCGCCCCGCGCGGCCAGGCACGCTGGCCAGCACCCCTACGAACGCCGCCAACCGCCCGACGGCGCCACCTCTCCGGCTGGGGCCGCTGTCGGTGTCAAAACCGGCAGATCTCGGGTAGGGGGTCCCGAACTGTGTGTCTAAGGTCGATGGTAACAGGAGACAGGGACACGATGTTTACTCAGGTTCGGGCCCTCTCTATGGAGGTAATACCCTACTTCCTGCTTGATTGATCTTGATGAATATGAGTATTACGAGAGTTGATCTACCCCGAGATCGTAATGGCTAAAACCCTAGAAGTCTAGCCTGTATGATTATGTTTGTTCCTATGGACTAAGCCCTCCGGTTTATATAGACACCGGAGGGGACTAGGGTTGTACAAAGTCGGTTACAGAGAAATGAATCTTCATATCCGGATGCCAAGCTTGCCTTCCACGCCAAGGAGAGTCCCATCCGTACACGGGTGAGAGTCTTCGGTCTTGTATCTTCACAACCATCAGTCGGGCCCACGTCCAACAGGCCGGACACCCGAGGACCCCTTAGTCCAGGACTCCCTCAGTAGCCCTCGAACCAGGCTTTCAATGACGATGTGTCTGGCGTGCAGATTGTCTTCGGCATTGCAAGGCGGGTTCCTCCTCGGATGACTTCAAAGAGCTGTATTCGACCTTCCATTTAATGTTGTACCCATCGGCTTCTGTGCATCCACGGCTTCAGCTTCCACGTGTCGAGCGAATACAAGAGGTCAGCTTTTTTTTTGCACATAACACCCCGGCCATGTAAGATAAGTGTCTATTTAAAGAGATTGGATCTCAGATCCGTCCCACACCACACGGAAAATCCTCAGCTTGTTAGGAGGAACCATTCCAACATGGCTAGCGCTCCCAGTTCTTCCTCCCGTCCCCACGGCTCCAAAAAAGGCGATTGGGAGAGATGTTCCGTATCCCACGGTCAGCTGGTGAAGCTGCGAACACAGGGATTCCTTCCCCCCGCGGATCTAGTCTCCGTTCGAGCAGGATTGACTTCCTCCAACGGCGGGGCTCAGGCTGAGAATTTCCCCAATCCATCCAGGGGGGACGAGTGTGCTTCGTCCCCTACTTGCTAAGAGGCGTCGGATTTCCAATCCACCTGTTCCTCCGAGGACTTCTGGAGTATTATGGCCTCCAACTGCACAATTTCACTCCTGCCTCCATCCTGCACATCGCGGGTTACGTTGCTCTTTGTGAGTTATTCCTAGGCTGTGAGGCCCATTTTGAATTATGGAGGAAACTATTCTGCCTTGTCCCTCGTAACCAAGAGGGATCAATATTCGAAGTGGGTGGAGCCGAGGTATGGCACGTTGTCGGGACCGGATACCTGTCCGGCACGCCGAAGAAGGAGTCCGAAGAGTGGCCTTCCGAGTGGTTCTATATTGAGGACGTCGCCCTTCCTGACCCAGTCCGAATGGGTCTTATCGAATTTTCAAGCGCTCCGTTGAAGAAACGCCACAGCTGGCGCCCTCGGAGCCTCAAGGAGGAAGATAGCGCGGAAGTACGCCAATTGATGGGCAAGATAAAGACACTCGCCCAGTCCGTACTATCAATAGTCGAGGTAATGGCGACTTCCATAGTGAGGGGGGTTCAGCCACTCCAATACAGAGGGCTTCCCATGTGGCACTATAATGGGGAAGATGACGCCTCCCGTTGCGGTCGGAAGGGTCCAGACACCCCCGCCGCTTTGGCCAAAATATTGGCCGAGCTGTACAAAGGGGAGAAAGAGGAATTCACTCGTATTAAACGTTGAGATGGATTTTCCATGTACAATCCTCCTAGCTGGGTGAGTTCTAATCCCACCACTTTACTCAATACTCTCCCTGAGTCATTTTTAATGGACATTAACCCATCCATTTGTAACAGGAATGGCGGAAGGTTACCAAGGGGATCCATAGCCCCGCCCCACAGCCAGAGGATCACAACCGGGACCTTGACCCCGGATTCGAAGAGGATTTGGACATATTTCTGGAGCTTGAGGATGGAGTACTCTACCAGACGAGCTATGATGGCACGGAAGTGGCCATCATCGCCGATTATCCGGGGCTCCTTCCTGCCTCGCATGTAAGTAATCAAGAGACACCCTCTCCGAAAGATCTTCCTCAATACGCCTCACCCACCGCACTATTTCGTGCTCCAAAGGGGAGGCGCCCGACGTCTCAACATGCGCCAGAGGCATCTCCTAGGAGAGCGGCGCCCGCGACAAGCAAATCTTCGAAGAGGAAAGCGAACGACAATACGACAGAGCCTTCAAGAAAGAGGTATGGTTTTTGATCATGCCCCCTGGCATTCACATCAAACTGTGACATTATCGCTTGTGTCTTATCAGGAAAAGCATTCGTCGGACTATGTCCGGGGATCTTACCGGCCGCGCCCCCACAAGTCAGGTTCCCGACCCTGCTTTAAATGCGAGGGCTGATACGGGAGTGACGCCGGATTGTCCTTCGGCAGAGCAGTCGGATGACGTATCCGTCACAAACTCCGAAGTGGAGAGCGCTATGAATCACCGGCGCCGGTGGGCCGCTCTTCGCGACTCCGGTTTTATAAAAGAGGCATTCAACGCCTTCTGCTCGGCTGATGCGTACATCCGAGCTGCTCGAGATGGGCTTGCCAGAGCCACAAACCAGCATTTGAAAGATATGCAGGTAAGTACACGTACACATTTGTACAAATCTGATAATTATATACCAGTAGCCCCCGAGACTTGAAGCAGTGGATACAACTGATTTAGGGATCATTGCATAACCAGGTGCTCATAGAGAAGAATGACTTGTTGTCTCAAGAGCTGGGAAAGTGTCGGACGTAGCTAGCTGCTGCTACCGCCGAACTGGAGAAATCCAAAAAGGCCTCGCCTGGTAATGTTCCCCTCTATCAAGAAAACATAATTATATACCAGGAATATTAATACTTTTTGCATTCCCCATGGCAGGATCGTCAGATCAACTGAAGGAGGCCCTGAAAGTCGCGCAAGCGGGTGAACAAGAGGCCAAAAGGCAAATAGCCGCGGACGATCGTGTGGTGACACGGGTCAGGGACGAGAAAAATAAGCTGCAGGATTCCAACACCCAGCTGGCGAAGAACTAAAAGATGTGCGAGCCCAGCTGGCCGACTCCGTGAAGGAGAATAAGAGACTATGAGGCGACATATTCCGTATGCTTTTCAAACTTGCCTCCCTATAATTCGGTGAGGACAGGACCTGACAGATTTATTCTGCAGGTATGCTGACTGGCCATCCTGAAGAGGAAATGTCCGGATCTCGAAGTGACCTGCTACAAGAGCTGTCCCAAATGCACGAGCGAGTTCGGCTAGCAATGCAAAGTGTTGCCAAGGCTTTATGGCCATCCGCCTCCCCTCCAGGAAGTATGGCGGAGCTCGTGGATCTATTCAAAGGAGCACGGCGGTGTATTCGATTATGGAAGATATCAGCCTGCCGAGAAGGTGCGCGAGAGGCCTGGGCCATGGTGAAGACACGGTACACCAAGCTTGATCCAAATCATATGGCCCGGTCGGGCCTAAAAGGTCAGATGGAAAAGAAATTCCAGTTAGTTTAGTATATGACCAAGTAAGGATAGCCGCCAAATATTCCCAACAGGATTGTAAGCTAGATAGCCTGTTAGACGGCATAGAGGAAGAAGTTTTTGAGTCCAAGTGACTATGTACTTTAATTGACATAATTGTCTCTAGCCGGATTGTAAAACGATTATCATGGCAGACCTTTTCGCTTCGACCTTTGGACCCGAAGGTGCGGAGTGTTTCCGAATACCTGAGCGGCAAGATAGACCGGGGTATGCGTGGAAACCAGGCATAGGGGTCATAGTCGCTTGAACAGACAAGTTGTATCTGACTAGCTATGTTATATTACATTGGAATTGTAAGAAACATCTTCGAGAGAGAATAGTTCCGTTAAGGGTTCCTTTCCCTAGGTGAACATGCGTAAATATGCATGTCCGAACTGTGATTGAAAAACCGCAGTATATGCAACATCTGGGGGTTCATAATGTAATGAGTGTGAAAACATCTTTAGTCCGCTGACTGAATATTCCCTTAAGAACGCTAGCTTTCGGCTTCACCCAGTCTAAGGTACACATCCGGATGACCCGGCAGTAACAATCGCAGAGGTGCTCCCTTTATGCCCTAGCCAAACAAACGGGAACGTAGGGCATAAGCGCAGGAGCCAGGCAACCCAGCTTGGCCAAAACTTAAGTCATATTGATGCATATAATGGCGAAGAAAAAGTACATATGCGGAAGAGGACACATATGTGTTGAGCTTGATGCTCGTAAAATAATAATAAACTTCTGTAAAAGAAGCCCCCAGGTATTATGAGCGTGTACATTTAAGGATGTGCGCGTCATAGGTGTGCGGTGTAGCCGCAGATAGCTTAAAGCTAGGAGAAAAGTTAAAGAGAGGAAAGATAGAAAAGAAAATAATGGAAACAAAGGGAGAAGGGGACGAACAAAGAGTCCGGCTCTAGGCGTAGAATCTTCGGAGTCTGGCGGCGTTCCAGGGGTTCGGCTCTAAGCGGTTGCCCGATGCGTCATGTAGGCGGTATGCTCCTCCAGTGAGAACTTCATCTATGATGAAGGGACCCTCCCACTTGGGCTTGAGCTTGTCCTTTTTCTTCTCTCGTAAGCGTAGAACGAGTTTGCCAACGTTATAAGTCTTGGCCCGCACTTCCCGGCTTTGATATATGTGTGCCTGTTGTTGATAAAATGCGAAACAGGCTTTTACGACGTATCGCTCCTCCTCCGGGGCATCTAAGCTGTCCTGCCGATCAAGCTCGTCCTCTCTCTCTTCATACATGCGCACTCTAGGTGAGTCATGAATAATGTCGCAGGGCAACACAGCCTTTGCACCGTACACCATGAAGAAAGGTGTATATCCGGTAGTGCGATTGGGTGTGGTCCGCAGCCCCCAGAGTACGGAGTCGAGCTCCTCAACCCAGTGCTTGTCTGATTCTTTCAACGACCGCACTAGTCTGGGCTTAATGCCGCTCATAATAAGACCATTAGCTCGTTCGACTTGAGCGTTTGTTTGTGGGTGGTAGACCGAGGCATAATCGAGCTTAATGCCCAATTTAGCACACTAGGATTTCACTTCATCGGCTGTGAAATTGGAGCCGTTATCAGCGATGATAGTATGTGGGACACCATAACGGTGTATGACACCGGATATAAAGTCTATCACTGGTCCGGATTCGGCCGTTTTTACTGGTTTGGCCTCTATCCACTTAGTGAACTTATCTACCATGACCAGCAGATATTTTTTCTTATGGCTTGCTCCTTTAAGGGGTCCGACCATATCAAGCCCCTAGACCGCAAAAGGCCAAGTGACGGGGATTGTTTGTAGAGCGGTGGGCGGCATATGGCTTTGGTTGGCGAAAAGCTGGCATTCGACACAATGTTGGACAAGGTCCCGTGCATCTGCTCGGGCCATCGGCCAATAGAAACCTGTTCGGAAGGCCCTACTTACAAGGGCCCGAGCCGCGGCGTGGTGACCACCGAGATTGGCATGAATTTCTGCCAAGAGCTGCCGTCCCTCTTCTTCGAAGATACATCTTTGAAGTACTCCAGTAGGGCTTTTCTTGTAGAGCTCTCCGCCGTGAACCTTGTAGGCTTTCAAGCGTCGGACAATGCAGCGAGTCTCATTCCGATCCTCAGGGAGCTCTCGCCTATTAAGGTAGGCCAAGAAGGGTTCGGTCCATGGGGCAATGACTGCCATGATAAGATGGGCCGATGGTGTTATTTCAGTGGCTGAGCCCCCGATGATATCGGTATTGTGTTCGGAATCTGGGGGTATAATCGGGTCTGGAGTAGTGTTGCCGCTCTCCCCTTGCCACACCACGGATGGCTTGAAGAGCCTTTCCAGAAATATGTTAGGCAGGACAGGGTCGCGTTTGGCGACGACGCGGGCGAGGACATCCGCCGCTTGATTACTTTCTCGAGCCACATGATGAAACTCGAGCCCCTCAAACCAGGTTGACATTTGGAGAACGGCGTTACGATAGGCCGCCATCTTCGGATCTTTGGCGTTGAAGTCTCCATTTATTTGGGATATTGCGAGGTTTGAATCCCCACGCACCTCCAGGCGTTGTATGCCCATGGAGACGGCCATCCGGAGACCGTGCAGTAAGGCCTCGTATTCGGCTGCATTGTTGGAGTATGTGTATAATATTTGGAGTACGTACTGAACTGTGTCTCCAGTGGGGATGTTAAGACAACGCCCGCTCCTAAGCCCGCCACCATTTTGGAGCCATCGAAGTACATGACCCAGTTGGAATATGTGCCATACTCTTTAGGGAGTTCGGCCTCTCTCCATTCGGCGACGAAGTCAGCAAATACTTGGGATTTAATGGCCCGGCGCGGTTTTTATGTTATGTCGAATGGAAGGAGCTCAATGGCCCACTTAGCAATCTGTCCTGTGGCATCGCGGTTGTTTATTATGTCATTCAGTGGTACTTCGGAATCCACCGTGATCGAGCACTCTTGGAAGTAGTGTCGCAGCTTCCGGGATGCCATGAAGACCGCGTATGCTATCTTTTGGTAATGAGGCTACCGGGATTTGCATGGTGTGAGGACAGTGGATACATAGTATACCGGCTTCTGAAGTGGGAATTTGTGTCCGTCCTCCTCTCGCTCGACGACGAGCACTGCGCTCACCACTTGGTGTGTTGCCAATATATATAATAGCATCGGTTCGCAGACGTTCGGCGTGGCCAGGATTGGGTTGCTCGCTAAAAGAGCCTTTATTTCTTCCAATCCGGCCGTTGTTGTATCCGTCCACTCGAAGTGGTTGGTGCATCGGAGAAGGCGATAGAGTGGCAGTGCTTTTTCTCCTAGTCTGGAGATAAAGCGGCTTAAGGCTGCCACACTCCCGGCTAGTTTTTGGACCTGTTTAAGGTTTGTTGGCACAATCAGTTGTGACAAAGCTCGGATTTTGGCTGGGTTTGCTTCAATTCCTCTATTGGAAATGATGAAGCCCAGCAGTTTTCCAGTGGGAACGCCGAAAACACACTTTTTCGGATTAAGCTTAATGTCATATGTACGGAGGTTGTCGAATGTGAGATGCTGATCGTCTATCAACGAATCGACGTGCCTAGTTTTGATGATGATGTCATCCACATATGCTTCAACTGTCTTGCCGATCTGTTTCTCCAGGCATGTTTGAATCATGTGTTGGTAGGTGGCCCCGATGTTTTTTAGCCCGAAGGGCATAGTGTTGAAGCAGAATGCCCATATGGGGTAATGAATACCGTTGCGGCTTGGCCGGACTCCTTCATTTTGGTTTGATGGTATCCGGAGTATGCGTCGAGGAAACACAATGAGTCGTGTCCTGCGGTAGCATCAATAATCTGATCGATGTGAGGGAGGGGGAAAGGATCCTTAGGGCAGGCCTTGTTGAGGTCTTTAAAATCGACGCATAGGCGCCAGTATTTATCCTTCTTTGGCACCATCACCAGGTTTGCTAGCCAGTCCGGATGTTTTATTTCTCTGATGAATCCGGTCTCGATTAACTTGGCTAGTTCCTCCCCCATGGCTTGTCGTTTGGGTTCAGAAAAGCACTGCGGTGTTTGTTTGACCGGTTTATACCCCTTCAGTATGTTGAGGCTGTGTTCGGCCAACCTGCGTGGGATTCCTGGCAATCAGAAGGGTGCCAGGTGAATATGTCCCAGTTCTTGCGCAGGAACTCTCGTAGCGCGGCGTCAACCATTGGGTTGAGTTGTGCCCCGATGGATGCTGTCTTCCTGGGGTCCCTCGGTTGGATTTGAAATTTGACTATTTCATCTGCTGGTTTAAAGGAGGTGGATTTGGGTCGCTTGTCCAGGATTACGTCATCCCTATCCACACTGGAGGGCAGCATGGTTAACTCTTCGGCCGCGAGGGCTTCAGACAGTGCCTCGAGGGCCAGGGATGTGGTTTTGTTTCCAGCACAGAGTGCTATGTACGGATCACTGGCCAGAGTGATGGTACCGTTGGGCCCAGGCATCTTAAGCTTCACGTACCCGTAATGAGGTATAGCTTGGAAGCGTGTGAATGCATCTCGCCACAATAGGGCGTAATATCCGCTGTTGAAAGGGGCCACTTGGAAGGTTATCTCTTCGGACCGATAATTCTCTAGCGTGCCAAATACCACGTCGAGTGTGATTTTCCCCGAACATCGCGCCTCCCGACTGGGAATGATTCCCTGGCAGGTCGTTTTGCTTTGCTCGATGCGGCTCCTGTCTATTTCCATTTTGTTGAGTGTATCCTCGTAGATGAGGTTTAGTCTGCTGCCACCGTCCATGAGCACTTTGGTGAGCCGAAAACCGTCCGCAATTGGATTGAGGACCAAGGCGGCCGGTGCCCGGATTGTCCAGAATTTTGGTTCGTCACTGCCGTTGAAAGTTATGGCCATGTCGTTCCAAGGGTTTATTGTCGTGACTTGGCAGACTTCGGCGAGGTCGCGGAGGGCCCTTTTGTGCCGATTGTTTGAAGCAAAAGTCTCGAAGACCGTCAATATGCTGAGGTCATCGTCTTCCGGGGGGTGTTGCTCTGGGGTATTTTTGGTGAGGATATCCTCGCCGCTCTTGGCCACTTGCCAGAGTATCAAACATGCTCTAAGGCTGTGGGTTGGTATGGTGTCCGGTGCTGTGTGTATTTTGCATGGCCTATCGAGCCATCCCTCCAGAACGGTTCCGCGCCCCGTGATGTGCTTAGATTTCTTTACTGTTGGTACGGGTGCCCTGCGAGGGTGCATCCTTTTTGCCCGGACGAAGGGCTGAGTGGAAACCAGTGGTTCCAGAGAGTTGCCTGAGTTTTCCAGGTGCTTTCCATTGCGCAATACTTTTGTATGATGGTTGCCAAGTCAGTGAAGTGTAATACGCGACGGGGGTTGATGGCGTTGAGGATTCCTACGTCCGTGCAATTATTGCAGAATGCTGAGATTGCGTCTTCGTCGCGGCAATCTTTAATCTTGTCTTTGACAAGGAGGAATCTGCCCCATAAGTGATGTACTGTTTCTTGAGACTGCTGTTGTATGTACATGAGATCGCGTATATCTGGGTGGGTGGGTGGCTTTAAATCCGAACCCTGACCCAATTTGGGATCCGGAGTTTGAGAAATCTCCGAGCTTAATGGTCCGGGCTCCGGGATATCAACTGATATTTCAAGCCCATCATCCGATTCTAAGTTCGGAGGACAGGGCGCATCGTTCCGCGGACAGGTATCCGGCTCTTCGAGCTCAGGAATCTGTACACAGTTCGTCCTTAATATAGAGGAAGAGTCATCGTTTTGCTCCTCCACCACTTCTATCTGATGGGTGATCGGTGGAGATTTGATTTCTCTCTGGTCGGGTTTAAGCCCAATCCAATCATAGTCTGTAGCGACCCCCAAGGCGGCGATGGGATCCAGGAGTTCGTTCAAACATGACAACTCCGTCGGATCCATCTGTTTGGAGTATTCGGAGTCAACACGGAGGCGATTTTCGATGACCCAAGAAGTCGTCATCGGCTTAACGGTCAAGCGGGCGGTCATGGTAAAGCCGCCCAGCCGAAGGGTTTGGCATGAGGCTAGGGCTCCTCCGGAGGTGATACTGTCCTTGATAACAAGGCGAGCCATCAATCATCTTGTCTTCGACGTCACAGTGGAACTCTCAATGAAAGCACCAATGTCGGTGTCAAAACCGGCGGATCTCGGGTAGGGGGTCCCGAACTGTGCGTCTAAGGTCGATGGTAACAGGAGACAGGGACACGATGCTTACCCAGGTTCGGGCCCTATCTATGGAGGTAATACCCTACTTCCTGCTTGATTGATCTTGATGAATATGAGTATTACAAGTGTTGATCTACCATGAGATCGTAATGGCTAAAACCCTAGAAGTCTAGCCTGTATGATTATGATTGTCCCTATGGACTAAGCCCTCCGGTTTATATAGACACAGGAGGGGACTAGGGTTGTACAAAGTCGGTTACAGAGAAAGGAATCTTCATATCCGGACGCCAAGCTTGCCTTCCATGCCAAGGAGAGTCCCATCCGGATATGGGTGGGAGTCTTCGGTCTTCTATCTTCACATCCCATCAGTCCGGCCCACGTCCAACAGGCCGGACGCCCGAGGACCCCTTAGTCCAGGACTCCCTCAGCCACCGCCCCAGGAACCGTTGGCCTCCGAGAGGGGATGGAGCGCCGAGATCCCCACCGCCACCTTCACCGGCGCCTGTGCGGGCTTCCCGGCGATCATCTCCGGTAGCGGCGAGGGGAGGAAGGGAGTGGAATAGGTAGCGGCGGCTGCGGGACCCTGGTCACCCCCCGAGTCGCCCAAAGGGGCGACACGAGGTGCGGGAGGTGGTTGCCTATGTCCCCATAGGGAGTTGCCCTTCATGGATCCGGAGATCGGCATGGGGATTAATTCGCCCGTGTAACTACGCCTTCCTACAATATTCTACGATTCACAGAGTGATGTATCGGTAGCGAAAGATGTATTCTATTGTAAAATTGCAGGTCTGGCCATCCTTATTGTTCTACTAGCTACATTCAAGAGAGAAATCTGCTTGATCCCTCTATGACATTTACACAGTTGCTGCAAAGCCAACAATATCCACCATCACAAGAAGATCAAGGAGAGATGTATGTCTACCATCGTACATGCTTTCATTATGTGGGGCTTTATTTTTTTGCTGACTAAACTAGGTAAATCATTTTTTCCTTATGTACATTCAAATCCAACTCCAAAGATGACTCGTTTACTGGATATATGGATGAATGTGGATAATGGGAGGACGTTGAAGTCTGCAAGCAGACGGTGACAAACGAGGGCAATGAGTAAGTATGTTTATGGAGAGAAGACTTTACTAACATGAACCAGATTATGCGACGTCAGCTGATCTTACAGAGAATGTAATGCTGGTGCAATTGAACATCCAGTAGATGTTGTACATAATGTAGTACCTGAACCTTCCGAGCATTCTGAAGAATCTCGATGTTACTCATCTTTTAACTGTGGTGAGGACGACAAACGGGAAGAAGAGTTTAATTGAGGCGACAGGTAGAGACTCGAACATATTGTTTTTTAACATGTGCCTTCTGAACATTTTGAAGCATCCAAACATTACTCATATTTCAAATGTCATGTTCCTTAACACAAATTACAGGCAGGGGAAAGCTAGTGTCATTGAAGATTCAGTGAGGAAGTTAAGTTTGAATCATTGGAAGAGGTATATCAGTTCTACAACATGTATTCCTGGGTTACTGAGTTCAGTATCAAATGCGGCGGCAATTATACGAATGGTAGGCATGTGGGAACCATGCAAGCATACAAATGCCAGCGTGAGGTAAGATCTCTACCAATCTGATCCAATCCCGATTGTCACCAACACCCAAGTTATAATCCTCCACAGTTTCTTACGGATTGACCGTCCCTTTCTTTGCTTCCTTGTGCTTTGCTTGAATTTCCAACCCCGATTTGTATCTCACCTCTTTTGGATGCCCTTTTGTGATGGAACGGGGTGGGTTCCTGACCTGAATTTGTGTGCTTGCTGTTCCAGACCCTACCTCCGAGTTTTCAGAGGACGGACCCGTGGACGAAGGCACACTTGAGGTGCGGGGGAACCTGTGTAAGGCTTCTTCAGCCTTCCTCTTTTTAATCTCATCAAGCTCTCTTTTCATGGTCTTCCTGTGCTTTTCTGCCACCCTTGCTGTCTCATCACTCTTGCATGCTTCACCTATTAGTTTAGCATAGTTCTTGGTCAATACAACGTTCCTCGCGGAGTGCATGGTTGCCTCTGGTCTGTCATCATGCACAGCCAAAACTGCATTTGATGTTTGTGGCCCCAATGCATCGTCAGCGTCCCAAGTCCATCGCCGTCGTATGAAATGGCGGGGCAATCGCGTGACTGCGTGCATGTCCATTATTTTGAGTATGTGGCAGCACACAATCCCGTCCAGTTCGTATTTGCAGCATTGACAATAGTATTCACCTTCGTTTATTGAGGCCTTCACAAAGTAGTTTCTTCCCTTGTCCGGGTCTTCAGGTTCTGAATCGGACATACCCATGAGAGTACACACCTTGAAGGCCCTATTCAAGAATTCGTCCGATTAACCAGTTAACTTGCCGGTTAATCCCTACTCATAGGGTCACCGAGTAGCCGATAAACCGATAAAGTGTCTGATTAATTGATTAAATGGCTGATTAACTTGCCGATTAGCCTATTAATCCCCTACTCGCCAGCCAACCGAGCAGCTACCAGTTAACGATTTCCTCAACAATGCTTGAAGGTATGTTCGTCAACCTGGTAAGCTGCGTACATGCTGGCACGCTTTATTTCTTCCTAGAATCTGCATGTTTTGTGCTCGTTAAATTCTTATATTATTTTTGTAGCACCTTTTGTTGAGGTAGGTCACAACATAGCAAATGTATTGAAATCAATGATGGCAGAGAAAGCTTTTTTTCACATATTTTTTTTGTATTGTTTGTTTCCACATGGCATCTGCAGACTATTTAGCATGGCAACTGCGGATTATTTAACATGGCAAATGTAGTTTATTTCTCATGGCAACTACAGTTTATGCGTCTAGTGTAATCATGGGCTATTTTTCAAACGATCAGCATGTCAAAAGATGGCAACTACATTGCATTCTACATGGAAACTACTATCTCCATGTTAGTGCAACTGCATCATGCTATTCTCAATGCACATGAGTTCATCTTACATGTGAAATACAGTTTGCAATATACATGGCAATTATACTACATCCCACATGGAAACCACAACACATTCAAAATGGCAGCTACACTTTGTTTCACAACAAGGAGCAGCTAATATTTGTTTTTACAAGTACAAAGTTTTTTATTCTAGTTTTTTCATTTTGTTTTGCATTCATGTGTTCACTACAGATGTCAGCTTCAAACCAGCAGATATGGAAAACATATTTATTTATTTATTTATTTAGCATTTTCAATGTTGAATGTGCCGTGTCATACATGGCAAATAAGACCGTAAGATCATGTTGGAAATATGCCCTAGAGGCAATAATAAATTAGTTATTATTATATTTCCTTGTTCATGATAATCGTTTATTATTCATGCTATAATTGTATTGACCGGAAACAGCAATACATGTGTGGATACATAGACAACACCATGTCCCTAGTAAGCCTCTAGTTGACTAGCTCGTTGATCAATAGATGGTTACGGTTTCCTGACCATGGACATTGGATGTCATTGATAACGGGATCACATCATTAGGAGAATGATGTGATGGACAAGACCCAATCCTAAGCCTAGCACAAAGATCGTGTAGTTCGTATGCTAAAGCTTTTCCAATGTCAAGTATCTCTTCCTTAGACCATGAGAT
>LR880970.1:780839253-780860611 GCA_904067115.1 Aegilops sharonensis
TCTCCCTCTCTCCTTGCTGGATCAAGGCGTGGGAGACGTCACCGGGCTGTACGTGTGTTGAACGCGGAGGTGCCGTCCGTTCGGCACTTGATCATCGGTGATTTGAATCACGACGAGTACGACTCCTTCAACCCCGTTCTCATGAACGCTTCCGCTTAGCGATCTACAAGGGTATGTAGATGCACTCTCCTTCCCCTCGTTGCTGGTTTCTCCATAGATAGATCTTGGTGACACGTAGGAAAATTTTGAATTTCTGCTACGTTCCCCAACAGATCATTCACTTACTTGTTAAATATCCTGTTGGTGTATATCTTGCTCATCTCCCTCTCCATCGGTAAATATGTTAGCAATTTAGGCTGCTTGAGTGCGGTGTTTGCTTCTTGTTGTAGCCCATATCCCAATATTTTCTGTTGCAAAGCTGAATATTGCTCAGCAAACTACAACAATGAGTTGCCAGGGCTCACATAACGCTTCAAAACAGCATTGAACCCCTCGCCTCGTTGCGTATTCTGCAGAAATGGAAAGAAGCACTACATGAAGTAGGCTGGCACCCAGTACATTCGCTTCTCCCACATGCTATTAAGTGTCTCGTTATCTTGGACTTGGTATGTTTCAATCATAGCCGTCTAGCTCCGTTCAAACTCCGCCACCGTCAAGCTGTGGTCCACACACAACTCGATGCCTTGTGTAACTCTGGGCGGTCAGCAAAGAATGGTCCTAGCGTCTCTTCAGCCTTGTTAATTGTTAGGTCATTTCCCATCTTTGTGTTTTGGATGATGATCATAACTCTCTGTTGGTCCAATCGTGTGATATGTGCTTTAGGTTCTCGGTGTTTACGTATGCATCGATTAGTCATTCTCTCTGGAAGGAAAAGATCAAAGACGGTGTTTTTCTACATGTTTATCTTGTTGGACGTAGGAAACCCATACTATTAAGAGGTAATCCACATCAGAAGGCTTTGGGGGAATCATTGCACGTACACATTTCTCTATCCCAGTCTTTCCTTCCGTTCCTCGTTTGAGAGAGAGTTCCCTTCTTTCCATACTGTTGCCGTGGCCCTTCCTTTCAGCGGTTGTACCGCTCACTTGAGCGGTTGTATCGCTGGCCCAGCTGTACCAGCCCAACCACCGCCCCAGGGGTGATACCCTGGGGTTGGACCTCCCAGTATCTTGCCAAGCGGTTGTACCGCTGCCCCTGGCAGTTGTACCGCCACCATGCTTGAAGATCTGGATGTTGCATCCTTGGCGGTTGTACCGGCCAGGTACCGCTCTACAACCGGACTAGCTTCCATTTTGGACCGATACTGGGGTGGTGGTGGCCCGGTTATGCCGGTCGAGCTTCGCAAACCAGTACTCTAAGCGGTTCTACCGCTTAGGACTTAGCCACACCCGGTGCCAGGGCCAGGCAGTAGTTCCGGCGCACTACCGCTCGACCACCGCTCACAGGGGTGACACCCTTCGGATCAAAGCGGTTGTTGAGCGGTAGAGGAGCCGTTGTTCCATTTGAACTTGTTTAACGGTACTACTGTCGGTGTCAAAACCGGCAGATCTCGGGTAGGGGGTCCCGAACTGTGCGTCTAAGGTTGATGGTTGCAGGAGATGGGGGACACGATGTTTACCCAGGTTTGGGCCCTCTCTATGGAGGTAATACCCTACTTCCTGCTTGATTGATCTTGATGAATATGATTATTGCAAGAGTTGATCTACCACGAGATCGTAATGGCTAAACCCTAGAAGTCTAGCCTGTATGACTATGGTAATGAGTATTCGGTCCTATAGACCTAACCCTCCGGTTATTATAGACACCGGAGGGATCTAGGGTTACATGAGGTCGGTTACAGAGAAAGGAATATTCATAGTTGATCGCCAAGCTTGCCTTCCACGCCAAGGAGAATACCATCCGGACACGGGGTGCAGTCTTCGGCCTTCACGTCTTCACAGCCCACCAGTCCGGCCCATGGATAACAGGCCGGACGCCCGAGGACCCCTTAGTCCAGGACTCCCTCAGTAGCCCCCGAACCAGTCTTCAATAACGAGGCGTTCGGCACGCAGATTGTATTCGGCATTGCAAGGTGGGTTCCTTCTCTAAGTAATGTATTGTGTCGTTGATTCAATATCACTCCCCTCGGCTTCCGTGCACTAATAACTTCGACTTCCACGTGTCGAGCGAATGCAGAAGGTCAGGGTATTTTTGCAAATAGCACCCCGTCTAGGCAAGGAAGAGCGTCTATTTAAAGAGATTGGATCTTAGATCCATTCGGCGCCACACGGAGAAAGTCCCCGGAGATCGCCAGGAGAAACCATTCCAACATGGCTATCATTCCCAGCTCCACCTCCCATTCCAGCCCAGAGAAAGGCGAGTGGGAGAAGTGCTCTGTGTCCCACAGTCAATTGGCACTACAAAGAAAATACACTTCCGTGATGATACATGTTTTTCACAGTAGGTCAAGTTTTCTGTCATGCATGTACATCCATGACAAATTTATGACAGAATCAAGATAGTCATACCTGTGCTGTCGTAGAAGTGTTCCATGACATTACCAAAATTATCATCACGGAAGTGTCCACTTCCATGACAATAAATCGCGCGTCACTGAAGTGCTTTCGTCAAGGGTGACCGACACGTGGCATCCACTGTAACGGAACACCGTTAAGCTATCGGGTCCGGTTTTGGATCCGATAACCCGTTAACAGCCCCAGGCAATGGGGATTTTCCACGTGTAAAATCATCATTGGCTGGAGGGAACACGTGTCGGCTCACCATTGGGACAGATGTCATCCACTCATTGGACCCAAAGCGCCTATGATATGTCGACATGTGGCACGGCCCAACAGAGGCCCATTCCTGTGAAAAGGCCAGCCCGTTTGACTTGGTCAAAAGGTGGCGGCCCAGCCCACGGCAAGCCTGTTAACGGCCTATTGCATATAGCCCATTTACAGCCTGCTAACCCAGGGCCGTTTACGGCCTATCCGAATTAGGCCCAGTAGCGTCATCTGGGTTGTCCAATATAATTCCAGCCCGTTTTAACTTCTGGCCCATGTATGGCCCATGACGTATTTCGGCCCATATGAGGCCCTTAGTAACCCTTGGCCCATTAACGACCCGTGGTAAAACTGGCCCGTAATGAACAATGTATCACTTTATACCCATTAACGGCCCATTATACCGTTGGGCCGTTTCCAGCCCATGTTATCTTTCGGCCTTCTCAGGGCCCATTTATTCTTGGGCTCATTTCCAACATTCGTTTACTTATGGCCCGTTACAGGCATTTTCTGCTTGTGGGCCAAATTCAGCCCGTGGATACAGTCGGCCCCTTTGTGGCCCATTAATCTGTTGGGCCATTTTCATAGCATCATCAAATACGGCCGATTAACGACCCATTATGGTCAGCCCATAAAACATACGATTTCCACTCTAGCCTGTTTACGGCCCCTTATACGGCCCGTACAAGGCCCATAGATGAGACGACCTGTAGAAGGCCCATTGACCCGACAGCCCGTAGAAGGCCCATTGACCCGATGGCCCACAGAAGGCCCATTGATCCAATGGCCCATAGAAGGCCAATGGATCCGCTGGCCCATGGAAGGCCCATGGATCCGACAACCGATAGAAGGCCCACGGTTCCGACAGCCCATAGAAGGCCCACGAATCCGACGGCCACAGAAGGCCAGGGATTGTCCGTCCCGTAGATGGCCCATGGAACGTACGACCCGTGGAGGGCCATGGTCACTACAATGTTTGGGTGAGTTGGCCCCCGTTTGAACGATATAGCATATTCAAAGAATTATCCTACTCTATACTATCACCTCTAAAAACATACACTATGCAATAAAGAGACTAAGGCATAGAAACATAGAATAATCCTACACTATACAATTAAGAAATTACAGCCGATTATACCCACTGGGCATTATGGTTCGGCACCAGTGATAATAAAGCATACACAAACAGCAAATTACACACACTGGGCAAATACAGCTCATACATCATGGACGCGCATCAACATAACTTACCATTTGAACTATAATCTCTTCAGAAAATAGGATTGCCGGATTTAGATAGCACAAATTTCAGTCTGCAAAATCTCCAATTCCTTCGTTGTTACCTCAATGTCTTGTTTCATTTTTTGACTCCTGCATCTAATACCTGCATGTCCAGTCTCAGCTTGTTGATTGTACGTTCAGAATCATGTACACGTTGTCTTGCCACCTCTAGTTGATGCTCGAGAACATCAGCACATTCCAATTCCAATCCATAATCATTCGGTAACGGCCATGCCGCACTGCTCGCAGATCTTTGTGTTGATGTCACTTCATCCTTAAATGTTCCTATAAGTACACATGACTAGGGCAAAAATATAGTTACAACAGTGAAGCGAGCAAGACAGACTATTTTGTACATGGCAAAACAGGACTAACAATAATGTTACACGTCATGAAGCATAAGCAGGTGATATTTTAAAAATTATAAAAAGGTAGTCTGTGCAGCCTGCATACAGAAATCTCTCTTAGCTCACCAGAGGAGCATGATGTTGGGGCCCAATTCAAAACACAGACAAGCTACAAATTTAGACAGCATGTTGCATAGAAGTAAGCAAGCAGTTGGCCATTTTGTAGCTCAATTAAAGTCTTAGGGAGCATAATGAACAACAGAGGATTTCATACAAACATACTACAACAAGCAAAACTATGCAATCATTAGCCTAGTATAAACTAGATTGTGAGCCTCATTCAATAATAGTTGGTTAATAGACTTCAAAGCTTCAGGCACACTTCGGTAGAGTAATTAAATGGTAAGGCCTTTAATTATATCAAATAATATTTATACAAGTACCCAACATCAGACATCATTCTTTGGGCATCTCATTAACTGAGGACAAATAAAGCAATTGAAAAGAGCAAATTAACTATGCCTGAAACAAACAATACAGTGACTTACCTTAACAGGTTGAAGAGGCTCAGAGCAGCTCCTACTTCTCTTGCAAGGCTCCTTCCTAACATCTTGTACTTGGAAATCCTCAATCTTATCTTCATTGCACCCCCTCTGCAAGGTGACACAAACTAGTTACTCGTCTCCTTGGAAGATAAATATGCATACTTTCCAGTCTGTGAACACAAAAGGATGAGATTATAACAAAACAACACCACATAATGAAACATGCCGCCTCTCTTGCACTTGCACACAATGAAATGAGCATTTACTATGTCTGCACTATGTAAAAACTAGGCATACCTTCGAACTAGATCTCCAGGTACTCTTGGAGAGCCTACTTTAGTGTATAGCCAAACCTTTATGTCACCTATGAGTTAGAAAAGGCCCCACTACAGCAGCCCTTAGTGTTTAAATCATTGACAAGCTCTGTTAGAGTGTTAGGTCAAGAACAACAAGTAATCAAAGCAAACAGTCCTAGTATGGCTGGCTGATGCAAACAAGCAATTGAACAGATGTGTGAGCAAATCTTACATATCAAGAAAAGAAGCAAAGAAGGAGGCTTAAAGACCATCACTTGACTGACCAGATTTAAGGGGCATTTAAACATCATGTGCAACGTATGAACTAACATAAACATTGCATATTCCAGATTCTACAATGGAATGCACGTGTATTAGGTTATGCCATGTATGATGATGCCTAAATGTACACTATAGCAGGCAGGAGTGATTCATCATTGCACGCACAATTGAATTGCAGGTTAAGGGCCATTTCTATTCCGCCTTTTCAGGGCTTATTGTCAAAATAAGCCATAAAAGATGCAAAGAAGTCATTTTGAGTTATGGGCTTGGGCTTAACTAATTTCGTTTTGGAGGGGGGTGTTTCGGGTATAACCTCACTAAAAATTGAAGGGAAGGGGAATAGTGAAATGACTGTGTTGTCTGCCTATATTACACTCAAAATGCAACTGGTAACGCCCGCGTCGCATCTCACCCTCAACTAAAAACAAACAAGCAAGCGTTCATTGCCCTGCCCACTTGCATCTCCTCACCCCTTTCCCCCTACCTCGATCCCCTGCCTGCAGCACTAGGGTTCCTCCAGCAAGCCGTCGCCACTGGGACCATCTGGCCTGGTGCTCGACGATGCTCTGTCCAGCTAGGCTACATGGCCGGCGGGTAGGGGCAAATCTCCCTGGCTGCTCCTCCCTCTGGTGTCGCCCCTCATTCTCATGGTCTCCAGCAGCTGCTCCACTGTGGTTCGTTCAACGCACTACTCCGGCAGGCGCTGTACAACTACGGCTGATGCCACACTGCGGCAGAAGGCACCTTATTCCCCCTCCCCACCTCCCAGGCCGTGGCCTTGAGGTGCTGTTGAAGGATGAGCTCATCCAACAAGGTGAGGATCTCCTCTGATTTTTTGCGAAATTTTCATTTTGATCCACTATACGATGAATTGCTATGAGCTGCTTCTGCTGCTGCTATATGATGCATTGCTGTGAGCTGCTCCTGCTGCTGCTATATGATGAACTAGTGGAGTGACCCGCGCATTTGCGCGGCTAGATTCGTATATATCTTTATTATTATCGCTTTAGATTAGATTTTAGATAGTCTAGAAAATGCATAATAAAATAGTGGCACTCTGTGAAACCATCTATGCCCAATAAAAGTGTAATAATTTTAATTTGTATAGCTAATGTAAGAAAAGTTTCATGACACATTTACTTTTTAATTTGTACCTTCACAATAGGTAGTAAGAAACTAAACCATGAACACGTCCACATTATGCCTTTTCAAAATATCTTCTAGAGAATATTCAACCTGGTATTTAATTCTGAGATTTGTGTTGTCTATGTTTGTCTTTCTCTAATTGCCTTTCTTGGACGGCCAAGTATTGTTCCATTCAAATCACTTAAGTATCATTCCATATTTTCACGAAAAGTATCGTTCAATATTTTCAACAAAAATGGCATCTTTCGATATAGTTCGTAGCTATATGAGACTTGATATATCATAACAATATTTATTTTTGTTGTCTATAAAACTATGTCTTATACAAATATGATTGAATTTTAAAAATATTTCCATTACAATGTATTACTTTATTGGTACCAGGCAAAACTATATACTTCCACTCTATTAAGAACAAAATTTTGCGTTTTCTTTACCAAAGTCATGTATTGTCTTCTTCAACCTTCTTCACCAACCAGTATATTGTAGTTGTAGCAGAGAGGGGATACTGATATGCTGCTTATTTTATTATTATTTTTCTCTGATAATTTTGAACCAAGATTTAAATCTAGAAATATACATTTCATGACCATGTCTAGTCTTGTTTTATTCCTCGGATAACTCACAACCGATAACTCAATATTAATAGACCTCTATTTTCATTAAGGGATAAAGATACTTAAAGATGGTAAACGTAATTATGCATCGTTCATGTCATTTTTCTGGATACCATCCTTCTTCTCCTTAGTTACCCATACAAATATACGCTCAGGCTCTGTGTGTCCTTCGTGTTCTTCATGTTGCCTTTGTGTTTCTTCCGGTACATGACTCTTGTACCAATTGGGCTGCAACTTTTTGATGCGGATTAGAGCACCATTGTATTCCATGGGAAGTAACGATATATAAATTTTGGTCGTATATACTTTTATAGATCAAATATATTTTAGATAGTTCAATTATAAATCATAGTTGTAAATCTTAAGATAACGAAGCAAATACTTATGTCTACGTGAAAGAACGTGTTGACTTATATGCCTTCTATTTTAATAATATAATATATTTTTATTGTATAATGTAGTTGTATTATTAAAAAATGAATTTATCTATTTATAAATGTTACACAGTGTTCATTCTAAAACATAAAATGTTTTTTTTCCTATTCCGACCTTCATACATTAGACATAAATGTATTATGTGTCCATCCGATAAGAGCTATCTATTTATTGGATGCATGCCTGTGTTTCAACCTTTTAGTTTTTACCACCTAGTTATTTTCTTTTTCTTTTTTTTCCGTCCCCCCTTCTACTTGGTATAGGTACATCCGATCTGAGAATGAAAGGGTGATAGGTGACATTTGAAAACCTGGCGACCGGATTTAAGATTAATCATCAAGTATATATTTGTGTATGAATGCCATACAAAAATGTGTATATATTTTTGAGAAGTGTTGTCATTTTTATTGAGGGAGAGAAGTGTTGTCTACCGCTTGTCTTTTTTAGGGGTGCCGACCTTGGTGTGTGCTCTCTATTAAGATTTAAGAACATGGATTCATGTTGCTAAAAAAAATTCACGGACTGGTGGGTGGCACCGTGGCAAGTCGGCCCATGTGTAAGGTTGATGTGTTTTTTTTTCTTCTATAAGAAATCAAATCGGACTTGATCACATATTTCTTTATTTGCACGTACAACAGGAATTATAAATTTGTACGTGTCCTTTTTTCTACACGTGAACATGGTTTCACTTTTCCATTGTAGATAATTTTTTATAGTTATTATTATTCCATCCAAGATAGATGTACGTGACAGACTTGATATGGGCCAAATAATGCTATACACTATATTGGTATGTAACATAATATCTTTAAATCTGGGCCGTTTATATCTAAAATTGATGGTTAATATAATTTAATCTGTGTGGATGAACATGATTTCTTGTTTGTTTTTAATTTATATGAATAAACATATTTTTTTCCTTTATTTTCAATTTCATATATAAAACTTATTATTTATTCTTCTGGTAAGATAAGAGTTATCAATTGGCTGGATGTTTTTTTAACCTTTTAACGTTTATATGATCTTATTCGCAAAAAAAGATGTTTATATGATCTCAATTTTTTTCAGACAAAACTCGTTTTTGGCGTGTCCCACTATTGTTCGCCAAAGGGTAGGCGGATCTGGAGTGTGAACTGGGCTGATATTAGTGCCAGGTTGGCTCATGTACAGCGTGCTTGCCTATTGCTTTTTCTCTCCGTTTTCTAATTCAAATCGAAACTGATTACGTGATGATGGCATGTAATCTTTGTAGTGTCCGTATCACACACGTTGTGGTTGCACTTTTCCATAACTAAATCATTTACGTGACGACGATCTCCAAAAAAAGGACCTGTACGTGACAGGTATCATATGTTCGAAATAGTACATGTACATAATTGTATTGTAACGCTATATCTTTATATCTGAGCCGCTTATCTCTAAAATTTAATGGTTCTCATAATTTAATCTATGTGGATGAACGTGGTGGCTTATTTGTCTCTTGTTTTAATTATATAATAGATTGTCATGAGCTGCTGCTGCTATATGATGAATTGCTATGAGCTGCTGCTGCTGCTATATGATGAATTGATATGAGCTGCTGCTGCTGCTATATGATGTGTTACTATAAGCTGCTCCTGCTGCTGCTGTATGATGAATTGCTATGAGCTTCTCCTGCTGATGCTATATGATGAATTGCTATGAGCTGCTCCTGCTGCTGCTATATGATGAATTGCTATGAGCTGCTCCTGCTGCTGCTATATGATGAATTGCTATGAGCTGCTCCTGCTGCTGCTATATGATGAATTGCTATGAGCTGCTGCTGGTATATGATGAATTACACACTGCTGTTGCTGCTGCTGTATGATGAGTTGCTATGAGCTGCTGCAGCTATATGATGCTTTCAGGTGGTGCTACTATATGATAATAACCAACCACTTGGACCATCGAATTTCAATAAATAATTGCTCTTCATTTAAATGTGGGTCATGCGTTTTTCGTTTAAATTAGGCAATGGGATCTCTATGGAAAACATTGACCAAAGTAGATTGTGCCAAGTAGATGGTATCTTTGTATTTGCATTTTGAGCAAATAGTGATGGTCTGTTTTCCTATCATATTAATTACTGCACTGGGTTCAATTTGTGATGTTTGCAAGTCAAATTAATTTTCATATGGGCAGCAAAATGAAAAAATATAATGCAATCTAGACTTTTCACTTATCATACCAAAGATAAGCTGAAAACGCAATGAAAAGAACTGGTTGGCTTATTACATGGAGCTTATATTCACAGGTGCTTATTTTCTTAGGATAACTCGTAATAACTGTCACTAAGAAACTTGGCCAATAGAACTGACATACAAATAACATGTCACGATGATTGCAATGGAGGAGTGGCGTACCATAGCACATTGTATAGGCTCACCGATGGCTCTCCTTTTTTGCGATGTTCCATGAAATTGCCACATACATCTTGTACTTTTTCATTGTGTAACCCAATCTGCAAGTTGGCACGGCTAATTTCATACATCTCTACATGATAATACATTGCATATCCCTTGCGCATATTTAAACCACCAATTAATGATTGTGTGCGTAGCATAAACTAGCCATGACTCTGTGTGCTGGACTACCAGGCACTCTAAGGGAGCCTAATGTAGTGTACTGGAATTCCTTCATGCCACCTACGATTTTGTGTGGTGTACTGCCTCTGTTCCTAAATATATGTCTATGTAGAGATTCCAGTATGGACCATATACAGATGTATATAGATGCATTTTCGAGTGTAGATTCACTCATTTTGCTCAGTATGTAGCCTATAGTGGAATCTCTAGAAAGACTTATATTTAGGAACGGAGGTATGAGGTAGTATCATGTATGACATCTACATATCTAATTTAGCAGCCAGTAGTAGAAATCATTGTCTGCACAAAGGGATTAATGGTCGAAAATCCTAGCAAAGCACGCTGGCAGGCACAGAACAATACAAGAGAGAGAGAGAGACACACACTTACAAGATCATAGCAATGCCTCGGTCCAGGATCTTGGTTGGCCAAGCTGTTAGATCCAGAAGAAACATCGTCCTTGTAGTTTTTGCCACCTGCATAACAGGTAACAGCGATCTGTTAGTATATTTGAAGTACATCGGGCTGGTGATGCTGGACGGGTTTAAATGTGACAAGTACCTAGGCCGTGGCGGGTGCTTGGCATCTTGCGAGACGGTGGGAATCAGGTTAGAAACATCAAGGGTGATGAAGCTGCGCTGGCTGTCGGGGTCCGGTAAGGAGATCTAGAACCGTCGAGTAGGGTGTTTGTGGAGCGGCTCCGGTAGGGTGGACTACGGTGTGGGTGAAGCGGATCTGTGGCCGTGGACGAGGGTGTAGTGAAGCTGCTCTGGTGGTTGGGTTAAGGATGCTGTAGACGATGCGGATCTGCGGTCGTGGATGGGGCGTCAGATGCTGCTCCAGTAGGTTGGATGAGGGTGCGAGGAAGCGGATCTGAGGCCGTGGACTTGTGAGTTGGCAAAGTGGCCCCGGTAGGGCTGAAAATGGTATAGGCGAAGCTACTCCGGTGGGGTTGCCGATGTTGCCGGCGAAGCAGCTCCGGTAGGGTTGAGGAAGGTGTCAGCGAAGAGGATCAGAGGCCGTCGACGGGGGCGTCGATGGGGCAGCTCCGCGGGGGTGGGGGGTGGGGGGTGTGGACGAATCGTCTCCGGTGGGGAGTACGAATGAGCCGCTGCAGATGCGCTGCTGTTGACGAGAGTACCAGCGAAGCAGATCCGGCGCCGTGGACAAGGCCGGCACTGAATGGGCTGTGGTATAGTGGTGGATGAGCAGTCTACTTGTTTCTAGGGGAGGTGGGAGGGGTAGATGCGGCCGCAGAAGCAGATCCGGTGAGGTGGACGCCGCTGGTAGTGAATGGGCTTTGGTACGCCGGTGGATGAGCAGTCTAGGGTTTTGAGAGGGGAGGGGAGAAAGGCCGATGAAGTACGGAAGGCGTGATGTGAGATGCTCTGGTGCTTTGGAGTTAGTCGTTTTTGTGGGAGGGGGAGAGGAAATGGGGGTGCCGTGTAGTGGGGGGAACTGGAAGTTACCAAAGCAGCCCCGACCTATTATGTAGTTGAGGGCGATATTGTAACTGTTGGTCTCCGTGCACCAAGGACAAAAGGGGAATTTCGCATGCTAAAGACTAAGGTGGCGGAAATTTTAGAAGGAGGCGGGAGATTTTGCCGCCCGCGGGATCGTTCTATCCAGTTTCAACTAATTTTGGACCGTGCTAGAGGGAAGGTCATGGGAGACTATGTACACGGGGCACGCGTCAGCATTTAATAACTGGCGTGTCCACCCCAGAAAAAAGACAATAACTCGGGATGATGCGCCGATAACTTGGATGTTGACACGGGCGCGGCCAATCGTATGGGTGTAGTGGCGCGTTCACAAAAAAGGGATCAAACGCGCAGCTTATGTATTTCTCGTGTAAATAGATAATTTAGTGCAATTGGTTATTTACTTTAAACATAATGCATTGACGTGTTAGTGTAGAGGCGCACAAAAAGAAATGGATATTGTAGTCCGCTACTTAAAAGTGTTACCTCATATTATTACATAGCCTCCATTTCATAAATTTCGTACCCGTTGAATTCATATATGAATATTACATATATTACTTCATAATAGAACCTTATATCATCCAAGACTAATGATTTTGAATGCAAGAGTAACAATGGTGCATGTACATGATAGCTACATTGGTTGTTTGAAGAAACATCACTGTAACTTTGGCATGCACAACTGAAAAGGTTTATTTAAATAGAAAAAAATGTGATATGTGAGTGTCCAATCTTTATAGCGTTGAATCGATATTGTACCTTTGGCCACGATACGAAGTAGATATTGATTTATGTTCAAGCGATGCACGTCCACGATCGCTAGATAGTGATACGTGAATGAATTGTGCTATCTCTCTCACACGCATACATATCTCATTTCCATGTGGTCATCGGAATCACACACGCGCACTTCATGTATTTCTCTCCCTCCGTCAAGGTTAGAATTCGTCTTTCTACCCCGTCCTACAAGTCTCTCACACAGAAACACACACGCTCTCTCTGTCGAACATGCCCACCCCTTTAATTCCGCCCACCACAGCCACTAATGTCTCAAAGTATAATAATGTCTCTCGCACATATGCCTAAGGTTAACTCGAGTTTCGGAACCATATGAATACATACAATGGGATTCCAATAGAGCACCTTTTGTTTTGAGATTTCGCTCTCTCTCTCCCACACATTGTTTCTCGCTTCATTTTTTCTGGCACTTGCATGCACACAATTTTGTTTATCTTCGTGATGCTTTAATTATGCCTCACACCAATGTTATCTACCTATCCCCTAATATAGCTAGATATGTGTCACACAAACTCCTCCCTACTAGCAAGATGCCCATGTGTTGCACCGAACATCAAGATGCATTTGTATGAGTAGTTTATCTTGTGGGAGAAAAGGATGAATGAGGGAATGCCTTATTTGCAAATGCGGAGAGGGGTGTGGGTATCTTTTTGGAAAATTGCCACAGTTTCCTTCCTATCCGTCGGGTATAAATCGGATGGCCTATATTGCAGGATGGCAGGAACACCATCATCACCAACTCTGTTTTTTATAAGAGTAGGGATATGTAAGTGTCACTACCCCCCCCCCCCCCCGACACACACACCCACGCCCACACAACCACACACACACACTTCCCAACACCGAAGGAGTAGGGTGACACCTCGATCTTGATACTAATCTATCGAGTAGCTTCTCTCCCAAACACACACACACACTTCCCAACACCGAAGGAGTAGGGTGACACCTCGATCTTGATACTAATCTATCGAGTAGCTTCTCTCCCAAACACACACACACACTTCCCAACACCGAAGGAGTAGGGTGACACCTCGATCTTGATACTAATCTATCGAGTAGCTTCTCTCCCAAACACACACACACACTTCCCAACACCGAAGGAGTAGGGTGACACCTCGATCTTGATACTAATCTATCGAGTAGCTTCTCTCCCAAACACACACACACACTTCCCAACACCGAAGGAGTAGGGTGACACCTCGATCTTGATACTAATCTATCGAGTAGCTTCTCTCCCAAACACACACACACACTTCCCAACACCGAAGGAGTAGGGTGACACCTCGATCTTGATACTAATCTATCGAGTAGCTTCTCTCCCAAACACACACACACACTTCCCAACACCGAAGGAGTAGGGTGACACCTCGATCTTGATACTAATCTATCGAGTAGCTTCTCTCCCAAACACACACACACACTTCCCAACACCGAAGGAGTAGGGTGACACCTCGATCTTGATACTAATCTATCGAGTAGCTTCTCTCCCAAACACACACACACACTTCCCAACACCGAAGGAGTAGGGTGACACCTCGATCTTGATACTAATCTATCGAGTAGCTTCTCTCCCAAACACACACACACACTTCCCAACACCGAAGGAGTAGGGTGACACCTCGATCTTGATACTAATCTATCGAGTAGCTTCTCTCCCAAACACACACACACACACTACCCGACACCGAAGGAGTAGGGCGGCACCTCGATTTTGATAGTAATCTATCTACTCCCTTTTCAAACACACACACACACACACACACACACTCTCTCTCTCTCTCTCTCTCTCTCTAGTTGTGCCTCTGTGCCTACCGTGCACACTCTCGATACGTCTTTCTCTCCCTCCCCCTCCCCCCCACTCCAACAATGACAGTAGAAGAGTGACAACTCAATCTGATTGTAATCTGTCAATTGGTTTCTCTCTCGAACATTGTGTCTCTGTGACTCACTCAGTAGCCCCCTTGATATGTAGACTTCTCACGCGCGCACAACTGTAGTGACGATGACGAACCCAGTGTGCCTCATTTTTACCGGCCTCATGTGATAGTTTTCACCCTGTTTTCTGTTAATTAACAAGGCAACCTTTTCTTTGTTACTACTTGTGAATCCGAAATCATTCTGGACAGACATAAAATATATCACTTCAACCCAATTAACGCAGTAACTATTTTAAAAGAAACTAGCTAGATGCCCGTGCGTTGCACAGAACATCAAGATGCATTTGTATGAGTAGTTTATCTTGTGAGAGAAAAGGATGAATGAGGGAAGGCCGTATTTGCGAACGTGGAGAGGGGTGTGGGTATATTTTTTGCAAAATTGCCATAGTTTTCTTCCTATCCGTTAGATATAAATCCGACGGCCTATATTGCAGGATGACACGCACACCATCATCACCAACTCTATTTTCTACTCCCTCTGTTCCTAAATATTTGTCTTCTTAGAGATTTCAACAAGTGACTACATATGGAGCAAAATGGGTGAATCTACACAATAAAATATGTCTACATACACATCCGTATGTGGTAGTCCATTTGAAATCTGAAAAAGACAAATATTTAGGAACGGATGGAGTATAAGAGTAGACATGGAGATATATCAGCAGCATGGTCTACAACAAAAATGTGATGGACTGGTTAGCACAGGATGCTCTCAACGCGATGACATGAGTTCGAATTCTGTCTTTAACTTTAGATTTTTATATTATATATTACTTATTTAATATATATACTTCTTGTGCTACTGTACTCATAGTGGAGCCCACAGAGTACTTAGAATACAAGATTAAGGATGGACTTGTTTCTTTTTAACTTCATGTACGAAGCTGTAGCCACCCTGCAAGTCACGTGTACACTGTACATGCAATTAACTTTTTATAGAGGGACAATCATACACGCAATTAACTCAAATGGATTGGATGTAACTCTATTATTTCCAGCATAAGAGCATCTCCAACGGCAGCCGGCAAATTTCCTCCCGTTTCCTTCCGCGGAGGACGACATCAAATGCCAGCGGCATACATTTTCACAACTCTAACCAACCAGATGAAATTCGTGCAAATAGGGAATGATTTCATATAAGCATGAAGTATTTCGTATAAAAAGACGGATCTTCATATAAACATGATGTATTTCATTACATTTACATGAACTAAGTGGTGCCAATCCGGCTATCTTGGTATAATTAATACTCCCTCCGCCCGGAAGTACTTGTCCTAGAAATGGATGTATCTAGACTTATTTTAGTTATAGATACATACAATTTATCCATTTTTAGAACAAAAATTTCCCGCCAGCTGGAGAGGGAGTACATAATCTAAATGGCCGCCCGCGAATCCCTTTGTCTTCCTCATGTCCGGCAGACACTTTGCGGGGTCGACGAAGGTCCTCGGAAGAGACGAAGAAGCAAAGAAACCACCTGAATGCGCAGTCGTCGCCTCGGCGCTGGCCTTCATGGGACCCAAGTGGCGGCGGCCTCCCGTCTTCTACTTCTCCTTGATGATCGCGGCGGACACGGAGAAGCTGGCCACCGACTCGTCGTACTCCACGCACCCGGCTTCTGTCTCTGCCTGCATGGCGCTGCCGCAGGCACGGGAGGCGCGCCCACAGACACAGGAGGCGCGATACGATGTGGCAGCGACGACGCCCGTACCGGTGTGCTCATCGCCGTGCCGGCGCGGAGCAACTCGCCACTCCTCATCGAGATGAACTGGAGCGGCGAGTTGCTGAATCACGCGCCTGCTCGGGGCGGCAACTGACTCCGTCGGGCCAAGCGAGGTTGGTGAAGCACCGAGCGGCCTTGCCCGTATCCGGAGGGCTCGGCGGGCCACCCAGCCGGGCAATATGCCAAAGAACGGCTCCCTGGAAGCCATCGGAAGAGTGGAGAAAATAGTGAAGGCGGAGATGGGGGAGCGGCGGAGGGGTGCGATTCTTGCCCGTTGTCTGTCTGGTCTCGTGTAAATAGAGGGCAGATGGTAGGAGCTTGGCCGGCGTCTGGCCTCGTTTAAACTGAGGGCGGATGGGAGGAGCTCGGCCGGTGTTGCGTTTAATTCTGGCCCGCTCATGAACGGACGTGTGGCCGGAGTAGGTTTCTCGGTTTGCATGCGGGTTTAACGGAGGGGTTTGATGGAGGAGGAGGCGTGTTCAGCCGCGCGTGCAGCGGGCGGCGCAGTACTATCCGATTTGACAGCGGGCGGTGCAGTTCCCGATACGGCTTTAATGCAGACGAGCGAGGGAGTAGCGGTTCCCGAAATGTTGAACGGCCAATGCATCCTCCTTCAATTAATGCATGAGGGAAGTAATGGGAGGAGGGCCGGGAAAAGAGGCTGCACGATGTGAATGCAACGCAGTTTGCCCTCTTATAAAGGCGCCGCTCCATTCCAATGCATCTCCACATCGTACGCACCTAAGCATTTGCCTAAGCACCTACACTAAGCGCAAAAGAGCTCACTCCAGACCCATGGCGGCGATGCCGCGAGCGGCCAGCGGCTGTGCCTGATGGTCCACGATGTCGGCCTGCGGCATGGTGCTGAGGATCGTCTCCAGACGGTTTTGGAGACTGGCTGGTGGATGGCCACTGTCGACGCCAACTACGACTCTCAGTTGGACCAGATGATCGTTGCCACCACCAACAAGTTCACCATCCTCAAGAAGCTCGCGGACGACATGGCCGTACTCCTCCAGCCCGTGCGCCCAGGCTCCTCATTGCCTGCCACCCTAATCGGCCTCCATGGTCGGAACCTCTTTCAAGCACTGGTGGCCCTACGACTGCCCGCCGACGCCACGAAGAATGTCCACCTGGAGGTCGTGCTCGCCGCGAGGCGCCTCGCCCTGCAAGAATTCATTTACCTACACATCCACGTGTACGAGCAAATCGTGTACATAGGTATCTACAAGGCCTGTGAGGACGCTACGATGTTGGCCTTCCTCAACCGGCTGGAAGCCTTGGATGCCTTTGCTGAGAAGCACCTCGACCTCGCCACAAAAGCCGCAACTCCTTAGCCGCCGGTTGGTGGCCCGACGCACTAAGTTGAGGAGGAGGAGGTCGTACGTTGATGGATGCATCTTTCTTCTTGCCTTCTGTAACCACCACTGCGATCGCATCATCATCGTGGCCTTAATTCTTTTTGTGGTGTTGCATTCTCGTTCCAGTCAATACCGACATGTGCGATCCCTTTGCTTAATTATATGCATCACTGTAACTAGTACTCCATCCGTCAATTGATAAGTTGTGCTTACCTTTTCCATCAACTTCGTGCAACGCGCGGGCATCTTGCTAGAAACACTAGAACATGTCAGACCGCGTGTGACCAAACCGACGATGCGCCAACCTAGCTACTACGTACCCTGCTTATCTGGCGAAAATAGCCCCGCCCTAGCGTTTCCAATCTTTATTTCTATCTATCGATCGTGCCAAGGAGCAGAACCAAAATGTTACAATTTATACATGTTTCTCTACTCCTACTCCTATAAAAGACTCAGTTGGTGATGGTGGTGTGTCTGCCATCCGTCATTTCTGACCATTAGATCTGCATCTAATGGTTGTGAGATAAGTTGTGGCATTTTTGCAACAATAGCCCACTTCTCTGCTCCAATTTGCAGAAAACCCCTTATTATCTTGAAAGCAACCACATCCCTCCCTCACCTCATCAAAACATCCTGAGAAATATATACTCCTACAAAAGACTCAGTTGGTGATGGTGGTGTGTCTACCATCCGTCGTTTCTGACCATTAGATCTGCATCTAATGATTGTGAGGTAAGTTGTGGCATTTTTGCAACAATAGCCCACTTCTCTGCTCCAATTTGCATAAAACCCCTTATTAACTTGAAAGCAACGCACGGGCACATTGCTAGTAAAAGGAAAAAGGCCTGCCGCATTCGCGTCACACTCCCCCCCACACGCCCGGGAATCGGGAGTACTCCACGACCCGTCCGGCAGGACACATAGCTTAGGGAAGGCGTGTTGCCTAGCATTTTCACATTCATGTGGGACCGCCGTTGAGCAAACCGACTATTGGCAAACCGCACCCTGCCCGCCGCCGGGTTGGAAAACAGAAACGAGGGGAAGATCTAGCTGTAGCACGGAAGCCAAGAAATTTAGTGTCAGATGGGGCTCGTTGATATAGTAGGAGCATTCCGTACTACTCTGCTCCTACCAGTACCGAGTTTGTACTATACAACTAGTACTACCACTATACAACTAGTAGGTACGTGCACGGCACAACATCGTAGGAACAAAAAATGGGAAGATCTTGTTTTGGGTGATTTATCTTTTTTTCTGTCAATGTAGTATGAATAATAAGATGTGGGGCACCCATGAAGCTTATGTGGCTTGGTTGCATGGCTAAGAAAGGTTAGAGAAAAATAAATAGATAATGTGTTTAGAGTGCAACAGATATACTTTGGATCCATTGCAACGGGCCGGCACATCTATATCTATACCCTCTATATAGTGTGTGAATAACTTTGAAAGTTGGTCGTTGGATGAAGCCAATCCGACGGTACAAAGAAGGCAAATCCAAGCACTACTGGTCGTTGGATATCATCTACATTCCACCAGATTCTGCCACATGTAGAATCTAGAATACTCCATGGTTGAACTTCATTCATGACTAACTTTGCCACAACTAAGCTTAGGGAAAGTGTGTATGAAACAAAAAATGTGGCTAAAAAAATGGCCACCACAAGTGTGGCAAGATTTGGCAAGAAGTTGAGTCTATGACATGTGGACCATGTAGCTAGAAAAGTGTGGCAAGCCACAAATGTAGCAATGAACCAAACACATGCCTGGTGTGTTTGGTAGGGTGTATGAAGGGTGCATGATCCCAAGAGTTACCTTCTCGACCCATTTTTGGGTGTTTGGTAGAGTGTATGGAGGGTGCATGAGTCCACACTAGATTAGCACAAATACACTAAAAGCATGCATGAAGAGAGCATACATGAACAGGGGTGTTGAGTTGAGCATGCATGAAGAGGGAACAACTATGCTGAGACGAGAACGCAACCAAACACACTTGTGGCACGCCTAAGCTTAGGCGTGGCAACCTTAGGCTGCAAACCAAACCATAACTTTGAAAGTTGGTCGTTGGATGAAGCCAATCCGACGGTACAAAGATGGCAAATTCGAGCACTACTGGCCGTTGGATATCATCTACATTCCACCAGATTCTACCACATGTAATATCTAGAAGACTCCATGGTTGAACTTCATTCATGACTAACTTTGCCACAATTAAGCTTAAGCAAAGTGTGTCTGCCACAAAAAATGTGGCTAACAAAATGGCCACCACAAGTGTGGCAAGATTTGGCAAGAAGTTGAGTCTATGACATGTGGACCATGTAGCTAGAAAAGTGTGGCAAGCCACAAGTGTAGCAATGAACCAAACACATGCCGGCACGCCTAAGCTTAGGCGTGGCAACCTTAGGCTACAAACCAAACAATAACTTTGAAAGTTGGTCGCTGGATGAAGCCAATCCGACGGTACAAAGATGGCAAATCTGAGCACTACTGGCCGTTGGATATCACATACATCCCACCTGATTTTGCCACATGTAGAATCTAGAAGACTCCACATGTAGAAGCATAATGCACAAACCACCAGAATCTCATGCGTGTAATGCACGTGTACCTTACTAGTAGTTGGTAGTAGTAAGAAACAAATTCCGAGTTTGGCACGAGCTCGTACTGCGGGAGCACCACAACGACTGCCGCAGGAGTTACATTTCCCTCTCGGAGCCCACGGGACTGAACTTCAGTGGCTTAGTGCCCAGCCTATGAGTCAATGACATGCAGACCTTAAATGCGGCTGGCCCACACGTCATTCTCATGGTGGTGGTGTTGTTCGCGACTCACGCGTTCGAGATGAACCGGCCGATGGTGGCATGGCCGTGGCGAGGGTGCCACAGCTGGGCGTCGGGACGTTACGAGGCGTAGATGGCCACACTGGTGGGTACTACCTGTAGTACAGAAGTACTCCAGCTGAGGATTGATGGCCGGGACGAAATGTTTCACAGCCGCTGGATGAAAATTCGATGGTGCGGGACATGTGGTGTCATGGTTTCGTGCGGTGTCGTGGGAATCGCGTGTGGCTGTGGTAGTAACTTGATGCTCACCGCATTTAAGGTGGCCCACATGTCAAGCACACAAAGGCAGATGGGCGATGTGGCCGAGAGGGGTGAGGCGCACGTCAGGGGATGTGGTGCCGTGGGTTGGAGCGGCATCGTGGGAATCGCGAGTGGCAGTGGATGAAACGTGATGGTCGCCGTAGTTGAACTTCCATGGACAATTTGTCATGTCTACGGACACATGCATTGCATACCGATCACTAGAAGGGGTAGTAGAGAAAGCTAGGCGGATAAATAGTTCCTTATAGTCAAGCAGACCCATGATACTACTTGTTCCAAAGACAACCACACCATCGAAATATCCATCTATATCAATATACATACAGAGGGAATATTTTTTTACAAGAGAGGAAATAGTTCATCCATCCATAATGCCCTGCTACTGGTGCAGCATCTTCTTCTTCTTCTCCTTCTTCTTCTCCTTCTTCTTCTCCTCCTTCTCCTCCTTCTTCTCCTCCTTCTTCTCCTCCTCCTTCTCCTCCTTCTTCTTCTGCTCCTTCTTCTGCTCCTTCTTCTGCTCCTTCTTCTTCTCCTCCTCCTTCTTCTTTTGCTCCTTCTTCTTCTCCTCCTCCTTCTTCTTCTGCTCCTTCTTCTTCTTCTCCTCCTTCTTCTGCTCCTTCTTCTTGTGCTCCTTCATCTT
>LR880970.1:780864248-780878738 GCA_904067115.1 Aegilops sharonensis
GTGGAAGGCAAGCTTGGCAATACGGATATGTAGATCTCCTCCCTTGTAACCGGCTCTGTGTAACCCTAGCCCCTTCCGGTGTCTATATAAACCGGAGGGTTTAGTCCGTAGGACAACAACAATCATACCATAGGCTAGCTTCTAGGGTTTAGCCTCTATGATCTCGTGGTAGATCAACTCTTGTAATACTCATATTCATCAAGATCAATCAAGCAGGAAGTAGGGTATTATCTCCATCGAGAGGGCCCGAACCTGGGTAAACATCGTGTCCCCCGCCTCCTGTTACCATCCGCCTTAGATGCACAGTTCGGGACCCCCTACCCGAGATCCGTCGGTTTTGACATCGACATTGGTGCTTTCATTGAGTGTTCCACTATGCCGTCACCGTGAGGCTCGATGGCTCCTTCGATCATCGGTAATGATGCGGTCCAGGGTGAGGATTTCCTCCTCGGACAGATCTTCGTATTCGGCGGCTTCGTAGTACGGGCCAACTCGCTTGGCCATCTGGAGCAGATCGAGAGCTACGCCCCTGGCCACCAGGTCAGGTTCGGAAACTTGAACTACACGGCCGACATCCGCGGAGACTTGATCTTCGACGGATTCGAGCCCATGCCAGGTCCGCCGCACGATCACGACAAGCATGATTTAGCTCTGCCGTCGGACAGTGTTCGGGAAATATCACCGACAACTACTCCGGCCCTCAATCCGGAGCAAATCGCGCCATCCGAAGATGGGTGGATAGACCCTACCATGGAGGCCCCACTCTCAGTGGCGATAGAGCCGGATACTGACTTCACCCCTTACGAGAGCCTTCTTGCCGAACTACTGGATTCGTCCCCGGCCACGGACTCCGAGCCGCCTGCACCCGTTGTCAGTGTCAAAACCGGCGGATCTCGGGTTGGGGGTCCCGATCTGTGCGTCAAGGCTGATGGTAACAAGAAGTAAGGGACATGGGTGTTTACCCAGGTTCGGGCCCTCTCGATGGAGGTATAACCCTACTTCCTGCTTGATTAATATTGATGATATGGGTAGTACAAGGGTAGATCTACCACGAGATCGTGGAGGCTAAACCCTAAGAGCTAGCCTATGATGGTATGAATGTAATTGGGATCGGCCTTCTAAGGACCAACCTCTCCGGTTTATATAGGCACCGGAGAGGGCTAGGGTTTACATGGAGTCGGTTACAAGGAAGGAAATATAATATCCGGATCGCCAAGCTTGCCTTCCACGCCAAGGAAGGTCCCATCCGGACACGGGCCGAAGTCTTGAGTCTTGTATCTTCACGCTTCAATAGTCCGGACGTTGTACACAGTCCTGCTGTCCGGATACCCCCTAATCCAGGACTCCCTCAGTAGCCCCTGAACCAGGCTTCAATGACGACGAGTCCGGCGTGCAGTCTTGTCTTCGGCATTGCAGGGCGGGTTCCTTCTCCGAATACTCCAAAGTGCTTGTTACGGCGAATAGTGTCCGGCCTCCAATCAATGTTGTGCTCCTCGGCTTCGGTGCCTAGTAATGACCATCTCCACGTGTCGAGCGAATTCGAGGAGTCGAGGCATTTTTGCATTTGCCACCCTCGATTCTCCGGGCGAACCATCTATTTGAAGGGACGGGGACTCTCAGATCCAAACCTCACTCTCCCTCCCAGAGCCAGCATCCAACAGAGCGCTTTACAAAAAGTCATTCCAACATGGCCGGCCGTCGCAGCTCTTCTGCTTGCCCTTCTCTTTCCAAGTCGGGGGATTGGGGAGAGTGTTCAGTTCCTCATAGCTGCTTGACAAAGTTACAAACCCAAGGGTTTCTCCCACCGGCGTTCATGGTCTCCGTCCGAACTGGAATAGCCAGTTATGACGGAGGAGACCAGGCTGAGGGATCTCCTAACCCATTTCCGGAGGCTCGTATATGTCTGATCCCTCATCTGCTAAGGGGCGTTGGGTTCCCTATCCACCCGTTTCTTCGCGGGCTCCTGGAGTTCTACTGCCTCCAGTTACACGATCTTACCCCTGGCTCTATTCTGCACATAGCGGGGTATGTTGCCCTGTGCGAGCTGTTTCTAGGCTGCAAACCACACTTCGGATTATGGCGGAAGCCGTTCTGCCTCGTCCCCCGCACCCAGGGGGAGTCCCTATGTCAAGTGGGCGGGGCCGAAGTATGGCGCATTGCCGAGACCGGATACCTATCCGGCACTCCTAAGAAGGCACCAGAAAACTGGCCTTCAGAGTGGTTTTATATAAATGACGTCCCCCTTCCGGATCCAGTCCGGGCAGGTCTCCGCGAGTTCAGCAATGCCCCGCCGAGGGCACACCTAAGCTGGCGCCCCTAGGGTCCTCAAGAAGAGGACACGAGGGAAATATTCCTCCTGATGGACAGGATAAAGTTACTGGCCAAATCCGGACTGACGATAGTTGAGGTTATGGCGATATGCATAAGACGGGGAGTGCAATCGCTCCAATATCGGGCGAAGCCCATGTGGCATTTCAACAGGGAAGACGACGCCTCCTGCTACGGCCGTAAAGGTCCAGACTCCGCTGCCGCTCTGGCAAGGATATTGTTCGATCTGTACAAAGGGGAAGAGGAGGAATTCCTTCGCATACAAACGCGGGAAGGATTCTCCATGTACAACCCCCCAGCGTGGGTAAATTGCCATTCTTTTTCCCCACTTCGCTCTAGCGTTCTTCTGCTAAGATTACTTGCATGAATGCTTCTGGGCGGGAATTAAGGAGGGCCGTAGAAGGAATCTTCAGCCCCTCCCCGCAACCAGAGGACCCTGGAAGGGCCCTAGATCCAGGACTTAAAGTGGATCCGAATATCACAGTGGAGCTTGTCAACGGGGTATTTTATCAGGCGAGCTGGGATGGCGCCCTAGTGGCCATTATGGCCGACTACCCTGGACTGCTCCCCTCTTCATGTGTAAGCCGAACTAGAAAGCCCTGTCCTTCGAAGAGGACTCCCCCGAGGTGTTATAATTTACCCTTGAGGCGTCATTCTATTTGCAGAAACGACGGCCGGAGCAAGGGGCCGAGCCCCTAGGGACTCGTCAACCACGGGCGTCCAGATCGGGCAGGCTCAAGAGGAAGGCGTTGAGGGTTGACACACCGCTACAGAGGTAAAACAATAACCTGTCCTGTAATTATAGAATTTAAAATATGACAGCGCCCTTCGTGTCTGGCAGGAAGAAGAATAACCGGACCATATCCGGAGACCCTACCAATCACGCCTCCACCAGCCGGATTGCGGAACCGGCTTCAGGGGTGGAGGCGGATGCGGGGCCACCGCCGCATTGCTCTCCGACAGAGAGTGCACACCTGCTCTCAGCCATGAATTCCGAAGTAGAGATCGCCATGAATCACAGGCGCCGACGGGCCGTACTTCGGAACAACATCTTTTCCAAAGAGGCGTTTAATGCATTCAATTCGGCGGACGCGTACGTCCAAGCTACTCGGGGCGGGCTTGCCCAAGCGACAAACCAATATACCAAAGACATACGGGTGAGGAATTTTGATAAGTATGTATAGCAGTAGCCCCTGAGACTTGAAACGGTTGAAACAACAGTTTTAAGGATCAATTTATGTACAGGTCCTTGTAGAGAAGAACGAGCAATTGTTTCGGGAGCTGGAGGACTGCAAGGCCGAACTGAGGGCCGCAGTTGCCGAGTTAGAGGAACCCCAAAGGCCCTCATCTGGTAACAATTATCACAATTGTGCGAAGATGCACCAGTTAGTAAATGGATAATACGACAAGTCTAACAGAAAATTCTGCAGACAATCCCGGGGTGAATCCGGAGGGCGTAGGAGAGGATGCATCGCATCTCAAAAAGCAGCTAGAGGCTGGCGAGTGCGTTCTTACGCGAGTTAGGCGGGAGAAGAACGATCTTCAAGATGCCAAAGTCTAGCTGGACGTGGAGTTAAAAGATCTCTGTGCTCAGCTGGCAGACTCCATGAAGGAGAACAAGAGGCTTCGACGCGGCATTTACAGTAAGTGCCTAGACGAACTGTTGTACAGTTCGGCGAGGAAGTATATTGAAAGAATTTTGCTTGCAGGAATGTTAACAGGTTGCCCTGAAGAGGAGATGCCCTCATCTGCAAATGATTTACTGCAAGATCTTTCGTGACTGCACGAGCGAGCTTGGCAAGTGATGCAGGGTGTTGCTCAGGCTTTGTGGCCATCAAGCCTACTGCCTAATGGCATGGGGGAACTTGCGGACCTGCTTCAAGGGGCCCGGCGGCGCTTCTGTCTATGGAAGATATCAGCATGCCGGCAAGGAGCAAGAGAAGCCTGGGCAATGGTGAAGACACGCTACACCAAGCTGGACCCGAACCATATGGCCGAAGTGGGACCGGCGGGGCCCGATGGGCAAGAAATTCCCATTAGTCTGGTGTATGACCAGGTAGCGTTAGCTGCTAAGTATTCACAACAGGATTGTAAGCTAGATAGCCGTTTGGCAGTATAGAAGAGGAATGTAATCAGTCCAAATAACTGTGTAATTTAATGGGCGTGATTAGCCCCTAGCCGGATTAAAATCATTTGTCATGGCGGACCTTTTCGCTTCAGCCCCCGGATCCTATAGTCTGGGGTGTGTCCGAATACTCGCTCAGCTATACAAAACCGGGGTATGCGTGGAAACAAGGTGTAGGGGTCATAAGTGCTTGAACAGACAACTACCCAACTAGTTATGTTATATTACATGGATAGTAAGAAACATCTTCCAGAGAGAATAGTTCCGTTAGGGGTTCCTTTCCCTGGGTACGCATGCGGCGATGCGCATGTCCGGACTGCGAGCGATGGCGCAGGATACAAGACTTCTGGGGATTTATGTTATGATAAACGAATACATCTTTCATTCACCGACCGAATATTCTCGTAAGGAAGCTAGCTTTCGGCTTCACCCAGTCTGAGGTACACATCCGGCTGAACCGGCAGTAACTATCGCAGAGGTGCTCCCCTTATGCCCTAGCCGAATTAACGGGAACGTAGAGCATAAACACAAGAGCCAGGCAACCCAGCTTGGCAACATCTTAAGTTATATCGATGCATATAATGGTGAAGAGAAGGCACACATGGAAAAAGAATGCATATGTGACGGGCAAAAAGCCATGTGAGTAATCATTTTTAGCTTCCGTATGGGAAGCCCCCAGGTATTGCTTACACACTTAGTGCGGCCAGAGTGATCCGGAAATCCGCACTGTATTGAATACTTTGTGTGAAGAGAGAAAAAGGTCGAGAAAGGAAAAGAGGATGGGGCATAATTAAAAGGGAGGGGTTAGGAGACGAACACTGTGTTCGGCGCTAGGCGTAGAATCTCCGTAGTCTTGTCGCGTTCCATGGGTTCGGCTCGAGTCTGTTATTGGATGCATTACGTAAGTGGTACGCTCCTCCGGTGAGAAATTTTTCAATGACGAAGGGACCCTCCCACTTGGGTTTGAGTTTGTCCTTCTTCTTCTTCGGTAGTCGTAGAACGAGCTCGCCAATATTGTAAGTTTTGCCCCGCACTTCTCTGCTTTGGTATCGTCGACCCTGCTGCTAATAGAGTGCGGAACGGGCTTATGCGACGTCGCACTCCTCCTCCAAGGCATCCAAATTATCCTGCCGATCAAACTCGGCTTCCTTCTCTTCGTACATGCGTACGCGTGGCGAATCATGTATTATGTCGCAAGGTAATACTGCTTCCGCGCCGTACACCATAAAAAATGGTGTGTATCCAGTGGTGAGATTTGGCGTGGTCCGCAGCCCCCAGAGTACGGAGTCGACCTCCTCCACCCAATGCATATCCGACTCTGTCAAGGATCGCACTAGCCTGGGTTTGATGCCGCTCATAATGAGACCATTTGCCCGCTCTACCTGGCCGTTAGTTTGTGGATGGTAGACGGAAGCGTAATCGAGCTTGATGCCCATTTTTGCGCACCAAGTTTTCACTTCGTCGGCTGTAAAATTTGAGCCATTATCAGTGATGATGCTGTGGGGGACACCGTATCGGTGTACGACCCCGGATATGAAGTCTATTAATGGTCCGGATTCAGCCGTTTTGACTGGTTTAGCTTCTATCCATTTGGTGAATTTGTCCACCATGACCAATAAGTATTTCTTCTTATGGCTTCCCCCTTTAAGAGGTCCGACCATATCCAGCCCCCAGACCGCAAAGGGCCAAGTTATGGGGATTGTTTGGAGTGCGGTAGGGGGCATGTGACTCTGATTGGCAAAGAGCTGGCAACCGACACAATGTTGGACAAGGTCTTGTGCGTCCGCTCGGGCTATCGGCCAATAGAAGCCTGTACGGAAGGCCTTGCTGACTAATGCCCGAGCCGCGGCGTGGTGCCCGCCCAAGCCGGCGTGGATTTCAGCCAAGAGCTGCCGCCCTTCCTCTTCGGAGATGCATCTTTGTAGTACTCCGGTAGCGCTTTTCTTGTAGAGTTCCCCTTCGTAGACCTTGTAAGCTTTAGAACACCGAACGATGCAGCGCGCTTCATTTTGGTCTTCGGGGAGCTCCTGCCTATTTAGGTAGGCCAAGAAGGGCTCGGTCCACGAGGCAATTACAGCCATGACTTCGTGGGCCGAGGATGTTATTTCGGGGGTAGATCCTCCGACTATGTCTGATGGTTCAGAATCTGGGGATGTATTCGGATCCGTGCTAGTATTGCCGGATTCCCCTTCCCATACTACGGATGGCTTGAACAACCGTTCCAAGAATATATTAGGTGGGACAGGGTCGCGTTTAGCGCCGATGCGAGCGAGGACATCCGCCGCTTGATTGTTTTCTCGAGCCACATGGTGGAATTCGAGCCCCTCGAACCGAGTTGACATTTTGAGGACGACATTACGGTAAGCCGCCATTTTCGGGTCCTTGGCATCAAAACTCCGTTTATCTGTGATATTGCGAGGTTTGAGTCCCCGCGCACCTCTAGGCGTTGAATGCCCATAGAGACTGCCATCCGAAGACCGTGCAACAGAGCCTCGTATTCGACTGCATTGTTGGAGTCTGTGTATAATATTTGGAGGACGTACTGGACCGTGTCACCGGTGGGAGATGTCAGGACTACCTCTGCTCCCAATCCGGCCAGCATTTTAGAGCCGTCGAAGTTCATGATCCAGTTTGAGTATGCGCCGTACTCTTAAGGGAGTTTGGCTTCTGTTCATTCGGCGACGAAGTCAGCCAACACTTGCAACTTGATGGCCCGCCATGGTTTGTATGTTATGTCGAACGGCAGGAGCTCAATAGCCCACATGGCAATCCGGCCTGTAGCATCGCAGTTATTTATTATGTCATTGAGTGGTACTTCGGAGGCCACCGTAATCAAACACTCTTGAAAGTAGTGTTGTAGCTTCCGGGATGCCATGAACACCGCGTATGCTATTTTTTGATAGTGTGGATATCGGAATTTGCATGGGGTTAGGACCGTGGACACGTAGTAGACTGGCCTCTGGAGCGGGTATTTGTATCCGTCGGCCTCTCGTTCAACAACGAGCACTGCGCTTATGACTTGATGCGTTGCAGCTATGTACAACATCATAGGTTCGTCGATATTCGACACTGTTAATACTGGATTACTGGCCAATAGGGTCTTTATTTCATCCAGTCTGGCCGCGGCTGCATCCGTCCATGCGAAGTGTTCAGTGCGCCGAAGAAGGCGATAAAACGGTAGTGCCTTTTCTCCTAACCTGGAGATAAAGCGGCTGAGAGCAGCCACGCATCCCGCTAGTTTTTGGATGTGCTTGAGGTCTGTTGGTATAGCCAACTGTGACAGAACTCGGATCTTTGCCGGATTCGCTTCAATTCCTCTGTTGGAAACGATGAAGCTGAGAAGTTTCCCCGAGGGGACGCCAAAAATGCATTTTTCCGGATTCAGCTTGATGTCGTATGTCCGGAGATTGTCAAATGTAAGCCTCAAGTCGTCTATCAGGGTTTCGACGCGTCTTGTTTTTATGACCACGTCATCTGCGTATGCCTCCACTATTTTGCCGATTTGCTTTTCCAGGCATGTTTGAATCATGCGTTGGTAGGTTGCACCGGCGTTCTTGAGCCCGAAAGGCATAGTGTTGAAGCAGAAAGGGCCATATGGCGTTATGAAAGCTGTTGCAGCTTGGTCAGACTCTGCCATCTTTAGTTGATGGTATCCAGAGTATGCGTCGAGGAAACACAGCGAGTCATGTCCAGCTGTGGCATCGATGATTTGATCGATGCGAGGGAGGGGAAAGGGATCCTTGGGGCAAGCCTTGTTGAGGTCTTTGAAATCGACGCATAGGCGCCAGGATTTATCCTTCTTTGGCACCATCACCAAATTTGCCAGCCAATCCGGATGTTTAATATCTCTGATAAATCCAGCCTCGATTAGCTTGGCTAACTCTTCCCCATTGCCTGTCGTTTGGGCTCTGATAACCGCCTTAGGGTCTGCTTGACTGGTTTATATCCTTTTAGGATATTAAGGCTATGTTCGGCCAGTCTGCGTGGGATGCCTGGCATGTCCGATGGGTGCCAGGCGAAAATGTCCCAATTCTCGCGTAGGAAATCTCGAAGTGCAGCGTCAATCACGGGGCTCAGTTGTGTCCCGATGGAAGCTGTCTTCGTGGGGTCCGTTGGGTGGACCTGGAATTTGACTATCTCGTCTGCAGGTTTGGATGAGGTGGACTTGGGTCGTTTGTCGAGTATTACGTCGTCCCTGTCCACGATGGCCCGTAGTGCTGTTAATTCTTCGACTGCTAGGGCTTCGGATAATGCCTCCAAGGCTAGAGCTGCGGTTTTATTTTCGGCACGAAGCGCAACATCCGGATCACTGGCTAGAGTGATTATTCCATTGGGTCCGGGCATTTTAAGCTTCATGTACCCATAATGGGGTACAACTTGAAAGCTTGTGAACGCGTCCCGCCCTAGAAGGGCGTGGTATCCGCTGTTAAAAGGAGCCACTTGGAATGTGATTTCTTCGGACCTGTAATTTTTTGGGGTGCCGAATACCACATCGAGTGTGATTTTTCCCGCAGACAGCGCTTCCCGAGTAGGGATAATTCACCTGAAGGTCGTGCCGCTCCGTTCAATGCGTCTTTTATCAATCTCCATCTTGTTGAGCGTTTCTTCATAAATCAGATTTAATCTGCTTCCGCCGTCCATGAGTACTTTGGTGAGCCGAAAGCCATCTACAATCGGACTAAGGACCAGAGCGGCTGGTGCCCGGACAGCCCGGGATCGAGGTTCGTCACTGGCATTAAAACTTATAGCAGTGTCGTTCCAAGGGTTTATTTTTGCCACACAATAAATTTCGGTGGAGCTTCGGAGAGCTCGCTTGCGCCTATTGTTTGAGGCAAAAGTCTCGAAGACTGTTAGTACCGTATTGTGTTCGCTGGCGGGATGTTGTTCCGATTTATGGCCCACAAGAAGATCCTCGCCACTTTTTGCCACCTGCCGGAGTATCCAACATGCCTTAAGGCTATGTGTAGGGGTTGTATCCGGAGTACTATGGCGCTTACATGGCCCGTCGAGCCATTCTTCCAATACGGATCTCCGCCCTGGCGTGGGCTTTGGTTTCTTGGGGGTTGGGTCGGACGACTTACGAGAGTTCGTCCGTTTAGTTCGGACAAAGGATTTGGCGAGAGTAGTACTATCCCAAAATTCTGTTTGGGTTTTCCAAGCGCTCTCCATCGCACAGTACTTCTGTACTATGGTTGCCAAGTCTGCGAAGCGTACTATGTCGCGGCGGCTTATAGCATTGAGGAGTCCTTTGTCCGTACAGTTTTTTGCAGAAAAGTGAGACCATGTCCTCTTTGCAGCAGCTCCTGACCTTGTTAAGCGCAAGGAGGAATCTGGCGCAGTAGCGATGTACGGTTTCCTGGGGCTCTTGCCTGATGCGGGAGAGACAGTTCAGGTCCAGTTTAGGGTCCGGATTTTGATCTGATCTATCGACCAAGGGCGCGGGCAGTCCCGAGCTAAACAGTTCAGGATCCGGGGTGCCCAATTTCTTTGACCCGATACCCGACTCTAAGTCCGGGACCCGGGTATGGTTTTCCTTTGAGCAGGTCTTTGGCTCAAGGAGTTCGGTGATCCGAACGCAGCTTGCCCTCAAAGTTGAGGGGCACTCCGCGTGTGGTTCCTCCACTATCGCTATCTCATGGGTGGCCGCCGGGGACCTGATGTCCCTTTGGTCAGGTTTAAGCCCAATCTGGTCGTAGTCTGTAGCGACTCCCAAAGCGGCGATGCGATCCAAGAGCTCGTTAAGGGAGGAGAGCTCCATTGGATCCATCTGTTCGGCAAGTTCTGAACTGACGTGAAGGTTATGATTGATGACTTGAGAAGTCATCATCGGCGCCACCGCCGACGGGGTGGCCATGATAAAGCCGCCGAGCCGGAGCGTCTGGCCTACAGCCAGAGCCCCCTCCGAAGTAATGTCGTCCCTGACAATGAGACGGGCCATCGAGCCTGGCGGTGACGACACAGAGGAACTCTCAATGAAAGCACCAATGTCGGTGTCAAAACCGGCGGATCTCGGGTAGGGGGTCCCCATCTGTGTGTCAAGGCTGATGGTAACAAGAAGTAAGGGACACGGGTGTTTACCCAGGTTCGGGCCCTCTCAATGGAGGTAAAACCCTACTTCCTTCTTGATTAATATTGATGATATGGGTAGTACAAGAGTAAATCTACCACGAGATCGTAGAGGCTAAACCCTAAGAGCTAGCCTATGATGGTATGAATGTAATTGTGATCGGCCTTCTAAGGACCAACCTCTCCGGTTTATATAGGCACCGGAGAGGGCTAGGGTTTACATGGAGTCGGTTACAAGGAAGGAAATATAATATCCGGATCGCCAAGCTTGCCTTCCACGCCAAGGAAGGTCCCATCCGAACACGGGCCGAAGTCTTGAGTCTTGTATCTTCACGCTTCAATAGTCCGGACGTTGTACACAGTCCGGCTGTCCGGATACCCCCTAATCCAGGACTCCCTCACCCGTGCCTATCGAATCCGATTGGGCGCCGATCATGGAGTTTACCTCCGCGGATATTTTTCAGCACTCGCCTTTCGGCGACGTGCTAGATTCATTAAGGTCCCTCTCCTTGTCAGGAGAACCTTGGCCGAACTATGTCCGGCTAGAATGGGATGCGGACGACGAAAAAATTCGCTGCCCACCCACCACCCACTTAGTAGCCACTGTCGACGATTTAACCGACATGCTCGATTTCGACTCCGAAGACATCGACGGCATGGACGAGATGCAGGAGAAGAACAGGAACCATCGCCCACAGGGCGCTGGACAGCCACTTCATCACATGACATATACATGGTGGATACACCCAAAGAAGACAATGACGAGGAACGGAAGGATGCAGCGAAAAACAGCTCCATCGAGAAGCCAACAAAGCGTCGGCGTAGGCACCGCTCCAAATCCCGCCTCGGCAAAAACAACGATAACAGCAAAAGAGAAAACAACACCCCAGTCGACTCCAGGGGAAACGACGACCACATCGACCCAGCGGCAGCGCAGGACGAACCAGCAAACGGACAACATAGTACGGATCCGCTATTCGAGCACGGCGACGCCGAGGATAAAGCTCATCAATCCCCCTCCGGAGAGGAAAGCAGTCCGGACGAAGATGCAAACATCATCCCGGAAGAGCACTAGGAACAAGAGAACCTCCGCAGAAGGCTTATTGCCACAGCGAGGAGTCTGAAGAAGCAGAAACAAGGGCTCAGGGCCGCACAAACTACGCTCAACAACAGATGGAACAAAGTGCTCGACAACAAAGAAAAGTATGGTGGAAGTTACCACACAAAGAGCTATCCAAAAACGCAAGCTATTGCCTAAATTCGACGATGACGCCATCGAGCCCACACAGCCGAAAAACAAAATGGCCAACCGGTCAAATCAACCACCTTATGGCCGCGATAGAGCGGCTAACCAGGCTGCACATAAGGAAACACACGATCTACGTGAGGACTTGCGCCAAAAACCCAGTATGACCAGATCCATCTACGTATCTAGGAAGCGCGCTCCGGCACAAAAGGAAAACCGAATACCACAACCGTCCGAACGCCATGATACATTAAAATACAGAGGCGCCACACACCTCCTATGTTTCACCGATGAGGTGCTAGACCACGAATTTCCAGAAGGATTCAAACCAGTGAACATAGAAGCGTGCGACGGGACCACAGACCCTGGGGTCTGGATTGAGGACTTCATCCTCCATATCCATATGGCTCGCGGAGACGATCTCCATGCCATCAAGTGCTTGCCCCTCAAGCTTAAAGGACCAGCTCGGCACTGGCTAAAAAGCCTCCCCGAAAACTCAATTGGAAGTTGGGAGGAGCTCGAGGATGCTTTCCGGACTAATTTTCAAGGGACTTATGTCTGACCTCCGGATGCAGACGATTTAAGTCGTATAATTCAATAGCCCGGAGAGTCAGCCCGAAAGCTTTGGAACAGGTTCCTCACTAAGAAGAACCAAATCGTCGACTGCCCGGACACCGAAGCCTTAGCAGCTTTCAAGCACAGCGTCCGAGATGAACGGCTCGCCAGACACCTTGGCCAAGAAAAACCGAGAACAATGGCAGGCCTGACAAGCCTAATGACCCGCTTTTGCGTGGGCAAAGATAGCTGGTTAGCCCGCAGTAGCACCAGCGACCCAAGCACATCCGAAGTTAGCGATGGGAATGGAAAACCACGACGCAGTAAAAGCAAGCGTCGAAATACAGAAGACAGCCCAGAGAATACGGCGGTAAACACCGGATTCAGGGGCTCTCGACCGGGTCAGCGGAAACAGCCTTTCAAAGGCAGCAGAGATGGACCGTCCAGCCTAAACAAGATTCTAGACAAACTATGTCAGATTCATGGCACCCCCAATAAACCTGCAAAGCACACCCACAGAGAATGCTGGGTCTTCAAGTAGGCCGGTAAGCTAAACTCCAAACACAAGGGGAGGTAGACACCAAGCGAAGACGAGGATGAACCTCGCCAGCCAAGCACTGGGGGACAGAAAAAATTCCCACCAGAAGTTAAAACAGTAAACATGATCCACGTGACGAAGAGGAGAAGCAAACATGCACTCCGAGACACACGTGCCATAGAGCCCGTTACCACTAAGTTCAACCCCTGGTTGGCCTAACTGATCACTTTTGATCGCAGGGATCACCCGACAAGCATCCGACACGAAAGATTGTCTGCCTTGGTGTTAGACCCAATAATAAATGGATACCATTTCACACGAGTCCTTATGGACGGCGGCAGTAGTCTAAATCTGATATATCAGGACACAGTCCGCAGAATGGGGATAGACCCGACAAAAATCAGCCAAAGTAATACTACCTTAAAGGGAGTAATACCAGGCCCAGAGGCCCGCTGCACGGGCTCTCTATTACTAGAGGTTGTATTCGGTTCTCCCGACAACTTCCGAAGCGAAAGGTTGACCTTCGACATCGCTCCATTCTGAAGTGGCTATCAAGCACTACTCGGAAGAGCGGCTCTCGCTCGTTTTAATGCAGTACCTCATTACGCTTCTCTCAAGCTTAAGATGCCCGGTCCACGTGGCATCATCACTGTAAGTGCATCTAGTGCCCCTTAGTGATTTTGGTGTATTGAAGACTTATAGGTTAAGTAACTAATGCGTTTGTGAGTGTACACAGGTCTATAAGTCTATGAGGAGTTTGATATTTACAGAGAAAGTCGACCCCTAAAAATGAATTTCTTCAACTGAAGAATTTGATATTCTGAAGACTTTCTGAAGACTTTGAAAGTGAAGAAATTGGTGTGATTCTAAAGACTTGGTATTCGCCTGAGGAATATGAAGCGTGAAGACTTTTGTTTTCGTAGTTTCATTTTCTCTTTCTTGAGTCATAGAAAACACCGTACTGTTAAAGGGGGTCGAGGAAATACTAAGGAAAAATTTCCATTTGATGCTCAACTCAAAATCCTACACCTACCAATCCCTTCGAGTGAAGCTTTTGGAAATCTCATACAGTTCAGTCAATTTCTTCAGTGACAGAGACGAAGCTCTTCTGGTCACTGAGAAATTTGTTCTGACTGAGGAGTTAGGAATTCGCCAGTGCGGATTGCCTACACAGTGAGGAACATGATAGCCCTGAGGAATTTGAGAATCAAATTTCCGACCGTTGCTGTGTTGCGCGCCAGCTGTCCCAAAATATCTTATCCACCTAACGGTCATATCATTGAAGGGCATTTATGTCTTATCATGTCGGGCTGCTCCCTAGGCTATAAATAGCCGCCCCCTACAACCACTAGCTGGTTGGCTGCTCCGAGAGAACTTGACACTTGTCATTTGAGAGCAACCCATCCTCCGAGGACTTTGAGCGAAAATCATCGAGTGAGGAAAAACACAAAAACCAAACCCCTACAAACCCAAAGTGATTGAGCATCACTGAAGAGATTGATCCTGCGTGGATCCGACGCTTGTTACCTTTGAAGACTGTGCTTCTTCCAGACGGTTAGGCGTCATGGTCTAGAGCATCCAAGAGGAATTGTGGATCGCCGAGTGATCAAGTCTGTGAAGGTTTGGAAGTCG
>LR880970.1:780899713-780912958 GCA_904067115.1 Aegilops sharonensis
AGACGTACAACTGAGACAGCAGTTGGAACTGGTCTACCAAATCATTGTCTTCACCAACCTAACTGGTTCTATTTCCTCAACCCTTTCATTTCCTCATTACTGTGTTGAGTGTTTGTCATATCTGTGTTTGAAGACTTTGACTGAAGACTTTCTAAATTTCCTCAGTTCAATTTCTTCAGTCTGTTTGTCTTCATCTTGTGTTATCCTGTGATTACGCTTTCTGTACTCTGTGATTGTCTTCATTTCATCATGATGACTATGCTTGTAATCTGTTATGCTTACTTCTGAGTACTTATTCCGCTGCATGTATTTCTTCGCTAAGGAATTTCCTCACCGGCAAATTCCTCAGTGAAGAATTTGTAAAATTCATAAAAATCGCCTATTCACCCCCCCTCTAGTCGATATAACGCACTTTCAATCACCATTAGCGGAAACATTGAACGTTCCTTATGAGCGGAAGAATGTCGGATGGCTTTAACAGCCGAACACTAAATGCCCCCTCCAACCAGAATAAAGGATCGGTCGTCAAGACCGCTGACACGGCTAGACGAGTCCGGCGTGTTACTAGCTATAACAGCTTAGACAAACCCGAGATTGGTTTGATGGTTATACCCCCATAGATGGCACCAGGGGCTTCCCGCATGTAATCAGGGCTAGTTCAGCTCAACTTGACTTATGTTGAATTTTAATGGTTTATTGAAAATAACCAATTTTTTGGCACGACAACTTTCACCTAAGTTCTTCTCTTTTACAGATGACGATCGCGCCACACCCGTCCAGGATACAGCATAATGGAGACACAGGCGCAGACGTGCAGCAGGGACCCGCTCAAAGGATTCTTTTTAGATTAAGACCCTGCGTAAACCTTTTTTACTGTCTCTTGTTGCTCACATCCTCCGGATACTTAGTATAACTGAGAAGGACGCTGACGTTATTAGCATTCGCCACGTCAGAGCATTGCACGTACCTGGACACTCGGGGTTTATTATCAAGGGCATTGCTCAGCCCGACATATGTTATAAAGACCGAATACCTTAGGGAGTGTTTGGCGTCGCAAGTTTGGCCTTATATGCATCAGCTCCGAATCATGTCTTTGGTCAAATGTTGGGTTTGCCTGGCTCCTGTGTTTTGCTACCTTACGTTCCGTTCTATCGGCTAAGGTGGCACCGGGAGAACTACTGCGATTGTGCCCTGGTTCATCCGGACGAGCACCTCAGTAGAGAAAGCCAAAAACTGACTGTCATGATAAAGCGTGAGACTGGTCAACCACTCGATTACTTAGAAAAATCTTCGGAATTCCTCCACATTAACGAAGGGCCGTTTCTCGGTCATGTACGTACGCGCCCCGTATTCGGACGACCGCGGAGGTACGAGGGGCTATATAGTAGTCCCACCTTCAAACTCCTATGGCTAAGTGAAAGTGTTAAAGCAATATAGTCCGATTGCCTTGTTCGCTGCGCTACCACCTCCTTAATGGACCAAGACGTTGGATCAAGTGCGAATACGCGTTTTTTGCAAACACCCCCGCATTATATGCATGGGGGCTGAAGCCGACGACTGCAAACTTTCAGGTTATATACACATATACATTAACATCCGCACAGGAGGCATCATAATACTTTCAGGCAAAAGTATAAACATAGCCTTTATAATTCAATAAAACATTGTTTTTACAATGGGAATACATGTCACTAGAACATAATATTCTTCAAGCACTGAGCTTCTATTGAACGAGCGCCTTCAAGGACTTCTTCAAAGTAGTGCTCGGCAGATACTCGGCCCACGGCCGAACTCGGGGTTGCAATAGCGGTGGCCTACATCTCTGCCCAGTATGTCTTGACACGGTCAAGTGCCACCCGTGCACCCTCTATGCACACCGACCTCTTTACAGCGTTGATGTGCGGCACATCACCAAGGAACTGTTGCACTAAACTAAAATAACTATTCGGCCTCGGCCCTTCTGGCCACAGATGATCCACAACAGACCTCATGGCAAGCCCGGACAATCTATGGAGCTCGGCCCACTCGGTCACTCGCTCATTCAGCAGCAGCGGACGCACTGGAACATCGAATTGTGATCAGAACAGCTTTTCCACTTTGCGATCTTTTTGATCCTTGAAGTACTTGGCCGCATCAGCAGCACTGGCTGCCAAATCCGCGTATGCGTCTGCAGAACTCCATAGTTGATCAAGAGGGGCATACTTCGGATCTCCGAACTTCGTCCGCAACAAAAAGGGCTTCCTAGCCGCGATATCTCTAGCTTGACGCAGCTCCTCCTTCACCGCTCTGATTTTAGAGCGGGATTCCTTGGCTGCTACCATGGCCTTTTCCAGGTCCGCCGCCTTCGCTTGGCTTTCTTTTTCAAGAAGCTGGTACTGGTCGGCGATGTCTTTCAACTCAACGGCCATCTTGGCTATTTTTTCCTTGCTTTGGCAATGCGCAGCCTGTTCGGCTCTCAGCTCTTTGACCGCCTTTAGAGCGGCCGCATCACTATTCCTGACTTGTTCTTTGGCTCGGGAAAGTTCTGCCCGAAGGGTCTCCATGGTGGTATCTCCATCTGCAGTCACAACATATTAAAGATACTAGCATCATGCTTCTCTTACTATGTGTTGATCATCGGAGAAATCACATACCCTGTGCCTCGTCGAGCCGCTTGTTGATAAGTACGATGTCGGCATCTGCCGAATCAAGTTGCCACTTTAGCTCGGCAAACTCACCAGTCCGGCTAGCCATCGGACCCTCCGCCACCTGCACATGAAGGTGGACTGATTATCACCTGGGGCTATGATCCTCTGTTTGCCGCCTTTCTCGACGGCAACCAGAGTCTCAGGGGCTACTATCTGCATAGGGCACACCTAACGTGTGCGGTACTGTCAAGAATGTACACTATTTCACGTACCTCAAAGCCTTTCAGCAGACTCATAAAAGCTTCATGCAACCCGCTTTCAGCGGATGAAATCCTCTGAATCACCGTACACATTAGTGTACGATGCGCTTCTGAGATAGCCGCTTGCTCCAGAAGATCCTTCAGTGTGTCCGATCGCACACCGGACGGTTCCGGACTCTTCCTGTTGCTCTCCTTAGGAGCCGCATGCTGAGGACTTCGGGTGGCCGAGGGATTACCCTCTGGCCCTGGCGGATCAGGAGAAACCCTTCGTGACGATACTTCAGCGTCGCCCGCCTCATGAGGCGGGGTGGCATGGGGAGGTGTTTCGCTCTCCATCATCTCCGGAAGAAGATCCCCCGAAGACGAACTCTGTCGAGAAGGGCTATGATCCGAACTATAAGATATATGCTTCGGTTATTGTCCTCAAAGGTAAAGCAGGATATTTTTGCTATTAAGTACATTTTGTTTACTTACAGCTCGGCGGAGGGCTGATCCCCTTGCAGACACTGTGCGGCAAGGGTACCCCCCGAGGCAGGACCCTCTGGCGAAGATTTCTTCCCCCGTTTGGAAACCTTTGTTTCCGGGTCTTCAGAGGTGGTCCTCTTCCTTCCTTGGGGAGAGGGAATTTTAGATTCTTCTCCCCGGTTATCCTCCTTCGCGGAGGCTCTAATTCCCCCGGTTTGGATGAATAATGAGTGAATCAGACTCTTTATTCCCCCCTTTATCTTCCCCTGAGGGCACCTAATAAGGCGTCGGTCGAGCATTCTGGCCAGTACTGGATCTGTTGAGCCTTCGGGAAGGGGAGCCGAACACCTGATCATCTTCGCCTTTGTTACCCAATCCTGGTCAAAGAGCGACTTTTCAGAATGATGTTGTGATAACTAAAAAGACAGCGTATTCGGCCATGGGATTACTTACTTGGGTATCTGGGCGATTGCAGCTCAGACCCGCATCCTCGGTGAGGTCCGGACACCTTATTTGTGGTCCGAAGAACAATTTGTACATATCTTCGGGCGTCATGCCGAGGAAGTGCTGAATAGATCGCGGTCTTTCTGGGTTGAACTCCCACATTCGGAGGGGTCGACGTTTGCAAGGCAGGACTCGACGAACTAGCATGACTTGCATTACCGTTACCAGGCCGACATCTCTCTCGAGGAGATCTCGGATGCGATCTGCAATATCGGCACGTCGTTTACTGGCCCCCAGTCCAGCCCCATGCTGATCCATGACGCCAGTTGTGGAGGGGGCCCGAGCGAAAGGCAGGGCGGCCACCCACTTGGTACCCCGGAGAGCTGTGATATAAAACCACTCCCGTTGCCATAAACTGGACACCTCCGGGAAGGAACCCTCTGGCCATGGAACATCGGCGCCTTTGCTTATTGCGGCACCTCCGCACTCTGCGTGTCACCCCTCAATCATCTTCGGCTTCACATTGAAGATCTTGAACCATAAGCCGAAGTGCGGGGTAATGCGGAGGAAGGCTTCACACACGACGATGAACGACGAGATGTGAAGGATGGAATCCGGGGCCAGATCATAGAAATCCAGCCCATAATAGAACATGAGCCCCCTAACAAAGGGATCTAGAGCAAGGCCTAGCCCTCGGAGGAAGTGAGAGATGAATACAACGCTCTCACCGGGTTCGGGAGTGGGAATGACCTACCCTCGAGCAGGCAACCTGTGCGAGATTTCGCCGGTGAAATACCTGGCCTCTCTTAGCTTCTTGATGTCTTCCTCTGTGACAGAGGACGGCATCCACTGGCCTTGAAGGTTGGATCCGGACATGGTTGAAGGTCCGAAGCGCCTGACCTGAGCTTTGGGTGTTGGAACTCGAGGTGGGGGAAGGATTCGATTGAGTGCAAGAAGAAAAAGGACAGGCCTTGACCTCTTTATAAAGGGGATGAATATCAAGCGTCCTCCGCGTGGCCGTTTGGGACTTGGCTAAAATCGAGGAGTCGTACCAACGGGAAAGATTGGGTTACCTCCATCCGTATTGATGAGAATCCCGTAATAAGGGGGACACAATCTCTGCTTCGACAAGACGTGCCAATAGAATCGCCTCGCAAAACGTGTAGGGGCAGGCTGATTGAGAAAGACGGTTCGTCATGGCCAGACCATGGCAATACGTCACATTATGAAAAGCGGTCGGCAGATCGGATTTGTTGAAATATTATTCTCTCTATGATGGTATGTGGAATTTGTTTTGCAGAGCCGGACACTATCCTTGTGTTCAAAATCTTCCATGGAGTATTCGGAGGAGGAACCCGCCTTGCAATGCCGAAGACAAATCTGCGCGCCGGACTCATCGTCATTGAAGCCTGGTTCAGGGGCTACTGAGGGAGTCCTGGATTAGGGGGTCTCCTGACAGCCAGACTATATCCTTCGCCCGGACTGTTTGACTATGAAGATACAAGATTGAAGACTTCGTCCCATGTCCGGACGGGACTCTCCTTGGCGTGGAAGGCAAGCTTGGCAATACGGATATGTAGATGTCCTCCCTTGTAACCGACTCTGTGTAACCCTAGCCCCCTCCGGTGTCTATATAAGCCGGAGGGTTTAGTCCGTAGGACAACAACAATCATACCATAGGCTAGCTTCTAGGGTTTAGCCTCTACGATCTCGTGGTAGATCAACTCTTGTAATACTCATATTCATCAAGATCAATCAAGCAGGAAGTAGGGTATTACCTCCATCGAGAGGGCCCGAACCTGGGTAAACATCGTGTCCCCCGCCTCATGTTACCATCCGCCTTAGACGCACAGTTCGGGACCCCCTACCCGAGATCCGCCGGTTTTGACACCGACATCCGCATGCACGAGAATTTGGTTCTGCTTGCAATATGGATGATAGCTGGAGGATGAAGTGAACCTAGAGGCATGCTAGCACGGGAGTGTACTCATGTTCCTACTACTCCTACTACTAGTAGTAGTACAACTGTGGTACACTTGATGGTCAAAATACTATTATTCATCTGGTCCTCACAGTGAAGTGACAAGACCCTGCGCCCGAGGTGATACCAGTCCAGGCAGCGTGTCCGGGTTACCAAAGTCAGCCTCACCTTGTGCACTGTAGTCACTAGCACCGCCGCTGTATAGCATGCCTCGCCTTGTCTCCCTCTCCCCTAGCACCACTCCATCTCCATCTCCATCTCGCCGGAGATCCTGAGGTCACTCTTCATTATCTCACTATGCCCCCGCATACCCTTGTCTCGCTCGCCTCCCCCAGTACCACTATTCCCTCGCTAGCCGCTCCAGCACCGACAGCCTTCTCCCCCGTAAATCAAGCCCCCCAAAACCCCACCTTCCAAACTCCACCATGGCCGAACGCGAACCGCACAGGATCCATATGAGCCGCGATTGGAGCTATATCCCCAGTGACGTCCTCGACCTCTGTTGTTCATGTATGGGTATGTTGAGCGCCCTGCAGCTGGCTGCATCCTCAAGGGGCATGCACACGGCCATCGTTGAAGCGAGGCCTAAGCTTTTCAAGACACCCTGCTTGCTGCTACCTAGTCTAGCGAGATTGGCTCACCATGATACGGAGGCGTATATGATGCCCCTCGACTTCAATCCGATCTCCATTAGCCGTACATCATTACCCTCGACTTATATCCGATCACCATCGCTCGAAACTTCTTGGCAGGTATCTAATGGGTCGGCATGAACTCCCACTAGATGGCTGCCATCAGAGAAGACGGTAAAAAGTTGGTGCTCATGAACTTCCAGACCTCCCATGAGATTATCCTTCCTCTGTTGGATTATATAGAGCATTACCATCGTGGTCCTAGTCATCTAGATTACTGCGTCAGTTGGATGGACCTTGTTTTGCAGAAGATTGTAATCTGCCAAGTGCCCACACGACATGTGGATTACGCAGACTTCAAGCTAATTGCCTTGTTCGACAAGGGACTCGCCTATCTTTACGCCGGTGCCTTCTTTAGATGGAGACAACTCAGCTCACAGTGGATCATCGTCAAAGCTGATACACACTTCTGTGATGCTATTGAACACAATGGTATCATCTACGCGATCGACAAAGCAGATGGCACCACATATTGCTGGGACTGCGCGTGTAAGTTGTTTCCGCCTCATGTTAATGATGATGCCATGACACTGTTTGAACTTTTTGTGATGATTGGCATATCCCTATTTGAGCAGAATTCGAGTAGAACTATGGCAATGTATTAGAGACGCCGTAAATATGTTATATTTGGAATGAGTTAATTCATGCGACTGTGATCATGTCATTACAACCAATTTGTACCCAAGAATAATCAAACGGTTAGGAATATATGGATATTCTCCTTATTTTACAGTAATCTATATACTACTACTAAATATGAGTGTTTATCAATGGCCATGTTAGTTTCCTCATTTTCATGATGTAGAAACATGCACCACACTGTTGGTTTCATCTAACCATACATTAGAAAAGTAAATGTGCATATGGAGAACTCTATATTTGGAAGTAGTGAAATCCTGTAATGCTTACCATGTGTACATACCTATATTCGCCCTTCAGCAATCAATGGCTAGAATAATATCCTCACAAAAAATTTGCCCACAGAACACGAGTATGTAACAATGCATGGTCTGTTAGTTACCTTGAAGAATTTGTTTGTGAGGACAGAACACGATTCCATAACATGCATGACATGGTAGTTTCCTGTGAAGAATCGATTGCGAGATAACATGAGTATAACCATGCATGGCACTTCTATATTTTCGAACCCAGTATACATTTCCCTGTATTTTCCTCCCAGTTCCAACAGGGACATATCAATGTTGTTTCTTGCATTATCCTACTCATACTCTGAACAATGCTGATCTTACATTAACAATGCTTGTCCTTTTTGATATGATGCAGTGTCCCTATAGTTACTGCCCTTTGTAATCACACCACCTTTGCCAAAAACAGGGAAGCACAACTGGTTCCTCGCTCGATCAGACGACGGCAAAAGACTGATGATCATTCGGACACATGAGCCGGAAAAGTTATATTGCAAAAACCCCACTGTATACAAGCACCGTGAAATACGTGAGTATCCGGACAGTGGCTGTTACGTCTATGAGCAGGATACCAGCTTGTTGGGGCCTTCAGGATTTTTTTGTTGGAGGCGGGTAAACAGCCTTGGTTCACACTCTCTGTTTCTCGGACTCAATTATCCGATTAACCAGGAGATCACCATTGGCAAGGACCTTGATGGCAGAGAGGCTCTGTTTGCTATGGAAAACTGTGTCTACACGGCGAGCCCTAGGAGTTCGGGAGCAAACTCCCCTGGTTGTCAACGATACAGCCTGCAGCCAAAAGAAGGTGAGAATGACAAAGGCATCCGAATTAACTTTGATCCTTGGATGTCTCAATTACGACAAGCAGTGATGTGGTTCAAGCCTTCAGGTTGATAGGTAATTGGGCTATTGCATCGAAAGGGTGGAGTACTGGTGTCTCCGGATCATTGGTCGCTGAAGTGGGGCTGCAAATTATGATGGTGTTGGATCATCTCTTCGAATGACTTTGTTGTCTTTGCTGCTTGTTCTTGATGGGTAGTTCTTTCTTTTGTTATGCATATTCCTTGTCATTTGGTCACCCTCATCTATGTCACTCTTACTATGTAATAGTTGGCTCTGTTTAGAATGTCATTCTCGTCTGGATCACAAGAGTCTGAGCGCTGCAGATGGGTGCCTTTTGGTGGTGTAGCAAGAATTCTTATGAACTATCATGTCTTGTTGTCTATGTCACTAGTAGTCACTAGTCAGTGTTTGAATGTTGTATATATCGTTGTTTCGAACTGTTTATTGTCTCGAACTACTGGTGGGCTAAATGAAGACATCACCATTCTCCAGTGTTCAGAGTGTATCTCCTTTTTTCAAGTTATATAATTTGAGCTCAGTGTCTTTTTGATGATGTACACTTGTTTGGGCCAGTGAGGTGTCACTGAATATGGGCCAAGTATTAACGCAATGCCAAATAGGTCAATTATGACTCTCAGGCCGGGCTCTCAAAATATCCTAAAAAAAAAGGTCGGGCTCTCCAAAAAAGAAAGAATAAGGACTCTTAGACCGACATGTGGGCGCTACCGGTGTTTTTGTGTGCTTGCGCGCCGAGAGCATATTGGCGCGTGTTCGAATTTCAAGCTACCTTTTTATCCCCAATCTCCCGCCCCTCCCCCACCTCTGGAATCTTGATTCCTACTCTAGTTCCCCTAAATCCCCCTCCTGTACTCCATGTACTCAAGCTCACTATCATATCGCCGGTCAACACGGATCTTCGAGCCGGAGATCCTGAGGTCCGTCCTGCCTTCGGTCGCTGCATGCTGTCGCTCGACAGTGGCATGGCGGCGCTTGACGACCAGTTTGCCGGCAAAGTGCTGATGGTAACCATCAACGACGACCGGCCTCCCGTCTCGCCGGACGACCTTGTCAAAGCTCTTGGCATTGTGCACGGCATCCAAATAAGTGACTTGCTCGTCGAAGTCTGTCCACCACCGGCTGATTTCTTCGTCAGGTTCCGGACAACTTTCGACTGCAGCCGTGTGTTTGAATCTTCCCGGTGTTTGTTCTGCGATGGCGCGCTGGTGAACTTTGATCGGTGGCACCCAGGATGGGGCTCGGTGCCCTCTGAGCTTGTTTTTTAAAAAAAATCTTACCTTCCACGGCATGCCTCGACATGCTTGGAACAGTGAGTCCATGAATGAGCTTATCAACGACCTTGGAGGTGAGATCGTAAGTATGTTTGTTCCTCCAGACAGCTGGGTTCTGACGGTTATGGCATGGATGAAGAAGCCGTCCACCATACCAAAGGTAATTGGTGTTGAGATACCGGTGTAGGAACCGGGGTTGTACTATTCGTCGCCACCAAGGCCGCCGCGGACCACGTTAGGGATGTACCTGTATCGAGTGTTCGTGCATGTCGAAGAAGTGGTCAATCCATCAATCGAAGTCCTGCCGCCGCCGCTGGTGCCAGGGTCCGTCGACGACGGCCATTACAGGAGTCAACGTCAGACTTTCCCCGTCTTGCTCGGAATGATGGATGGCACAGGGCCTACTCCATCGCGCGGCGGAGGCAACTGCTTCTTTGGGAGAAGAGGCAGGGCTGGCTGCCTGGATGTGCTCTAATTTGAGGTAACAACTGAATCTTGTTAGATACTAGTTAAATCCGAGCTATGGGTGTGAAGCACTGATGTGCCAGTACATTTGATTGTGACCTGTTCTAATTTTGTACCTGAACTTTTTTTAGAAAGGGTTGTACGTCAACTTAATGTGCTAGCAGAACTTATTGTGTTGTCTGTCTGTTTTCTTTGCACAGCATTCAAGATATTTCCCTGTCATTGATAAATAAGATGAACCGTTATGTACGATTTCGTTGGTTTCAACATAGCCCTACCCGTAGCGATCCACTGCTTCCATCCTGATTGTGCCACATGCGTGAAATTTTTGTATGCAAGTTAAGTGTGCTATGATGTTCTTTGTGTCAACTATATAAGTTTTTACTGAGCATCAGCAATGCATATGGCTGAAAGATGTATTTACAAGCATCGACTGATGGGTCTCTCTCTCTCTCTTTCTCTCACACACACGCACACACGCACACGCGCACAAGTGGGACCCGTTGAATTATTTCTTTGCTCGTGATAGCTTTTAATTAGATTCCACTGTAATCTAACTTTTTTGTTAAGTTATTAATTGAGCTCAGTGACTTCAAAAAGTTGTACAGAAGCCTTGTTTGGGCCTTTTCGGCATCGCTGAATGTGGGCTGAGTAGCCATGTTAGGTTGTACTGTACTACACAGGCCTTTTTTTTAAACATCAGCAATGCAACTCGGCCAACAGTTGTACACAATATCCGGGTCAACTTGTTATTCTCCGCCCCGCTGGGCTGCAAACTTTCATAGGAGGTATGCATTAGGCTTAACAAGAAAATGGACTTTAAGAAATAATAAATGAGATGTAATTATAATAACTGGGCAGTAACTATAAAAAAAATGCACCAAACGCGTAATTAGTTAAAAATATATTATTTTCAGAATTTGAATTTTAATTTCATTACTTGTTGCGCGCGCAATATTTCATTGGATTTTAATGTAATACAACTTTATTTTGAAATTATATTTAATCTGACTAGAAATTTCGGATAAAAATATTTTGGATCCCATAAAAATGTGGGAATTTTTTTGAATTCTGTTTTGAGCGGTTGGTTGAAATTATTAATCATTGTCCTAGCTAGAAAATGGGCCGTACTTTTAACAAACTGTAAATGGGTTGTAGTAAATTCCATTAGAATTAAAAAATGGGATGTACATTCTTACAAATCGCAAATGGGCTATATGTTCTCTGCCACACACTTGTGGGCCTTCTAAGTTGACGCGTCCCCTAAAAAAACTAAGTTGACGCGTATGCAAGGCTTTGTCAACAACACACGGTTCTGGCAGCTGTGGTCGTTGGATGTCCATCCAACGGATGTCGTAATCTCGGATATTCTTTCTTCAGCCGCCCAAAAAATGATTCCTCCCCCTGACATCTGGGGCGCACCGTTTCGGAGGCTGGCCTGTGGGCCTACTAAGTTGACGTGTACCAAGGGCTTTGTCAACTTAGTCAATATAAATGATTCTAGATGCAGTGACCGTACGATGTCCACCCAACGGCCGTAGTGCTTCTTCAACCTCTGGTCTTCTTGCTCCAGCCGCCCAAAGCAGCGCCGGTCGTGCCGCGTGCTCCTGCCTCCCGTGGCCGGCTGTGATGCCGCGGAGGCCTCACCGCCCCCTACTACTCCCATCGCTAGCCAGGCCATCCCTCTAGTCACACACACCCCCTGTTATTCCATGGCGATGGCAGCCTGACACCGCGGCCGAACCAGTGAACCCTCGTACTCCTCTCCGCGCGGGCTTCCACTGCCTCGTCTTCCCCGGCTCCATGTCCTCCCCTTCCTAGGCCTCGCCGTCGTCCACCACCCTGGTGCTCTCGGCGCGGCGTGGTCAACATGGTCAAGGAACGGCTTCCATCGGACGTGGACTGTACATGGAGAGGCTGACAGCTGGGTCCACGACGGCAGCAAGGAAGTGCCTCCTTATTACACGGAAAATAATGATTCCTCCACCTGACAGCAGGGACCCACCGGACGGGCACTGTATTTTGCGAAAAAACCGTTTCCCCCTGACTACCGGGACCCACCGGATGGGCCACCGTATTGCGCAAAAAAAAACATTCCCCCCGCTGTCAGCTCGGACCCACCGGAAGTGCCTCCTTATTACGCACAAAAAAATTATACTCCCCCTGCTGGTTGGGACCCACCTTGGTGGGAGGCTGACTTGTGGGCCTACTAAGTTGACGGGGACGGAGTGCTTTATCAACTTAGTCAATATGAACGATTCTAGCTCCAGTGACCGTACGATGTCGATCCAACGGTCGTAGTGCTTCTTCAACCTCTGGTCTTGTTGCTCCAGCCGCCCAAAGCAGCGTCGGTCGTGCCGCATGCTCCTGCCTCCCGTGGATGGCTGTGCTGCCGCGGAGGCCTCACCGCCCCCTACTATTCCTACCGCTGGCCAGGCCTTGCGGCGACGGCAGCCTCACATCGCAGCCGAACCAGTGAACCCTTGTACTCCTCTCCGCGCGGGCTTCCACTGCCACGTCTTCCCCGGCTCCGTGTCGTCCCCTTCCTAGGCCTCGCCGTCGTCCACCGCCCTGGTGCTCTCAGCGCGGCGTGGTCAACATGGTCAAGGAACGGCTTCCATCGGACGTGGACTGTACGTGGAGAGGCTGACAGCTGGGTCCACGGCCGCAGCAAGGAAGTGCCTCCGTATTACGTGCAAAATAATTATTCCTCCACCTGACAGCAGGGACCCACCGGACGGGCCACCGTATTTTGCAAAAAAAAATGTTTCCCCCTAACTGCTGGGACCCACCAGCTACATCTTCGCACGCAAGGAAGTGCGTCCGGGCAAAAAAAAATGATTCGTCCCCCTGACTGCTGGGACCCACCAGCTACATCTTCGCACGCAAGGAAGTGCCTGACAGTCGGGACCCACCTGGTCGAAGCGTGCGTAGTGTTGTCATTCTGGTCGCGAACGTGTACGTACATATTGGTCGATGTAGAGGCGCGCATATGTCATAGTAGAGGCGCGCACGTAGCATGTACACGTACGTACATCGGCCAGTGTGCAACAAATAAAATACGGCCACGTACGTACACGGCTACTGTTCAACCAGCCCTCTCCACGGGCTCCTATTCAACCACCCCTCCATGGGCTACTGTTCATCCTACCCTCAACCATCTACTGTTCATCCTGCCCTCCATGGGGTGGTCCTGTTCATCCAGCCCTCCACGGGGTCCTGTTCATCCAGCCCCAACCGGCTCGATCGATCG
>LR880970.1:780913430-780931073 GCA_904067115.1 Aegilops sharonensis
CTCACTATTCATCCAGAGGCAGCATCGATCAGCTTCAGTTAGCAGCTGTAGCGAAGGAATCGCTCGATCGGGTTTAGTTAATAGCCATCAATCGATCTCTCGGGTTCAGTAACACATAGCCTGCAGTGCAATCGCTCGGGTTCAGTTAGATCCCAACGCCTCGCTCGGGTTCAGTTAGATCCCAACACCTCGCACACACGCGCGTACGTATGAGAGAAACGCGCATCACTCGGCCCCCGACCACCCACCGTAACCGGGGAGTCCCTGATATTTTCCGCGCCCTTGCTTCTACCACAGTTTTTTCCGCCATGGACGGCCCAAAGAATGTCATGCAGTTGCGTCTCCGGCCCGCCCAGGACGAAAAGCCCATTTTCTGTCATGATTTTTAGTCATAGAAGTAGGACCCCACCACATCTATGATGATACCGGGTTTTGTCACAATTATTATCATAGAAGTGTCATAAGTATGACAGAAAAAAATTCGTTCAGCCCAAAATGTCATGGGTGTGTCTTTTTTTGTAGTATGGCGAAGTTGCAAACGCAGGGATTCCGTCCTCCCGCGGATCTGGTCCCTGTTCGAGCAGGGCAGGCCTCTTTTAATGGCGAGACTCAGGCAAGGACTTCCCCAACCCATCCGAGGGGGAGCGAGTGTGTTTCGTCCCCTTTTTGCTAAGAGGCGTCGGATTTCCAATCCATCCGTTCCTTCGAGGGCTTCTGGAATACTATGGCCTCCAGCTGCACAACTTCACTCCCGCCTCTATCCTGCACATCGCAGGTTATGTCGCTTTATGCGAATTATTTCTGGGTGTTGAGGCCCATTTTGAACTGTGGAGAAAGTTGTTTTGTCTTCTCCCGCGTAACCACGAGGGGTCAATATTTGAAGTGGGCGGAGCTGAAGTGTGGCGCATCGCCGATACCGGATACTTGTCCGACACACCGAGGAGGGCATCTGAAGAATGGCCTTCCGAATGGTTCTACATTGAGGACGTCGCACTTCCCGACCAAGTTCGAAAGGGTCTTCCTGAATTTGCAAGCGTTCCGCTGAAGAAATGCCACAGTTGGCGTCCCCGGAGTCTTGAAGAGGATGACAGTGCGGAAGTTGGCCAGCTCATGGGCAAGATAAAGATGCTCGCCCAGTCCGGATTAACAATAGTTGAGGTAATGGCGGCCTCCATAGCGCGAAGGGTTCAGCCGCTTCAATATAGGGGGATCCCAATCTGGCACTACAATGGGGAGGATGACGCCTCCCGCTGTGGTCGAAAATGTCCGGACACCCCCGCCGCTCTAGCCAAGATACTGGTCGAGCTGTTCAAAGGGAAGGAAGAGGAATTTCTCCGAATCAATCCCAAAGATGGGTATTCTATGTATAATCCTCCCAGTTGGGTAAGCCCCAATCCTTCTGCTTTACTCATTCCATTTCCCGGATCACCTTTGATAAATTTCTAATCCACTTATAACAGCATTGGCGAAAAATCACCGAGGGGCTTTACAGCCCCGCCCCATAGCCAGAGAACCACAACCGGGAGCTGGATCCTGGGTTTGAAGAGGACCCGGATATATTTGTGGTACTTGCAGAAGGGGTGTTTTACCAGGCGAGCTACAATGGCACGGAACTGGCCATTATCGCCGATTATCCTGGTCTTCTTCCTGCTTCCCACGTAAGTCATCAAGAAAAATCCTCCTCGAAAGAGTTTCCTTGCACCGCCTCACCTACCACACTACCTCGTGCTCCAAAGGGGAGGCGTTCGGCACGTCATGCTACTCCGGGGGCGACTCCAAAGAGAGCGGCTCTAGAGCCGAGCAAGGCCTCTAAAAGGAAAATCGGTGAAGACACGACCGGTCCCTCGTCGAAGAGGTACGGATTTGAAGGTATACTTTAGTAGTCACATCCAACTGTAACTTGTGCGTTTGTCTTGTACCAGGAAAAAGGTTCATCGGACTATGTCCGGGGGTCCGGCCAGCCGCACTCCCAACAACCGGGATTTAGACCCCGTCGGAGAAACGGGAGCCGATATGGGAACAACGCCGGACTGTCCTTCGGCCGAGGGTTTGGAAGATATGTCCGTTACCAACTCGGAAGTAGAGAGCGCCATGAATCATCGGTGCTGCGGGGCTGTTTTACGAGACCCCGAGTTCTCGCAAGAGGCATTCAATGCCTTCAGCTCGGCTAATGCATACATCTGAGCTGCTCGAAACGGGCTTAGTAGAGCCACAAAGCAGCATTTAACGGATGTGCAGGTAAGTTTACTGTGCCCAAAATATGATAACCATGTGCCAGTAGCCCCCTAGACTTAAAGTAGTTGGTACAACTGATTTGAGGATCGTCGTATAACCAGGCTCTTACGGAGAAGAACGTCCTATTAGCCCAAGAGCTAAAAAGGTGTCAGACACAGCTAACTGATGTTACCTCCGAACTGGAGAAATCCAAGAAGGCGTCACCTGGTAATATTCCCCTCCATCGAGAAAATCTAATTATATGCCATTAATGCTAACAGTGTTGCCTATACCATGACATGATTGTTAGAGGAACTCAAGGAGGCGCTGGAAGTCGCGCAAGCGAATGAACAAGAAGCCAAAAGGCTACATGCTGCGGGCGAATGGGTGCTGAATCAGGTCATTGTTGAGAAAAACCAACTTCAGGATTGCAACACCCAATTGGGAGAAGAGCTGAAGGATGTGCGGGCCCAGCTAGCCGATTCCGTGAAGGAAAACAAGAAGCTGCGGGGCGGCATATTCAGTATGTGTCTGAACTATTTTTAAAGTAGTTCGGAGATAGATGGAACTGATATAGTTATGATTGCAGGTATATTGATGGGCCGTCCTGAAGAGGAGGTGTCCGGTCATCGAGTGATCTGCTGCAAGGGCTGTCGCAAGTGCACGAAAAGGCTCGGCTGGCGATGCGGAGTGTTGCCAAGGCCCTATGGCCATCCGCCTCCCTTCCAGGAAGTATGGAAGAGCTTATAGAGCTGTTCAAAGGAGCGCGGCGGTGTATCCGACTATGGAAGATATCGGGCTTCCGAGAGGGTGCACGAGAGGCCTGGGCCATGGTGGAGACGCGGTATACCAAGCTGGATCCTAATCACATGGCCCGTGCCGGACTGCTAGGGTCGAATGGGGAAGAAATTCCCGTTAGTCTAGTATATGACCAAGTAGAGGTGGCCGCCAAATATTCCCAACAGTATTGTAAGTTAGACCGCCTTTTGGACGGTGTAGAGGAGGAAGTGTTTGAGTCCAAGTGACTATGTACTTTCCTTGATATATGTAACTCTAGCTGAATTGTATAGCATTTGTCATGTCAGACCTTTTCACTTCAACCTCCGGACCCGAAGGTGCGGAGTGTTTCCGAATACCCGCATGGCCGAATAGACCGGGGTATGCGCGGAAACTAGGCGTAGGGGTCATAGTTGCTTGAACAGACAAGTTGTATCCGGCTAGGTATGTTATATTACATTGAGATAGTAAGAAACATCTTCCAGAGAGAATAGTTCTGTTAAGGGTTCCTTTCCCTGGGTGTGCATGCATTAGTGTACATGTCCGAATTGTGATGTGAAAATCACAGTGTGTATAACTTCTGGGGTTCACAATGGGGTGAGTGCCAAAAACATCTTTAATTCACCTACCGAATATTCCCTTAAGAACGCTAGCTTTCGACTTCACCCAGTCTGAGGTACACATCCGGATGACCCAGCAGTAACAATCGCAGAGGTGCTCCCTTTATGCCCTAGCCAAACTAACGGGAACGTAGGGTATAAGCACAGGAGCCAGGCAACCCAGCTTGGCCAAAATTTAAGTCATATCGATGCATATAGTGGCGAAGAAAAGGTACATATGAAAGAACTTATATGTGAAGAGCTTGATGCTCAAGGAATAATAATATAGAGCTTCTGTCCCAGAAGCCCCCAGGTATAATGGACGTACATATTTTAAAGATGTATACGTCACAAGTGCGTGGTTGAGCCGCGTGGAAGCTTTAAGGCTAAAAAGAGAAGGAAAAGCAAAAAAAAGAGAAAAATAGGGTATACAGTAGGGAGAGGGGACGAGCAAAGATTTTGGCGCTAGGCATAGAATCTTCGGAGTCTGGCCGCGTTCCATGGGTTCAGCTCTAAGCGATTGTCTGAGGCATCACGCAGGCGGTACGCTCCTCCGGTGAGAACTTCGTCGATGATGAAGGGACCCTCCCACTTGGGCTTTAGTTTGTCCTTTCTTTTCTCCGGCAAGCGTAGAACTAGTTCGCCAACATTATAGGTCTTGGCCCGTACTTCTCTACTTTGATATCTTCGGGCCTGCTGTTGATAAAATGTGGAATGGGCTTTTGCGACGTCGCGCTCCTCCTCCAGGGCATCTAAGCTGTCCTGCCGATCAAGCTCGGCTTCTCTCTCTTCATACATGCGCACTCGAGGTGAGTCATGAATTATGTCGTAGGGTAACACAGCCTCTGCACCGTACACCATGAAAAATGGTGTGTATCCGGTAGTGCGATTGGGCGTGGTCCGCAGCCCCAAAGTACGGAGTCGAACTCCTCGACCCAGTGCTTGTCTGATTCTTTCAGAAACCGCACTAGTCTGGGTTTAATGCCGCTCATAATGAGACCACTGGCCCGTTCGACTTGGCCATTTGTTTGTGGGTGATAGACGGAGGCGTAATCGAGTTTAATGCCCAGATTAGCACACCAGGTTTTTACCTCGTCGGCTGTGAAATTGGAGCCATTATCGGTGATGATGCTGTGTGGAACACCATAGCGGTGCACAACACCGGATATGAAATCTATCACTGGTCCGGCCTCGGCCGTTTTGACCGGTTTGGCCTCTATACACTTAGTGAATTTATCTACCATGAAGAGCAGGTATTTTTTCTTGTGGCTTCCCCCTTTAAGGTGTCCAACCATATCCAGTACCCAGACCGCGAAAGGCCAAGTAATGGGGATAGTTTGTAAGGAAGTTTGGGGCATGTGGCTTTGGTTGGCGAAGAGTTGGCATCCGACGCAGCATTGGACAAGGTCCTGGCGTCTGCTCGGGCTGTCGGCCAATAAAACCCAGTGTGGAAGGCCTTGCTAACAAGGGCCCAAGCTGCGGCATGGTGTACGCTAAGGGAGTCCTGGATTAGGGGGTCCTCGGACAGCCGGACTATATCCTTTGGCCGGACTGTTGGACTATGAAGATACAAGATTGGAGACTTTGTCCCGTGTCCAGGTGGGACTCTCCTTTGTGTGGAAGGCAAGCTTGGCAGTTTGAATATGTAGATCTCCTCCCTTGTAACCGACTCTGTGTAACCCTAGCCCCCTCCCGTGTCTATATAAACCGGAGGGTTTAGTCCGTAGGACAACAACAATCATAATAATAGGCTAGCTTCTAGGGTTTAGCCTCTATGATCTCATGGTAGGTCAACTCTTGTAATACTCATATCATCTAGATCGATCAAGTAGGAAGTAGGGTATTACCTCCATCGAGAGGGCCCGAACCTGGGTAAACATTGTGTCCCCCGCCTCCTGTTACCATCCGCCTTAGATGCACAGTTCGGGACCCCCTACCCGAGATCCGCCGGTTTTGACACCGACATTGGTGCTTTCATTGAGAGTTCCACTGTGCCGTCACCATAAGGCTTGATGGCTCCTTCGATCATCAACAACGATGCAATCCAGGGTGAGGTTTTTCTCCCCAGACAGATCTTCGTATTCGGCGGCTTCGTACTACGGGCCAACTTGCTTGGCCATTTGGAGCAGATCAAGAGTTACGCCCCTGGCCGTCGGGTCAGGTTTGGAAATTTAAACTGTACTGCCGGTATCTGTGGAGATTTGATCTTTGACGGACCCGAGCTTATATCAGGTGCGCCGCACGGGCACGACAAGCATGACCTAACTCTGCCGTCGGACGACGTTCAGATCACACATGTGGCTACTCCGGCCCTAAATCCGGGGCAGAGTGCACCGTCCGAGGATGGGTGGATGGACCCCGCACGGAGGCCACACACTCGGTGGCGATAGAGCCGAATACTGATTTCACCTCCTATGGGACCCGTGTTGCCGGACACTTGGATTCGTCCCCGGCCACGGGCTCCGAACCGCCTGCGTCCGTACCTATCGAATCTGATTGGGCGCCGATCATAGAGTTTTCCTTCGCGGATATCTTTCAACACTCGCCCCTGGGCGACGTGCTAAATTCATTCAGGTCTCTCTCCTTGTCAGGAGACCCTTGGCCAAACTATGTCCGGCTTGAGTGGGAAGCAGACGACGAAGAAATTCATTCCCCACCCACCACCCACTTAATAGCCACTATCGATTACCTAACCGACATGCTCGATTTTGACTCCGAAGACATCGACGGTATGGACGACGATGCAGTAGAGGAATAGGAACCACCGCCCACAGGGCACTGGACATCCACCTCATCACACGATGTATATATGGTGAATACACCCAAAGAAGACAATGACGAGGAACGAAAGGATGCAGCGAAGGATAGTTCCCTCGATAAGCAACCAAAGCGGCGACACAGACGCCGCTCCAAATCCCGCCTCGGCAAAAACAGGGAAAACAACGTGATACGTCTCCAACGTATCTATAATTTTTGATTGCTCCATGCTATATTATCTACTGTTTTGGGCAATATTGGGCTTTATTATCCACTTTTATAATATTTTTGGGACTAACCTATTAACCGGAGGCCCAACCCAGATTTGTTGTTTTATGCCTATTTCAGTGTTTCGAAGAAAAGGAATATCAAACGGAGTCGAAACGGAACGAAATCAACTGGAGAAGTTATTTTTGGAAGGAAACCTACCGAATAGACTTGGACCCTACGTCAGGAGATGAGGGAGGTGCTCACGAGGGTGGGGAGCGCCCCCCCAGGGCGCACCCCCTGCCTCGTGGGGCCCCGTAGCTCCACCGACGTACCCCCTGCACCCATATATACCTACGTATCGTAAAACTTCCAGAACAGAAGATAGATCGGGAGTTCCGCCGCCGCAAGCCTCCATAGCCACGAAAAACCAATCGGGACCCTGTTCCGGCACCCTGCCGGAGGGGGGAACCCTCACCGGTGGCCATCTTCATCATCCCGGCGCTCTCCATGACGAGGAGGGAGTAGTTCACCCTCGGGGCTGAGTGTATGTACCAGTAGCTATGTGTTTGATCTCTCTCTCTCTCTCTCTCTCTCTCTCTCTCTCTCTCTCTCTCTCTCTCTCTCTCTCTCTCGTGTTCTTGATTTGGCACGATCTTGATGTATCGCGATCTTTGCTATTACAGTTGGATCCTATGTTTCTTCTCCCCCTCTACTCTCTTGTAATGGATTGAGTTTTCCCCTTTGAAGTTATCTTATCGGATTGAGTCTTTTATGAGAACACTTGATGTATGTCTTGCCGTGCGTATCTGTGGTGAGAATGGGATATCACGTGATTCACTTGATGTATGTTTTGGTGATCAACTTGCGGGTTCCGCCCATGAACCTATGCATAGGGGTTGGCACACGTTTTCGTCGTGATTCTCCGGTAGAAACTTTGGGACACTCTTTGAGGTTCTATGTGTTGGTTTGAATAGATGAACTGAGATTGTGTGATGCATATCGTATAATCATGCCCACGGATACTTGAGGTGACATTGGAGTATCTAGGTGACATTAGGGTTTTGGTTGATTTGTGTCTTAAGGTGTTATTCTGGTACGAACTCTAGGGCTGTTTGTGACTCTTATAGGAATAGCCCAACAGATTGATTGGAAAGAATAACTTTGAGGTGGTTTCGTACCCTACCATAATCTCTTTGTTTGTTCTCCGCTATTAGTGAATTTGGAGTGACTCTTTGTTGCATGTTGAGGGATAGTTATATGATCCAATTATGTTATTATTGTTGAGAGAACTTGCACTAGTAAAAGTATGAACCCTAGGCCTTGTTTCCTATCATTGCAATACCGTTTACGCTCACATTTACCACTTGTTACCTTGCTGTTTTATATTTTCAGGTTACAAATACCTATATCTACCATCTATATTTCACTTGTATCACCATCTCTTCGCCGAACTAGTGCACCTATACAATTTACCATTGTATTGGGTGTGTTGGGGACACAAGAGTCTCTTTGTTATTTGGTTGCAGGGTTGCTTGAGAGAGACCATCTTCATCCTACGCCTCCTACGGATTGATAAACCTTAGGTCATCCACTTGAGGGAAATTTGCTACTATCCTACAAACCTGTGCACTTGCAGGCCCAACAACGTCTACAAGAAGAAGGTTGTGTAGTAGACATCAAGCTCTTTTCTGGCGCCGTTGCCGGGGAGGTGAGTGCTTGAAGGTATATCTTTAGATCTTGCAATCGAATCTTTTTGTTTCTTGTTTAATCACTAGTTTAGTTTATAAAAGAAAATTATAAAAAATGGAATTGAGTTTGTCTCATACGCCTCGTCTTTTTAATATCTTTCGTGAGTTTGATGGAAAGGAAAATTGTGCTCAAGTTCTAGAAGAAGAATGCATTAAAATGTTTGGTACTAGATCTTTGTATGATGAGCATGATTGCAATGTTGTTAGTATGAATTCCTTGAATATCCATGATGCTAATGATATGCAAAGCCACAAGCTTGGAGAAGCTATGTTTGATGAATATGATATATTTTGTCCCCCAAGCTTTGATGAGAAAATTTATTTTGATGATAGCATGCCTCCTACCTATGATGATTATATTGATGAAAGTGGATTTGGAAGAGTGTCAACTTTAGGAAGTAGTGATCCCACTATTTTGGAGGATGTTGAATTTTATTGTGATAATTATGAAAGTGGATTTGGAAGAGTGTCAACTTTATTTAGTGATTCCACTATTTTGGAAGAGGTTCCAATTGATTATGAGAACATAGTTGCTATCTATGATGATTATTGTGATGACTTGTATGCTATTAAGAATAATGATAACCATGAATCTTGTCATCATGATTTTAGTTTTCAATTGGATTATGCCTCACATGATAGTTATTTTGTTGAGTTTGCTCCCACTATTATTCATGAGAAGAAATTTGCTTATGTGGAGAGTAGTAAATTTTCTATGCTAGTAGATCATGAAAAGAATGCTTTATGTGCTGGTTATATTGTTGAATTTTTTCATGATGCTACTGAAAATTATTATGAGGGAGCAATATATGCTTGTATGAATTGCAATAATATCAAGTTTCCTCTCTATGTGCTTAAAATTTTGAAGTTATGCTTGTTTTGCCATCCTATGCTAGTTGATTATTGTTCCCATAAGTTGTTTGATCACAAAATCCCTATGCATAGGAAGTGGGTTAGACTTAAATTTACTATTCATATTCTTCATGATGCTCTTTTTATGTTTCAATTCTTATCTTTTATGTGAGCATCATTGAAACCACCATGCCTAGCTAGGGGCGTTAAACGATAGCGCTTGTTGGGAGGCAACCCAATTTTATTTTAGTTTCTTGCTTTTTGGTTCTGTTTATAAATAAATAATCCATCTAGCTTCTGGTTAGATGTGTTTTCATGTTTTAATTAGCGTTTGTGCCAAGTAGAACCTTTGGGAAGACTTGGGTAAAGTCTTTATGATCATGCTGTAAAAAACAGAAACTTTAGCGCTCACGAGATTAGCTAGAAATTTTTACTGGAGAGTGATATTTTGTTGATTCTTTTTTCATATGATTACTAGACAAATTCCTCAGGTCCAACAATTTATTTTAGATTTTTTGGAGTTCCAGAAGTATGCGTTAGTCACAGATTACTACAGACTGTTCTGTTTTTGACAGATTCTGTTTTCATTGTGTTGTTTGCTTATTTTGATGCATCTATGGCTAGTAAAATAGTTTCTAAACCATAGAGAAGTTGGAATACATTAGGTTTAACACCAATGTAAATAAAGAATGAGTTCATTACAGTACCTTGAAGTGGTGTTTTGTTTTCTTTCGCTAACGGAGCTCACGAGTTTTCTGTTAAGTTTTGTGTTGTGAAGTTTTCAAGTTTTGGGTAAAGATTCGACGAACTATGGAAAAAGGAGTGGCAAGAGCCTAATCTTGGGGATGCCCAAGGCACCCCAAAGTAATATTCAAGTACAACCAAGATCCTAAGCTTGGGGATGCCCCGCATGGCATCCCCTCTTTCGTCTTCGTTCATCGGTAACTTTACTTGGAGCTATATTTTTATTCACCACATGATATGTGTTTTGCTTGGAGCGTCATTTTCTTTTGTTAGTATTTTCTTTCTGTTATTTATAATAATGTTTTGCTTCTTTAGTTTCAATAAAAAAGTCAAGGATAGCCTTTGCCATGCTTAGTTTGTTACTATACATGTTGCTGTTTGAAAACAGAAAGTTTACCGCTGTTGCAAAAATTCCCTAGAAAAGTCAGAGAGTGGTATAATGTTGAATATTTTTGCATATTGAGATCTGATAAATTTATTACAGTGGGAATTTTATTTCATAATTTTTGGAGTCAGGGAAGTATTGATACTCTTGCATTCTTTACAGACTGTACTGTTTTGGCAGATTGCTGTTATGTTTGCATTGTTTGCATATGTTTGCTTGTTTAATGATTCTATTTAAGGATAAGAGTATTAAATTTGCAGAGGCATTTAGTATGCAATGTTGAATAATAATGTTAGTGATTTGTTACAGTAGAAAATGATAAGGTTTTGCATTGGTTTATACTAACCTATCTCACGAGTTCTTGTTGAGTTTGTTGTGAATGAAGCTTTTGATAAAAAGAGAAACCATGATATGAGAGGAATTAAGGAGACACAAAAGTTCAAGCTTGGGGATTCCCAAGGCACCCCAAGATAATATTTCAAGAAGTCTCAAGCATCTAAGCTTGGGGCTGCCCCAGTAGGCATCCCACCTTTCTTCTTCAACAACTATCGGTTAGTATCGGTTGAGCCTAAGTTTTTGCTTCTTCACATGAGTTGTGCTATCCTTGCATGTCATTTTATTTTGTTTTGCTTGATGTTTGAATAAAGTATCAAGATATGAAATTCTTAAATGTTAGAGAGTCTTCACGTAGTTGCGTAATTATCCGACTACTCATTGATCTTCACTTATATCTTTCGGAGTAGTTTGTTGTTTGCTCTAGTGCTTCACTTATATCTTTTAGAGCATGGTGGTAGTTTTATTTTGAAGAAATAGATGAACTCTCATGCTTCACTTATATTATTTTGAGAGTCTTAAATAGCATGGTAATGTGCTTAATCCTAATATGCTAGGTATTTAAGACTAGTAAAAACTTTCTTATGAGTGTGTTGAATACTGAGAGAAGTTTGATACTTGATAATTGTTTTGAGATATGGAGGTAGTGATATTAAAGTCATGCTAGTTGGGTGATTATGAATTTAAAGAATGCTTGTGTTGAAGTTAGCAAGTCACGTAGCATGCACGTATGGTTAAAGTTGTGTAACAAATTTGAAACATGAAGTGTACCTGGCTTGTGCATCCTTATGAGTGGCGGTCGGGGACGAGCAATGGTCTTTTCCTACCAATCTATCCCCCTAGGAGCATGCGCGTAGTACTTGATTTTTGATGACTTCTAAATTTTTGCAATAAGTATATGAGTTCTTTTGACTAATGTTGAGTCCATGGATTATATGCACTCTCACCTTTCCGCCTTTGCTAGCCTCTTCGGTACCGTGCATTGCCCTTTCTCACCTTGAGAGTTGGTGCAAACTTCGCCGGTGCATCCAAACCCCGTGATATGATACGCTCTATCACACATGAACCTCCTTATATCTTCCTCAAAACAGCCACCATACCTACCTATTATGGCATTTCCATAGCCATTCCGAGATATATTGCCATGCAACTTTCCACCGTTCCGTTCATCATCATCATGACATACTTTACTTTTGTCATATTGCCATTGCATGATCATGTAGTTGACATCGTATTTGTGGCAAAGCCACCATGCATTATTTTTCATACATGTCACTCTTGATTCATTGCACCAACCCGGTACACCGCCGGAGGCATTCATATAGAGTCATATCTTGTTCTAGTTTCGAGTTGTAATCCTTATGTTGTAATCAATAGAAGTGTGATGATCATCATTATTAGAGCATTGCCCAATCAAAAATAAGAGAAAGGCCAAAAAAAAGAAAGTCCCAAAAAAAAGGGCAATGTTACTATCTCTTTTCCCACTCTTGTGCTTCAAAGTAGCACCTTGTTCTTCATGTAGTGAGTCTCATATATTGTGCTTCAAAGTAGCACCATGTTTTTCATATAGTGAATCTCATAAGTTGTCTTTTCATACTAGTGGGAATTTTTCATTATAGAACTTGGCTTGTATATTCCTATGATGGGTTTCCTCAAATGCCCTAGGTCTTCGTGAGCAAGCAAGTTGTATGCACACCCACTGGTTTTCTTTTGTTGAGCATTCATTTATAGCTCTAGTGCATCCGTTGCATGGCAATCCCTACTCCTCATGTTGCATCAATTGATGGGCATCTCCATAGCCCGTTGATTATCCTCGTCAATGTGAGACTTTCTCCTGTTTTGTCTTCTCCACACAATCCCCATCATCATATTCTTTTCCACCCATAGTGCTATATCCATGGCTCACGCTCATGTATTGCGTGAAGGTTGAAAAGGTTTGAGATTATTTAAGTATGAAACAATTGCTTGGCTTGTCATCGGGGGTATAGAAGTTGGGAACATCTTTGTGTGACGAAAATGAAGCATAGCCTAACTATATGATTTTGTAGGGATGAACTTTCTTTTGCCATGCTATTTTGAGAAGACATGATTACTTTGATTAGTATGCTTGAAGTATTAATATTTCTTTTATCAATATGAACTTTTATTTTGTATTCATTCGGATCTGAATATTCATACTAGAATTAAGAAGATTTACATTGAAATTATGCCAAAGTATCACTCCGCATCAAAAATTATCTTTTTTATCATTTACCTACTCGAGGACGAGCAGGAATTAAGCTTGGGGATGCTCGATACGTCTCCAACGTATCCCAACGCAGGAAAAAACAATACCCCGGTCGACTCCAAAGGAAACGACGACCACATAGATCCAGCAACAGAGCAGGATGAACCAGCGGATGACGAACATAGTATGGAGCCGCCATCCGATCACGCGACACCAAGGGTAAAGCTAATCAACATGTCTCCGGAGAAGAGAACAGTTCGGACGATGACGCACACATCATCCCGGAAAGGCACTTGGAGCAAGAGAACCTTCATAGAAGGCTTATTGCCACCGTGAGGAGCCTGAAGAAGCAGAAGCAAAGGCTAACGGCCGCGCAAAATATACTCAACAGTAGATGGAACAAAGTGCTCGACACTGCAGAAAAGTACGGTGGCAGTCACCACACAAAGAGATATCCAAAGCGCAAGCTACTTCCTGAATTCAATGACGGGGCTATAGAGCCAATACAGCTGAAAAATAAAACAGCCGATCAGCCGGATCGACCACCCCGTGGCCGCGATAGGGCGGCTAACGATGTCGTGCATAAGTCAGCTCACGATCTACATGAAGACTTGCACAAAAAATCCGATATGACCAGGTCCATCTACTGATCTAGGAAGCGAGCCCTGACACAGAAGCAAAACCGAACACTACAACCGCCAGAATGCCATGACACATCCAAATACAAGGGTGTCGCACACCCCCTATGCTTCACCGATGAGGTGCTGGATCACGAATTTCCAGAGGGATTCAAACCCGTGAACATAGAGGCATACGACGGAACGATAGACCCTGGGGTCTGGATCGAGGACTTTATCCTTCATATCCACATGGCTCGCAGAGAAAATCTCCACGCCAACAAATACTTACCACTAAAGTTGAAGGGACAAGCTCAGCACTGGCTAAAGAGCCTCCCTGAAAACTCCATTGGGAGTTGGGAAGAGCTTGAAGAGGCTTTTAGGGCTAATTTTCAAGGGACTTATGTCCGACCTCCGGATGCAGACGATTTAAGTCATATAATTCAATAGCCCGGAGAGTCAGCCCGAAAGCTTTGGAACAGATTCCTCACTAAGAAGAATCAAATTGTCGACTTCCGGGACGCTGAAGCCTTAGTGGCTTCCAAACACAGTATCAGGGACGAATGGCTCGCCAGACACCTCGGCCAGGAAAAACGGAGGACAATGGCAGCCCTAACAAGCCTTATGACCCACTTTTGCGCAGGCGAAGATAGTTGGCTGGCCCGTAGCGGCACCAGCGATCCAGGCACATCCGAAGTTAGGGATGGCAATGGAAAACCACGACGCAATAAAAGTAAACATCGAAACAATGAAGACAGCCCAGACAACGGCGGTAAACGCTGGATTTAGGGGCTCTCGACCCGGTCAACGGAAAAATCCATTCAAAGGCAGCAGAGATAGACCGTCCATCCTAAACAAGATTCTAGACAGATTATGTCAGATTCATGGCACCTCCGACAAACCTGCAAATCACGCCAACAGAGAATGTTGGGTCTTCAAGCAGGCCAGCAAGTTAAATGCCAAACACAAGGGGAGGGAGACACAGCGAAGACGAGGATGAGCCTCACCAGCAAAACACTGGGGGACAGAATAAATTCCCACCAGTGAACATGATTCCCGTAACAAAGGGGAGGAGCGAATGCGCACTCCGAGACTGTAACGCCCTCGATGCGGCTATATCTCCCACGTGTCGAAGCACGACTTAGAGGCATAACCGCATTGGAAGCAATGTCGCAAGTGAGGTAATCTTCACACAACCCATGTAATACATAAGGGAAAGAGATACATAGTTGGCTTACAGTCGCCACTTCACACAATACATAAATAAACATCCATCATTCAGATTACACTCAAGGTCCGACTACGGAACCAAAATAAAAGAAGATACCCCAAATGCTACACAGATCCCCGATCTTCCCAACTGGGCTCCACTACTGATCATCAGGAAAAGACACATAGTAACGACCACGTTCCTCATCGAACTCCCACTAGAGCTCGGTTGCGTCACCTGCACTGGCATCGTCGGCACCTGCAACTGTTTTGGTAGAATCTGTGAGTCACGGGGACTCAGCAATCTCACACCCGCGAGATCAAAACTATTTAAGCTTATAGGAAGGACAGAGTTTTGAGGTGGAGCTGCAGCAAGCGACTAGCATATATGGTGGCTACATTCGCAAAAGAGAGCGAGAAGAGAAGCAAGGCACGGTCGTGAAGCTAGTAGCGATCAAGAAGTGATCCTGAACTACTTACGGCAAACATAACTCCAACACCGTGTTCACTTCCCGGACTCCGCCGAGAAGAGACCATCACGGTTACACACGCGGTTGATGTGTATTTTAATTAAGATCGACTTCGGGTTTTCTACAACCGGACATTAACAAATTCCCATCTGCCTCATAACCGCGGGCACGGCTTTCGAAAGATAATACCCTGCAGGGGTGTCCCAACTTAGCCCATTATAAGCTCTCATGGTCAACGAAGGATATTCCTTCTACCAGGAAGACCCGATCAATCTCGGAATCCCGGACTACAAGACATTTCGACAGCAATAAAACAAGACCAGCAAAGCCACCCGAATGTGCCGACAAATCCCAATAGGAGCTGCACATATCTCGTTCTCAGGGCACACCGGATGGGCAAGACGTCGGGTTGGCATAGACCCTGGATTGCCCAGGGGGCGCCGGACATCGCCCAGGTTGGGCCAGCACTCGAAGGAGCACTGGTCCGGGGGTTAAAATAAAGATGACCCTCGGGCTCGCGAAAACCCGGGGGAAAAAGGCTTAGGTGGCAAATGGTAAAACCAAAGTTGGGCCTTGCTGGAGGAGTCTTATTCAAAGCGAACTGTCAAGGGGGTCCCATAAATCACCCAACCGTGTAAGGAATGCGGAATCAAGGAACATAACACCGGTATGACGGAAACTAGGGCGGCAAGAGTGGAACAAAACACCAGGCATAAGGCCGAGTCTTCCACCCTTTACCAAGTATATAGATGCATTAATTATAGCAGATATATTGTGATACCCCCAACAATTAAACATGTTCCAACAAGGAACAACATCTCCATGTTCCAACAAGGAACAAACTTCATCTTTACCTGCAACTAGCAACGCTATAAGAGGGGCTGAGCAAAGCGGTAACATAGCCAAACAACGGTTTGCTAGGAAAAGATGGTTAGGGGCTCGACATGGCAATATGGGTAGCATGATAAGAAAGTGATAGGCATCGTAGCATAGGCATAGCAAAAGAGCGAGCATCTAGCATAGCAAAGATAGAAGTGATTTCGAGGGTATGGTCATCTTGCCTGCAAAGTTCTCAGAGTTGTCGAAAGCTTGATCCTCGTAAGCGTTCTCAACAGGTTCCTCGTTCACGTACTCGTCTCCCGGCTCTACCCAAAGCAAGAACACAAACAATGGAACCACAATAAATCACGGTGCAATGCACAAGAAACATGATGCAAAACATGACATGATATGCGAGATGTGATATGCAATGCGTATGCGTGCTTCGGAAGGAAAATGATGAACCAGGCATCAACTTGGCAAACCAAGTATGCCACTGGAAAGATGAGATGATTTCGGTTGAAATCGATATAAAGATCACTGGAATCGGATGCACGGTTTGCAAATGACAAGCAAAACAAGAATGACACAAATCTGCCATTAACAGCATGATGCCACATAGCAAGCAAAAAGAAATTAAGCCACTGCATCCAAACGTACCATAAAAGCATATGGCAGTGATCTACTCAAGATGTTTGACAAAAGATGAACACTGAGCTACGGCTCAATCACACTATAACAGGTCCAAACAAGCATGGCAAAAGTGCAAAATATATCAGCTTCACAGACTTAATGAAATTACTGAACATGGCAGAATCAGCATCAGGAAGCAATGTTCAGAGCAAGCAAACAGCATGCTACAGGAACTTATAATAGCAAAACAAGGCATGGCATGAATCTACTCGAAGCATAGAACAAAAGTCCCTTACTTACCATGAGCCAAAAGGGATCATAAAATATAGTAACACCCATGTCAATATAGCAAGTTTCGTTAACAGATCAGCAACAGGGCATGGCAAAAACAGATAACAAGTAGGCATGTTTAAGAGCTCAAAGCACTCACTACAGAGCATTACATGATAAACTAAGCATACATCCATCAAGAATACATGGCATAGAAGCTATACATGGCAATAACAACATCATAGCATACACGGATCAACTACAACAACCTTGGCAAAATTGAATAACATGTAAACAATCTGCCAGGAAACATTTTATAGCAAAAGTAGAGCTCGATTGACTCAAGCTATAGCACTCCATAATTGCAAACAAAGGCATGGATGGATAGATAATAACCATATGTTCAAAACATCCTTACTTAAGTATCTCAAAATATGCATGGATCTCTCTGTAGCATCAAGTTAACATGGCATAAAAATATCAGCAAAACAGGGGCTGAAATCAGCAACATCATGAAGCCTAGTTTGCATGCTTGTGCTAGTCACCACAGAGATCACAAAAATACATGGCATACACCCCTGGAAAGATGGCATGGCATATTACAAAACACATGTAGGACTCAAGTTCATAGGGTGCACACATCAATCATGGCAAAAATGACAAAAGTGCATGTTCTGTTAAGAAACAGAAACTAACATCACATAGCCCTCTTCCAACAGCATTTCGGGCATCAAGATGAGCTCAAATAAAAATGACGCAATGAGATGAAATGATCTACT
>LR880970.1:780943755-780955294 GCA_904067115.1 Aegilops sharonensis
ACAAAAGTGCATGTTCTGTTAAGATACAGAAACGAACATCACATAGCCCTCTTCCAATAGCATTTCGGGCATCAAGATGAGCTCAAATGAAAATGATGCAATGAGAAGAAATGATCTACCCTTCGAGACGAACATTTTTACATATTACACGCACGAAACGGAGCTACGGATACAGAGTTATGGCACGAAGAATATGCAACAAAAGAGTGACAGATTAAAGACTTAGAGGATTTCGGGGGGGGGGGGAGAAGTCAACCGCTGGGCTGGATCTCAGATCCGATCGGATCCGAGGCGAGGCCGGCGGCGGCTCGCCGGAGTTGGAGAGGCCGGGCAGAGGAGGACGAGGCCGGGGCAGGGCCGGCGCGGCGAGGCGGCCGCGGGAGCTCGCCGGTTCCCGGGACGGCGGCGGCGACGGGAGGCCGGGGCGGCGCGGCGGATCCGGCCACCGGCGGCGGCGGGCGGCGCGGCGGCCGGCGCGGGCGGCGGAGCTGGGCGGCGGAGGCGCGGGAGCGGGCGGCGGACGGCGCGGGCCGCGGGGGCACCGGCACGGGCCGGGGAGGGCCGGCTGCGGGCCCGTGGCGGAGGCAGCGAAGTGGGCGCGGGCCGGGACACGTGGCGGCTGCCGGTTGGTCCGGGGCGGCGGGCGGACGTGTCCGGCCTGAATCGGACACGTCCGGCGGCGGGGAGAGGAGCGGGGCTAGGGTTAGGGGTGGAGTTGATCCGGGATTTCGGGGGAGGGGGTATTTTTATAGGTAGAAGGAGCTAGGAAGCTCCAAATGGAGTGTAGTTTTCGCCCACACGATCGTGATTCGACGACGGAGAGCATGGAAGTGACTTAGATGGGTTATTGGGCTGTTTTGAAGGGGTGTTGGGCTGCAACTTAAAAGAGGCCTTTGCGAGAGTGCGGTTAACCGTTGGAGTACCAAACGAGCTCCAAATGACCCGAAACTTGACAGGTGGTCTACCGGTGGTGTACCAAGGCCACTTGACAAACCTCGGTCCATTCCGAGAAAGTTTAGTACCCGCTCACGGAAAAATGTAAAAGGGGACGCCGGGGGACATAGGAGTGCCGGATTGCAAAACGGACAACGGGAAAAATGCTTGGAATCATGAGACGAACACGTATGCGAATGCGATGCACATGATGGCATGATATGAAATGCATGACATGGGCAAAATGCAAAAACGGAAGACAAAAACCCAACCACGGAGGGAATATCATATCACAATGCCGAAAATGGCAAGAGTTGGAGTTACAAATATGGAAAGTTACATCCGGGGTGTTAGAGAGACGCATGCGCCAAAAAGCCCGTCGCCCCCAAGTTCAGCCCTTGGTCGGTCTGCCCGATCACTTTCGATCGCAGGGATCACCCGACCAGTAACCGGCACGGAGGATTAGCCTCCTTGGTGCTAGACCCAATAATTGACGGATACCATCTCACCCGAGTCCTTATGGACGGCGGCAGTGTCTTAAGCTGATATATCAGGACACAGTCCGCAAAATGGGGATAGACCCGGCAAGAATCAGCCAAAGCAATACTACCTTTAAAGGAGTAATACCAGGCCCAGAGGCCCGCTGTACGGGCTCTCTAGTACTAGAGGTTGTATTCGCCTCTCTCGACAACTCCCGAAGTGAAAAGTTAACCTTCGACATCGCTCCATTCCGAAGCGGCTATCAAGCAATACTCGGAAGAACGGCCTTCGCTCGTTTTAATGCGGTACCGCACTACGCTTATATTAAGCTTAAGATGCCCGGTCCACGTGGCACCATCATAGTTAGCGGAAGCACAGAGCGTTCTTTAAGTACGGAAGAATGTGTGGCGGCTTTAGCAACCGAACACTGAACGGCCTCTCCAACCAGAATAAATGATCGGTCGTCAAGACCGCAGACACGGCTAGACGAGTCCGGCGCACCCCTAGCTATAAAAACTCGGATAAACCTGAGATTGGGTTAATGGATATATCCCCATAGGTGGTGCTAGGGGCTTCCCGCATGTAAAAAGAACTATAGGTCAGCTTAACCTTATTTAGGTTGAATTTTAATGGTTCATTAAGAATAACCAATTTTTTCGCACAAAGACTTTCACGTGGGTTTTTTTATTTTGCAGATGATCATTGTGCTACACCCTTCCAGGATACGGCACAACGGAGACACAGGCGCAGACATGCAGCAGGGCCCCGTTCAAAGGTTTCTTTTTAGATTAAGACCCTGTGTAAACCTTTTTTACTGTCTCTTCTTGTTTCACACCCTCCGGATACTCAACACAGCCAGAGGGATGCTGGCGTTATTGGCATTTCGCCACGTCAGACTAATGCATGTATCTGGAAATTTAGGGTTCATTATCAAGGGCGTTACTCAGCCCGGTATATGTTGTAAAGTTCGAATACCTTAGGGAGTGTTCGACGCCGTGAGTTTGGCCTTATATGCATCAGCTCCGAATCATGTCTTTGGTCAATAGTTGGGTTTTCCCGGCTCCTGTGTTTTGCTACCTTACGTTCCGCTCTATCGGCTAAGGTGGCACCAGGAGAACTACTGCAATTGCGCCCTGGTTCATCTGGATGAGCACCTCAGTAGAGAAAGCCGAAAACTGACTGTCATGATAAAGCGCGAGACTGGTCAACCACTCGATGACCCAGCGGAATCATTGCGATTCCTTTGCATTAACGAAGGGCCGTTTCCCAGCCATGTATGTACGCACCTCGTATTCGGATGAGCGCGGAAGTACGAGGGGCTATATAGTAGCCCCACTGTCAAACTCCTATGGCTAAGTGAAAGTGTTAAAGCAATATATTCCGATTGCCTTGTTCGCCGAGTTATCACCTCCTTAATGGACCAAGACGTTGGATCAAGTGTGAATACACGCTTTTCCGAACACCCCCGCATTATATGCGTGGGGGATGAAGCCGGCGACTGCAAACTTTCAAGTTATATATATACATAAACGGCCGCACAAGAGGCATAATAATACTTTCAGGCACAAGTATAAACACATACTTCATAATTCAAATAGCATTGTTTTTACAATCGGGATACATGTCACTCGAACAAGATACTCTTCGAGCACCGAGCCTCTATTAAACGAGCACCTTCTAGGACTTCTTCAAAATAGTGCTCGGCCGAGACCTGGCCTACGGCCGGACCCTGGGTTGCAATAGCGGTGGCCTTCATCTCTAACCAGTATGTCTTAACACGGGCAAGAGCCATCCGTGCACCCTCTATGCACGACGACCTCTTCATAGCATCGATATGCGGCACAGCACCAAGGAATCGTTGCACTAAACTAAAATAACTATTCGGCCTTGGTCCTCCGGCCAAAGATGATCCACGACAGACCTCATGGCAAGCCCGGACAATCTATGGAGTTCAGCCCACTCGGCCATTTGTTCATTTAATAGCAGCGGACGCGTTGGAGCACTGAACTGCGACCAGAACAACTTTTCCACTTCGTGATCTTTTTTATCCTTGAAAAACTCAGTCGCATCAGCAGCACTCGTTACCAAGTCCGAATACGCGTCTGTAACACTCCATAACTGATCCAGAGGGGCATACTTCGGATCTCCAAACTTCGACCGCAACAAAAAGGGCTTCCCAGCCGTGATATCCATGCTTGACGAAGCTCCTCCTTCACCGCTCTGATTTTAGAGCGGGCTTCCTTGGCTGCTACCATGGCTTTCTCCAGGTCCGCCATTTTCACCTGGCTTTCCTTTTCAAGAAGCTCATACCGTTCGGCGGCATCCTTCAGCTCAACAGCCATCTTGTCTATTTTATCTTCGTTCTGGCGATGAGCACCCTGTTCGGCTTTTAACTCTTCGGCCGCCTTTAGGGCAGCCGCATAACTTCTCCTGGCTTGTTCCTTGGCGTGGGCAAGTTCCGCCCGAAGGGCCTCCACGGCGGTAGCTCCATCTGCAATAAATAACATATTATAGATACTAGCACCATGCTCCTCTTAATATTTGTTGGCCACCCGGAAATACATACCATGTGACTCGTCAAGCTGCTTGTTCACAAGCGCGATGTCGGCATCTGCCGCGTCAAGCTACCGCCTTAGTTTGGCAAACTCAGTCCGGCCAGCCTCCGGACCCTCAGCCGCCTGCACATGTAAGTAGCGCGATCACTACCTGGGACTATGATCCTGTGTTTGCCGCCTTTGGACGGCAACCAGAGTCTCAGGGGGCTACTATCTGTACAGAGCACACTTAGCATGTGCGGTACCGTCAAAAATATATATGTTACTTTGCGTACCTCAAAGCCTCTTAGTAGGCTCATAAAAGCTTCATGAAATCCACTTTTGGCAGATGAAATTCTTTCAACCACCGTACCCATTAAAGTACTATGCGCCTCTGAGATAGCCGCTTGCTCCAGAAGCATGTCCGGTTGTGCACCGGACAGTTCCGGACTCTTTTTATTGCTCTCCTTAGGAGCCGAATACTCCGGACTTCGGGTGGCCGAAGGGTTACCTTCTGGCCCTGGCGGATCAGGAGAAAGCCTCCGTGACGACACCTCAGGGTCGTCCGCCCCTCGAGGCGGGGAGGCAAGGGGAGGCGTTTCGCTCTCCATCATCTCCGAAAGAAGATCCCTCGAAGACGAACTCTGTTGAGAAGGGCTACGATCCGAACTACAAGACATACGTCTCGGTTATTATCTTCAGAAATAAAGCATGATATATTTACTATAAAGCACTCTTGTTTACTTACAGCTCGGTGGAGGGCTGATCCCCTTGAGGGCATTGTGCGGTAAGAAAGCCCTCCAGGGCAGGGCCCCCTGGCGAAGGTTTCTTCCCTCGCCTGGAGACCCTTGTTTCCAAGTCTTCAGAGGCGGTCCTTTTCCTTCCTTGGGGAGAGGGAATTTCAGATTCTTCTCCCCGATTATCCTCCTTCGCAGAGACACTAATTCCCACGGTTTGGATGAGTAATGCATGAGGCCCACTCGCGGCTTCTTCATTCCTCCCTTTATCTTCCCCTGATGGTGCTTGATAAGGTGCAAGCTCAAGCATCCTGGCTAGTACAGGATCAAGTGAGCCTTCGTGAAGGGGGGCCGAACACCTGATCATCTTCGCCTTTTTTTCCAGTCCTGGTCAAAGAGCGACCTTTCAGAATGATGTTGTGATACGTAAAAAGATAGCGTGTTTGGTTGCGGAATTACTTACATGGGTGTCTGGACGATTGCAGCTCAGACCCGCATCCTCGATGGTGTCCGGACGCTTTATTCGTGATCCGAAGAACAATCCATACATCTCTTCGAGAGTTACGCCGAAGAATTGCTGAATAGTTCGCGGTCCTTCCGGGTTGAACTCCCACATACGGAGAGGTCGACGTTTGCAAGGCAGGACTCGACGAACTAGCATAACTTGCATTACCTTGACAAGGTTGATATCTCTTCGAAGGAGATCTCGGATGCGACTCTGTAATGTCAGCACATCATTTACTGGCCCCCAGTCCAGCCCCTTGTTGACCCGTGACGCCAGTTGTGGCGGGGGGCCCGAGCGGAAGGCAGGGCGGCTACCCACTTGGTACCTCGGGGAGCTGTGTTGTAAAACCACTCCCGTTGCCATAAGCTGGACACCTCCGGGAAGGAACCCTTTGGCCATGGAGCATCGGCGCCTTTGCTTATTATGGCATCTCCGCATTCTGCGTGTCGCCCATTGATCATCTTCGGCTTCACATTGAAGGTCTTGAGCCATAAGCCGAAGTGTGGGGTGATGCGGAGGAAGGCCTCACACACGACGATGAATGACGAGATGTGAAGGATGGAATCCGGAGCCAGATCATCGAAATCGAGCCCATAATAGAACATAAGCCCTTTAACAAACGGATCAAGACTAAAGCCTAGCCCTCGGAGGAAGTGGAAAACAAATACGACGCTCTTGCTGGGTTCGGGAGTGGGCATGACCTGTCCTCGAGCAGGCAGCCTGTGCGAGATTTCGGTGGTCAGATACCTGGCTTTTCTTAGCTTCTTGATGTCCTCCTCTGTGATAGAGGAGGCCATCCACCGACCTTGAAGGTTGGATCTGAACATAATTGGAGGTCCAAAGCGCTTAGCCCGAGCCTTGGGTGTTGGAATTCGAGGTGGTGGAAGGGAAGTATCGAGCGCGAGAAGAAAAGGACATGCCTTGGCCCCTTTATAAAGAGGGTGAATATCAAGCGTCCTCGTCGTGACCGTTTGGAACTTGCTTGAAATCGAGGAGTCATACCAATAGGCACGGTTGGGTTACCCATACCCGTATTGATGAGAATCCCGTGATAAGGGGACACGATCTCTGCTTCGACAAGACGTGCCAAGAAAACCGCCTCGCAATATGTGCAGTCGCTGGTTGAGAAAAAAGGTTCGAATAATGACCAGGCCGTGACGTGATGTCACGTTACGAAAAGTTGTCAGCAGATTAGATTTGTGGAAATATTATACTCTCTACGGTGTTATGTGGAATTTGTTTTGCAAAGCCGGACACTATCCTTGTGTTCAAAATCTTCTACGGAGTATTCGGAGGAAGAACCCGCCTTGCAATGCCGAAGACAATCTGCGCGCCGGACTCATCGTCATTGAAGCCTGGTTTAGGGGCTACTAAGGGAGTCCTGGATTAGGGGGTCCTCGGACAGCCGGACTATATCCTTTGGCCGGACTGTTGGAATATGAAGATACAAGGTTGGAGACTTCGTCCCGTGTCCGGGTGGGACTCTCCTTTGCGTGGAAGGAAAGCTTGGCAGTTCGGATATGTAGATCTCCTCCCTTGTAACCGACTCTGTGTAACCCTAGCCCCCTCCGATGTGTATATCAACTGGAGGGTTTAGTCCGTAGGACAACAACAATCATAATCATAGGCTAGCTTCTAGGGTTTAGCCTCTACGATCTCGTGGTAGATCAACTCTTGTAATACTCATATCATCAAGATCAATCAAGCAGGAAGTAGGGTATTACCTCCATCCAGAGGGCCCGAACCTGGGTAAACATACTGTCCCCCGCCTCCTATTACCATCCGCCTTAGACGCACAGTTCGGGACCCCCTACCCGAGATCCACCGGTTTTGACACCGATGAGATCTTTCCTGGTTCCCTTGGTTCATGTGCTCGGGCCCTTGGTTCATCGTCCGCCGGTTTTGACACCGCTTTTAGGGTATTACAATCAGTGCGGAAGGCCTTGCTAACAAGGGTCCGAGCTGCGGCATGGTGTCCGCCGAGACCGGCGTGAATCTCCGCTAAAAGCTGGCGCCCCTCTTCCTCGGAGATACATCTTTGAAGTACTCCGTTAGTACTTTTCTCTTAGAGCTCTCCGTCGTGAACCTTGTAGGCCTTCGAACGCTGGACAATGCGGCGAGCCTCATTCTGGTCTTCGGGAAGCTCCTTCCTATTAATGTAGGCCAAGAAGGGTTCGGTCCATGGGGCAATGACTGCCATATTGAGATGGGCCGACGGTGTTATTTCGGTGGCTGAGCCCCCAATACTATCGGTGTGTTCGGGATTTGGGGTTGTATTCGGATCTGGACTGTCGTTGCCCCCCTCCCCTTGCCACACCACGGATGGCTAGAAAAGCCTTTCTAGGAAAACGTTGGGTGGGACAGGGTCGTGCTTGGCGCCAATGCAAGCAAGGACGTCCGCTGCTTGATTACTTTCCCGGGCGACGTGATGAAATTCCAACCCCTCGAACCGAGCCGATATTTTTAAGACGGCATTACGGTAAGCTACCATCTTTGGATCTTTGGCATCAAAGTCTCCGTTTATTTGAGATATTGTGAGGTTTGAATCCCCGCACACCTCTAGGCGTTGTATGCCCATGGATACGGCCACCCGAAGACCATGCAATATGGCCTTGTATTCGGCTGCGTTGTTGGAGTCTGTGTATAGCATTTGGAGTACATACTGGACGACATCTCCAGTGGGGGATGTTAACACGACTCCCGCTCCGAGCCCCGCCAGCATTTTGGAGCCGTCAAAATACATGACCCAATTGGAATATGCGCCGTACTCTTTAGGGAGTTCGGCCTCTGTCCATTCGGCGATGAAGTCAGCCAGTACTTGGGATTTGATGGCTCGACGTGGCTTGTATGTTATGTCAAATGGAAGTAGCTCTATGGCCCATTTGGCGATCCGTCCGGTGGCATCACGGTTGTTTATTATGTCATTGAGCGGGACTTCAGAAGCCACCGTGATTGAACACTCCTGGAAGTAGTGTCGTAGCTTTCGGGATGCCATGAAGACTGCGTATGCTATCTTTTGATAATGGGGGTACCGGGATTGCATGGTGTGAGGACAGTAGATACGTAGTATACTGGTTTTTGAAGTGGGAATTTGTGTCTGTCCTGTTCTCGTTCGACGACGAGCACGGCGCTCACCACCTGATGTGTTGCCGATATGTATAGCAACATGGGTTCGCCAGCGTTTGGTGCGGCCAGGATTGGGTTGCTTGCTAGGAGGGCCTTTATTTCCTCCAGTCCGGCAGTCGCTGCCTCTGTCCATTTGAAGTTATCGGTGCACCGTATGAGGCGATAGAGCGGCAGTGCCTTTTCTCCTAATCTGGAGATAAAGCGACTTAACGCTGCCACGCAACCAGCTAGTTTTTGGACTTGTTTGAGGTCTATTGGCGTAGCCAGCTGTGACAGGGCTCAGATTTTAGCTGGGTTTTCCTTCATCCCTCTATTGGAGACGATGAAGCCCGGCAGTTTTCCAGCGGGGACGCCGAAAACACACTTTTCCGGGTTGAGTTTAATGTCATACGCGCGGAGGTTGTCGAATGTAAGGCGTAAGTCATCTATTAGTGTTTCGACGTTCCTAGTTTTGATGACGACGTCATCAATGTAAGCTTCTATTGTCTTGCCGATCTGCTTCTCCAGGCATGTTTGAATCATGCGTTGGTATGTGGCGCCGGCGTTCTTGAGCCCGAAGGGCATGGTGTTGAAGCAGAATGGCCTGTATGGGGTAATAAATGTTGTTGCAGCTTGATCGGACTCCTTCATTTTGATTTGATGGTATCCGGAATATGCATCGAGGAAACACAGTGAATGGTGTCCTACGGTAGCGTCAATGATTTGATCAATGCGGGGGAGGGGGAAGGGGTCCTTAGGGCAAGCCTTGTTGAGGTCTCTGGAATTGACACACAAGCGCCAGGATTTGTCCTTTTTTGGTACCATCACCGGGTTTGCCAGCCAGTCCGGATGTTTGATTTCTCTGATGAATCCAGCTTCGATAAGCTTGGCTAGCTCCTCCCCCATGGCTTGTCGCTTGGGTTCGGAAAAGCGCCGTAGTGTTTGCTTGACCGGTTTAAATCCCTTTAATATATTGAGGCTATGTTAGGCCAGCTTGCATGGGCACTACAACAAGAACCCCCTTATAGCAACGTATGTGTAGCAACGATGATGACATGTGTTGCGTTCAACCTGCCACCTCCCCACGAACCTGCCCGTACCCCCACCTCTACCTCTGTACCTGCTTCCTCCTTATATCACGCAGCTAAGGATAAATAAACAATTATTTTTCGCTGCCACATCTCTCCCCCGATTCCCCTTTCTCACACGAGCTCCGTCGCCACAACGTTGCCGCCGCCCCCGAATCCGGGCAGTTCCGGCGCAGTTCTGCGCCGCTGCTCACCGGCCTCCTCCCCCCTCACTGTTCTTCTCGTATTTTCCGCCGCCGGAACGACGTCCCCGCCCCCGCAGCAACCCTAGTCGCCATAGGTCGCTGGCGCGGCTCCCCTGCCTCCGGTTTATATGCCAACTACCCCCGCGTCTCGGCACCCATGGCTGCCAACTCGGGCTCAACGGTGCTGCTCTGCCTCGGTTACCTCGACTCCGACGCCGACGATTCTGTAAGTCACTCCTCGCCTCTGCTGGTTTGTGTGGCATGGCCATTGTGCCATGGCCGATTCCTTGCTATCCATCACGATGATGATCCTAATAAACCAAATATTACTCTGTAGAAGTGTTACTTTTGTTGAGGAGTGCTGCCTGAATTTGTTCTTCCAGTCATACATAATTGTGGTATATCTTTCTAGTAGAAGTTATGTCAGCTGTGGTGTTCTAGCATGTACTGCTATGAACCCCAGATGGCCAGAAGCAGGGGCGGATCCATAATTCTGGTGGCACTGCGTGCGTTTGCCTGCTGATGCGTGCGTGCTTGGCTCATCTGCATGCGTGCGTGCGTGCTTGGCTCATGGAAAGTACAGCTCTTGGTGACACTGATTGTTTGCTACTGCAGCTACATGCTATTGCCACCGCTACTTATTTTGTTGCTCCGTAGTACCTATACATTAGATAGAAGATGATTGCCGCTGACGCTAATTGTTTGCTACCGCCGCTGGTTGCTATTGCTGCTGCCGCTGATAGATATTGCCGTTGCTGCTGAATTTGCTGCTCCTTATATAGTACCTATATATATACAGTAGATAGAAGATAATATGCATGCCCAAATAAAAAATATAGAAGATAATATGCATTCCCAAATAAAAAATATAGAACATCTGTATGTTTTACAATGCGTACAATAATAATCATGGAACCTTTTAGCTCCTTACTGATTCCATGGTCCCTTTTCCTTCAATTGTTAGTATTATTTATTCCACCTGTATCTCATCATGTGTTTATTTCCCTTGCATTTTTTGTGCAAGCTAACTATCTGTTAGTCTCTAAACACTTGCAGTAACCGTGATGTTGGTATGAAACTGTCCTACAAGTAAGGTTTCGAACTGTTGACAATAGATGCGCAAATAGATAAGATTGTGTTAAAATCTTTAACGTGCCTTGGATGATTGCGTAAGGGATTAACTTGCTTTAATGGCATGCAGCTTCAGGGGAAAATGGAAATGTAGAGCTTATAACATCATCGCAGAAAGTGGGGAAACCCATTCGCTTACTAAGGTGTCCATTTCCTTATCTTCTCCTCATGACATACCATTCTTATTTATTCCATGTCCTTAATTTTTACACTGACTTGTCCAACGAGTCTCCGTTAGTTAAGTGTGCCAATATATTGTCTATTTTTCTGGTCTTAACTTTTGTCGAGGCCCATATTTTTTTCATATAGGTATTCATATTCAGTTATGTGATGACATGGAAATGGTACATGATGGAGCTGAGTTGTGACAAAGATCAAATTCCCTTGGTTATATGATATGCCACATCATCAGCAAAGGCAAATGGGTAGCGTTTCTTAAAACTGGGTAAGTACTGATATACAATTGTTCATCCATTACTTAGGTTTGCTTTGTTTCAGATTGTTTAGCCATTACATAGGTCACCCCTGATGCATTTTCATAAATATGTATTAATCTTTCGTGCTAGGTTGGTCTTGAAGAATTAAACAGAGCCACATTAAATGATTTTTATTTCCCTGTAAACATCTTGGATCCTACCTTTTCTAGAAACAGAACGCCACTAGTTTTGTGTGATATAGATTAGTTAATGATTTTTTAGCTGTTGCCACTGAGTTTTTTGCTCCTAATACATCATACCAAGCATGGGCAGTACGTGAGTACTGGTGACACAAAACCATTTAATGCCAAGACCTTTGGAAAACAGAAATATCCAATTTGTATAGTCGATATTATTGCTTACCT
>LR880970.1:780977122-781000752 GCA_904067115.1 Aegilops sharonensis
GCCTTAAGCAAGATGACATGATGTAGAGGGATAAATTCATGCAATATGATAAAAACCCCATCTTGTTATCCTCGATGGAAACAATACAATACGTGCCTTGCAACCCTTTCTGTCACTAGGTAAGGACACCGCAAGATTGAACCCAAAGCTAAGCACTTATCCCATTGCAAGAACTACCAATCTAGTTGGCCAAACCAAACGGATAACTCAAAGAGACTTGCAAAGATAACTCAATCATACATAAAAGAATTCAGAGAAGAATCAAATATTTTCCATAGATAAGCTGGATCATAAACCCACAATTCATCGGTCTCAACAAACACACCGCAATTACATCGAATAGATCTCCACGAGAGAGGGGGAGAACATTGTATTGAGATCCAAAAAGAGAGAAGAAACCATATAGCTACTAGCTATGGACCCGAAGGTCTGAAGTAAACTACTCACACTTCATCGGAGGGGCTATGGTGTTGATATAGAAGCCCTCCGTGGTGGATGCCCCCTCCGGCGGAGCTCCGGAACAGGCCCCAAGATGGGATCTCGTGGATACAGGAAGTTGCGGCGGTGGAATTAGGTTTTTGGATCCTCCCCTGATCTGTTGGGGGTACGTAGGTATATATAGGAGGAAGGAGTACATCGGTGGAGCGTCAGTGGGCCCATGAGGCAGGGGGCGCGCCCTCCACCCTCGTGACCGCCTCTGGCACTTCTTGGAGTAGGGTCCAAGTCTCCTGGATCACGTTCGGTGAGAAGATCATGTTCCCGAAGGTTTCATTCCATTTGGACTCCGTTTGATATTCCGTTTCTTCGAAATACTGAAATAGGCAAAAAAACAGCAATTCTGGGATGGGCCTCCGGTTAATAGGTTATTCCCAAAAGTAATATAAAAGTGGAAAATAAAGCCCATTATAGTCCAAAACAATAGATAAAGTAGCATGGAGCAATCAAAAATTATAGATACGTTGGAGACGTATCAAGTGCCCGTACGAGAAGAGGGAAGACAATGGTGGCAAGCTTATCCGAAAAGACAAGGCAAAGTCTTTCCCCAACAAGAACAACTACACCAAGAAGACTCCTCCCAAGGGGTTGATGGCACAAGAAGAGTACAATGAGGATGATGATGACGATGAAGACGGTGAGACGGTTGCCATGGCCTCTGTGGCCATTGCAACAACTCCATGGGTGTCCCTCTTCGATTCACCCAACGAGAACATCACCGCCAAGTGCCTCATGGCTAAAGCCACTAACAAGGTAACCCCCAACATCAAAACCACCATCATTACTAATCCTTCCTTGACGGATTGCATTGATTAAAGTGAGGAAATGAAGGAGGAGGAGAATGAATTTGAGTGTTTTACGAGTAAGCTCAAGGGTAAATCCAAGAAGCACTTTGTTGATCTCTTGGAACAAGTTGGTGAAGCCAATGACATGATCGACTCTCATGTAGAAACCATCTCTAAGATGGAAGGGCATAGTCGTGACTATGCCGATGAGATATCGGATCTCTCTAATGCGCTTGAGGAAGAGCGTGATCATCATTTGGCTCTTGAGGAGTCACACAACGATGATCATGCTAAATTAAAGAAATATCTTGATCATGCCCTTGTTGTATGCCGTGTGCTCAATTTGAGAAGGCCAAACTTGGGGTTTGTCGGGGATATACCCCGCGGTATGACCCGGCCGGAGATATGACCCAGTTGGGACTTGGTAAGTCAAATGGTAAGCCGGCATACGTTAAGCCAGATGGTAAGCCGGTAGATGTTAAGCCAGCAGATGTTAAGCCAGATGTTAAGCTAGATGGTAAGTCAGATGGTAAGCCGGCAGACGTTAAGCCAGATGTTAAGCCGGCAGATGCTAAGCCAGATGGTAAGTCAGATGGTAAGCCGGCAAACGTTAATCCACATGTTAAGCCAGATGTTAAGCCAGATAGTCAGATTGTAATAGAGTCGCTTGGAGTTAATAAGCCTGAGATGTTAAGAAGCCCAAGACGTTAAGAAGCCTATGGTAAGACGTCAGAATAGGTTAAGTCCTAATCCGAGTTTGACTCTACATGTAACCCGCCCCTTCAACTTATATAAGGAGGGGCGGGGCACCCCAAGAGGGGGGGAGGAAGCAAAAATAATCGTTAAGGTTAGACACAACTAGGAGAGCCGGTTTACGGCGACTCCCTCATGATGATAATGAGAACTAGCCACAAACAGCATGTAGGGTTATTACCGGATGATGTTTCCCGGGGCCCGAAGCTCTCTAAACCCTTGTCTTGCATTGTGTCTCTCGATTCCGATCAACCCATCTCAAGCTACTACATAGATGCATCATCCCGCAACTAACTCATTATTCACATTTCTTGCAAGGCTTATTGTGATGTGCATTACCGAGAGGGCCCAGAGATACCTCTCCGAAATTCGGAGTGAAAAATCCGAATCTTGATCTATGCCAACTCAACAAGTACCATCGGAGACACCTGTAGAGCACCTTTATAATCACCCAGTTACGTTGTGACGTTTGGTAGCACACAAAGTGTTCCTCCGGTAATCGGGAGTTGCATAATCTCATAATCATAGGAACATGTATAAGTCATGAAGAAAGCAATAGCAGTAAACTAAATGATCATGTGCTAAGCTAACAGAATGGGTCAAGTCAATCACATCATTCTCCTAATGATGTGATCTCGTTAATCAAATGACAACTCATGTCTATGGTTTAGGAAACTCAACCATCTTTGATTAACGAGCTAGTCAAGTAGAGGCATACTAGTGACACTACGTTTGTCTATGTATTCACACATTTATTATGTTTCCCGGTTAATAAAATTCTAGCATGGATAATAAACATTTATCATGATATGAGGAAATAAATAATAACTTTATTATTGCCTCTAGGGCATATTTCCTTCAGTCTCCCACTTGCACTAGAGTCAATAATCCAGATTACACAATAATGATTCTAACACCCATGGAATTTTGGTGTTGATCATGGTTTCCTCGTGGAAGAGGCTTAGTCAACGGCTCTGCAACATTCAGATCCGTATGTATCTTGCAAATCTCTATGTCTCCCACCTGGACTTGATCCCGGATGGAATTGAAGTGTCTCTTGATGTGTTTGGTTCTCTTGTGAAATCTGGATTCCTTTGCCAACGAAATTGCACCAGTATTGTCACAAAAGATTTTCATCCCGATGCACTAGGTATGACACCTAGATCGGATTTGAACTCCTTCATCCAAACTCCTTCATTTGCTGCTTCCGAAGTAGCTATGTACTCCGCTTCACACGTAGATCCCGCCACGACGCTTTGTTTAGAACTGCACCAACTGACAGCTCCACCGTTCAATGTAAACACGTATCCGGTTTGCGATTTATAATCGTTCGGATCAGTGTCAAAGCTTGCATCAATGTAACCATTTATGACTAGCTCTTTGTCACCTCCATAAACGAGAAACATATCCTTAGTCCTTTTCAGGTATTTCAGGATGTTCTTGACCGTTGTCCAGTGATCCACTCCTGGATTACTTTAGTACCTCCCTGCTAAGCTAATAGCAAGGCATACATCAGGTCAGGTACACAGCATTGCATACATGATAGATCCTATGGCTGAAGCATAGGGAACATCTTTCATTTTCTCCCTATCTTCTGCAGTGGTCGGGCATTGAGTCTGACTCAATTTCACACCTTGTAACACAGGCAAGAACCCTTTCTTTGCTTGATCCATTTTGAACTTTTTCAAAACTTTGTCAAGGTATGTGCTTTGTGAAAGTCCTATCAAGCGTCTTGATCTATCTCTATAGATCTTGATGCCCAATATGTAAGCAGCTTCACCGAGGTCTTTCATTGAAAAACTCTTATTCAAGTATCCCTTTATGTTATCCAAAAATTCTATATCATTTCCAATCAGCAATATGTCATCCACATATAATATCAAGAATGCTACAGAGCTCCCACTCACTTTCTTGTAAATACAGGCTTCTCCAAAAGTCCGTATAACTCCATATGCTTTGATCACACTATCAAAACGTTTATTCCAACTCCGAGAGGCTTGCACCAGTCCATAAATGGATCGCTGGAGCTTGCACACTTTGTTAGCTCCCTTTGGATCTACAAAACCTTCTGGTTGCATCATATACAACTCTTCTTCTAGAAATCCATTCAAGAATGCAGTTTTGACATCCATTTGCCAAATTTCATAATCATAAAATGCGGCAATTGCTAATATGATTCGGACAGACTTAAGCATCGCTACGTGTGAGAAAGTCTCATCATAGTCAACCCCTTGAACTTGTCAAAATCCTTTCGCAACAAGTCGAGCTTTGTAGACAGTAACATTACCGTCAGTGTCAGTCTTCTTCTTGAAGATCCATTTATTCTCTATGGATTGCCGATCATCGGGCAAGTCAACTAAAGTCCACACTTTGTTCTCATATATGGATCCCATCTCAGATTTCATGGCCTCAAGCCATTTTGCGGAATCTGGGCTCACCATCACTTCTTCATAGTTCGTAGGTTCGCCTTGGTCAAGTAACATGACCTCCAGAATAGGATTACCGTACCACTCTGGTGCGGATCTTACTCTGGTTGACCTACGAGGTTTGGTAGTAACATGATCTGAAGTTACATTATCATCATCATTAGCTTCCTCACTAATTGGTGTAGGAGTCACATGAACAGATTTATATGATGAACTACTTTCCAATAAGGGATTAGGTACAGTTACCTCATCAAGTTCTACTTTCCTCCCACTCACTTCTTTTGAGAGAAACTCCTTCTCTAGAAAGGATCCATTCTTAGCAACGAATGTCTTGCCTTCGAATCTGTGATAGAAGGTGATGTAGGGCGGAGCCCTAGTCGGAGATCTTTCACGTTTGGAGGGGATCCTACGGGGAGAACACGACGAACGAGCGGAAGAACACAAGGAAAAACACACAAGAGAAACACTAAACCGACAAGTCTCGATCACACAAGGGCTAGATCACCAAACACATAAGGTAGCACAAGATTCAAAATCAACAAAGGAAAGATACACGAGTAGCCGGTCTTCTCCGTGAGGAGGTCTTGATGGGGGTCCACCCTAGAAGGCGGTCTTGAATCCTCTTGGAAGGATCTTCTCCAAGGAGGCACGATCTCCGAGGAGAAGGTAACCAAGTGGATGAGCAAAGCTCTCACACAAATATGAGCTAATCCTTTGATAACCCTAACTAGGAGAAGGAGGAGGTCTATTTATAGTCTTAGTGCAAATGGGGGCAATGTGAAGGGGTACAAGGGCTCCAGCCCGCGGGCGCGATCACTCAGGGGCCGGACGTCCGGAAGGCGTCGGACATCCGGAGGCTCATGACGGTCCGGACGTCCGGCAGGGCTCGGACGTTCGTAGATTCGGCTCGGACTCGGGTGCGTCGGTCGTCCGGGGCTTCGGGAAGGCTCGGACGTCCGTGGATCGTCGGACGTCCGTAGATTCGGTTCTGGTACGGGTCGTCCGGTGGCTTCGGTCTTCCGTGAGTTTGTATTCGGGTGCCGAGCTGCCGAACGTCCGGAGGGCGTCGGTCGTCCGTGGCCTGGGAGTCATCGGACGTCCGGACTTGGTCGGTTGTCCGACGCCTGTAGCTTCAGCAGCTTTTCTTCTCCATCACGCTTGGGGTCCTCGTCGTCTTGGCTCTTGCAAGTAGCTGTTCCTTGGCTCGTTCCCAAGTACCTGATTACACATAGAGTTTCCGAATGAGGTAGTAGCCATGTCTCATGATTAGGAAGAGGGAGTTCGGAGAGGAGCGAGTTCACCTTATCTTCAATAGCTTTAGCTCGAGCTCGAGTCATGGGTCCACGTGGTGTTGAGGAATATGTAGGTGCGTCCATGGGGATAAGTGAGGGATGCTCCGCATCATCTCCCCCCCCCCCCTTGAGAGAGATCCGACCTCGGATCAAAAGCTTCATCTCCATGGTATGGTGCGAGGTCCTTGAAGTTGAACATGTCACTCACATTGTACTTGTCTCGAGGTAGGTCGATCTTCTAGGCGTTGTCGTTGTAGCATGCTAGCACCTTGAAAGGTCCGTCGGCTCGAGGAAGAAGCTTGGACTTGCGTTCTTTGGGGAAGCGGTCCTTGCGAAGGTGTAGCCACACTAGATCACCAATGTTGAAGACCATGGGTTGCTTGTTGACGTTGAGCTTGGGCGCTAGTCGTTGTAATTGGCGCTCGATGGTTTGTCTTGTATCCTCATGCATCTTCTTGATGTAGCTTGCCCTTTTACTCGCATCCATGTTGGTGCGCTCTTGTAGAGGAAGAGGTAGAATGTCCAATGGGGACAACGGGTTGAAGCCGTAGACGACCTCGAAGGGGGACTTGCCGGTAGTCGAATGTCTTGCACGGTTGTAGGCGTACTCGGCGATGGGTAGACATGCTTACCACTCCTTGATGTTCTTCTTGATCAAGACACGAAGTAGAGTGGATAGTGTGCGGTTCGTCACCTCCGTTTGGCCGTCGGTTTGAGGATGGTATGCGGATGAGAACAAGAGCTTGATTCCGAGCTTGGCGCATAGGGTCTTCCAAAAGTAACTCAAGAACTTGACGTCACGATCGGAGACAATTGTCTTTGGTACTCCATGGAGTCGCAAGATTTCCCTACAAAAGAGATTTGCAATGTGTGAAGCATCGTCTATCTTGTTGCAAGGAATGAAATGTGCCATCTTAGAAAATCTATCCACAACAACAAACACGGAATCCTTTCCATTTTGAGTTCTAGGCAAACCAAGTACAAAATCCATGCTAATGTCTTCCCAAGGTTGATAAGGAATAGGAAGAGGCATGTAAAGACCATGAGATTGAGCTTTAGACTTAGCTTTGCGACATGTAGAGCATCGGTTGGTGAAGCGTGAGACGTCGCGGAACATCAAGGGCCAAAAGTAGTTCTTGGAGAGCGTGGCAAATGTCTTGTCGCGTCCAAAGTGTCCCATGAGTCCGCCTCCACGAGCCTCTTACAAAAGGAGCAAACGAAGAGAAGACTCAGGAATGCATAGTTTGTTAGCTCTCATAAGATAACCATCCTTGATGTAATATTGTTCCCAAGAAGTATGCGTCAAACACTTAGCATAAGGAATAGCAAAAGATGGGTCGTTAGCATACAATTCTTTTATGTGCTCAAAGCTAATAACATTCAACTCAAGTTTAGTGACAAGCGTGCATATGCGTGAAAGGGTATCGGCAACTACATTTTCTTTACCCTTAATGTACTTGATCACACAGGGAAAAGATTCAATAAATTCACTCCATTTGGCATGACGCTTGTTCAACTTAGATTGACCTTTTAAGCATTGTTGAGGAAATCGTTAACTGGTAGCTGCTCGGTTGGCTGGTGAGTAGGGGATTAATTGACTAATTGGCAAGTTAATTGGCCATTTAATCAATTAATCAGACGATTTATCGGTTTATAGGCTACTCGGTGACCCTACGAGTAGGGATTAATCGGCAAGTTAACTGGTTAATCGGATGAATTCTTGAACAGGGCTTTTAAGTACTTAAGCGTTTCATGATCGGTATGGATGACAAACTCATGCGGTCTAAGGTAATGTTCCCAAACATGTAGCACACGCACTAAAGCATACAATTCTTTGTCATAGATGGGATAGTTAAGTTGAGCACCGGATAATTTTTCACTAAAATATGCAATGGCTCGTTTTTCTTGCATCAAAACTCCGCCAATTCCGGTACCACTTGCATCACAATGAACCTCAAAAGTTTTGTCAAAATTAGGCAAAGCAAGAATCGGAGCATGAGTAAGCAAAGACTTGAGCTCATCATAAGCGGTGGATTGCAAAGTTCCCCAAACAAAATGAGTATTCTTCTTACTCAAAGCATGCAAAGGAGCGGCAATTGTGCTAAAATCTTTCACAAAGCGACAATGAAAACCCGCAAGACCAAGAAAGCTACGCACTTGTTGCAAATTGGTGGGTTGGGGCCAAGTTTTAATTGCTTCAATTTTAGATTCATCAACATGGACACCCTTTGAGGATACAACAAAACCCAAGAAAACCACTTTGTCAACACCAAATGTGCATTTTTTCATGTTTGCATAAAGACTTTACTTTCGAAGGGTTTGCAAAACAGTCCTAACATGATCAAGATGCTCTTTCATGGTTTTGCTAAACACAAGAATATCGTCGAAGTAAACCACAACAAAGACTCCAATATAAGGCCGAAGGACATAATGCATGAGACGCACAAAAGTACCGGGAGCTTCCGATAAACCCATAGGCATGACTAACCACTCATATATACCAAATTTGGTTTTGAAAGAAATTTTCCATTCATCACCCTCTTGTATGCGGATTTGATAATAGCCACTTTTAAGATCAATTTTTGAGAAAAAGTTGGCTCCACTAAGTTCATCAAGCATATCATCTAAGCGAGGAATGGGATGCCTATAGCGAACGGTAATAGCATTTATAGGTCTACAATTGGAACACAAGCGGAAACTACCATCGGGCTTAGGCATAAGTATAACAGGAACGGCACACGGGCTTAGGCTTTCACGTACATGACCGTTGTTGATGAGTTGTTGTACTTGCCGTTGAATCTCCTTGGTTTCTTCGGGATTGACTCGGTATGGAGCTTTGTTTGGGAGAGGTGCTCCAGGGATGAGGTCAATTCGATGCTCAATGCCTCGAAGAGGAGGTAGACCCGGAGGTAGCTCATCGGGGAAAACATCTTGGAATTCCTGGAAAAGAGATTTAAACACTAAAGGTAGCTCATGAGAGGTGTTAGTTGTTGTCTCTCCATCCTTGCACACAAGGACAAAGTGCATCACACTAGATGGATTCTCACACACTTCTCTCATCTCACTTTTGGTGGCAAATAGGATGAGGTTTTTCTCTCTAGGCGAAGAGGCGCTCAAGTTTGGCTTGTGGCTCTCACTCACTTTTTGGTGGATCACTTTCTCACTCTTGTCTCTATGATGGGTGGCTTGCTTGTCGGCTATCACTTGACTAGGAGACATAGGTCGTAGCACATATTCCTTCCCTTTCATCTTGAAGCTATACTGATTGGTGCGCCCGTTGTGGAAGACACCACGGTCGAATTGCCATGGTCCACCAAGAAGGAGGTGGCAAACCGTCATTGGGACCACATCACATTCCAAAGTGTCCTCATATGCACCAATTTTGAAGGAGACTTGGACCGTATGTTCAACTCGTATAGTGCCGGAGTCACTTAGCCATTGAACCTTGTAGGGATTCGGGTGCTTCCTCTTGACCAATTGAAGCTTGGAGCATAGTTCTTCACTTGCCAAGTTGTGACAACTACCTCCATCGATGATGACCTTGAGGGACCTTCCGTTGATGCCGGCCTTTGTGTGGAATATGTGGCATCTTTGGCCGTCTTCTTGTTGATGTTGAAGAGTCAAGACCTTGGAGACAACGAGAGCGGGGCTCGAATCCTCATCACAAAAGACTTGGTCATCTTCATCTTCGCTCACTCGCCGGTGCATGGCCACTTGCTCAAGAGCTTCCATCTCCTCATCACTCATTGAGTCATAGGTGCCGTCGTCGTTGAGGATCATGGTGCGCTTGTTGGTGCATTCGTAGGACTTGTGGCCTCGGCCGCCGCAAGTGAAACACTTGAAGGAGCTTGTCTTGATGGTCTCATCGGTCGGAGTAGATGACGAAGCACGCGGCTTGAAGTTGCTTGTAGTAGGAGGAGGACGACTTGAACTTGTCAATTTTTCTTGTAACTCGACTTGTTGTCGTTGTTTGTAGAAGGTTTGGTTGATGTAGATGTTGGAGGAGGTGTTGAAGCTTGGTTGTTGGAGAAGCCGTAGGTCTTGGACGAGTACTTGGCGTACTTGAAGTCATCTTGCACTTGACGTTCCGCCTTTGTAGCTTGATGCACGAGCTCAATGAGGGTGGAGTATGGTTGGAAGTCGGCGATCTTCTTGATAGGATGATTGAGTCCATTCAAGAAATGTGCCATAGTTTTCTCATCATCTTCCTTCACATTGGCTCGAATCATGGCTATCTCCATTTCCTTGTAGTATTCTTCAACACTCTTTGTTCCTTGCTTGAGGAGTTGGAGTTTCTTGAAGAGGTCGCGGTTGTAGTAGGTTGGCACAAAACGTGCTCTCATGACATCTTTCATTTGAGCCCAAGTGGTGATTGGAGGTTCACCTCTTGCTTGTAGCCACTCAAGGATTTGTTCCCACCATATGAGCACATAGTCTTGGAACTCAAGTGATGCCATAGCGATCTTCTTCTCTTCCTCATAGTTGTGCAAACGAAAGATTTTGTTGACCTTCAATGCCCATGAAAGATATTCTTCGGGGTCATTGCTTCCATTGAACTTGGGCATGGTGAATTTGAGCTTTCCATATCGTTGCTCTTCATTTTTTTGTGGTCGAGGATGACGACGTCCATGTCGTTGAGGATTAACAATCTCATGTTGCTCTTGGCGAGGAGGGTCGTTTTCCTCATGTTGCTCTTGTCTTGGTGGATTTCCATTGTCTTCATGCACTTGATGAACTTGAGGTTCTTGGTGAGCATGTGGTGGAGCTTGTCGAGCTTGTTGTGGGGCTTGTCGATGCACACGTGCTTGGTAGAGCCTTTCTTGGGCTTCCTCACGGAGCGCTTCTTGATATTCACGAGCTTGGTGTCCTCGGTCGGCAACGGCTCGACTTGAGTCGCGAAGTGCATGTTGTGCCTCAAGTGCTTGAGCTTCCCGTAGTTGTTGTTCTTGATGTTGCGCTTCGGCATCTTGTGCATCTTGATGTTGTCGCGCTCACTCTTCTTGTTCTTGTTGTCGTTGGCGTTGCCGTGCTTGTGCTTGCGCAAATGTAGCTTGGTTTAGACGATGTCGATGCTCTTGAGAGTCGGTGTCGTGTAGAGGATTGCGGTTTGCTTGACGGTCTTGACGTGCGGCACGACGAAGAGTGTTCGAAGTAGGTGTACTTGAGTCATAGAAGGTGTCGTCGGAGTGTCGACTCGAGCGGCTCCGTGTTGAGGATGAAGAAGTGGAATGATGTCGGTTCCTCATCAAGGCGCGGATATCGTCCATTCTTGCATCATTCTCTTGCTTGTGAGCGTTGAACTTGTTGTCGAAGTAGTCTCTTGTACGTTGCTCGGAGAGTCGCAAGTTGGTGGAGAGGTTGTCGATGCGGTCGCTCATTGCTTGTTGCTCTTGGTGCAACGCTCGTTGTGCACCAAAGAGGTGGCTCTTGGTGACGTATGAGGACATGTCGTCGTCTTGCTCGATAAAGAGTGGGTTTGTAGAAGTACTTGGCCTATCCATCATTCCAAGCAAAAATATGTGAGTGGTAGAAGGAGAAGAACTTATACCAATGTACCTTTGACCGATGTTGATGATGAATCAAGATCACTCAAATGCGGACAATGAAATAGCACTATTGGTACCAATCCTTGTCGGTTCTCACACCTACACAAATAATAGCTTATGGTGGAGCTTGGTGAGGATGGTGGCAAAAAATTTGATGCAATTGTAAGTGAGCGTCAATAATGTTGAAAAAGGTTCACAAATTTGCAAATGCAACAAGTAGACCAAACAAATAATGGTACACGGAAACACACACGCAAATAGATAAGTGGGATTGTGCAAACTAAAAGTGAGCCAAAATGTGGAATCCACGAAAATGCTCTTGTTGCACAATACTAGAGAGACGCTAGCACGATTGCACAATAGGCAGATACGGAACTTGTGCACAACCTACTAGGCCAAAATGCAACTATCTCTATCCCACGTATGCTATATGTATGGTATTTCGGTGCTGTGATCCAAGATGATCCAATATGACAATCTTAATGTAATATGATGCTATGGTTCTTGCTCATAAGCTCTTTGTTTATCTTTCCTCTTTTCTTAAAAGCTTGGGTGGCTCTTTCACTTTTGAGCTCTTTTCTCATGCAAAACTTCACGAACCAAGATAGAAATTGTGTATGGTATGACAACTTTGTGACACACAAATGGATCCCAAGATATGCACCACGGTGGTATGGTATGTATGCTATGGAGTATGATCACTAATGTGCACAAGTCACGTTGCCGGCAATACTCAATGGCTAGTCTCGATGGGTAAGCTACGCAAAAGTAAGGCCATGTGGGTATCAATGCAATTGCAAGGTATGACAAAGATGTCGACGACGTTACCGTCCTTGGCGATGGTGTGACCCTTGCGAAGATGAGCCGAGGTGATGATGAAGTCGAACCGTACCTGGATAGCCGAAACACAATAGGACACGGGAACCACAACTCAAAATCTCAAGGACCAAAATGTGGCAAAATCATCATAGGATGTATTGGGGAGGATGGTGGTGTATGTGGTTTTGGAAGATGTGGTGGAAGGTGGGGTGGTGGTGGTGGTTAAACTGAAGAATTTCAGTTTCGTCAGGGTTTCATGGATGTCCGATTTTTCCGGTCGTCCGGCCGTCGGAAGTCCGGCAGGGTCCGGTCGTCCGTAAATTTGAATCGGGACAGGGGTTCTGGTCGTCCGGAAAGGTCGGACGTCCGGTGGTCGGGGTCAACGCAGGTTGGGCCGGGGCGATTTTGAGGTGGAAGAAGATGGTGAGGTCAAAATTGAGCGGACTGATGGATGGAAAAGGGTGGGGAGGATGGGAAAAGCTAGATCCACACGTAGCAACTCAAATCCATGGACCAAATCCAACAAAATCTCAACTCACCAACAAATCACAAAAAAAATTTGGGGCTATTTTTGGTGGGGAATTTTCGGATTTAGGACAAAAACAACAAAATCAAGCTAGAAAACACGGGGTAGGGGCTCCAAAAATGTGATCAACGTGGCTCTGATACCAAGATGATGTAGGGCGGAGCCCTAGTTGGAGATCTTTCACGTTTGGAGGGGATCCTACGGGGAGAACACGACGAACGAGCGGAAGAACACAAGGAAAAACACACAAGAGAAACACTAAACCGACAAGTCTCGATCACACAAGGGCTAGATCACCGAACACATAAGGTAGCACAAGATTCAAAATCAACAAAGGAAAGATACACGAGTAGCCGGTCTTCTCCGTGAGGAGGTCTTGATGGGGGTCCACCCTAGAAGGAGGTCTTGAATCCTATTGGAAGGATCTTCTCCGAGGAGGCGCGATCTCCGAGGAGAAGGTAACTGTCGGCGTTCTGGGAACAGGGGTACCCAGACTTGCCTGCCTGCGGCGTGGCTCAAGGGGTGGCACAGCACGACCCATCTTCATCAGCACAAGCTCAAGACCCTCGAGAGGGGCCAAGCCTCGCGGGACGGACGACAGGAAGCTTCCTCAGGCACGGCCTCGTCAGGCCGGCTCGCGAGGAGGCGGAGAGATCAAGGCGGGGTACCTCACGAGGTGCCCATGACGCAAGCCATGACGACCAAGGGCGCCAGGCGGGCGCCAGCCCGCGCAGTGTCCTCATTTCCTCTTCGGTGCAAAGGAGGCAAGCGCAGGCGAGAGCATCGAGCAAAGGCAACCATTTCGGTGCAACAAGACCAAGACCAACACAACGACCGAAAGGAGGTCATCGTTGACCCCTGTCGGCGTTCTGGGAATGGGGGTCCCCAGACTTGCCTGCCTGCGGCGTGGCTCAGAGGGGGGCCCATCGCGGCCCATCTTCATCAACACAGGCTCAAGACCCTCGCGAGGGGCCAAGCCTCACGGGGCGGACGACAGGGAGCTTCCTCAGGCACGACCTCGTCAGGCTGGCTCGCGAGGAGGCGGAGAGATCAAGGCGGGGTAACTCACGAGGTTCCCATGACGCAAGCCATGACGACAAAGGGCGCCAGGCGGGCGCAAGCCCGCGCAGTGTCCTCCTTTCCTCTTTGGTGCAAAGGGAGCAAGCGCAGGCGAGAGCATCAAGCAAAGGCGTCCATTTCGGTGCAACAAGACCAAGACCAGCCCAACGGCAGGAAGGAAGTCATTGTGGAGCCCAAGCCGGCGTCACCACCAGAGCCTTTGACAGGCGAGGACCAACTTTAGTCAGGATAAGTGTACCAGATGTTCCCCTTCAAAATGGCCAATTGTTGGCGCCCTTCCGGCTCAATATTTGGGAAGAGGCCGAGGGCCTTTGCCTATAAATAGGACTAGCCTCCCACAGGGTAGGGGCATCTTGGATCCAAAGTCCAGAATCCAGAGAGAGAGAGAGAAAGAGAGAGAGAGAGAGACTGAACTCCTCCAAGCAGTTCATCGCCCCGGCCAAGAACAGACCCTCACGAGGTTGTTCTTCCTTGTATTGTTCATCACCATCAGCCCAAGAGGCAATCCACCACACCACAAACTAGAGTAGGGTATTACACCACAATGGTGGCCCGAACTAGTATAAACCTTGTGTCTCTTGTGTTGTTCCTTTCGTAGTTTAGATCCTAGCGAGGCGGCGGGGTGCAGGTAGGTAGAGGCGAGATCTCCGTGCGCACCTCAGTGTTCGAACCTCAAGGGTCTGCCGGAACCCGAAATCTAACATTTGGCGCCCCAGGTAGGGGTGCGCCGGAATTCGTCTTTCGCCGCCCTGTTCTCCGTCAACCACCGCATCCATGTCTGACGCTCGCCGGGCCCGCGCTGAGCGCCGAGCCGCTCTCGCTTCCCGCGTCGCCCAGACGGCTCCCATCGGCGGGCGCCCTCGTCGTTCCCCGTCGCCTGCCGTCAACGCCGCCACCGGCCCGGCGGGGAACGAGCAGCAAGCATCGTCCCAGCATCCCTCCGTGAGGCAAGATGGCCGCACTGCCACCCCCTCACTCGCCCTGGCTGGTTCTTCGTCCCGCGCATTCCGCGCGCCCATGGAGGCTCGAGCTGCGCTCATCGCGGCAAACGAGCTCCTGCGCTACCGTCCAGCCAACGACGTCTACAAAGAGTGGCTCGACCGCGTCGCCGAGCTCGTCCGTGCCGCAGGGGGCTCCCCCGCGCCGTCCGTCCCGCTGCACCGCACCCCGCCCTACGCGGGCGACGAAGCTCCGAGGGCGCCTCGGCCGCCTCCCCCTCAAGAAGGCGCCCTGGCCCCAAGGCGCATGGTCCCTGGGCGGAACCCGCTCCGTCCGGCGCCGGCGCGGCAAGAGCAGAGCTGCCAGGAAGTCCCTCGCCCGCAAGAAGCTGCCCGGGTGCTCCCCGCTCCAGCTCGTCACGACCACGCTCCTGCTCCGGCACGTCAAGACCCCGCGTGTTGGAAATATGCCCTAGAGGCAATAATAAATTAGTTATTATTATATTTCCTTTTTCATGATAATCGTTTATTATCCATGCTATAATTGTATAGATAGGAAACTCAGATACATGTGTGGGTACATAGACAACACCATGTCCCTAGTAAGCCTCTAGTTGACTAGCTCGTTGATCAATAGATGGTTACGGTTTCCTGACCATGGACATTGGATGTCGGTGATAACGGGATCACATCATTAGGAGAATGATGTGATGGACAAGACCCAATCCTAAGCCTAACACAAAGATCGTAGTTCGTATGCTAAAGCTTTTCTAATGTCAAGTATCATTTCCTTAGACCATGATATTGTGCAAATCCCGGATACCGTAGGAATGCTTTGGGTGTACCAAACGTCACAACGTAACTGGGTGGCTATAAAGGTGCACTACAGGTATCTCCGAAAGTGTCTGTTGGGTTGGCACGAATCAAGACTGGGATTTGTCACTCCGTGCAAACGGAGAGGTATCTCTGGGCCCACTCGGTAGGACATCATCATAATGTGCATAATGTGACCAAGGGGTTGATCACGGGATGATGTGTTACGGAACGAGTAAAGAGACTTGCCGTACAATACCGCTAGACAAAGGGAATTGTATACGGGATCGATTGAGTCCTTGACATCGTGGTTCATCCGATGAGATCATCATGGAACATGTGGGAGCCAACATGGGTATCCAGATCCCGTTGTTGGTTATTGGCCGGAGAACGTCTCGGTCATGTCTGCATGGTTCCCGAACCCGTAGGTTCTACACACTTAAGGTTCGATGACGCTAGGGTTATAAAGGAAGTTTGTATGTGGTTACCGAATGTTGTTCAGAGTCCCGGATGAGATCCCGGACGTCATGAGGAGTTCCGGAATGGTCCGGAGGTAAAGATTTATATATGGGAAGTCCTGTTTTGGTCACCGGAAAAGTTTCGGGTTTTATCCGTAACGTACCGGGACCACCGGGAGGGTCCCGGGGGTCCACCAAGTGGGGCCACCGGCCCCGGAGGGCTGCATGGGCCAAGTGTGGGAGGGGACCAGCCCCAGGTGGGCTGGTGCGCCCCCCCCCCCACAAGGGCCCAAGGCGCCTAGGGTTTGGGGAGGGGGCGCCCCACCTAGCTTGGGGGGCAAGTTTCCCCCTCTCCCCCCCTTGGCCGCCACCCATAGATGGGATTGGGGGCTGCCGCACCCCTTGGGGTGGAAACCCTAGAGGGGGCGCACCCCCCTCCCTCTCCCCTATATATAGTTGAGGTCTTGAGGGCTGCCAACACATGAGTTTCACCTCTCCCTGGCGCAGCCCTACCTCTCTCCCTTCTCCTCTCCCGCGGTGCTTGGCGAAGCCCTACAGGATTGCCACGCTCCTCCATCACCACCAAGCCGTTGTGCTGCTGCTGGACGGAGTCTTCCTCAACCTCTCCCTCTCTCCTTGCTGGATCAAGGCGTGGGAGACGTCACCGGGCTGTACGTGTGTTGAACGCGGAGGTGCCGTCTGTTCGGCACTAGGATCTCCGGTGATTTGGATCACGACGAGTACGACTCCTTCAACCCCGTTCTCTTGAAGGCTTCCGCTTAACGATCTACAAGGGTATGTAGAATCACTCTCCTTCCCCTCGTTGCTGGTTTCTCCATAGATAGATCTTGGTGACACGTGGGAAAATTTTGAATTTCTGCTACGTTCCCCAACAGTGGCATCATGAGCTAGGTCTATTGCGTAGATTCTTTGCACGAGTAGAACACAAAGTAGTTGTGGGCGTTGATTTTGTTCAATATGCTTACCGTTACTAGTCCAATCTTGTTTCGACGGTATTGTGGGATGAAGCGGCCCGGACCGACCTTACACGTACACTTACGTGAGACAGGTTCCACCGACTGACATGCACCTGGTGCATAAGGTGGCTAGCGGGTGCCAGTCTCTCCCACTTTAGTCGGAACGGATTCGATGAAAAGGGTCCTTATGAAGGGTAAATAGCAATTGGCATATCACGTTGTGGTTTTTGCGTAGGTAAGAAACGTTCTTGCTAGAAACCCATAACAGCCACGTAAAACATGCAAACAACAATTAGAGGACGTCTAACTTGTTTTTGCAGGGTATGCTATGTGATGTGATATGGCCAAGAAGAATGTGATGAATGACATGTGATGTATGAGATTGATCATGTTCTTGTAATAGGAATCACGACTTGCATGTCGATGAGTATGACAACCGGCAGGAGCCATAGGAGTTGTCTTTATTTATTGTATGACCTGCGTGTCATTGAACAACGCCATGTAATTACTTTACTTTATTGCTAACCGGTAGCCATAGTAGTAGAAGTAATAAGTTGGCGAGACAACTTCATGGAGACACGATGATGGAGATCATGATGATGGAGATCATGGTGTCATGCCGGTGACGACGATGATCATGGAGCCCCGAAGACGGAGATCAAAAGGAGCAATATGATATTGGCCATATCATGTCACTATTTGATTGCATGTTATGTTTATCATGATTATACATCTTATTTTCTTAAAACGACGGTAGTAAATAAGATGATCCCTCATTAAAATTTTCAAGAAAGTGTTCCCCCTAACTGTGCACCGTTGCGAAAGTTCGTCGTTTCGAAGCACCACGTGATGATCGGGTGTGATAGATTCTTACGTTCACATACAACGGGTGTAAGCCAGATTTACACACGCGAAACACTTAGGTTAACTTGACGAGCCTAGCATGTACAGACATGGCCTCGGAACACAAGAGACCGAAAGGTCGAGCATGAGTCGTATGGAGGATACGATCAACATGAAGATGTTCACCGATGATGACTAGTCCGTCTCACGTGATGATCGGACACGACCTAGTTGACTCGGATCATGTAATCACTTAGATGACTAGAAGGATGTCTATCTGAGTGGGAGTTCATAAGATGAACTTAATTATCCTGAACATAGTCGGATCTTTGCAAATTATGTCGTAAGCTCGCGCTTTAGTTCCACTATTTAGATATGTTCCTAGAGAAAATATAGTTGAAAGTTGACAGTAGCGATTATGCGGACAGTAGAAAGCTTATGTCCTTAATGCACCGCTCAGTGTGCTGAACCTCAAACGTCGTCTGTGGATGTTGCGAACATCAGACATACACGTTTTGATAACTACATGATAGTTCAGTTAAACGGTTTAGAGTTGAGGCACCGAAGACGTTTTCAAAACGTCGCGGAACATATGAGATGTTTCGAGGGCTGAAATTGGGATTTCAGGCTTGTGCCCACGTCAAGAGGTATAAGACCTCCGACGATTTTCTTAGCCCGCAAACTAAGGGAGAAAAGCTCAATCGTTGAGCTTGTGCTCAGATTGTCTGAGTACAACAATCACTTGAATCGAGTGGGAGTTGATCTTCCAGATGATATAGTGATGTTTCTCCAAAGTCATTGCCACCAAGCTGCTAGAGCTTCGTGATGAACTATAACATATCAGGGATAGATATGATGATCCTTGAGATATTCGCGATGTTTGACACCGCGAAAGTAGAAATCAAGAAGGCGCATCAATTGTTGATGGTTGGTAAAACCACTAGTTTCGAGAAGGGCAAGGGCAAAAAGGGATACTTCATGAAACGGCAAATCAGCTGCTGCTCTAGTGAAGAAACCCAAGATTGAACCCAAACCCGAGACTAAGTGCTTCTGTAATGAGGGGAACAGCCACTGGAGCAGAATTACCCTAGATACTTGGTAGATAAGAAGGCTGGCAAGGTCGATAGAAGTATATTGGATATTCATTATGTTAATGTGTACTTTACTAGTACTCCTAGTAGCACCAGGGTATTAGATACCGGTTCGGTTGCTAAGTGTTAGTAACTCGAAATAAAAGCTACGCAATAAACGGATACTAGCTAAAGGTGAGCTGACGATACGTGTTGGAAGTGTTTCCAAGGTTGATGTGATCAAGCATCGCATGCTCCCTCTACCATCAAGATTAGTATTAAACCAAAATAATTGTCATTTGGTGTTTGCGTTGAGCATAGACATGATTGGATTATGTCTATCGCAATACGGTTATTCATTTAAGGAGAATAATGGTTACTCTATTTATTTGAATAATACCTTCAATGGTCTTGCACCTAAAGGAATGGTTTATTGAATCTCGATCGTAGTGATACACATTTTCATGCCAAAAGATATAAGATAGTAATGATAGTACCACTTACTTGTGGCACTGCCATATAAGTCATATTGGTACAAAACGTATGAAGAAGCTCCATGTTGATGGATCTTTGGACTCACTCATTTTTGAAAAGTTTGAGACATGCGAACCATGTCTATTGGTGTATACGCATGAAGAAACTCCATGCAGATGGATCGTTTGGACTCACTTGATTTTGAATCACTTGAGATATGCAAATCATACCACATGGGCAAGATGACTGAAAAGCCTCGTTTTCAGTAAGATGGAACAAGATAGCAACTTGTTGGAAGTAACACATTTTGATGTGTGCAGTCCAATGAGTGCTGAGGCATGCAGTGAATATCGTTATGTTCTTACTTCACAGATGATTCGAGTAAATGTTGTATGTTTACTTGATGAAACACGAGCCTGAATTATTGAATGGTTCAAGTAATTTCAGAGTGAAGTTGAAGATCATTGTGACAAGAGGATAAAATGTCTATGACATGATCATAGAGATGAGTATCTGAGTTACGAGCTTTGGCACGCTATTAAGACATTGTGGAAATTATTTCACAATTTATATCGCCTAGAACACCATAGTGTGATGGTGTGTCCGAACATCATAGTTTCACCCTACTGGATATGGTGCGTACCATGATGTCTCTTATCGAATTACCACTATCGTTCAAGGGTTAGGCATTAGTGTTGGGGAACGTTGCAGAAAATTAAAATTTTTCCTACGGTTTCACCAAGATCCATCTATGAGTTCATCTAAGCAACGAGTCAAGGGAGTGAGTTTGCATCTACATACCACTTGTAGATCGAGTGCGGAAGCGTTCAAGGGGATGGTGATGATGGAGTCGTACTCGACGTGACTCGGATCACCGATGACCAAGTGTTGAACGGATAGCACCTCCGCGTTCAACACACGTACGGGACGACGTCTCCTCCGTCTTGATCCAGCAAGGAGGAAGGAGAGGTTGAGGAAGATTGCTCCAACGGTAGCACGACGGCGTGGTGTTGTTGGTGTAGCAGTACTCCGACAGGGCTTCGCCAAGCACGTACGGAAGAGGAGAGGTGTTGGGAGGGGAGGGGCTGCGCCTTGAGTTGTGTCTGCAGCCCTCCCCTCACCCCTCTATTTATAGGGGGAAGGGAGAAGGGGGCCGGCCCCTCTAGATGGCATCTATAGGGGGGGGGGCGGCCAAGGGGAGGGGGGACTTGCCACCCAAGCAGGGGGGTGCCCCCTCTAGGGTTCCCCCCCAAACCCTAGGCGCAAGGGCCCAAGGGGGGGGGGGGCGCCCAGCCCACCAGGGGCTGGCTCCTGCCCCCACGCAGCCCATGTGGCCCCCTGGGAGGGGTGGCCCCTCCCGGTGGACCCTCGGAACCCTTCCGGTGGCCCCGGTACAATACCGATATGCCCCGAAACTTTCCGGTGTCCGTTTGACAACTTCCCATATATAAATCTTTACCTCCAGACCCTTCCGGAACTCCACGTGACATCCGGGATCTCATCCGGGCCTCCGAACAACATTCGGTAATCACATACAAGTCTTCCTAATAACCCTAGCATCACCGAACCTTAAGTGTGTAGACCCTACGGGTTCGGGAGACACGCAGACATGACCGAGACGACTCTCCGGTCAATAACCAACAGCGGGATCTGGATATCCATGTTGGCTCCCACATGCTCCTTGATGATGTCATCGGATGAACCACGATGTCGAGGATTCAAGCAACCCCGTATACTATTCCCTTTGTCAATCGGTACGTTACATGCCCGAGACTCGATCGTCGGTATCCCAATACCTCGTTCAGTCTCGTTACCGGCAAGTCATTTTACTCCTACCGTAATGCATCCCGTGACCAAACACTTGGTCACTATGAGCTCATTATGATGATGCATTACCGAGTGGGCCCAGAGATACCTCTCCGTAATACGGAGTGACAAATCCCAGTCTCGATCCGTGTCAACCCAACAGACACTTCCAGAGATACCTGTAGTGCACCTTTATAGTCACCCAGTTACGTTGTGACGTTTGGTACACCCAAAGCACTCCTACGGTATCCGGGAGTTACATGATCTCATGGTCTAAGGAAGAGATACTTGACATTGAAACAGCTCTAGCAAAACGAACTACACGATCTTGTGCTATGCTTAGGATTGGGTCTTGTCCATCACGTCATTCTCCTAATGACGTGATCCCGTTGTCAATGACATCTGATGTCCATAGTCAGGAAACCATGACTATCTGTTGACCAACGAGATAGTCAACTAGAGGCTCACTAGGGACATGTTATGGTCTATGTATTCACACGTGTATCACGATTTCCGGATAATACAGTTATAGCATGAATAAAAGACAATTATCATGAACGAGGAAATATAATAATAACCCTTTTATTATTGCCTCTAGGGAATATTTCCAACAGTCTCCCACTTGCGATAGAGTCAATAATCTAGTTACATTGTGATGAATCGAACACCCATAGAGTTTTGGTGTTGATCATGTTTTGCCCGCGGAAGAGGTTTACTCAACGGACCTGTGACATTCAGATCCGTATGCACTTTGCAAATTTCTATGTCTCCATCTTGAACATTTTCACGGATGAAGTTGAAGCGACGCTTGATGTGCCTGGTCTTCTTGTGAAACCTGGGCTCCTTGGCAAGTGCAATAGCTCCAGTGTTGTCACAGAAGAGTTTGATCGGCCCCGACGCATTGGGTATGACTCCTAGGTCGGTGATGAACTCCTTCACCCAAATTGCTTCATGCGCTGCCTCCGAGGCTGCCATGTACTCCGCTTCACATGAATCCGCCACGACGCTCTGCTTGCAGCTGCACCAGCTTACTGCTCCACCATTCAACATATACACGTATCCGGTTTGTGACTTAGAGTCATCCAGATCTGTGTCGAAGCTAGCGTCGACGTAACCCTTTACGACGAGCTCTTCGTCACCTCCATAATCGAGAAACATGTCCTTCGTCCTTTTCAGGTACTTTAGGATATTCTTGACCGATGTCCAGTGTTCCTTGCCGGGATTACTTTGGTACCTTCCTACCAAACTTACGGCAAGGTTTACATCAGGTCTGGTACACAGCATGGCATACATAATAGATCCTATGGCTGAAGCATAGGGGATGACACTCATCTCTTCTTTATCTTTTGCCGTGGTCGGGCATTGAGCCGAGCTCAATCTCACACCTTGCAATACAGGCAAGAACCCCTTCTTGGACTGATCCATTTTGAACTTCTTCAAAATCTTATCAAGGTATGTGCTTTGTGAAAGACCTATGAGGCGTCTCGATCTATCTCTATAGATCTTGATGCCTAATTTATAAGCAGCTTCTCCAAGGTCCTTCATTGAAAAACACTTATTCAAGTAGGCCTTAATGCTATCCAAGAATTCTGTATCATTTCCCATCAAAAGTATGTCATCTACATATAATATGAGAAATCCTACAGAGCTCCCACTCACTTCCTTATAAACGCAGGCTTCTCCATAAGTCTGCATAAACCCAAACGCTTTGATCATTTCATCAAAGCAAATGTTCCAACTCCGAGATGCATGCACCAGCCCATAAATGGATCGCTGGAGCTTGCATACTTTGTTAGCATTCTTAGGATCGACAAAACCTTCCGGCTGCATCATATACAACTCTTCCTTAAGATAACCGTTAAGGAACGCTGTTTTGACGTCCATCTGCCATATCTCATAATCATAGTATGCGGCAATTGCTAACATGATTCAGACGGACTTAAGCTTCGCTACGGGAGATAAAGTCTCATCGTAGTCAATCCCTTGAACTTGCCGATAACCCTTAGCGACAAGTCGAGCTTTATAGATGGTGACATTACCATCCGCGTCCGTCTTCTTCTTAAAGATCCATTTGTTTTCTATCGCTCGCCGATCATCGGGCAAGTCAGTCAAAGTCCATACTTTTTTTTCATACATGGATCCTATCTCGGATTGCATGGCTTCAAGCCATTTGTTGGAATCTGGGCCCGCCATCGCTTCTTCATAGTTCGAAGGTTCACCGTTGTCTAACAACATGATTTCCAGGACAGGGTTGCCGTACCACTCTGGTGCGGAACGTGCCCTTGTGGACCTACGAAGTTCAGTAGCAACTTGATCCGAAGTACCTTGATCATCATCAATATTTTCCTCTTCAGTTGTTGTAGGCATCACAGGAACATTTTCCTGAGCTGCACTACTTTCCCGTTCAAGAGGTAGTACCTCATCGAGTTCTACTTTCCTCCCACTTACTTCTTTCGAGAGAAACTCTTTTTCCAGAAAGGATCCGTTCTTGGCAACAAAGATCCTGCCCTCGGATCTTAAGTAGAAGGT
>LR880970.1:781005016-781029433 GCA_904067115.1 Aegilops sharonensis
TTTTCCTCCATCTTACAACTATAGAACTTGTCGGAGACTTCATATCTCTCGACCCGTGCATGAGCTTGAAAAACTAGTTTCAGCTCCTCGAACATCTCATATGCTCCGTGTTGCTCAAAACGCTTTTGGAGCCCCGGTTCTAAGCTGTAAAGCATGCCGCACTGAACGAGGGAGTAATCATCAGTACGTGTCTGCCAAACGTTCAAATCGTCTTGCAGTGCAGGGAGAGCAGGTGGGTCACCTAACGGTGCTTCAAGGACATATGCTTTCTTGGCAGCTATGAGGATGATCCTAAGGTTCCGGACCCAGTCCGTATAGTTGCTGCCATCATCTTTCAGCTTGGTTTTCTCTAGGAACGCGTTGAAGTTCATGTTGACATGAGCGTTGGCCATTTGATCTACAAGACATATTTTGCAAAGATTTTAGACTAAGTTCATGATAATTAAGTTCATCTAATCAAATTATTTAAATGAACTCCCACTCAGATTAGACATCCCTCTAGTCATCTAAGTGTTACACGATCCGAGTCGACTAGGCCGTGTCCGATCATCACGTGAGACGGACTAGTAATCGTCGGTGAAAATTCTCATGTTGATCGTATCTTCCATACGACTCGTGTTCGACCTTTCGGTCTCCGCGTTCCGAGGCCATGTCTGTACATGCTAGGCTCGTCAAGTTAACCCTAAGTGTTTTTGCATGTCTAAAACTGTCTTACACCCGTTGTATGTGAACGTAAGGATCTATCACACCCGATCATCACGTGGTGCTTCGAAACGACGAACTTTAGCAACGGTGCACAGTTAGTGGAGAACACTTCTTGAAATTTTGTAAGGGATCATCTTATTTACTACCATCGTTCTAAGTAAACAAGATGCATAAACATAATAAACATCACATGTAATTATATAATAGTGACATGATATGGCCAATATCATAAAACTCCATCGATCTCCATCTCCGGGGCTCCATGATCATCTTGTCACCGGCATGACACCATGATCTCCATCATCATGATCTCTATCATCGTGTCTTCATGAAGTTGTCACGCCAACGACTACTTCTACTTCTATGGCTAACGTGTTTAGCAATAAAGTAAAGTAATTTACATGGCGTTCTTCAATGACACGCGGGTCATACAAAAAATAAAGACAACTCCTATGGCTCCTGCCGGTTGTCATACTCATCGACATGCTAGTCGTGATCCCTATTACAAGAACATGATCTCATACATCACAATATGTCATTCATCATTCATCACAACTTGGCCATATCACATCACAAGACAATTGCTGCAAAAACAAGTTAGACGTCCTCTAATTGTTGTTGCATCTTTTACGTGGCTGCAATTGGGTTCTAGCAAGAACGTTTTCTTACCTACGAATAACCACAACGTGATTTTGTCAACTTCTATTTACCCTTCATAAGGACCCTTTTCATCGAATCCGCTCCAACTAAAGTGGGAGAGACAGACACCCGCCAGCCACCTTATGCAACTAGTGCATGTCAGTCGGTGGAACCGGTCTCACGTAAGCGTACGTGTAAGGTTGGTCCGGCCGCTTCATGCCACAATACCGCTGAAGAAAGATAAGACTAGTAGCGGCAAGCAAGTTGACAAGATCTACGCCCACAACAAAATTGTGTTCTACTCGTGCAATAGAGAACTACGCATAGACCTAGCTCATGATGCCACTGTTGGGGAACGTTGCAGAAAATTAAAAATTTTCCTACGGTTTCACCAAGATCCATCTATGAGTTCATCTAAGCAACGAATCAAGGGAGTGAGTTTGCATCTAGATACCACTTGTAGATCGAGTGCGGAAGCGTTCAAGGGGATGGTGATGATGGAGTGGTACTCAACGTGACTCGGATCACCGATGACCAAGTGCTGAACGGACAGCACCTCCGCGTTCAGCACACGTACGGTACGGACGACGTCTCCTCTGTCTTGATCCAGCAAGGAGGAAGGAGAGGTTGAGGAAGATTGCTCCAACGGCAGCACGACGGCGTGGTGTTGTTGGTGCAGCAGTACTCCGACAGGGCTTCGCCAAGCACGTACGGAAGAGGAGAGGTGTTGGGAGGGGAGGGGCTGCGCCTTGAGTTGTGTCTGCAGCCCTCCCCTCACCCCTCTATTTATAGGGGGAAGGGAGAAGGGGCCGGCCCCTCTAGATGACATCTAGAGGGGGGGCGGCGGCCAAGGGGAGGGGGGACTTGCCCCCCAAGCAGGGGGGCGCCCCCTCTAGGGTTCCCCCCAAACCCTAGGCGCAAGGGCCCAAGGGGGGGGGGGCGCCCAGCCCACCAGGGGCTGGCTCCTGCCCCCACGCAGCCCATGTGGCCCCCCGAGAGGGGTGGCCCCTCCCGGTGGACCCCCGGAACCCTTCCGGTGGCCCCGGTACAATACCGATATGCCCCGAAACTTTCCGGTGTCCGTTTGACAACTTCCCATATATAAATCTTTACCTCCGGACCCTTCCGGAACTCCTCGTGACGTCCGGGATCTCATCCGGGACTCCGAACAACATTCAGTAATCACATACAAGTCTTCCTAATAACCCTAGCGTCACCGAACCTTAAGTGTGTAGACCCTACGGGTTCGGGAGTCACGCAGACATGATCGAGACGACTCTCCGGTCAATAACCAACAGCGGGACCTGGATACCCATGTTGCCTCCCACATGCTCCTAGATGATGTCATCGGATGAACCACGATGTCGAGGATTCAAGCAACCCCGTATACTATTCCCTTTGTCAATTGGTACGTTACATGCCCGAGACTCGATCGTCGGTATCCCAATACCTCGTCCAGTCTCGTTACCGGCAAGTCATTTTACTCGTACCGTAATGCATGATCCCGTGACCAAACACTTGGTCACTATGAGCTCATTATGATGACGCATTACCGAGTGGGCCCAGAGATACCTCTCCATAATACGGAGTGACAAATTCCAGTCTCGATCCGTGTCAACCCAACAGACACTTTCAGAGATACCTGTAGTGCACCTTTATAGTCACCCAGTTACCTTGTGACGTTTGGTACACCCAAAGCACTCCTACGGTATCCGGGAGTTACACGATCTCATGGTCTAAGGAAGAGATACTTGACATTGAAACAACTCTAGCAAAACGAACTACACGATCTTGTGCTATGCTTAGGATTGGGTCTTGTCCATCACGTCATTCTCCTAATGACGTGATCCCGTTGTCAATGACATCTGATGTCCATAGTCAGGAAACCATGACTATTTGTTGACCAACGAGCTAGTCAACTAGAGGCTCACTAGGGACATGTTATGGTCTATGTATTCACACGTGTATCACGATTTCCGGATAATACAGTTATAGCATGAATAAATTACAATTATCACGGACGAGGAAATATAATAATAACCCTTTTATTATTGCCTCTAGGGCATATTTCCAACAATTAGAGATAACCGCACTCACTTTAATAGGGCACCACATAATTCCGTTGAGATGACACCGTGAGAACTATGGTTTGGAGAATCCTAAGTAGTCGTTTCTTAAAAGTTTGGGGCTGCGACGCTTATGTGCAAAAGTTTCAGGTTGATAAGCTCGAACCCAAAGTGGATAAAATGCATCTTCATAGGACACCCAAAACAGTTGGGTATACCTCCAGTATCAGTTCCGGAAGCAAAAAGGATTGTTTCTAGAATTAGGTCCTTTCCCGAGGAAAAGTTTCTCTCGAAAGAATTGAGTGGGAGGATGGTGGAGACTTGATGATGTTATTGAACCGTCACTTCAACAAGTTTGTAGCAGGACACAGGAAGTTGTTCCTGTGGCACCTACACCAATTGAAGTAGAAGCTTATGATAGTGATCATGAAGCTTCGGATCAAGTCACTACCGAACCTCGTAGGACGACAAGGACGCGTACTGCTTCGGAGTGGTAAGGTGATCCTGTCTTGAAGGTCATGTTGCGAGACAACAATGAACCTACGAGCTATGGAGAAGCGATGGTGGGCCCAAATTCCGACAAATGGTTAGAGGCCATGAAATCCGAGATAGGATCCATGTATCAGAACAAAGCATGGACTTTGGTGGACTTGCCCGATGATCGGCAAGCCATTGAGATGAATGGATCTTTAAGAAGAAGACGGACATGGACGGTAATGTCACCGTCTATGAAGCTCGACTTGTGGCGAAGAGTTTTTCACAAGTTCAAGGAGTTGACTACGATGAGATTTTCTCATCCGTAGCGATGCTTAAGTCCGTCGGAATCATGTTAGCATAAGCTGCATTTATGAAATCTGGCACATGGATGTCAAAACGAGTTTCCTTACTAGTTTTCGTAAGGAAAGGTTGTATGTGATACAATCAGAAAGTTTTGTCGATCCTAAGGATGCTAAAAGGTATGCTGGCTCCAGCGATCCTTCTAAGGACTGGGGTAAGCATCTCGGAGTTGGAATGTGCACTTTGATGAGATGATCAAAGATTTTGGGTTTATACAAAGTTTATGAGAAACCTGTATTTCCAAAGAAGTGAGTGGGAGCACTATAGAATTTCTGATAAGTATATGTGAATGACATATTGTTGATCGGAAATGATGTAGAATTTCTGGAAAGCATATAGGGTTATTTGAAAGGTGTCTTTCAATAGAAAACCTGGATTAAGCTACTTGAACATTGAGCATCAAGATCTATGAGGATAGATCAAAAACACTTAATGGTACTTTCAAATGAGCACATACCTTGACATGATCTTGAAGGTGTTCAAGATGGATCAGTCAAAGGAGTTCTTGCTTGAGTTGTAAGGTATGAAGTTAAGAGTTAAACCTCGACCACGGCAGAAGAGAGAGAAAGGACGAAGGTCGTCCCCTATGCTTCAGACATAGGCTCTGTAGTATGCTATGCTGTGTACCGCACCTGATGTGTGCCTTGCTACATATCTAGCAAGAGGGTACAAAGGTGATCAAGGAGTGGATCACCAGATAGCGGTCAAAATTATCCTTAGAGGAATAAGGATATGTTTCTCGATTATGGAGGTGATAAAGAGTTCAGCGTAAAGGGTTACGTCGATGCAAGCTTTAACACCTATCCGAGTGACTCTGAGTAGCAAACCGGATACGTATAGTGGATCAACCATTTGGAATAGCTCCAAGTGGAGCATGGAAGCAGCATTTACAATATGACATAGAGATTTGCGAAGTACATACGGATATGAATATTGCAGACCCGTTGACTACAGCCTCTCTCACAAGCATAAACATGATCAAACTCATAATTCATTGAGTCTTAATCACATCATGATGTGAACTAGTTTACAGACACTAGTAAACTCTTTGGATGTTGGTCACATGGCGATGTGACCTATCAGTGTTAATCACATGACGATGTGAACTAGATTATTGACTCTAGTGCAAGTGGGAGACTGTTGGAAATATGCCCTAGAGGCAATAATAAATTAGTTATTATTATATTTCCTTCATGATAATCATTTATTATCCATGCTATAATTGTATTGATAGGAAACTCAGATACATGTGTGGGTACATAGACAACACCATGTCCCTAGTAAGCCTCTAGTTGACTAGCTCGTTGATCAATAGATGGTTACGGTTTCCTGACCATGGACATTGGATGTCGATGATAACGGGATCACATCATTAGGAGAATGATGTGATGGACAAGACCCAATCCTAAGCCTAGCACAAAGATCGTAGTTCGTATGCTAAAGCTTTTCTAATGTCAAGTATCATTTCCTTAGACCATGAGATTGTGCAAATCCCGGATACCGTAGGAATGCTTTGGGTGTACCAAACGTCACAACGTAACTGGGTGGCTATAAAGGTGCACTACAGGTATCTCCGAAAGTGTCTGTTGGGTTGGCACGAATCAAGACTGGGATTTGTCACTCCGTGCAAACGGAGAGGTATCTCTGGGCCCACTCGGTAGGACATCATCATAATGTGCACAATGTGACCAAGGGGTTGATCACGGGATGATGTGTTACGGAACGAGTAAAGCGACTTGCCGTACAATACCGCTAGACAAAGGGAATTGTATACGAGATCGATTGAGTCCTTGAACTCGTGGTTCATCTGATGAGATCATCGTGGAACATGTGGGAGCCAACATGGGTATCCAGATCCCGCTGTTGGTTATTGGCCGGAGAACGTCTCGGTCATGTCTGCATGGTTCCCGAACCCGTAGGGTCTACACACTTAAGGTTCGATGACGCTAGGGTTATAAAGGAAGTTTGTATGTGGTTACCGAATGTTGTTCGGAGTCCCGGATGAGATCCCGGACGTCATGAGGAGTTCCGGAATGGTCCGGAGGTAAAGATTTATATATGGGAAGTCCTGTTTTGGTCACCGGAAAAGTTTCGGGTTTTATCGGTAACGTACCGGGACCACCGGGAGGGTCCCGGGGGTCCACCAAGTGGGGCCACCGGCCCCTGAGGGCTGCATGGGCCAAGTGAGGGAGGGGACCAGCCCCAGGTGGGCTGGTGCGCCCCCTCCCCCCCACAAGGGCCCAAGGCGCCTAGGGTTTGGGGAGGGGGCGCCCCACCTAGTTTGGGGGGCGAGTTTCCCCCTCTCCCCCCCTTGGCCGCCACCCATAGATGGGATTGGGGGCTGCCGCACCCCTTGGGGTGGAAACCCTAGAGGGGCGCACCCCCCTCCCTCTCCCCTATATATAGTTGAGGTCTTGAGGGCTGCCAACACATGAGTTTCACCTCTCCCTGGCGCAGCCCTACCTCTCTCCCTTCTCCTCTCCCGCGGTGCTTGGCGAAGCCCTGCAGGATTGCCATGCTCCTCCATCACCACCAAGCCGTTGTGCTGCTGCTGGACGGAGTCTTCCTCAACCTCTCCCTCTCTCCTTGCTGGATCAAGGTGTGGGAGACGTCACCGGGCTGTACGTGTGTTGAACGCGGAGGTGCCGTCCGTTCGGCACTAGGATCTCGGTGATTTGGATCATGACGAGTACGACTCCTTCAACCCCGTTCTCTTGAACGCTTCCGCTTAACGATCTACAAGGGTATGTAGAATCACTCTCCTTCACCTCGTTGCTGGTTTCTCCATAGATAGATCTTAGTGACACGTAGGAAAATTTTGAATTTCTGCTACGTTCCCCAACACCGCGCTGCTCCCAGCTGCAGCGCATGGGGACCCGCAAGACCAAGCTCTTCATCACCCAAGGCCTCCCGTGGCCACGGAACGCTACCGTGCCTTCACCACCGAGCTGTGCAGCGTCGCGTGGCCCGGCAAGTTCAAGCAAGACCTGCCTCCTCGCTACGACGGTACGGCCGACCCCGCAGAGTTCCTCCAGCTCTACGAGCTGGGCATCGAAGCCGCCAACGTGGACGAGAAGGTCATGGCGAACTGGTTTCCCATGGCGCTCAAGGACGGGGCCCACACCTGGCTCCTGAACCTGGCTCCAGGCACGATCTCCTCCTGGGACGAGATGCGCACCCGCTTCATCGCCAACTTCCAAGGTACTCGTGACCGGCCACCCGCCGTGAGCGACATGCGCCGCATCAAGCAGCAACCAGGGGAGACCATGCAGAAATACATCCAGCGCTTCAACAACGCACGCCTCAAGATTCCCAAGGTGACCGAGGAGGCCATCATCTCCGCCTTCTCCGATGGTGTGCGCGACGTCAAGATGAAGGAGGAGCTAGCGATGCATGAAGACTTGTGCACTTCCTTGGAGCTGTTCAACTTGGCGACCAAGTGCGCCAGGGCCGAGGAAGGGCGTCTCTCCCCTCCTCGAGCCGTCTGCCGCAGACCCAGAAGAGAAGAAGCCGAAGGCCAAGGATGTGAAGTGCAAGGGGGCTGCCGTGCTCGCGGCAGAACCGGACACCAAGCGGGGCAGAGATCAGCCTGAGTCTTCCAAGGGCAGTCGGTACTGCGTGTACCACGACCTCCACAGCCACAACACCAACGAATGTCAAGAGCTCCAAGCCGTGCGAGAAGGAAGGATCGGCCGACGTCCCGACCGCAGCGACCGGGGCTACGACCGAGGAGGAGGAGGGAACGCAGGACGCTGGGAAGACCGCGGCCCTCGCCAAGGGTGGCGCGACCATCCTCACGAGGATCGCTGGCGGGACCCGCCTCGCGAGGGAGACTTGAGGGATCAACCTCGCGAGGATCGCCCGCAAGGCAACGCAGGCCTCCCTCCTCTGCCACTGCAGCCAAGGAGAAATGAAGACCATCATCAGGACGAGGGGGCTGGGGGCTTCCAGGAGCCGCGCGCGATTGCCTGCATCCTGGGCGGAGCTCAAGCCCCAGCCTCTCAACGCATCTTCAAGCAGTTCGCCCGTGAAGTGAATGCAGTCCTCCCCAAGCTCGAAGCCACACGCCCCCTCAGGTGGTCGACGTGCGCCATCATGTTCAGCTCAGCGGATCAGCTCAAGTGCGCGGCCACGGCTGGAGTCCTCCCGATGCTTTGCTCCCCAATCATCAGCAACGTGCTAGTCACCAAGACCCTCATCGATGGCGGGGCAGGGCTCAAAGTCCTGTCTGTGAAAACGTTCAACAATCTCCAAGTGCCTTACAATCAGCTTCAGCCAACCAAGCCTTTCTCTGGGGTCACCGACGGCTCCACGGTCCCGATTGGGCAGGTTCACCTCCCTGTCACCTTCGGCGCGCGCGACAACTACCGCACCGAGCTCATCGACTTCCACGTCGCCCACATTCGCCTGCCATACAACGCATCCTCGGGTACCCAGCGCTGGCCAAGTTCATGGCCGTAACTCACCACGGCTACAATGTCCTCAAGATGCCAGGAAGTGGCGGAGTCATCACGGTGCCCTGCGAAGAAAAAGATGCGGTGTGCTCCCTGGAGCGGGCCTTTCAGGCCGCATCACTGGAAGACCCGGATCGCGGAAGCAGGAGGCTTCCCGAGACCGCCCCCAAGAAGAAGAAGACATCGTCCGGCCTGGCCCCTCAGGAGGCAGGCCCCTCAGGGTCCATGCCTGCTCAGGGGGAACCTCCTTCTATCGCATAGGAAAGCACGCCCGGCGCCTTCCTCAGGCAGGGCTCGGGGGCTCCCCCCTGGAGGACCACCGACCTTGCTAAGGTTACGAGGGAGGCGCTTGGGCACCACTTGGAGGCGTGTTTCAAAGCACGTTTCCCTCAAGAAGGAGCAAGGCAAGGAGGGCCGAACCCTCAGGAGTTCGTCAGCAAGATCATTCATGAGCTGCAGGAGTCAAGAGTCATGAGAGGTAGCGGCCGCTTACCTGCCGTGGCTCCTCATCCAGGCGAGGATGGTGGGCTGCGCGTCTGCATCGACATCCCAGGGCTCAACCGAGCCGCCTCTCAGGAGCGCCTCTAGCCCTCTTGAGTGGGGCGCTGCGAAGGTCCACCCCGCAGCTACGTTCGCATGCCTTACGGCTTGCCGAACGCGGCTGCCACGCGCCAGCGCCTCATGAGGAGCATCCTGGAGGCTCAAGAGGCCAGGCGTTCAGCAGCCCTGGCAGAGATGGAGATGGTCCACGAGGAGCCACCAGTGCCTCCGGAGCCTCCCGAGGCCCCTGAGCCTGGGGGCTCGTGAGGATCGGCTCCCGCAGCCTACCGAGTCTGCTGCACCAACACCCTTTCGTCTTCAACGCTACCAGGTGACATCTTTCAAGTTTCATTTCCAGCTAGGAGCGCCCCCCAGGGCTGCATTATTCCCAGGCCACGTGGGTCCGTCCCTGCGGTGTGTATCCCTTTTACTTCATGTTCCTAGCTTACCTTGTTGGGGGCGCCCTTCGGGCTGCATCATCCCCAAGTCGCTCGGGCCAGACCCGGCGGCATGTATCCCTCTTGCGTTTATTTCGGGTTATGCGTTCGACCCATCATTCTTGTTATTTGCTGCCAATCCATGGCACCTTTTCTTCGTTCATGTCGACCGCTTGCATGTTAAAGGGGGGGGGGGGTACCTGAGCATCGTGACTCAGGGCTCCTACTGGCTCTCCAGCCCTCACCCTCTGGCCTTGTCCACGGCATCACGACCTGGCATACCAGCGACGGCTGAGATCAGCTCGAGGGCCGGGACCCGAGGACGTAGAGCGCCGGCATCTAACCAAATCTGTAGGAACACATCACAAGATAAGGCCCAGTGCCAGGCGCAACCCGCCTTGAGGTAGGGCCCCGTGAGTCCCGCGCTGGCTCATGGGTGCCCAGATACACCTCGTCAGGCCCTACCGTGCCAGCCATGTGTCAGGGCGGGGCTGTACACGCCCCGGGGGCTCCTCCCGGAGGGGAGCCCCCTCCCACGCACCAGTGGAAGCACCATGCTCCGCGCTGGCTGACGACACTGCCGAGGAGCGGCTATGCCCGTACACATATGGAAGCGCTATGCTCCGCGCTGGTGATAAACAACTGAGGGTGGCCCCGGGCTGCATCAACCTCAGGGAGCCCAAAGCTCAGTGTCTGGCCTCATCGCAACGCCTCCCCTCTGGAGTGCCGCGTGAGGGGGCTGGGCACGGGGGCTGCGCACGCCACCCAGCCAGGCCCCTCGGGCCTGGTTCGTCGTGCGTCCCTCCCCGAGCGGAGCCAAGGTACGAAGGCCGTTTGAGCGTCAAGGGGGACTCCTGAGCATCGCGACTCAGGAGCCTAACTGGTCATGTAGCCCCTCACTCCTTAGTTCCGAAAGGCTAACGGCGGTTGAGGTATGCGCGGAGCCGGGCTCTGCAGACGTAGAACGGTAAATCCACCCACATCGCACCTCCCTACTTGTTGTTCGTGCGCCAAGGGGGACTCCTGAGCATCGCGACTCAGGAGCCTAACTTGTCACGTAGCCTCTCACTCCTTGGTCCCGTCCTGGTTTCCGGTCGGGGCTAACGGCGGCTGAGGTATGCGCGGGGCCTGGCCCTGCCGGCGTAGAACATAAGCAAGTAGGAAGGAAAAGCGCAAATTTCAAGGAATTCAAAAGCAAATATTACAGTCCATAAATGTTATCACAACGCCAAATGCAAGTTTAAACGCCTCCCCGAGGCATGATACATGTGCAGGAATTAAAAGCAGGACATGAGCCACAACGGAATCACTTGTCGGCGGCGGAGCTGCGCGGAGCGGGTTCGCCTCGTGGAGCTGCAGGGTTGGCAGCGCCCCGCTTCAGCTTGGTGCTGAAGGCCCGGAACTTTCCCAGCAGAGCCTCCGCACGACCCTTCACAGCCTCAGCAGCGGCAGCGGCAAGCTCGCCGCTCTCTGGCTCCGGCAGGCTGTCAAGGTCGACGTTGGGATCACGAAGGTAGACGTGGGTGAGGACCCGCGTCAGCGCTGCAGAGGACAAGACACGCGCCTCGGCCTCAGCCGTAGGGCCAAGGCCAAGGGTGACATCTTCAAGAGCGCGGACCAGGAAGGGAAGCAGCTTGGTGGGGCCGTCCTCTGCGCCGGCCAACGGGCTCTCCAGGCCGCTATCGTAAAGCTCCCTCAGCAAGGTGCGAGCCTTCACCTCCATCTCCGTGAAGGCCACGCGATCCTCGGCAAGGACCCGTGCCTTGCCGTCCGGCTCAACCTTCCTCGCCTCCAACTCTTGCTCCAGCACGCCTAGGCGTTCGCGGCGCTTCTTGAGCTTGGCGTCCCGATCCTTGACGGCCACCTCGCGAGCTTTCATGCCTTCCTCCTGCTCTTGGCGAAGGCGGGCCTCCTTGGCGAGCTGGTCCCGCAGGCCCTGCAGCTCGCTCTCCAGCGCCTCGCAGCGACCTCGGACATCGGCTAGCTCCCCCAAGGCAGCGTCACGAGCAGCTTTCGCCCCAAGGACGACATGCTTCTCCTCGTCGCAAGCCATCGAGGCTTGGACCAGCACCGCCTGAATCGAGGCGTCGGAGCGAATCCAGCCAGAAGCCAGCTCCAAGCGCCCGGCCACTAGACGAGGGTCGGCGCCCAAAAGATCCTGCCACAGCCGATCCAGTTCGGCAGCAGCATGATCCAGAACGGTAGGAGGAGTCGGAGAGACAGCAGTCGGTGGGGTAGGAGGAGAAGGCGGCAGCGTGACCACGGTATCCTGAGGCGGAGCCTGCTGCGCCCCAACGGCTGTGGTGGCAGCATCAGGCAAGGGCACCTCAGGAGCCGCTTGGGCCATGGGGGCTGAGCTCACCCCAGCCGACTCAGCCAGGCCTCGTGAGGATGACCGGGCAGGAGAGACCCATGCATTGCGATCACCTTCTTTTGCGGGCAGAGGCGCTGCCCCAGACGGAACCTCAGGAGATCCCCTCGGCCTCTTTGCCACGGGCGCCAGCCTAGCCAAGAGATACAGACGTCAAGCCTCAGCGATAAAACAGGAAATAAGATGGGAATCGAGCACTTACTGGTCGTCGCTCGCGGGCTCGAGCAACCTCCGGCCATACTTGAAGCCCGAGAGCCGGCTGCAAGGATCAGCCTCAAGGAGCTCAGGAGCAGGAGGCGCGCCCGCGGATCGCCTCAGGGCCGGGGCAGACCTGCGGGGGATCAGCCCGGTCCTGTCCTTCTTCGGGATCGGGGGCAAGCTCCCGCCGTCCCGCTCGTCATCATCCTCCTCGTCGTCGTCGCTCGGTGAGAGGCGGAGAACGCGGGACTTGCGCCGAGGGAGGGGAGCCCTCAACTCTCCATCGGTCGCCTCGGAGTCGAGCCCTCCTTCCCGCTCCCCTTCTCCCTTCTCCTTGCTGGAGTCGCCGGAGGACACGTCCACTGGGTCCTCGGGAACCTCAGCGGGCACGTGCCCGTCTCCGTTGAAGACGGGCATGGACTCCACTACCTCCTCCCAGTCGTCGCGGAGGAACAGGGGCGTAGGAGCGCCCTCCAACCTCGCCATGTCGCCCCCGACCAAAGATTGGAGAACCGCAACCAGGTCGTCGTCGGCCAAGACCGTGGGGCTCGGGTGGGGCCTCCACATCGGAAGTGGGTACTGACGAAGCGGAGCCAGCTGGTGCTCCAGGAATTCCCTCAGCAGCGACACACCGGTCAGCTTTGCCGCCGCCATGCTGGCCGGCCTCAAATCCATGTCCATCTTCTCCAACACCAGCCTCGCGCGGGGGTCCACGAGCTCCACTCGAGACCAATCATCAGAGTGTATGGGGTGCTCTGTGGGCAAGATTAGCCGAGGGTGGATGCGCCCAGCATCTATCAAGACCCACTTGCTCCTGAAGCCCTCAATCCTCTTCCCGGGGTTCGAAATGGCGATGGAGCTACCGTACGCGACGAAGCTCGCACTCGCAGAGAAGGAACCACGAGAGGTCCGGAGGGAGAAAAAGTGGCGCGGCAGGGCCACTGAGGGCTGCACCCCAACGTGAGCCTCACAATAGTAGGCGAAGATCGCCAGAAGGAGAACAGAGTTGGGGTGGAGATGCAGAGCTTGTAGCTTGTAATGGCGGAGGACAAAGAAGAAGAACTCGGAAAAGGGAGGAACTAGACCGGCAAAAATGGCGCTTACAAAGAGCGGATAGAAGGTGCTCCCTTGGCCCTCAGGGAGGATGGAGCCGGCCTTGAACACCTTCGCCCCGTCGATGCCCTGCGCCGCCACCATCTGGCGCACCCGGGCAAGGCTCGCCTCCGACACGTTCGGCGATTCCAGGGCAGGCGAGTACCAAGCTCCGGCCGGGGTCTGGCGGGGCGCCATGCCTTGCTAGGACGTGCAGTCGAAGTGGATCTGAAGATTTCGGAGGCAGGAAGGAGAGGCGCAAGAAAGGGGATCTGAGCAGTAACCAGAGAGAGCAAGGGAAACAAAGCCTAGGCAGGCGCCGCTCCTTTATCAACTCGCGTGGTTGCTAAGGCGCCCACGTCCAATCAACCGCCACGCGGCACCCAAGGCCGCAGGCTGTTAGGGCCCGCGGCGCTTCGCACTTGCCCTTTCGCTTCTCTGCTCGGCCAAGTCCTGGCGCTCCTTGGGCCCGGGGGCTACTGTCGGCGTTCGGGGAACGGGGGTCCCCAGACTTGCCTGCCTGCGGCCTGCGGCGTGGCTCCAAGGGGGGCCCATCATGGCCCATCTTCATCAACACAAGCTCAAGACCCTCGCGAGGGGCCAAGACTCACGGGGCGGATGACAGGGAGCTTCCTCAGGCACGGCCTCGTCAGGCTGGCTCGCGAGGAGGCGGGGTACCTCACGAGGTGCCCATGACGCAAGCCATGACGACCAAGGGCGCCAGGCGGGCGCCAGCCCGCGCAGTGTCCTCCTTTCCTCTTTGGTGCAAAGGGAGCAAGCGCAGGCGAGAGCATCAAGCAAAGGCGTCCATTTTGGTGCAACAAGACCAAGACCAGCCCAACGGCAGGAAGGAAGTCATTGTGGAGCCCAAGTCGGCGTCACCACCAGAGCCTTTGACAGGCGAGGACCAACTTTAGTCAGGATAAGTGTACCAGATGTTCCCCTTCAAAAAGGCCAATTGTTGGCGCCCTTCCCGCTCAATATTTGGGAAGAGGCCCAGGGCCTTTGCCTATAAATAGGACTAGCCTCCCACAGGGTAGGGGCATCTTCGATCCAAAGTCCGGAATCCAGAGAGAGAGAAAGAGAGAGAACGACTGAACTCCTCCAAGCAGTTCATCGCCCCAGCCAAGAACAGACCCTCGCGAGGCTGTTCTTCCTTGTACTGTTCATCACCATCAGCCCAAGAGGCAATCCACCACACCACAAACTAGAGTAGGGTATTACACCACAATGGTGGCCCAAACTAGTATAAACCTTGTGTCTCTTGTGTTGTTCCTTTCGTAGTTTAGATCCTAGCGAGGCGACGGGGTGCAGGTAGGTAGAGGGCGAGATCTCCGCGCGCACCCCAGTGTTCGAACCTCAAGGGTCTGCCGGAACCCGAAATCCGACAACCCCAAGCCGGCGTCACCGTCAGAGCCTTTGACAGACGAGGACCAACTTTAGTCAGGATAAGTGTACTAGATGTTCCCCTTCAAAATGGCCAATTGTTGGCGCCCTTCCCGCTCAATATTTGGGAAGAGGCCCAGGGCCTCTGCCTATAAATAGGACTAGCCACCCACAGAGAGAGGAGAGAGGATCCGGAATCCAGAACAGAGCTAGAGATCAAGCAATCTAGAGAGAGAGAGAGAGAGAGAGAGAGAGAGAGAGAGAGAGCGCGACCAAACTCCCCCTAGCAGTTCGTCGCACCGGCCAAGAACAGACCCTGCGAGGCTGTTCTTCCTTGTATTGTTCATCATAAGCCCCTGAGGCAGTCCACCACACCACACACTGGAGTAGGGTATTACACCACAACGGTGGCCCGAACCAGTATAAACCTTGTGTCTCTTGTGTTGCTCTTTGCGTAGTTTAGATCCTTGCGAGGCGACGATGCGCATGTAGGTAGGGGGTGAGATCTCCGTGTGCACCCCAGAGTTCGAACCTAGAGGGTCTGCCGGAACCCGAAATCCGACATTTGGCGCGCCAGGTAGGGGTGCGCCGAAATCCGCCTTCCGCCGCCCTGTTCTTCGCCGCCCATCGCATCTATGTCAGACGCTCGTCGGGCCCGCGCCGAGCGCCGGGCCGCTCTCGCCACCCGCTTGGCCCAGACGGCCCCCGTCGGCGGCCACCCCCGCCGTTCCTCGTCGCCTGCCGTCAACGCTGCCACCGGCCTGGCGGGGAATGAGCAGCAAGCATTGTCCCAGCATCCGTCCGTGAGGCGAGACGGCCGTCCCGCTACTCCTTCGCTCGCCCCAGCTGGTTCTTTGTCTCGCACGCTCCGCGCGCCCATGGAGGCTCGAGCCGTACTCATCGCGGCAAACGAGCTCCTGCGCTACCGCCCCGTCGACAACGTCTACGAAGAGTGGCTCGACCGCGTCGCCGAGCTCGTTCGCGCCGCAGGGGGCTCCCCTGCGCCATCCTTCTCACTACACCGCGCCCCGCCTTGCGTGGGCGATGAAGCTATAGGGGCGCCTCAGCCGCCTCCCCCTCAAGAAGGCGCCTTGGCCCCAAGGCGCGTGGCCCCTGGGCGGAACCCACTCCGTCCGGCACCAGCTCAGCAAGAGCAGAGCTGCCAAGAGGTCCCTCGCCCCCAAGAAGCTGCCCGAGTGCTCCCTGCACCGGCCCATCATGACCGCGCTCCTGCTCCAGCACGCCAAGACCCCGCGCTGCTCCCAGCGGCAACGCATGGGGACGCACAAGACCAGGCCCTTCGTCACCAAAGGCCTCCCGTGGCCATTGCAGGCTGCCGCACCTTCACCGCCGAGCTACGCAGCGTCCCGTGGCCCGGCAAGTTCAAGCCAGACCTGCCTCCTCGCTACGACGGCACGGCCGACCCTGCGGAGTTCCTCCAGCTCTACGAGCTGGGCATCGAAGCCACCAGCGGGGACGCGAAGGTCATGGCAAACTGGTTTCCCATGGCACTCAAGGACGGTGCCCGCACCTGGCTCCTGAACCTGGCTCCTGGCACGATCTCCTCCTGGGACGAGATGTGCACCCGCTTCATGGCCAACTTCCAAGGCACACGCGACCGGCCTCCTGCCGTGAGCGACATGCGACGCATCAAGCAGCAGCCAGGAGAAACCCTGCAGAAGTACATCCAGCGCTTCAACAACGCACGCCTCAAGATTCCAAAGGTGACCGAGGAGGCCATCATCCCAGCCTTCTCCGACGGGGTGCGTGACGTCAAGATGAAGGAGGAGCTGGCGATGCATGAAGACCTGTGCACATCCCTGGAGCTGTTCAACTTGGCGACCAAGTGCGCCAGGGCTGAGGAAGGACGCCTTTCCCTCCTCGAGCTGCCGGCCGCTGACCCAGAAGAGAAGAAGCCCAAGGTCAAGGACGTGAAGCGCAAGGGGGCTGCCGTGCTCGCGGCAGAACCAGATACCAAGCGAGGCAGAAATCAGCCCGAGTCTTCCAAGGGCAGCCGATACTGTGTGTACCACGACCTCCACACCCACAACACCAATGAATGTCAAGAACTCCGAGCCTTGCGAGAAGGGCGAGTCGGTTGACTCCCTGACCGCAGTGATCGAGGCTATAGTCGAGGGGGAGGAAGAAACGCAGGACGCTGGGAAGACCGCGGCCCTCGCCAAGGGTGGCGCGATCGACCTCGCGAGGACCGCTGGCAGGATCAGCCTCGCGAGGGAGGTTGGAGGGACCCGCCTCGCGAGGGAGGCTGGAGGGATCAGCCTCGCGAGGATCGCCCGCAAGGCAACGCAGGCCTCCCTCCTCTGCCACCGCAGCCAAGGAGAAATGAGGACCACCAGCAGGAGCCGCGCGCAATCGCTTGCATCCTGGGCGGAGGGCTTCCAGGAGCCGCGAGCAATCGCTTGCATCCTGGGCGGAGCTCAAGCCCCAGCCTCCCAGCGCATCTTCAAGCAGTTCGCCCGTGAATTGAATGCAGTCCTCCCCAAGCTCGAAGCCACGCGCCCTCTCAGGTGGTCAGCATGCACCATCACGTTCAGCTCAGCGGATCAGCTCAAGTGCGCGGCCACAGCCGGAGTCCTCCCGATGCTTTGCTCCCCAATCATCAGCAACGTGCAAGTCATCAGGACCCTCATCGATGGCGGAGCAGGGCTCAATGTCATCTCCGTCGAGACGTTCAACAATCTCCAAGTGCCTTACAATCAGCTACAGCCAACCAAGCCTTTCTCCGGAGTCACCGATGGCTCCATAGTTCTGATTGGGCAGGTCCGCCTCCCAGTCACCTTCGGGGCACGCGACAACTACCGCACCGGGCTCATCGACTTCGACGTCGCCCACATTCGCCTGCCATACAATGCCATCCTCGGGTACCTAGCTCTGGCCAAGTTCATGGCCGTGACTCATCACGGCTACAACGTCCTCAAGATGTCGGGAAGCGGCGGAGTCATCACGATGCCTTGTGAAGAGAGGGACGCAGTGTGCTCCCTGGAGCGTGCTTTTCAAGCCGCGTCACTTGAAGACCCAGATCGCAGGAGCAGGAGGCTCCCCGAGGCTGCTCCCAAGAAGAAAAAGACATCGCCTGGCCTGACCCCTCAGGAGGCAGGCCCCTCAGGGTCCGCGCCTGTTCAGGGGACACCTCCTTCTGTCGCATAGGAATGCGCGCTCGGCGCCCTCCTCGAGCAAGGCTCGGGGGCTCTCTCCTGGAGGGCCACCGACTTTGCTAAGATCACGAGGGAGGCGCTTGGGCACCACTTGGAGGCGTGTTTCAAAGCACGTTTCCCTGAGGAAGGAGCGAGGCAAGGAGGGCCAAAACATCAGGAGTTCGTCAGCCAGGTCATTTAGGAGCTGCAGGAGTCAAGAGTCATGAGTGGCAGCCGCCGCTTACCCGCCGTAGCTCCCCATCCAGGCGAGGATGGTGGGCTGCACGTCTGCATCGACATACCAGGGCTCAACCGAGCCGCCTCTCAGGAGCGCTTCTGGCCCTCGCACGTAGGGCGTTGTGAAGGTCCACCCCACAGCTACGTTCGCATGCCTTACGGTTTGCTGAACGCGGCTGCCACACGCCAGTGCCTCATAGGAAGCATCCTGGAGGCTCAAGAGGCCAGGCGTTCCGCAATCCTGGCGGAGATGGAGATGGTCCGTGAGGAGCCACCAGTGCCTCCGGAGCCTCCCGAGGCTCCTGGGCCTGGGGGCTCGTGAAGATCAGCTTTCGTAGCCCACGACGTCCGCTACTTCAGCATCCTTTCGTCTTCAACGTTATCAGGTGACATCCTTCAAGTTTCATTTTCAGCTGGGAGTGCCCCCCAGGGCTGCATCATTCCCAGGCCGTGTGGGTCCGTCTCTGCGGCATGTATCTCTTTTGCTTCATGCTCTTAGCTTACTTTATTAGGGGCGCCCCTCGGGCTGCATCATCCCCAAGTCGCTCGGGCTAGACGCAGCGATGTCTGCCTTCCCTGCACCTATCTAAATGAACTTGCTCCTTCGTGATTAACGTGTTTGACCTAGTCGCCCGCTTGATTGACACCAACTGATGGAGCTGCTCCCCAACGGCACGACGCTTGCGCATGGGTCCGTCCCTGCAGCGCCGACAAACCTGAATGGCCGAGCTCTGGCCGCGGCAGCCCCGCATGGCGCCACCTCGTCAAGCCTTCAGTGCCTCGTCACCCCTCCAGAGCAACCAACGGTTGACCGTCGCTTGTCATGGCGAACTCTTGTCCTTCTTGTGATGAGCCTGCAGGATCTCTTCAAGGAGCAGCGCCAGGCGAGGCCCTCACGGCATCTTCTTCACTCTCGTCCGCGCGAACCGCTTGCACGTTAAAGGGGGGGGGTACCTGAGCATCGCGACTCATGGGCTCCTACTGGCTCTCCAACCCTCACCCTCTGGCCTTGTCCACGGCATCGCGACCTGGCATACCAGCGACGGCTGAGACCCGCTCAAGGGCCGGGACCTGAGGACGTAGAGCAAAAAGGGGAGCAAAGGCGAGAGGGAAGAGGCACGCGGGGACCTCGCCAGGCAACTCCTCGTCTGCCGATGCACGGACCTAACGCCGCACCAGGAAGCGGTTCCTGACTCCCGAGATAAATCATCCTCCGGGAACACTAGCTATCACAACAACGACCTCGCACCTAAGGCAATCACGTGTTAGCAACGTCGCGCTCCTTTCTCACCGAACGATGGCTGCTTGAGCGCTAAAGGGGACCTCCTGATCATCGCGACTCAGGGGCTCTTACTGGACCCCGGGCCGCTCACCTCCTGGCCTTGACCACGGCATCGCGACCTGGCATACCAGCGACGGCTGAAGCCTGCCTTGGGACCGGGACCTATCGCCGCAGAGCATCAAGCCCTCGTGAGGTTCGAAAGGAGGAACTGAGCTAAGACGGAATGAGCATCTCGCACTACTTCACGACAAGGATCATATTAACAAACAGCACCACAGGCACCTTACAAGCACCCACGGGGCGCGTTTTTCGATTCCTCGCAGGGAACAGAGGGAGCAGATCCTAAAGAACGCTAACTACACGCGCCTTCGCAAGAGACGCCATCATCAACAGTGGGCCGTCAGGCACCGGCGCCAANTCACGGCATCTTCTTCACTCTCGTCCGCGCGAACCGCTTGCACGTTAAAGGGGGGGGGTACCTGAGCATCGCGACTCATGGGCTCCTACTGGCTCTCCAACCCTCACCCTCTGGCCTTGTCCACGGCATCGCGACCTGGCATACCAGCGACGGCTGAGACCCGCTCAAGGGCCGGGACCTGAGGACGTAGAGCAAAAAGGGGAGCAAAGGCGAGAGGGAAGAGGCACGCGGGGACCTCGCCAGGCAACTCCTCGTCTGCCGATGCACGGACCTAACGCCGCACCAGGAAGCGGTTCCTGACTCCCGAGATAAATCATCCTCCGGGAACACTAGCTATCACAACAACGACCTCGCACCTAAGGCAATCACGTGTTAGCAACGTCGCGCTCCTTTCTCACCGAACGATGGCTGCTTGAGCGCTAAAGGGGACCTCCTGATCATCGCGACTCAGGGGCTCTTACTGGACCCCGGGCCGCTCACCTCCTGGCCTTGACCACGGCATCGCGACCTGGCATACCAGCGACGGCTGAAGCCTGCCTTGGGACCGGGACCTATCGCCGCAGAGCATCAAGCCCTCGTGAGGTTCGAAAGGAGGAACTGAGCTAAGACGGAATGAGCATCTCGCACTACTTCACGACAAGGATCATATTAACAAACAGCACCACAGGCACCTTACAAGCACCCACGGGGCGCGTTTTTCGATTCCTCGCAGGGAACAGAGGGAGCAGATCCTAAAGAACGCTAACTACACGCGCCTTCGCAAGAGACGCCATCATCAACAGTGGGCCGTCAGGCACCGGCGCCAACCCCATCCAGATCAGAGGCGTCGGTGGCCTGACGAGCCCGCCCTGCTCCGAGAGCGGCGCAAGCTCGGGGGCTCGTAGCTGTCGTCGCTCATCTCCGGAGTCGCGAAGAGCTCGGCGGAGTCGCTGGATCCTCCGCCGCCTCTGCCGCCTAAGGAGCTGCTAAGGGAGCGATCGGCGAGCCTGGTCCTCGCCACGGCAGGGCCCCGACCACCTCTCTCAGGGCACCACTCCAGCCGGCGTCCTTCCGCGTCGAAGACCTTGAAGAACATCACGGAAGCATCGTCGTACTCCAGGTGGATCGTGAGGGCGCGCCTCGCCCTGCAGACCCGGGCGATCTCGCCCCAGCCTTGAGTCATGAAGACCTTGCCCGGAGCGACGACCGCGACCTCCGCTTCGGTCGCAAGGGTGCTGCAGCCGGCATGCTGCAACCAGAGCTCCAGAGATCCCCTCTACGGAATCGCGAAGGCGAAGGAGGGAGGAAGGCGAATCCAAGACTGAGGAGGCATGGCGGCGTGGAGCACCAACTCTCGGGAGGAGCCCTCGGCATGGACTCCAGGGGGAACAACACTCACCGCCGTGACCCGCCGGCGCCGACGGCGGCGTTGTTCATGGCGCTCGGCGACAACTCCTTCAGGGCACTCAATGCGGGCGTACAAGGGCAGCGAGAACCCTGACGACGGCCGCTCGTACCAAGGCCTCGACACCTCCTGCCGGGCGCCCTCGTCTCGACGGCAGAGGGCTAGCCGTTTCTTCGGTGGAAGCGGACCGGGACCCTCTCGGGGAGCCTTTCCTTTCTCTTCCGCGGAGAACCGGCGGATCGGAGCCATTGCCGCAAAATGGAGCAAGGGATGGAGAAGAAGGAGAAGCAAGAAGAGATGGACAGAAAGGGCACGCGTCGTTCCGTACTTATAGCCAGGGTAGGCCAACCGTCGACCTCCACGATCACAGGTAATCATGACCCGCTTTGCATGCAGGGACTTGTCAATTCGTGCAATCGCCGAGGTGTCGTGGGGAAGCAGGGACGCCCACGTCCAATCAACCACCACGCGACGCCCGAGGCCGCAGGCTGTTAGGGCCCGCGGCGCTTCGCACTTGCCCCTTCGCTTCTCTGTTCAGCCAAGTCTAGGCGCGCCTTGGTCCCGGGGGCTACTGTCGGCGTTCTGGGAATGGGGGTACCGAGACTTGCCTGCCTGCGGCGTGGCTCAAGGGGTGGCCCAGCACGGCCCATCTTCGTCAGCACAAGCTCAAGACCCTCGCAAGGGGCCAAGCCTCGCGGAGCGGACGACAGGAAGCTTCCTCAGGCACGACCTCGTCAGGCCGGCTCGTGAGGAGGCGGAGAGATCAAGGCGGGGTACCTCATGAGGTGCCCATGACGCAAGCCATGACGACCAAGGGCGACAGGCGTGCGCCAGCCCGCGCAGTGTCCTCATTTCCTCTTTGGTGCAAAGGAGGCAAGCGCAGGCGAGAGCATCGAGCAAACACAACCATTTCGGTGCAACAAGACCAAGACCAACACAACGACCAAAAGGAGGTAATCGTGGAGCCCAAGCCGGCGTCAACGTCAGAGCCTTTGACAGGCGAGGACCAACTTTAGTCAGGATAAGTGTACTAGATGTTCCCCTTCAAAATGGCCAATTGTTGGCGCCCTTCCCGCTCAATATTTGGGAAGAGGCCCAGGGCCTCTGCCTATAAATAGGACTAGCCACCCACAGAGAGAGGAGAGAGGATCCGGAATCCAGAACAGAGCTAGAGATCAAGCAATCTAGAGAAAGAGAGAGAGAGAGAGAGAGAGAGAGAGAGAGAGAGAGAGAGAGAGAGAGAGAGAGAGAGTGACCGAACTCCCCCTAGCAGTTCGTCGCACCGGCCAAGAACAGACCCTCGCGAGGCTATTCTTCCTTGTATTGTTCATCATAAGCCCCTGAGGCAATCCACCACACCACACACTGGAGTAGGGTATTACACCACAACGGTGGCCCGAACCAGTATAAACCTTGTGTCTCTTGTGTTACTCTTTGCGTAGTTTAGATCCTTGCGAGGCAACGAGGCGCAGGTAGGTAGGGGTGAGATCTCCGCGTGCACCCCAGAGTTCGAACCTAGAGGGTCTGCCGAAACCCGAAATCCGACAGTAACCAAGTGGATGAGCAAAGCTCTCACACAAATATGAGCTAATCCTTTGCTAACCTTAACTAGGAGGAGGAGGAGGTCTATTTATAGTCTTAGTGCAAATGTGGGCGAAGTGAAGGGGTACAAGGGCTCCAGCCCGCGGCCGCGATCACTCAGGGGCCGGACGTCCGGAAGGCGTCGGACGTCCGGAGGCTCGTGACGGTCCGGACGACCGGCAGGGCTCGGACGTCCGTAGATTCGGCTCGGACTCGGGTGCGTCGGTCGTCCGGAGAGGGTCGGTCGTCCGGGGCTTCGGGAAGGCCCTGACGTCCGTAGATTCGGTTCTGGTACGGGTCGTCCGGTGGCTTCGGTCTTCCGTGAGTTTCCATTCGGGTGCCCAGCTGCCGGACGTCCGGAGGGCGTCGGTCGTCCGTGGCCTGGGAGTCGTCGGACGTCCGGACTTGGTTGGTCGTCCGACGCCTGTAGCTTCAGCAGCTTTTGTTCTCCATCACGCTTGGGGTCCTCGTCGTCTTGGCTCTTGCAAGTAGATGTTCCTTGGCTCGTTCCCAAGTACCTGATTACACATAGAGTTTCCAAATGAGGTAATAGCCATGTCTCATGATTAGGAAGAGGGAGTTCGGAGAGGAGCGAGTTCACCTTATCTTCAATAGCTTTAGCTCGAGCTCGAGTCATGGGTCCACGTGGTGTTGAGGAAGATGTAGGTGCGTCCATGGGGATGAGTGAGGGATGCTACTCATCAGAAGGTGTACCCAACAGTTTCCTTTGGGTATCCTATGAAGACACATTTCTCCGATTTGGGTTCGAGCTTATCAGGTTGAAGCTTTTTCACATAAGCATCACAGCCCCATTCTTTAAGAAATGACAACTTTGGTTTCTTGCCAAACCACAATTCATAAGGCGTCATCTCAACGGATTTCGATGGTGCCCTATTTAACGTGAATGCAGCCGTCTCTAAAGCATAACCCCAAAACGATAGCGGTAAATCAGTAAGAGACATCATAGATCGCACCATATCTAGTAAAGTACGATTACGACTTTCGGACACACCATTACGTTGTGGTGTTCCTGGTGGCATGAGTTGCGAAACTATTCCGCATTGTTTCAAATGTAGACCAAACTCATAACCCAAATATTCTCCTCCACGATCAAATTGTAGAAATTTTATTTTCTTGTTACGATGATTTTGCACTTCACTCTGAAATTCTTTGAACTTTTCAAATGTTTTAGACTTATGTTTCATTAAGTAGATATACCCATATCTGCTTAAATCATCTGTGAAGGTGAGAAAATAACGATACCCGCCGCGAGCCTCAATATTCATCGAACCACATACATCAGTATGTATGATTTCCAACAAATCTGTTGCTCGCTCCATTGTTCCGGAGAACGGCGTTTTAGTCATATTGCCCATGAGGCATGGTTCGCAAGTACTAAGTGACTCATAATCAAGTGATTCCAAAAGTCCATCAGTATGGAGTTTCTTCATGCGCTTTAAACCAATATGACCCAAACGACAGTGCCACAAATAAGTTGCACTATCATTATCAACTTTGCATCTTTTGGCTTCAACATTATGAATATGTGTATCACTACTATCGAGATTCATCATAAATAGACCACTCTTCAAGGGTGCATGACCATAAAAGATATTACTCATATAAATAGAACAA
>LR880970.1:781077477-781103205 GCA_904067115.1 Aegilops sharonensis
AAAGTGTTCCTCCGGTAATCGGGAGTTGCATAATCTCATAGTCATAGGAACATGTATAAGTCATGAAGAAAGCAATAACAGTAAACTAAATGATCATGTGCTAAGCTAACATAATGGGTCAAGTCAATCACATCATTCTCCTAATGATGTGATCCCGTTAATCAAATGACAAATCATGTCTATGGTTTAGGAAACTCAACCATCTTTGATTAACGAGCTAGTCAAGTAGAGGCATACTAGTGACACTATGTTTGTCTATGTATTCACACATGTATTATGTTTCCCGGTTAATACAATTCTAGCATGAATAAAAAACATTTATCATGATATGAGGAAATAAATAATAACTTTATTATTGCCTCTAGGGCATATTTCCTTCAACACTAGTACAGAGTATTAACCCGGCCTTTGTTTTTTACCATCAAAGGCCACGAGGCGTATTACTGGTTGGAAAAGGTTACTATACATAGCAGAATAAACTGATCTAAGCCGGGTTACTCAACGTATTTAAAAAAAGGAAGGCCCGGAGGCCACGACCCGGAAATGGATAAGGTAGCGATCCAGACTCCTCCGCCGTGCGCGCCTCGAGGACACGACCCGGACTCGTCCATCGAGGCCAGCTGTCTCACCTCCGCCTCCTTGTAGGCCTCTCCTCACCGCCCGTTCGCCGGAACACTGGCCACAACGTTGAGCCACCGACCACCGAGCCCTGCGAGCTGATGTCCGCCTCAGCCTCCGTTGCCATGGGCTGCTTCTTCATCCTCAAGCTAGCCGTGTGCCTTTTCTGCCGCTCCAAGCCGCCGCCAAACCGGTGTCGGGCCGCCCCGGACTCTCCTCTGTCGCCCCGGACCTCTGCGGCCTCCACCTCCGTCACCTCGCCACGCCAGGTCACTGCCGTCACACCCGAGGCTGCATCCGAGCCGCTGCGGCGCAGCCTTGCCTCTCTTCTACTGCATTTCACCGACGCCCGCTGTTGCTTCTGCTTTGAGCCACCGCTGGGCGGTGACGGGTCCGTCGAGTCGCCTGCCATTTGCAAGCCGCTGGCCACCTCGTCACCACAGCATCTGAGCCACCTCGATCTACCTCATGGGGGTCCCCTTGAGTGTTCGTCTTCACTGCGACCAAGCCGCCATGGCAGCGCTGAACCGGCCCTGTCGTGCGTTAAACCTTCGGGAGTGCATTGAGCCGCCCCTGCCATGTTGGGTCGCCTGTTTTTCGGCATACTGAGTCGCCGTGGTTGATCTACCGTGGCTGACCCACCGGCTGCTGCACCTCGCTATGGCCTCGGAGCGACGCACCCTATGTTTCGGCCATGAGTTGCCGCCGATGAGCCGGCCGCCTCCGTCGATGTGGTTTCGTCAAGTCGCTGCCATTTCCACTCCCGCAGCCGCTACAAGCTGCTCGGTTCCACTTCAAGCCGCCAATCTGGGTCACCTTCCGCGGCCCTGCCGTTGCGGATGCACACTCACGCTTGCTGTTCTGCACCAGTCAAGTTATGTTTCAAGCAAAGATAAGTCCAACGACCTGGAGGAGGCCTCGGACATAGCTTGGTCAAGCCAGCCGCGACCTGTAGGAGGATGGAGACATGGAAATATATTCATCTTTACACTGACTCGCTGGCACGCTGACCCGCCTCCGGTGATGCGACCTCATCAAAACCGGCTCACCTCATCGCTGAAGCCTGCCTTACCTCACCAGGGCTGCTTCTAAGCCGCCTGCATTGCCCATTCCTCCGATGTAAGCCGCCGGTTCACTGCTAGTCCATGACCTGAAGAAAGAGAAAATTCGCCAATCCGACCCGCCTCGCGTGTATTTGCTCCGAGTCGCCGCGCCTCGCTGGGGAGCCTCCCGTCTCTATTGTTGCGCTCGCCTCGCCATGGGTCTCCGAGAGCTACCTTCACTTCTGCTACAAATCAGCGTGGCCGGCTCTATTTATCGTGTGTTCGCTCTGCTGGTCCCGAGGTTACATGTTGACTCTCCGTGACTTGCCACAAGTAAACCGCCGTCGCCATCAGCCATACCCTTTCGGGTCATCCGAGCTGCTAGAGCTGCGGACCCCCGCGCCACTACCATCGCCAAGCCGCCTCTAGTGCTGCAGCACGCCTTGGCTTTGACGAGTCACCGCGCCTTGCTGCAGAGCCGCCGACATGCCCTGGCCTGAGCCGCCCACCGTTGAGAGCTGCCTTCTTCTAAACCATGAGGGCTACGACTATATGGCAGGTGGAGTTCCGGCGCTGGAGTGTGTTGCTAGCCATTACCAATTGATCGGTCTACTGAAGAAAAAGAGGGACAAGTAGAAGACGACCAGGAAGTGGACATACTATAGATGTTTCCTCCACCACGCCTCTGAACCGCTGGGGTCGGCCCTGCTATTTCCACGGCTGTTATATACGGATCATCTATCGTACGGACAAATCAGGTGAAATCCATCTAAATCTACTTTTGACATATATTGTTTTTGCCAAAGAACAATTATGTTGGTCTATATATTTTTATATGCAGGACAATCATTCACTTCAAAGTGGAGTTATATCGCGGATACGGAGCACACGACAATTATAATATGTTATCAGCCTCCGCCGGCACCGGATGGCTCAATGGACAGCCTTCCGTGGATTCATGTCGCGTTATCAACGTCAAGGATATATAATGAGTGTTGCGAAGATCATCAACTCACCACCTTATTTCCAGCTTCAACATATTACAGCGTTCCGCTGTTCAATTATATGTTGGTTTATATCACGGTCAAATATGGAGAATCTCAAGACAATTCCTCGAGTCGTCTTAAGACTCGGGGGCTACGATGATATGACTCAACAAGTTTTGGCCAGTTTCAGCAAATTCAAGAACCCCAGAACGTTGAANCTAAACCATGAGGGCTACGACTATATGGCAGGTGGAGTTCCGGCGCTGGAGTGTGTTGCTAGCCATTACCAATTGATCGGTCTACTGAAGAAAAAGAGGGACAAGTAGAAGACGACCAGGAAGTGGACATACTATAGATGTTTCCTCCACCACGCCTCTGAACCGCTGGGGTCGGCCCTGCTATTTCCACGGCTGTTATATACGGATCATCTATCGTACGGACAAATCAGGTGAAATCCATCTAAATCTACTTTTGACATATATTGTTTTTGCCAAAGAACAATTATGTTGGTCTATATATTTTTATATGCAGGACAATCATTCACTTCAAAGTGGAGTTATATCGCGGATACGGAGCACACGACAATTATAATATGTTATCAGCCTCCGCCGGCACCGGATGGCTCAATGGACAGCCTTCCGTGGATTCATGTCGCGTTATCAACGTCAAGGATATATAATGAGTGTTGCGAAGATCATCAACTCACCACCTTATTTCCAGCTTCAACATATTACAGCGTTCCGCTGTTCAATTATATGTTGGTTTATATCACGGTCAAATATGGAGAATCTCAAGACAATTCCTCGAGTCGTCTTAAGACTCGGGGGCTACGATGATATGACTCAACAAGTTTTGGCCAGTTTCAGCAAATTCAAGAACCCCAGAACGTTGAAGGGGAAGATAACCCGGTCCCGGGGGCTGCTGCTATATTGATTTAAAGGCCGTTAGAAAATTTCCAGCTTAAAAAGAAGGATTCCGGTTCGAAATCCGGTTCAAGGGAAATCTGTCTCCCACAAAGCTCTGAAGTTCTCAATATCCGGTTTAAAATTCCGGCTCAAGAAGAATATTAGCTCTCGCAAAGTTCGAGTTCTCAAAAAAAATAAAGGTTGCCAAAGAGAACTCGTTGCCATGATGCACTTTTCAAACATAGGTATCTGATCTGGCTTACACGCCTTATTACAAATCACTTGGAGGCTTGATGCCTGAGTTACAGGGACCAAAGAGAGTTTAATGCATAGCGCAGCTCAAATATAGGTACCCGTTGAGCACAGCTCAGAAATATGTCACTTGAGGGCTTCCTGTTCAAACATAGGTGTATTCATCAAAGAGAACATAGCGTTACTACCATCTTGACCTAATATGCCACTTGGGGGCTTCCTGTTCAAACATAGGTGTATTCACCAAAGAGAACATAGCGTTACTACCCTCTTGACCTAATATGTCACTTGGGGGCTTCCTGTTCAAACATAGGTGTATTCACCAAATAGAACATAGTGTTACTACCCTTTTGATTGGCGTAATGCCACACTTATGGTCACTTGGGGGCTTCCTGTTCAAACATAGGTGTATTCACCAAATAGAACATAGTGTTACTACCCTTTTGATTGGCGTAATGCCACACTTATGGTCACTTGGGGGCTTCCTGATCATATTCGAATCATAGCTGTGAATATCCCTCTTGATCGGCACAATGCCACAATTATGGTCACTTGGGGGCTTCCTGATTGTATTCGAATCATAGCTATGAATATCCCTCTTGATCGGCGCAATGCCGCAACTATGGTCACTTGGGGGCTTCCTGATCGTATTCGAATCATAGTTGCGAATATCCCTCTTGATCAGCGCAATGCCACAATTATGGTCACTTGGGGGCTTCCTGATCGTATTCGAATCATAGCTGTGAATATCCCTCTTGATCGGTGCAATGCCACAATTACGACCACTTGGGGGCTTCCTGCTCATATTTGAAGCATAGCTGTGAACATCCCTCTTGGTTCGACTCATACGCCATGGGTTATTACCCTTACTGGCATGATAAGCTGACATCTTTTTATACTTTGTTATCATGCACATACATCATCATACATAGCATCATGCATTGCATCATCATTACATCATCATATATGCATGGATATACTGGTTTATATTGCAGGAACCGGTTTTCAAACTAGGTTATATTTTTCAAATCTTTAATAGCCAAAATGGCTGGATTTATTATGGTTATCCATAACCAGTATTATGATTAAAGGTTTTCAAAGTTGCTTTAGCGCAATGGCTATTATTTATCAATGGATATTTATTCTACAATGCAAGGAATGGTCCCGAGTCGCTGCAAGCTTACGACCCGGTACTTGGGGGCTACATTATTCAAATTGAGATTACATCAAATATGCAAGTCCCATGTCACTGCCAGCATGCACAGTGGTACTTGGGGGCTAATGCAAGATCATTCTTTTTTACTTGCCTTATTGAAGACCCGACTCATCATATCGTAATGAGCCGGCCTTGGGGGATACCAATTGCTCCTGTCAAAAATTCAAGGTACACAAGCCTTAATCCATTATGTTGAAGGGTTTATTGATCAGTTGGTAGAGGACAAGACTCTTAACCTTGTGGACATGGGTTCAAGCCCCATGGTGGGGTTACATCATATGATGTTATTAAAGAATATACAAATTCCCTGCTCATTATTGCATAATGACCCGACCCTTGGGGGCTACACTAGTTGAAGTTTTTAAGAGCATCGGGCAATTACAAGTCCCAGGTTGCTGCAAGCATGACAACCCGGCACTTGGGGGCTACATATGTGGAATACTCAGTTTTGACTACTGACTGCAATGAACAACCTAGATTACTTCAAGATTGAAATATTTATATTAAAGCAAGTCTTAAGCTGTTACTACGCTACCTTCTTAAGACTTGGGGGCTACAAGTGATATGGGAGGTATGCTTTCAAGCTTGATTTAACAACAATTATGACCCGACACCATCAATGTTTAGCAAAAAATATTTTGGCAATGATAAACCGGCAAGGACTACACCTTCAAGCCGGCTGAATATCAATTGAATATTTCAAGACCAATATTTTTGTCAAGTTAGAGCATTCAAGGCCGACTCAACGAATTATTCTTCACAATATTTTTCTGTCAGAAACCAATGTCAGCAAATTGATTATGAGGCTGGCTTATTAACCCGGACTTTCGAGAAGAAGGAAATGACAAGGATTTAAGGATGATCAGGTGTCGGCTTACAAGAATATTTAACCCGGAGCACAACCCGTCAAATTTGTTCTTGTGTTTATGTTGCAGGATCAGTTTAACATGGATAAATCATAATTAAACCGAGGGCTAATGTCGGGGATATACCCCGCGGTATGACCCAGCCGGAGATATGACCCGACTGGGACTTGGTAAGTCAGATGGTAAGCCGGCATACATTAAGCCAGATGTTAAGCCAGCAGATGTTAAGCCGGCAGACGTTAAGCCATATGTTAAGCCGGCAGATGTTAAGCCAGATGCTAAGTCAGATGGTAAGCCGGCAGGCGTTAAGCCAGATGTTAAGCCGGCAGATGTTAAGCCAGATGGTAAGTCAGATGGTAAGTCGGCAGACGTTAAGCCAGATGTTAAGCCAGATAGTCAGATTGTAACAGAGTCGCTTGGAGTTAATAAGCCCGAGATGTTAAGAAGCCCAAGACGTTAAGAAGCCTATGATAAGACGTTAGAATAGGTTAAGTCCTAATCCAAGTTTGACTCTACATGTAACCCACCCCTTCAACTTATATAAGGAGGGGTGGGGGAGGAAGCAAAAATAATCGTTAAGGTTAGCCACAACTAGGAGAGTCGGTTTACGGCGACTCCCTCATGAAGATAATGACACATAGCCACAAAAAGCATGTAGGGTTGTTACCGAATGATGTTTCCCCGGGCCCGAAGCTTTCTAAACCCTTGTCTTGTGTTGCGTCTCTCGATTCCGATCAACCCCTCTCAAGCTACTACATAGATGCGTTGGCCTCACAACTAAGTCCTCTCACTAGGACATCTGTCGTGACAATTCCACGACAGGGTTGATCTTGCTAGACTCAAGGAGGAGTTTGATATACTTGACAAGGCTCACAAGGCCTTGAAGGGTGCTCATGCTAGTCTCAAAGAGTCTCATGATCAACTCCAAGTGAAGCTAACCAAGGAGAAAGCCACATTTCCTCATATGGTTTTAATTGATAATGCAAATGCTACTAACCCGTGTTGTGAGCATGTGCATATTGTGGAGGAGAATGCAAAGTTGAAGGAGCAACTTGAGAAAGGCCTTGTGTCTTGCATACAAGGTAAGAAGAACCTCAACGACCTTTTGAGCAATCAAAAGGAAGTTGTTGGCAAGGAGGGAATTGGTTTGCACCCAAGTCCAAGAACAAGAAGAAGAATGACAAGGTCAAACGACCTCCTCCTCTCAAGCAAACTTTTGTGAAGGAGGGAGAGGGTGCTTGACAGTGTCCTGGACTAGGGGTACTCACCACGTCATCTCCCGATCTGTTAGATTGGGCCGAGGACCCCCATGGCCGTATACTCATGGGCCAGTCCGGACAGCTGCCGCATACAAGGAAGATTCCGCAAGACTTGGCGATCAAGACAAGGACTCCTCCCCCACCGGCGTATTCGGCTAGGACTCTTGTTATCCTAGGCCTCTGGTGCATTATATAAACCGAGGCCAGGCTAGTCGATAGAGATATACAACAATCATACCATAGGCTAGCTTCTAGGGTTTAGCCTCTACGATCTCGTGGTAGATCAACTCTTGTAATACTCATATCATCAAGATCAATCAAGAAGGAAGTAGGGTATTACCTCCATAGAGAGGGCCCGAACCTGGGTAGACATCGTGTCCCCTGTCTCCTATTACCATACGCCTTAGACGCACAGTTCGGGACCCCTACCCGAGATCCGCCAGTTTTGACACTGACATTGGTGCTTTCATTGAGAGTTCCGTTGTGTGTTCGGCAAAAGGTTGATGGCTCGCCTGCAGATCAACTGCGACTTCGACATCTTCGTCACCAGCTCGACTGGTCACCTTGGTTTGACCAAGGACCGCGCCCTACCTCCGATCGTCATGTTCGGATGAGGGCCTTTATAAACATCAACTCTGATCTCTATCAAGGTCATGGAGGAATCATCCAGGGAGCCCGGGGGCTCAACGTCAACATTGCCCTCGGGCGACCGTGCTGTTTTTCTGGACAGCAAACTTGTGTCCGCCGCCACCACCTCCTCAATTTTCTTTTTAACGATCACTTTGGTGGAATTGTGCGGAATTGAGTCTACAACAACCCTGGAAAATATCGTCGAGTTCCGATGGAGGAATCTCTGGCAATCCATGATATACCGGAGCCCTGTCAAATCTGGACGGGAATCTGGATGAGTTTAGGGCGTGGTGTCCAGCTTCTATCTCGGACGTCCTTTGGAAGATCCAACCGTTGATTGGCTGCGGAATTCCTATATCTACCACCTCTCAAAATTTCAGCTCGATCCTACCGTCCGAACTCCGGGAACCTTCCGATTAGTCCATCACTTTTCGGATCTGTTTTCTGCGCGAAAACGAATCCGACCCGAGTTTGTCTTTTTTATGAACGAGATTTCGGACATCCCTTTTGAAGGAAGTTTTGTATGGGGTCTCGTGTTATGTTCCCGAACACATCCCACTAACTTTAAGATCTTTTGAACATGATCTTCAACATCATGCTGGTGTCAAACCAGTCCGGCAATATTGCTCCACGGCTGCCGACCTGCGCTAGACACGTCGTCACTTTGTTGAGCCGAGCTCAACTTCTTCGGATCATCATCTCGGCAAGCCGAACAAGAGTCCCGCATCGCGAGGATAAATCATCACCAACATCGCCGCCCCACGGATTACATGGAGCGGGCATACCGGCATCGCCGCACGATCGCTTCATCAAGCCGGCATCGACCACGTCACGACCTGCATCGGCAGGGCCGCACTATTGCTTCTTGAAGCTGGTGTCCATCACGCCGACCTACTTCGACATCTCGGCTGGACCGGGGGCTTCGCCATCTCTTCATCAACCTACTCCGGACACTTCGGCGTCACTAGCCGACCAGCACCGTCACGCTAGCTGGACCGAGGGCTTTGCCTCGGCAAGCCAACCTTTGCCAGCATTGCCATGTCGTTGTTTTATCGCCCATCAGGCAATGGGTGCGCGGATCGAGTCCCAATTTTGCGAATCACCTTCCTTCGGATTGCTACAACAAATAAACCAGGTGCTATTAATCCCAGTATTTTTTGCTTGTTTGGGTTCATTTTTCCCAAGGAATTATTACTCTGGTTTGTCCATCATATGTACACAGGTCTATAAAATGGTGGCCGCATTAACGACAGTCGCATGGTGGTTCGGTCAGTTTCCGTACATAGTCTGGCGAACGCCGCATCCGAAGCTCGGACCGACCTGTGAATTCAGGCTTTACCACGCCTTTACCGCATCACGCCGCGCCCTGCATCGACATTGACTTCGGCGCCAGGCCATATTTCTTTTATTACTCACATTGCATAAAATATTTATTATGCAACAATTTTTTTATTACTATTATCTCCGGTTTGCACCATTTTTTGTGCACAGGAAAATGATCCGGGGACTTCGGCGTCACTCTGCCGGTCTGCATTGACCGTGCTATATCACCACTTCGGCGTGTCGAGCTCTCCGCTCCGCCACCTCGGGACCGGCTTGGGGGATGGAACCTTGTCCCGTATCAAGCTCGGACCGCGTCATCAATACCGAACACATTAACCAGCTAAGTCGCTTTCATGCTCAAAGCTTTAATTTCTAACTTGTGTTCGGTTCGACCAAGCATTATACTTTTTTGGAAAAATGTTGCTTGCAAAAAATTTCCTTGTCCGAACTTTGTTTGTGACGCATAAATTCAAATACCCAATTCATTTGAGGGATTCCTTCATGAAGCTTTTCCTCTTGCATATGATTATACTTGTACGGCTTTGTTCCTTGTTCGTGTATTACGCCACAATATGCACCATATTGACTTAAGCGATTTGCAAGCTGGGTTGCCTCGCTCCTGTGTTTACCCCTACGTTCCCGATTGTTCGGCTAGGGAGTAAAGGGAGCACCTCTGCGATTGTCACGATCGGGTCATCCGAGCCGGACCTCGGACTGGGTGAAGCCGAAAGCTAGCGCTCTTATAGTTTTCAAAAATGGTCGGCACACAACGGAACTGATGAGTAAAAAAAATCTATTGCACAAGTCTCATAATAACAATGAGCACCGAAGAAAGGTATTGGTGGGGGTACTATTTTCTTCGAAGATGCTTCTTACACTTTGCAGTAATATAGCATAAGTTCCCTGAGCGCGCTTTGTCTGTTACAGCCTTATGGCCTGATTTCCTGGTTATTGGAAACACCGTCGATATTCTCGACAGATGGAGTACATAACACTTTTCGGTCCTTGACCGAAGAGGGAGAAGCCGACGGTCGGTTAAGACGCGTTTAAAGTTCGGTTGAACATAGATATGATATATGTACTTCGGTACATGCAATCATTCTTTTACCCAAGTCACTTGGGGGCTCTTAAATTTATATGAGCCGTTTTATGATAAGTGTTCTTATTCTTAGTCGTTGCAAAGTTTTATTATTATTATTATTATTATTATTATTATTATTATTATTATTATTATTATTATTATCTATCGCTCCTTTTTTCGACACGAGCGTGTGGTCACTAGCCGGGGAGCCTAATTTCTCTCTCAAAGCCGCTAGAGTTTAGTTTGCTAAACAGGCCTAATGAGAAGTATTCCGCCCTCGGGATAGGAGGTTGAAGCCGTAGGCTGACCCGCTTGAAGTCTTGAGATAAGATGTATCATGTTAAAGCACGACAGAAGCACTTCTTTTGCTAAGCCCAATTTTCGGATTGGCACCGAACACTTGATCTTGTTCGGACGTCAAGTTTTTACTTACGTTTTTTTTGGTTTTCCAAGCTTATGGCACTTTTAAACTATTTGTCTGTTTTCAGCACAAGTCTCGCAGTGCAACGCCGGACGCCTTTAGAGATTCGGCAAAAACATTCTCGGATATTGTTATATATGCATCGGTTTCGAATTGTGTCTTCGGTCAATAGTTGGGTTGCCCGGCTCCTGCGCTTGCCTCCTACGTTCCGCTTTGTTCAGCGAGGTGTGCAAAGGGGGAACCACTGCGATTGTGCTTCCATCTCACATGGTTAAGCACCTCAGTGGAGAAAGCCGAAAACTGACTGTCACAATAAGCGTAAACTGGTCAGCGATCCGATGATGGTGTTAAACGACGGGCCATTCATAACAATGGCCGAAGTGTTTACGGCTTGACCTTGACTGTCGCCGAACACTACCGGGGGCTATTAACTGGCCTCCCAAACTAAATCCTCGGTATTTTGCTCTTACATTGGAGCTGAGGTTTCATGATCATGCTTAGCATGACAACCCAAAGAAAGAAACCGATATCGGGACTATTTTCTTTGGAAGACATTTCTTCTGTTAAACAGTAATATAACATATCTCTCCGTGTACCTTTGTTTATAACCGTATGGCCAGATTGCCTTGTTTGTTGTAAATCTTTGCCCTCCTAAAGGCTTTATAAAGTAGGACAAACACTCCTCGGCTATTGGCCGAGGAGGTGGAAGCCGATGGTCGGTGTCGGTGTCAAAACCAGCGGATCTCGGGTAGGGGGTCCCGAACTGTGCGTCTAGGCGGATGGTAACAGGAGACAAGGGACACGATGTTTACCCAGGTTCGGGCCCTCTTGATGGAGGTAAAACCCTACGTCTTGCTTGATTGATATTGATATTGTGGATGTTTACAAGAGTGGATCTACCACGAGATCAAGGAGGCTAAACCCTAGAAGCTAGCCTATGGTATGATTGTAAGGGTTGTTGTGATTGTTGTCCTACGGACTAAAGCCATCCGGCTTATATAGACACCGGAGAGGGCTAGGGTTACATAGAGTCGGTTACAATGGTAGGAGATCTACATATCCGTATCGCCAAGCTTGCCTTCCACGCCAAGGAAAGTCCCATCCGGACACGGGGGGGAGTCTTCAATCTTGTATCTTCATAGTCTTGGAGTCCGGTCGATGATGATAGTCCGGCAAATGATAGTTCGGCTGATGATGGTAGTCCGGCTATCCGGACACCCCCTAATCCAGGACTCCCTCAGTCGGTCAACAAAGTTTTGTACAATGCAGATCCGAGCATTAATGACGTAAAGTACTTGGATACATAGGGTCATTACACATAATTTGTGATTTTACTATGGATATCGATCCTTAATTCGGCCTCCCATGCCCGCATTAAGGCTCGGGGGCTACTGGGCTTCGGGCTTATTATTTACAAATATTAAAGGGGCACATTGATCCCCTGATCTGGTGTTGCCACCCGACCAGTGTCTCGGGGGCTACTTCATTGTCTGTCCAATGCAGAAAATTTTAAGTGTAATACAGTCTCCGAGGAGATTTTGATCCTCAGGTTGGTCGGCCGCACCCAACCTGAGTCTTGAGGACTAAGCATGCCGCTTTTTGTGTCCCGAAGTATTCTGCCGAGCTAGGACTTGATCTCAGACCGATTTTGCAAATCAACCTAAGTCTCAACAGCTACAGGGATCAGCGGTTTTATGTCATCCTTCATGTGCATCTCGGGTTTTGGACTGATACCCACCTTGAGGGCTACTGGCTATGTATCTCGGCAGAGAATAAATTGCACCAATCAAAAATATTGACAAAAATCGGCCCACATTCGGGGTGGTGCACCACCTCGAAAGCAGTCCGGCATAAAGCTCGGGCGCTAGTGGCTGGCTCCATAGAGGGCATTTCCGGCATTAAGCTCGGCTAAACTCCTTCAAACTTCTTTGAACCAAGGTGATTTACGACACCTGGATACAGTCCGGCGTTAGAACTGGGAAGCAGTCCGGCATTGGTGCTTGGCTGCAAAAGATACCTCGAATGCAGTCCGGCGTTGGAGCTCGGACGCAAGAGGACGCTGCCGCCCGGGAACAACTTCAAACCCGAGGTGTGGCATAAAAATAACAAGGCACTGATAAAGGCCGGAAACTTAAAGGGTCTCCTCGGATACCCGACGTGTAAACTCGTCGAATGCATTTCGACGATCCTCAAGATCGAAGATGAGAAGATTTGTTGAACCAGTTTTCAAGACCGGCGACTGAAGATGAAGAATGGTTCGGAAGAATCGAGGAGCGTCCCTAAACTTGAAGACCGGTTCAGGGGGCTACTGACGGTGTCCTGGACTAGGGGGTACTCACCACGTCATCTCCCGATCTGTTAGATTGGGCCGAGGACCCCCATGGCCGTATACTCATGGGCCAGTCCGGACAGCTGCCGCATACAAGGAAGATTCCGCAAGACTTGGCGATCAAGACAAGGACTCCTCCCCCACCGGCGTATTCGGCTAGGACTCTTGTTATCATAGGCCTCTGGTGCATTATATAAACCGAGGCCAGGCTAGTCGATAGAGATATACAACAATCATACCATAGGCTAGCTTCTAGGGTTTAGCCTCTACGATCTCGTGGTAGTTCAACTCTTGTAATACTCATATCATCAAGATCAATCAAGAAGGAAGTAGGGTATTACCTCCATAGAGAGGGCCCGAACATGGGTAAACATCGTGTCCCCTGTCTCCTGTTACCATCCGCCTTAGATGCATAGTTCGGGACCCCCTACCCGAGATCCGCCGGTTTTGACACCGACAGTGCTCCTAAGGAGAAGAAGAACAATGTGAAGGGTGGTGGTGTCAAGAAGGGAAATGCCACCCCTTCCAACAAAGCCGGCGACTTTAACCCTTCTTATGTGTTATGCCGTGCTAGTGATGGCCATGTTTATGCCAAATTTGTTGGTTCTCCTTATGAGTACATTGAATGGTCTATTTGGGTTCCTAAGACCCTTGTTACTAACATCGAAGGACCCATTACAAAATGGGTACCTAAAACCAAGCATTGATCTCGTGTAGGTGTTTTCTTCTGGCAGGGGATCATGGTTTCTCGATAGTGGAGCCACAAATCATATGACCGGAAGCAAGGACTTGGTGGTGGACGTGCATAAGATTTCATCTATGCCCACCAATGTCGAGTGGGGTGACGCCTCATCTTCTAAGGTATTGGGGCTTGGCAAGGTTGTCATTTCTCATGATCTCACGATCGAGAAATTCATGTTGGTTGAGTCCCTTGCATACAACTTACTTTCCGTTCGTCAACTTGCACTCATGGGATTTGCCACCTTCTTTGATATTGATACCGTGGCCCTCTTGTGGAGCAAGACTCTTAAAGTAGCCTTTGTTGGGCATGTAGAGAATGGTCTTTATGTGATTAACTTTTCGGAGCGGCCCACTAAGACCGCGACATGCCTAATGGCTAAATTTGACGTGGGATGGCTTTGGCATCGCCGTTTAGCCCACGTCAATATGATATCTTTACAAAGTCTTCTCAAGTGGGACCATGTCCGAGGACTAACAAATGTTAGTTTTTCTAAAGATCGTGCTTGCAGTGCTTGTATCGAAGGAAAGCTACATGAGAAGGCTCACCCTCCCACGACTATCATCTACTCGAAGAGGCCTTTGGAGCTCCTTCACTTGGATCTCTTTGGGCCTCCATCCTTTGATAGTCTTGGGGGTAGAAAGTTTTGCTTGGTGATTGTGGCTGATTATTCAAGATACACTTGGATATATTTCTTCAAGATGAAGAGTGAGACTCAACAAACCGTCATCGACTTTGCAAATGAAGCTCAACGTTAACACAATGCAAAGATCTTGACGATAAGAAGTGACTACGGCACCGAGTTCAAGAACTACACCTTGGATGAGTTTCTTAGTGATGAGGTGATCAAGCATCAAATTCCACACCTTACACCCCTCAACAAAATGGTGTAGCGAGAGGAAGAACCGGACGTTCATGGATGCGGCAAGGACCATGATGGTGGATTTCAAGTCTCCATACAACTTTTGGGCCGAAGCCATCAACACCGCTTATCATGCATCCAATCGGCTCTATCTCTGCAAAGGCTTGAACAAGACTCCATATGAGATACTCACCGGCAACAAGCCCAACCTCAAGTACTTTTGGGTGTTCGGGTGTAAGTGTTTCATTCTCAAGAAAGGTGTTCGTTTGTCTAAATTTGAGGCTAGAGCTCATGAGGGCATATTTGTTGGTTATACTACAAACTCTCATGCTTACCGTGTCCTCAGCAAGTCCACCGGACTCATTGAGGAGACGTGTAACGTGGAGTTTGATGAGAATAATGGCTCCCAAGTGGAGCAAAGTGGTACTTGTGATGTAGGTGATGAAATTCCTCCCCAAGCCATAAGAAGAATGGGTGTTGGTCATATCCTACCCATTGAGGAACCCCTTGTGGCCGAAGGAGAAGGACAATGTTCCACTCAAGTGGAGCCATCACCAATCCTAGACCCACACACTTCCGAACAACAAAGTGAAGGCCCTCAACCAAATGAACAAGACCAAGGGCAAGATCAACCTCAAGATGGTAGTGAACTACCAAGTGATGCCCAAGGTCAAGTTCTCACAACCGAGAAAGCTCAAGATCAACAGCAAGCTCAAGACGACGCTCAAGATGATCAAGTTACCGCTCCTCAACTCTTTCCTGAGGAGGAATTGGAGCGTCGTGCCGCCAAGATTGCATCCAAGCTCACTACCAAAGATCATCTCATGACGAATGTGCCTGGAAGCTTAAGAAAGGGGGTAAGCACTCATAGACAATTGGCATACTATTGTGAACATCACGCATTTGTTTCTTGTGTTGAACCCCAAAAGGTCTATGAGGCGCTCGAGGATCTGGATTGGCTTAATGCCATGCATGAAGAACTCAACAACTTCGAGCACAACAAGGTGTCGAGATTGGTGCCAAAGCCAAAGGGGGCCATAATGTCATTGGAACCAAGTGGATATTCAAGAACAAGCAAGATGCTCATGGGATTATCGTTCACAACAAGGCTCGTTTGGTAGCACAAGGCTACTCCCAAGTCGAGGGTATCGACTACGCTTTCAATGAGGAATTTGCCGCTCTCATGACCTCGAAGTTCAAGATGTCCATGATGGGAGAGTTGAAGTTCTTTCTCGGGTTCGAAACCAAACCAAGCCAAATACACTCAAGAAATGCTCAAGAGATTCAAGTTAAATGATGTTGAGGGAGTCCCGGATTAGGGGGTGTCCGGATAGCCGAACTATCATCACGGCCGGACTCCAAGACTATGAAGATACAAGATTGAAGACTTCGTCCCGTGTCCGGATGGGACTTTCCTTGGCGTGGAAGGCAAGCTTGGTGATACGGATATGTAGATATCCTACCATTGTAACCGACTCTGTGTAACCCTAACCTATCCGGTGTCTATATAAACCGGAGGGTTTTAGTCCGTAGGACGAACAACAATCATACCATAGGCTAGCTTCTAGGGTTTAGCCTCCTTGATCTTGTGGTAGATCTACTCTTGTACTACCCATATCATCAATATTAATCAAGCAGGAGTAGGGTATTACCTCCATCGAGAGGGCACGAACCTGGGTAAAAACATCGTGTCCCTTGTCTCCTGTTACCATCTGCATAGATGCATAGTTCGGGACCCCCTACTCGAGATCCGCCGGTTTTGACACCGACATTGGTGCTTTCATTGAGAGTTCCTCTGTGCCGTCGCCGTTAGGAAGGATGCCTCATCCCGTCTTTAAAGACGATACTATCGCCAAAGGAGCCTTGTCCACTGGTCTGACTCTTCGGCTAGGTGGTTTTCTTATGACCGCCAGTTCGGCCACCGCGCCGACGATGACTTCTCGAGTCATCGAAACCAATCTTCACGTTAATTCGGAACTTGCCAAACAGTTAGATCCGATCGAGCTCTCCTCCGTAAACGAGCTCTTGGATCGCATCGCCGCCCTGGGAGTCACCACAGACTACGACCGGATTGGGCCTAAAACCGATCTGAGAGAGATCAACTCTCCCCAGGCTACCCATCATGTTGCTGTGATAGAGGAGCAATGCGGCGATTCTTCTTCTATCTTAAGGACTAGTTACGTCCGGATTCCCGATCCCTCCATGCCGGATTTCCGCAGAGGGACGGATGTCGATCAAGCCCTAAACTTAAAGTCAGGCGGCGGGTTGGATTCATTGGATAGCACTCAAAAATCCAAACTTCCGAGTCCGGAAACTTCTCGGCCCCTGAGTCCTAAATTGGACGGGGTTCCGGATCTAGTTCCACCCTCCCACCCAAACATTAGCGATCTATCCCGAATTCGGCAAGAGCTCGCTGAAACAGTACATCATTACTGGGCCAGATTCCTCCTGGTTATGGACAGGATAAAGGACTGCCGAGAGGAGGACGCAATCCCAATTTTCTGCAATAATTGCATGGACAAGGGAATCCTAAACGCCATAAGTCGTCGCGAAATTACACGCTTTGCTGACTTGGTGACCATAGTACAAAAGTACTGTGCGATGGAGAGCGCCTGGAAAACCGAAAGTAAATTTTGGGATAATCCGGCCCCGAATACATCCCTAGTCCGAAATAAAAGGGTGCATCATTACCAAGCACCTGGGTTAAATACCAAAAAACCAAAACCCCCTAAAGGGTACGGAACCGTACTGGAGGGTTGGCTAAACGGACCCTGCAAAATTCATAGCACAGAGGGCGCCACTCCAACTCATAGCCTTCGAGCATGTTGGATACTACGGCAGGTGGCCAAAAGTGGCGAAGAGCTTCTAGCTTCAGAATACCAGCCCAGCAACACCAGTACGGTGTTAACAGTCTTCGAGACTTTCGCATCAAATAACATGCGAAAACGAACACTCCGCAACCTTGCCGAAGTCTACCAAGTAGCAACAATAAATCCATGGAGTGACACGGCTATTACCTTTAATGCCAGTGACGAACCTAAATTCCAAACAGCCCGAGCACCAACCGCATTGGTCCTCAGTCCGATAGTGGACGGCTTTCGCCTTACTAAGGTACTCATGGATGGCGGCAGCGGACTAAACCTCATCTATGAGGAAACCCTCCGAAAAATGGAAATAGACTGGAACCGCATTGAGCGGTAGACACAACCTTTAGAGGAATAATCCCTAGCCGGGAAGCATGTTGCACAGGAAAAATCACACTGGACATAGTGTTCGGCTCGCCGGACAATTACAGGTCCGAGGAGGTCACATTTCAAGTGGCCCCGTTCAGCAGCGGATATCATGCTTTATTAGGGCGAGAGGAATTCACAATTTTTCAAGCTATACCCCATTATGGGTACATGAAGCTTAAAATGCCCGGGCCCAATGGAATCATCACTCTCGCTAGTGATCCGAACATAGCACTCCGCGCAGAAAACAGGACAACCGCACTAGCCCTCGAGGCACTATCCGAAGCCCTAGCGGCCGAGGAACTCACTGCGATGCGCTCCACGATGAACAGGGACGATGTGATACTTGATAAAAGATCCAAGTCCACCTCTTTTAAACCAGCGGACGAAATAGTTAAATTCCAAGTCCACCCAACGGACCCTACAAAGACGGCCTCCATTGGGGCACAATTAAACCCTGATGTAGACGCCGCACTACGAGAATTTCTACGAGAAAACTGGGACATTTTTGCCTGGCACCCTTCAGATATGCCAGGAATCCCACATCAGCTGGCCGAGCACAGCCTAAATATCCTAAAAGGATTCAAGCCAGTCAAACAGGCTCTTCGGCGCTTTTCCGAACCCAAGAGACAGGCCATGGGAGAGGAGCTAGCCAAACTTCTGGAAGCCGGATTCATCAGAGATATTAAACATCCGGACTGGCTAGCAAACCTGGTGATGGTACCAAAGAAGGATAAATCCTGGCGCCTATGTGTTGATTTCAAAGACCTTAATAAGGCTTGCCCAAAGGATCCCTTCCCCCTCCCTCGCATTGATCAAATTATCGATGCTACAGCAGGACACGACTCATTGTGCTTCCTCGATGCGTACTCCGGCTAGCACCAAATCAAGATGGCGGAGCCAGACCAAGCTGCAACAGCATTCATCACTCCATACGGCCCATTCTGCTTCAACACAATGCCCTTCGGGCTCAAAAACGTCGGCGCAACATATCAGCGCATGATTCAGACATGTCTGGCAAACCAGATCGACAAAACAGTGGAAGCATATGTAGATGACGTGGTCATGAAAACCAAGCGTGTTGAAACTCTAGACGATTTGAGGCTCACATTGGACAATCTTCGAAGATATGACATCAAGCTCAATCCGGAAAAATGCGTCTTCGGTGTTCCAGCCGGAAAGCTCCTGGGCTTCATTGTGTCCGGTAGAGGAATTGAAGCAAACCCAGCCAAGATCCGAGCTCTCTCACAATTGGATATTCCAAAAGACCTCAAACAGATACAAAAATTGACTGGATGCGTAGCGGCTCTAAGCCGCTTTATTTCCCGTTTGGGAGAAAAGGCGTTACCCCTTTACCGCCTCCTCCGCCGCACGAACACTTCGAGTGGACGGATGCCGCAACGGCCGGACTCGAAGAGATAAAAGGCATATTGGCAACAAATTTGGTCCTGGCCGCGCCCAACATAGGTGAACCAATGCTATTATATATCACCGCAACACATCAAGTTGTTAGCGCGGTGCTCGTTGTCGAACGAGAAACGGACGGACACCGGTTCCCTCTTCAAAAACCGGTTTATTATGTGTCCACTGTCCTCACTCCATGCAAGTCCCATTACCCACATTATCAAAAGATAGCATACGCGGTGTTCATGGCATCCCGGAAGCTGCGACACTACTTTCAAGAGTGTTCGATAACGGTAGCCTCCGAAGTACCTCTTAATGACATTATAAACAACCGCGACGCGATGGGCCGGATTGCTAAATGGGCCATAGAGCTCCTTCCATTCGACATAACCTACAAGCCACGACGAGCTATCAAGTCGCAGGTTTTAGCCGACTTCCTGGCCAAATGGACCGAAGCTGAACTCCCTAAAGAGTACGACGCATACTCCAATTGGATCATGCACTTTGATGGCTCCAAAATGTTGGCCGGCCTGGGGGCTGGCGTCGTCTTGACATCCCCAACCGGGGACACAGTCCAATACGTCCTTCAGTTAATGTATACGGACTCCAACAACGCAGCCGAATACGAGGCCCTTCTGCACGGCCTCCGGATGGCAGTCTCCATGGGCATTAAACGCCTAGAGGTGCGCGGGGATTCGAACCTCGCGATATCTCAAATAAACGGAGACTTTGATGCCAAAGATCCGAAAATGGCAGTATACCGCAATGCGGTCCTAAAAATGTCAGCACGGTTCGAAGGGCTTGAATTTCATCATATAGCCCGAGATAACAACCAGGCGGCGGACATATTGGCACGCATCGGTGCAAAACGCGATGCCGTCCCGCCCAACATCTTTCTGGAACGGCTGTTCAAGCCATCCGTACTATGGGAAGGGGAGTCCGGCAACAACAATCCGGACCCAACCGCACTGCCTGACGCCGAACACTCTGACACAATCGGAGGCTCTGCCACCGAGATAACACCCTCCGCCCACGAAATAATGGCGGTTATCGCCCCGTGGACGGAACCATTCCTAGCCTACCTAACTAGGCAGGAACTCCCGAAGACCAAAATGAGGCTCGCTGCATAGTTCGGCGATCTAAAGCCTATAAAGTCCATGAGGGAGAGCTTTATAAGAAAAGCACTACCGGAGTCCTTCAAAGGTGTATCTCCGAAGAGGAAGGGCGAAACCTCCTGGCTGAAATTCATGCCGGACTGGGTGGGCACCACGCCGCAGCCCGGGCCCTTGTAGGCAAGGCCTTCCGTACAGGATTTTATTGGCCGACGGCCCGGCAGATGCGCAGGACTTAGTCCAACGATGCGTCGGTTGCCAGCTTTTTGCTAACCAAAGCCACATGCCACCCACCGCCCTCAAAACTATACCCATCACCTGGCCATTTGCGGTCTGGGGGCTTGACATGGTTGGACCCCTTAAGGGAGGAACCCACAAGCAAAAATACCTATTGGTCATGGTGGATAAATTCACCAAATGGATAGAGGCCAAGCCTGTTAAAACGGCCGAATCCGGACCGGTGATAGACTTCATATCAGGGGTAGTGCACCGTTACGGTGTCCCCCACGGTATCATCACTAATAACGGCACCAACTTCACGGCCGATGAGGTCAAATTATGGTGCAAAAACATGGGCATCAAGCTCGATTACGCCTCGGTCTATCACCCTCAAACCAACGGTCAAGTCGAGCGAGCAAACGGTCTAATCATGAGCGGCATTAAACCCAGACTAGTGTGGTCCCTCAAGGAATCTAACACGCACTGGGTTGAGGAGCTCGACTCCGTACTCTGGGGGCTGCAGACCATGCCAAATCGTACTACCGGATTCACACCATTTTTTATGGTGTACGGCGCAGAGGCAGTCTTGCCCTGCGACATAATACATGACTCACCTCGCGTGCGCATGTATGAAGAAAGAGAAGCCGAGCTCGATCGGCAGGATAGTTTGGATGCATTGGAGGAGGAACGCGACGTGGCAAAAGCTCGTTCCGCATTCTATCAACAGCAGGCTCGAAGATATCAAAGCCGGGAAGTACGGGCCAAAGCTTATAACGTTGGCGAACTAGTTCTACGCCTGCCGGACAAGAAAAAGGACAAACTCAAGCCCAAATGGGAAGGTCCCTTCATCATCGACCAGGTCCTGACCGGCGGAGCATACCGTCTGCGAAACGCATCGGATAACCGACTCGAGCCGAACCCATGGAACGCAGCCCGTCTACAAAGATTCTACGCCTAAGCGCCGGACTCCAAGTTCGTCTCCTTCCTCCGTCCACATTTTCTATTTTTGTTGTCTTTTATTTCTCTCCTTCCTCCTCCTTCTTCTTGAAGCCTTTTAGAGGCTCGTTTGCGCTTTGTTTGCACATACTTGACGCGCTGTCCGCACTCATTATACCTGGGGGCTTCTTTAACAGAAGCTTATTTATATGGGCTTCATGCCCAACACATGCGTCAAACTTCTGCATGTACCTTTTATTCACCACTATATGCATCGATATGACTTAAGTTTTGGCCAAGCTGGGTTGCCTGGCTCCTGTGCTTACCCCTACGTTCCCGATTGTTCGGCTAGGTGGTAAAGGGAGCACCTCTGCGATTGTTACTGCCGGGTCAGCCGGATGTGTACCTCAGACTGGGTGAAGCCGAAAGCTAGCGTTCTTAAGGGAATATTCGGTCGGTGAACTGAAAGATGATTTTTAACTATTTATCCATCTGCCCCCAGATGATTTTCTGCTTTCTTAGCAGTTTGGACATGCACTTTAGGGCATGCCTCCCAGCGAAAGGAACCCTTAATGGAACTATTCTCCCTGGAAGATGTTTCTTACTATCCATGTAATATAACATAACTAGTTGGGCACTTGTCTGATACAGCAATAATGACCCCTACGCCTTGTCTCCATGCATACCCCGGTTCTTATATAACCACGAAGGTATTCGGACACACTCTGGACTATTGGGTCCTGAGGTCGAAGCGAAAAGGTCTGCTATGACTTCCCATCAGGCCCCACAGGTCCGACCTCGGCCATGTGGTTTGGGTCAGCCTTCGTGTACCGCTTCTTTACCATGGCCCAGGCCTCCCTGGCGCCTTGACGGCAGGCCGATATCTTCCATAGTCGGAAGCGCCGCCGTGCTCCTTGAAGCCGCTCTGCCAGCTCCCCAATGCCTTCGGGCAGGGAGATAGATGGCCACAAGGCCTGGCCGACGCCTTTCATCACCTGCCGAACTCGTTCGTGCAGCTGACGCAGTTCGGGAAGAAGATCAGCCGAAGTACTGGGCATCTCCTCCTCAGGACGACCTGTGAGCAAACCTACATACATATTTATGTTAGTCGCCTTCCTTGCCGAACTCTTTCAAAGTTCACTCAAGCACTTACTAAAAATGCCGCGACGAAGCCGTCGATTCTCCTTTACGGAGTCAGACAACTGGGCACGAACATCCTTTAGTTCCTCACCCAGTTTGGTGTTGGCATCTTGGAGGTTATTTTTCTCCTGCCGCACCCTCGTAAGCACGCTCTCGCCGGCCTTTAGCTGGCGCAAGAGCTATTGCTTGTCCGGATCTAGTCCGGCGCCATCTGCAATATTTTTGTCAGATTTACACACCCGCCGCACTTCATAAACTATTTATCTTTTGAAGCGTATATTACCAGGAGGGGTCTCTGTGGCTCCCCATGTAGCGGCTAGTGCGGCCTCAAGTTCCTTGCATTCTTCAAGCTCCTGGGACAGTCGGGTACTCTTTTTTGTAAGATCCTGCATAACAAATGATCCTTAAATCAGTTATTCTAACTATTTTAAGTCTCGGGGGCTACTGGCATATATAACTGTCAAATTTTCTCACCCGTATGTCCTTCACATACTGCTCTGTGGCTCTGGCTAGACCATCTTGAGCGGCACGGAGGTGCGCATCTCCCGAATTGAAGGCATTCAAGGCCTCCTGGGAGAAACATGCGTCACGAAGAACTGTCCGGCGGCGCCTATGATTCATGGCGCTCTCCACCTCGGAGTTGGTGGCGGACAATCTGTCGGCATCCTCTGTCGAAGGAGCATCCGACGCACGCCTCGTGCTCGTCTCCACTTCCGGACCCGGCTTTGGAGCCTGGCTGGCGGAGGTTCGATTGGCAACCTCTCCGGACTCAGTCCGGCGAGCGCTCTTTTTCCTGAAAAGAGCATCAGCATTAGTACGCCTTCTAGGAATCAATCCTGGGAATATGGTGACACGCCATACCGTTGTGGCGGAGTTTCGATCCGGACCGCACTTCTTTTTAGCCTGCGGGGCCGTACTGCCCCTTGTTGGCTAGCCGCCACGGGCTCGGCTTCCTGCCTCGAAGGCACCCCCTGCGAAACACCATTGGTATACGGTGATCAAGAAATAAGCATGGTTGGGTTTGGGTCATTATCAGAGTATTGGGACCTCGGTCTCAGTTACCTGTGAGGCTGGAAGTATTCCGGGGTAATTAGCCGTAATGGCAACCAGAGCATTGTCGATGCTAAGATGGTGGAACACCCCGTCGATCAACTCCACCTTTATATCCGGATCCTCTTCGGAGGCCGGATCGAGGGACCGTTCCGGATCCTCGGGTTGTGGGGGCGGGCTGTGTAACTTCTCCACGGCCCGGCGCAGTTTCTGCGCAGAAACCATGAAATGAGATATTTAATCACGGGCACATGGATCGGACAGGCCACAAAGATGTTTGCTTACCCAACTTCGAGGATTATTCGAAGAAAACTCGCTCAGTGGGTTGACGCGGAGAAAATCCTCCTCCTCCCCTTTATAAATGGCAGACAAGATCTTCACCAGTTCGGTGACCGATCCCGGCCCTTTGCGGCCATAGCGGGTGGCATCGTCCTCCCCATTGAAGTCCCACATGGGGTGGCCCCTATATTGGAGCGGTTGCACTCCCCTCATAATGCAGATTTCCATGACTCCAATCATGGTCAATCCGGCATGAGCCAGTAATCTTATTCGGCTCATCAAGTAAAGGACATCCCGGTTGTCGGTGTCAAAACCGGCGGATCTCGGGTAGGGGGTCCCGAACTGTGCGTCTAGGCGGATGGTAACAGGAGACAAGGGACACGATGTTTACCCAGGTTCGGGCTCTCTTGATGGAGGTAAAACCCTACGTCCTGCTTGATTGATATTGATATTGTGGATGTTTACAAGAGTGGATCTACCACGAGATCAAGGAGGCTAAACCCTAGAAGCTAGCCTATGGTATGATTGTAAGGGTTGTTGTGATTGTAGTCCTACGGACTAAAGCCATCCGGTTTATATAGACACCGGAGAGGGCTAGGGTTACATAGAGTCGGTTACAATGGTAGGAGATCTACATGTCCGTATCGCCAAGCTTGCCTTCCACGCCAAGGAAAGTCCCATCCGGACACGGGGTGAAGTCTTCAATCTTCTATCTTCATAGTGTTGGAGTCCGGTCGATGATGATAGTCCGGCTGATGATAGTCCGGCTGATGATGGTAGTCCGGCAATCCGGACACCCCCTAATCCGGGACTCCCTCAGTAGCCCCCGAACCGGGCTTCAATGACGATAAGTTCAGCATGCGTGTAGTCTTCGGCGTTGCAAGGCGGGTTCTCCTTTAAGTTCCACGTACCTGCCGAATAGTGTCTAGCTTCCTCATCAATGTTGCGCGTCTTGGCTTCCACGCCCAATAATGGCCTTCTTCCACGCGTCGTGCGAATGTGAAAAGCCAGGGTGTCTTTTATGTTTTACCCCCTAGTTGTGCCAACAATCTGCCTATAAGGGAGGCAAGAATCCAGATCCAAATCACAATCTTCCTCTCGCAAATACTCATCGGAGCGCTTTCGACCAAGAATCCATTCCATCATGGACCCTCAACGCGGCTCCTCTTCTCGCGCTCCCGGCCCTTTGCCAGGAGATTGGAGGAGATGCTCTGTTCCGCACAACAAGCTGGTGAAGCTCCAAATGCGGGGATATCTCCCTCCGGCCTTCATGGTTCCGGTTCGAGCCGGGCTAGCCACCTACAAAGGTGGGAAGCAAGCGGAGGCTACCCCTAATCCCAACAAAGGGGAGCGGGTATGCTTCGTCCCCTATCTGATAAGGGGGCTCAGATTTCCTGTACATCCATTCCTCCGCGGGCTCCTGGAGTTCTACGGGCTCCAGCTTCATCACCTTACGCCCGCCTCAATCCTGCATATTGCGGGTTACGTAGCTCTTTGCGAGCTTTTCCTGGGCGTCGAGCCCCACTTCGCGCTATGGAAGAGGTTGTTTTGCCTTGTACCCCGCTCTCACGAGGGGTCCATATATCAAGTGGGTGGCGCCGAAATATGGCGCATTGCCGGGACCGGATATCCATCCGGAACCCCTAAGAAGGCGCCCGAAGACTGGCCTTCGGAATGGTTTTATATAGAAGACGCTCCGCTGCCGGACCCTGTTCGGATCGGCCTCCCGGAGTTCAGCAATGCTCCTCTGAAGAAACGCCTTAGTTGGCGTCCGCGGAGCCCCCGACTGGAGGAAGACAAGAGCGTCCATTATCTGATGGGCCGAATA
>LR880970.1:781138066-781159300 GCA_904067115.1 Aegilops sharonensis
TGTTAAGATGCATTGTTTTTGGACTTCCATCATGCATGGACTTCCTTACGTGTTTACCCAGTGCATGTTGAATCGGATTGGCTTTTTTTAGAAGAGGCTAATTTTGGTTTGAGTTGCCGGTTGGCTACCTATTTTGTGCCGCCTACGGACGTTGGCCAGCCGGACTGTGCGGTCTACTTTTCTATCCACCAATGTTGGACTCCTAATATGGTTCACACATGTATACGTGCATACGTGTGACAGTCCATTGTGTTGGGATATGCTGCTACATACGCGTTGGCATGTTACGTAAAACTTTTAAATCTCAACCGTTATTGTCCTAATCAAACGGATGAAATAATTTTAGCACATGTGGACGAACGTGGTGGCTCGTTTTACTTCTGTATTATGTATATAATAGATAGATATTCGGTCGGTGAACTAAAGATGATTTTTCACTTGTTTATTTATCCGTCCCCAGATGCTTTTCTGTTTTTTTTCGCAGTCCGGACATGCACTTTAGGGCATGCCTCCCAGGGAAAGGAACCCCTAACGGAACTATTCTCCCTGGAAGATGTTTGTTACTAACCATGTAATATAACATAACTAGTTGGACACTTGTCTGTTCAAGCACTAATGACCCCTACGCCTGGTCTCCATGCATGCCCCGGTTCCTACATAACCGAGAGGGTATTCGGACACACTTCGGACTGTCGGGTCCCGAGGTTGAAGCGAAAAGGTCCGCCATGACAAACGATCTACAATCCGGCTAGAAGGCATTTTACATGTCATCTTAAATTACATAGTCAATTTGACTGGGCATATTCCTCTTCAATACCATCCAACAGGTTGTCTAGTTTACAGTCCTGTTGGGAATATTTGGCGGCCAACTCTACTTGGCCGTACACTAAGCTCACGGGGATCTCCTTCCCATCGGCCCCCACAGGTCCGACCTCGGCCATGTGGTTTGGGTCAGCCTTCGTGTACCGCGTCTTCACCATGGCCCAGGCCTCCATGGCGCCTTGACGGCAGGCCGATATCTTCCATAATCGGAAGCGCCGCCGCGCTCCCTTAAGCCTCTCTGCAAGCTCTCCAAGGCCTTTGGGCAGGAAGACAGATGGCCACAAGGCCTGGGCGACGCCTTTCATCACCTACCGAACTCGTTCGTGCAGTTGTAAGAGCTCGGGAAGAAGGTCACCCGTAGAATCGGCCATTTCCTCTGCAGGACGACCTGTGAGCATACCACAGACATAACTCTGTTAGTCGACTTCCTCGCCGAACTCTTTTTCAAAGTTCGTTCAAGCACTTACTAAAAATGCCGCGTCGAAGCCGTCGATTCTCCTTCACGGAGTCCGACAGCTGGGCACGAACATCCTTTAGTTCCTCGCCCAGCCGGGTGTTGGCATCTTGGAGGTTATTCTTCTCCTGCCTCACCCTCGTAAGCACGCTCTCGCCGGCCTTTAACCAGCGCAATAGTTGTTGCTTGTCCAGATCTACTCCGGCGACATCTGCAATGATATTGTCAGATTTACACACACGCCGCACTTCACAACATACTTATCTTTCGAAGTGCATATTACCAGAGGGGGTCTCCTTGGCCTCCCCTGTAGCGGCTAGTGCGGCCTCAAGTTGGGCCTTGCACTCTTCCAGCACCTAGGACAGTTGGGTATTCTTTTTTGTAAGATCCTGCATAACAAATGATCCTTAAATCAGTTATTCTAACTGTTTCAAGTCTCAGGGGCTACTGGCATATATAACCATCAAATTTTCTCACCTGTATGTCTTTTACATACTGCTCCGTGGCTCTGACTAGACCATTTTGAGCGGCACGGAGGTGCGCATCTCCCGAATTGAAGGCATCCAATGCCTCTTGGGAGAAACATGCGTCACGAAGAACTGTCCGGTGACGCCTATGATTCATGGCACTCTCCACCTCGGAATTGGTGGCAGACAGTCTGTCGGCATCCTCTGTCGGAGGAGCGTCTGACGCACGCCTCGTGTTTGCCTCCGCTTCTGGACCTGGCTTTGGAGCCTGGCTGGTGGAGGCTCGATTGGCAACCTCTCCGGATATAGTCCGGCGAGCGCTCTTTTTCCTGAAGAGAGCACGAGCATTAGTATGCCTTCTGGGAATAAAACCTGGGAATCAGATGGCACGTCATACCGTTGCGCCGGCATCTCAATCTGGACCGCACTTCTTTTCAACCCGTTGGGCCTTGCTGCCCCTTGTTGGCTAGCCACCACAGGCTCGGCCTTCCGCCTCAAGGGCTCCCCCTGCAAAGCACCATTGGTATACGGTGATAAAAAATAAGCACGGATGGATCATTTTCAAAGTATTGGGACTTCGGTCTCAGTTACCTGTGAGGCTGGAAGTATTCCGGGGTAATCGGCCGTAATGGCGACCAAGGCATTGTCGATGCTCAGTTGGTAATATACCCCATCGATCAGCTCCACGGATATGTCCGGATCCTCTTGGGAGGCCGGATCGAGGGACCGTTCCGGATCCTTGGGTTGTGGAGGAGGGCTTTTTATATCCTTCACGGCCCGGCGCAATTCCTGCGTCGAAATCACAAGATAAGGTACTTAACTATGGGAATATGGAACGGATGGGCAAAAAGAAGTGTCCGCTTACCCAGCTTGGAGGATTGTACATAGAAAATCCGTCCTGTGGATTGACGCGGAGGAACTCCTCCTCTTCTCCCTTGTACAATGCGGACAAGGCCTTCGTCAGAGCAGCAACCGATCCCGGCCCCTCACGGCCGCAACGGGTGGCATCATCCTCCCCGTTGAAATCCCACATGGGGTGGCCTCTATACTGAAGCGGCTGCACCCCCCGCATAATGCATGTGGCCATGACCCCGATCATGGTCAGTCCGGAATGAGCTAACAACCTTATCCGGCTCATCAGGTAAAGGACGTCCTTGTCATTTTCCCTCTGAGGGCTCCGTGGACGCCAGCTTAGGCGCTTCTTCGAGGGAGCATTATTGAACTCGGGGAGGCCGATCCGAACAGGGTCCGGCAGGGGGACATCTTCTATATAAAACCATTATGAAGGCCAGTCTTCGGACGCCTTCCTTGGGGTTCCGGATAGATATCTGGTCCAGGCGATGCGCCATAGTTCGGCTCCGCCCACTTGATATATCGACCCCTCCTAAGAACGGGGCACAAGGCAGAACAGCTTCTTCCACAGCGCGAAATGAGCCTTGATGCCCAAAAACAGCTCGCAAAGGGCTACGAAGCCCGCAATATGCAAAATGGAGGCAGGCGTAAGGTTGTGCAACTGGAGGCCGTAGAACTCCAGGAGCCCCCGGATAAACGGATGAATTGGAAATTCGAGCCCTCTTATTAAATAAGGGACAAGGCATACCCGCTCTCCTTTGGAGGGATTGGGGACGCTCTCCGCCTGCTTTCCGCCATTATAGGTGGCGAGTCCGGCTCGAACCGGGACCATGAAGGCTGGGGGAAGAAATCCCTTGGTTTGGAGCGTCACTAGCTCGCTGTGTGGGACGGAACATCTCTCCCAATCTCCAGGCTGAGGGCTGGGAGGGCGAGAGGAGGAGCTGCATCGACTGGCCATGATGGAATGGATTTCTGTCGGATGCGCTCCGATGAATGCTCGTGAAGGGAAGATGGTGTGATTCGGATCTGAATCCTCGTCTCTTTTATAGGCAGCTCATTTTTGCAGCTAGGGGGGTAAATGTAAAAACACCCTGGCTTTTCGCATTCGTTTGACACGTGGAAGACGGCCATTATTGGGCATGGAAGCCAAGGAGCACAATATTCACGAGAAGCCGGACACTATTCAACAGGTACACATAATTTGGAGAAGAACCCGCCTTGCAATGCCGAAGACAATCTGCGCGCCGGATTCATCGTCATTGAAGCCTGGTTCGGGGGCTACTGAGGGAGTCCTGGATTAGGGGTGTCCGGATAGCCGGACTATAGCCTTTGGCCGGATTCCTGGACTATGAAGATACAAGATTGAAGACTTCGTCCCGTGTCCGGATGGGACTTTCCTTGGCGTGGAAGGCAAGCTTGGCGATACAGATATGTAGATCTCCTCCCATTGTAACCGACTCTGTGTAACCCTAGCCCTCTCCGGTGTCTATATAAACCGGAGGGTTTTAGTCCGTAGGGCGAACAACAATCATACCATAGGCTAGCTTCTAGGGTTTAGCCTCTCTGATCTCGTGGTAGATCTATTCTTGTACTACCCATATCATCAATATTAATCAAGCATGAGTAGGGTTTTACCTCCATTGAGAGGGCCCGAACCTGGGTAAAAACATCGTGTCCCTTGTCTCCTGTTACCATCCGCCTAGATGCACAGTTCGGGACCCCCTACCCGAGATCCGCCGGTTTTGACACCGACAGTCCCCATTTATGCTCCTTTCGTCATGTGCTTTCTGAACTCAGTTTGTGCTGTTCATCGCCCTGGAGAGCTTCTCACTTCTCTAGATAACCTCACCGTGCATGAGGTCAAGCAACTCAAGAAGAAGAAGCATGCTGAGCCTCGCTTTCCTGCTAATGATCCTGAGGATGTCTATACCACTTCAGATGATGAGGGCTTTGGGATGGAACCAGGGGCCAAGCCTTCATGGGTGACCAAACTCACTGCTAAAGTGAAGAAGACTTTCTGCCTTCAGAATGGCATTCAGAAGAAGATGTATGAGGCCCATGTCAATGAGAAGCTTGCCCGGCATGGCGCTGTCAGATTGCTATGATGAAGCACCTCAACATGCCTGTAAAGAGTGGATCTGAGAAGAGCATCACCCCTGAGGACCGGTGGATCTCTGCGCATAGCACATGGTCGGATGATGAGGCTCCTGTCCAGCCTTCTTCCTCCTTTGCTGCTACTGATGATATCATGGAGGACGCTGGTGAGAACGATGATGAGGTGTCTAATGATGAGAATCCAGATGCGACCGAGGAGTCAGAGGAGGACTACTGAGCTCTAGGGTGTTAGCATCGCTCCTTTCCTTTTTGGTGTCTTGATGCCAAAGGGGGAGAGAGTTCTATTAGGTCTCAGAATTTGCATAGGATTTGCTTGGGTTTTGTTCTGTTCTTTTTCGTGCTGAGTGTTGAACTTTAGTTTGTGGACCTTGTTGTTTGTCTCGTCTTGCATGGTGTGAGATATGCACTCCTTTTACTATCTTTCGTATCGGTTATCCTTAAAGTCTTTACTTTCTTCTTATGTGCTTACTGCTTATCTTACTCATGTCTAGTAGGAGTGGTGGGTCTATAAAATCTAGGGGGAGTCTTGCTCCTAATGTGTACCTTTGCATTCCAAAACCAAAATCTAAATAGTGCACACATCTAGGGGGAGTCCCATCTATATTTTCTAGATCTCTTATGCAAATTGTGTTGTTGTCATCATCCACCAAAAAGGGGGAGATTGTTAGGTCATTTCCCATCTTTGTGTTTTGGATGATGATGAGAACTCTTTGTTGGTCTAATCGTGTGATATGTGCTTCAGGTTCTTAGTGCTTAGGTATGCATCGATTAGTCATTCTCTATGGAAGGAAAAGATCGAAGACGGTGTTTTTCTACGTGTTTATCTTGTTGGTCGTAGGAAACCCGTACTATTAAGAGGGAATCCACATCCGAAGGCTTTGGGGGAATCATTGCACATACACATTTCTCTCCCCCACTCTTTCCTTCCGTTCCTCGTTTGAGAGAGAGAGTTCCCTTCTTTCCATACTGTTGTTGTGGCCCTTCCTTTCAGGGGTTGTACCGCTCACTCGAGCGGTTGTACTGCTGGCCTAGTTGTACCAGCCCAACCACCGCCCCAAGGGAGATACCCTGCGGTTGGACCTCCCAGTATCTTGCCAAGCGGTTATACCGCTGCCCCCGGGCGGTTGTACCGCCACCATGCTTGAAGATCTGGGTGTTGCATCCTTGGCGGTTGTACTGGCCAGGTACCGCTCTACAACCGGACTAGCTTCTGTTTTGGACCGATACTTGCGCGGTGGTGGCCCGGTTATTCCGGTCGAGCTTCGCAAACCGGTACTACTGGTGCTCTAAGCGGTTCTACCGCTTAGGACTTAGCCACACCCGGTGCCAGGGCCAGGCGGTAGTTCTGGCGCACTACCGCTCGACCACCGCTCACAGGGGTGACACCCTTCGGATTCAAAGTGGTTGTTGAGCGGTAGAGGAGCGGTTGTTCCGGTCGAACTTGTTTACCGGTACTACCGCTCGGGTGTCCGGTTGTACCGCTGGTCAGGTTTTCTGCAGTGTAACCGTGAATCCCGGTTGTACCAGGGTAAGGAGCGGTTGTACCACTGCAGTGCAAGAACTGCGGTAACGGTTGGATTTTAGGGTTTCCTATATAAAGGAGGTTCTTCCACCTACCTCTTCCACCTCTTGCCTCTCTCTCTCTCTCCACCATTAATGCCCTTCAAGCTTTCTTGCCCGATCTCTCTCTAGCCACTCAAACTTGTTGATTTGCTAGGGATTGAAGGAGGAGACCTAGATCTACACTTCCACCAAAGGATATTTGATTCCCCCATACTTTCTTGTGTGGATTTTGTTACTCTTGGGTGTTTGAGCACCCTAGATGGTTGAGGTCACCTCAGAGCCACATTCCATTGTGGTGAAGCTCCGTGGTTTCGTTGGGAGCCTCCAATTCGGTTGTGGAGAGAGGCCCAACCTTGTTTGTAAAGGTTCGATCGCCTCCTTCAAGGGCACCAATAGTGGAATCACGGCATCTCGCATTGTGTGAGGGCATGAGGAGAATACGGTGGCCCTAGTGGCTTCTTGGGGAGCATTGTGCCTCCACACCGCTCCAACGGAGACGTACTTCCTCTCAAAGGGAAGGAACTTCGGTAACACATGCTCGTCTCCACCGGCTCCACTCTTGGTTATCTCTCACCTTTATTTGTGCAAGCTTACATTGTGTTGTATCCCTTGCTTGCTTGTATGCTTGTTGTTGTTGCATCATATAGGTTGCTCACCTAGTTGCATATCTAGACAACCTACTTTGATGCGAACTTTAATTTGGTAAAGAAAAGCTAAAAATTGTTAGTTGCCTATTCACCCCCCTCTAGTCAACTATATCAATCCTTTCATTAATAATATGACACCTGCAGTGCATGTGCACTGCCAACGGAAAGACCTCCTCTATGCCTGCACGCATGCTAAAATCCTGGTCTGTTATTATGTTCATCGGAGCAAGTCCATCCATGCACTCCAAGAAGGTTTTGAACAGCCAAGTGTAACCATCTGTATCTTCGTTCTGAACGAGACCGCAACCGAACTGCAAGGACTGATTATGGTTATTTATTCCTATGAATGGAGCACATGGCATCTTGTACATATTCGTGAGATATGTCGCGTCGAACGAAATGCAATCACGGAAATGTTTGTAGGCTCTTCTTGCAGCACCATCCACCCAATACATGTTTCTGACACGGCCCTCATTGTCCAATCTTATCCTGTAGAAGAAATCAGGATCTGCTTTTGCTTTCTCTTCGAAGTAGGCGATTGCGTCTTCTATGTCAGCCAACCTGCTCTCTCTATGGTACTTTGCCTTTAGGTGTGTGACGTCTGTTGGTATGTAGGGCATGCTACTCAGACTACCATCTCTGCTGTGGATCAAGGACAGTATTTGGACCATTCTTGATGGACCGACGTTACAATCATGTAGCAACCTTATGAACTTCTTCTCGAGGGGACTGGATCCTCTGTGGGCGCTCAACAATTTTACTAGGTCAAACTTCTTTATGAGGTTGTGGTTGTGTTCTTCGACATATTCAATGACCACCCACCATGCTCCATCTGTGTTTAGCTTCATCCGACAGGGCATTCCGTCTTGAGAATGATGCCTCTCTTTCGTTCCAGCACGATAGGCACAACACATTTACCCTTGTTGTTCTTTCGTGCCTTGTAGCACCTTATCTCACCTCTGCTGTACTCGTTAGTTTTTTTATTTTCCTATGGTATTCTGTGTTCACTGCAAATTCATGGAACCACGCATATCTCTGGTGGTATTCCTTGGCATCTTCAAACGAACCAAATCTCTACCCAACATATGGTGGTTGAGGTGGCATGATTTTCGATTGTCCATCTTCTTCTCGCCCTTCTGGTTCGTCATCAGTTTTATCATTCACTTTAGTATTGGCGGCTGTTTCATGTGCTTTGAGTGTTGCTTGTGCTGGCGTGCACAGGCGTGCTTGTCGGCATTGTTGCAACGATTGCCAGTTTTGACACTGATTCTGCATTGTTTGCGGCAGCATCGGTGACTTGCTCGTGGAACGCCCCTTCCGTGTACTCTGAGGTTTCCACAGTAGATGTTCTTGCGCCGCTGTTGATTGTAGTTGAAGCTCCTGCAAAAAACCAGGTACGTGTGTGAGCAGTATTGCTTGAATGGCATATTCATCGTAATGAAATACAGCCGCTACATCTGATTGGCATGATATCATTCATACATGCAAGCCTTGAGCATCTGCATCTGGCCATGCACGGCAACTGCAGTTTTTCAGCCATGGCAGCTATAGTTGACCAAATATGGCAGCTGCAGTTGCCAAGTCATGGCAACCAACATCTTAACATCAAAACTTACATTCTAGATACGAGCCCACAAGGCAAATGCAGTTAATCACAAATGGCGTATACACGCAGATAGTAATTGACAAATCCAGATGATCATAGACGACTAATGGACGTATTCACTTGGTGGCAATCGTAGTTTGCCACCACCACCATGAAAAATCCACTTTCCCCAATGCTTTTCCACAAAAGCAAATGCACAATTTTTATTGGTTCACATATTTTACCTTGTTGTGCCGCATGTGCTAATCGAAGTTGGTGTGTCACTCCAATTTGGTGTGATGTATCTGCAATATCGATGGCCTGTAATGGTGAAGCTTGCCACGAGACCTTTGATGCTGTGGTTCCACCATAACAACCTGTGATCATGTGCAGTTGGTCAATGCATGTCAACCGTAGTTTCTATAACATGGCATATGTAGTTGTTCAATCATGGTAACTGTAGTTGTTCACACTTGGCTACCAGAGTTGTTCACACATGGCAATCACAGTTGTTTAGTCATGGCAACTACAGTTGTTCAGACATGGCAACTGCAGTTGTTAAGACATGGCAACTATGTGCAATCACGTGTGGCCACTGTCAGTCATACATTCAATTTTACACACGCAGTTGTCCACATGTGGCAAATACAGGTGACCAGACTTAGCAGATGCACTTTCCATCATTTTTTCTATTTCTATCAGCAACAAACACCAATGTCATCTTTTTTTTTCAATTTTTGTCACACCACGTAAACACCAATGTCACCTAGTTTCCTTTTTCTGATACACTGTCCGCAAGATCACTTCATATGACTCACCTACGTATGATGTTGATGGCAGGTGTCCGGTTGCCGACTGTTGCCACGTGCTGCATGATGGTCCTGCGTTTTTTTTTCAAAAAACTCGTAAGTCTTGCCATCCTTGCAAGTTTTTTTGACCACACCAGTATGCTATTTTATGCGTTACCTTGATTTGCCACATTTGCTACTTGAAATTGGTCTCCCGTATATCTATCACTGATAGCCCCCTGTGTTGCAACTTTCCACGGTATCCCTGCCTGTGTGGTTGTGTCATAAGAACCTGCGAATAATGATATTGTAGTACATAAGTAGAATGACATTTTCAAGCCCACAAACATCTCAACTGCCCTTTTTTTATCAAGCATCATACCTATGTTCGCGTACTACTCTAGTAGTGGCAGCAACGGTCCTGCAGAAATGAGTTGATTGTACTCTATTGCATCCCAAGGGGGTGCTTGCGGCCTTCGAGAAAACCAAGCACCAGTCCCATCTTCATGATTCATTTTTTCTGCTTCTCCCAATGTGTTTTCAGTCAACAAGAACGCATTACTATTCGAATTGCATTTTGTTGTTTCCACATAAAAGGAAACACGACAATCTTATCACATTTCTTGCATAAACAACCAATACAGCATGGCAAGTAGGAAAACATCACAGCTGTGCATTTCTGTTGATAGGGCATGCACATTGATTCTCTTTTCTACAATCTAGATGGCAACTATCGTGTTGAACTTGTTGGGAAATGTAACATGCAATTTCAAAAAAATTCCTACGTCCATGCAAGATCTATCTAGGAGATGCATAGCAACGAGAGGGGGAGAGTGTGTCCACGTACCCTCGTAGACCGAAAGCGGAAGCGTTTGACAACGCGGTTGATGTAGTCGAACTTCTTCTCGTTCCGACTGATCAAGCACCGAACGTATGACACCTCTGAGTTCTGCACACGTTCAGCTCGATAACGTCCCTCGAACTCTTGATCCAGCAAAGTGTTGAGGGAGAGTTCCATCAGCACGACGGCATGGTGACGGTGATGGTGAAGTGATCCGCGCAGGGCTTCGCCTAAGCACTACGAAGATATGACCGGAGGCGTAAAATGTGGAGGGGGGCGCCGCACACGGCTAACAATTGTTGGTGTGTGTTCTAGCGGTGCCCCCCTCATATATATAGGTTGGAGGGGAGGAGAGGCAGCCAAGGGGGCGCCCCAAGTAGGAGGAATCGTACTTGGGTACCTCCCAATTCGGCATCCCCCGTTTCCTATTCCTATTCGGAGTGGGAAGGGAAGAGGGGGAAGGGGGAATTCTATTCCCTTTTTCCTTTCCTCCTTCCCCTTTCCTTCTCCAATTTGACCAGCCCATGTGGGGGGGGGGGGGCGCACCAGCCCCTTTGTGGCTGGTGTGTTTCCCCTCTTAGTCCATAAGGCCCATATCTTTTGCCGGGGGTGCCCGGAACCCCTTCTGGTGACCAATTTGCTTCCCGGAACACTTCCGGTGTCCGAATACCATCATCGTATATATCAATCTTTACCTCTCGACCATTTCGAGACTCCTCGTCATGTCCGTGATCTCATCCGGGACTCCGAACAACATTCGGTCACCAAATCACAAAACTCATATAATACTATATCATCATCGAACGTTAAGTGTGCGGACGCTACTGGTTCGAGAACTATGTAGACATGATCGAGACACCTCTCTGGTCAATAACCAATAGCGGAACCTGAAGATCTTTATCGGTCGAACTGTTATGACAACATACGTTATTCCCTTTGTCCATCGGTATATTACTTGCCCGAGATTCGATCGTCGGTATCTACATACCTAGTTCAGTTTCGTTATNTGTGGAGGGGGGCGCCGCACACGGCTAACAATTGTTGGTGTGTGTTCTAGCGGTGCCCCCCTCATATATATAGGTTGGAGGGGAGGAGAGGCAGCCAAGGGGGCGCCCCAAGTAGGAGGAATCGTACTTGGGTACCTCCCAATTCGGCATCCCCCGTTTCCTATTCCTATTCGGAGTGGGAAGGGAAGAGGGGGAAGGGGGAATTCTATTCCCTTTTTCCTTTCCTCCTTCCCCTTTCCTTCTCCAATTTGACCAGCCCATGTGGGGGGGGGGGGGCGCACCAGCCCCTTTGTGGCTGGTGTGTTTCCCCTCTTAGTCCATAAGGCCCATATCTTTTGCCGGGGGTGCCCGGAACCCCTTCTGGTGACCAATTTGCTTCCCGGAACACTTCCGGTGTCCGAATACCATCATCGTATATATCAATCTTTACCTCTCGACCATTTCGAGACTCCTCGTCATGTCCGTGATCTCATCCGGGACTCCGAACAACATTCGGTCACCAAATCACAAAACTCATATAATAACAAATCGTCATCGAACGTTAAGCGTGCGAACCCTACGGGTTTGAGAACTATGTAGACATGATAGAGGCGAAGGTGTCCCGATGTTTCGATGAGATGGTGGCTATCGTTTTCTGTGGGAGTCGACCTTGACAATCCGACTACGAACGTGCGAGACGTCGCGCCTTAGCAATCGCTAAACCAACTTCCGAGGGGTTATTGACCACGCCGAAGCACGATCAACCTGACCACGAGGGTCTATTTCCTGTGAGCAAACAAAGAACAAGCAAGAAACTGAGATTGCAATCTGGATATTGCGAATATAAGAGGAAAGCTTTATTAATGAAGACGGGGTTCTATGACGCCTTTGTCTAGTCGTTGAACACAAACGAAGCACGCGAAGTTGCAGCTATGGCAAACTTTTAATCTAAACAAAACCCAAAGTCTAAGCAATGCCCTAAGGGTTGTATATATGGAGGAAGGGGGGGGGGGGGTTTCGTGGCCCTTGGAGGAGGGGTCCGAAACCAACCCTAACTCTTGTTTCCCCACACATACGGACTCTAAAAACAGCCTATATTCAAGTATTTCAAAAATACATGGGCCTGGCCCAAAAATACGGTGACGCGGCACCTAGAATAGCCTCTGGACGAAAATTATGAAGTGGCATCTTGTATATTTCGTCCAAGGCTTCATGCACTCATTATGGTGGCTTCAAAGTCCTAAAATCATCACTTGAAACTATGTTCCTGTCTCCCTTATGCATGCCATCAACTCCATGCTTGTTCTTGCTCCAATGCTCATCCTTCTCCAAGCTAAGCCCTTCATTTGTAAGCAAAACAAATGTATCCAATTTAGGCAGCATCATATTCTCATGAACATTAGAATCATTACCAAGAAACAAAAGTACCTGGTAATTTAATTGGCGTGCACAAGCTCTAGTAATCGGTCCAGTATGTATAGTAGCAGGGGCTGTGGTTGTAACAATGGTATTGATGTCCTCATCAAGACATGACCGAGACACCTCTCCGGTCAATAACCAATAGTGGAACTTGGATGCTCATATTGGCTCCTACATATTCTACGAAGATCTTTATCGGTCGTACCGTAATGACAACATACGTTATTCCCTTTGTCATCGGTATGTTACTTGCCCGAGATTCGATCGTTGGTATCTTCATACCTAGTTCAATCTCGTTACCGGCAAGTCTCTTTACTCATTCCATAATACATCATCACGCAACTAACTCATTAGTCACATTGCTTGCAAGGCTTCTTATGATGTGTATTACCGAGAGGGACCAGAGATACCTCCCCGATACTCGGAGTGACAAATCCTAATCTCGATCTATGCCAACCCAACAAACACCTTCGGAGATACCTGTAGAGCATCTTTATAATCACCCAGTTACGTTGTGACGTTTGATAGCACACAAGGTATTCCTCCGGTATCCGGGAGTTGCATAATATAATAGTCAAAGGAATATGTATATGACATGAAGAAAGCAATAGCAATAAAACTGAACGATCAATATGCTAAGCTAACAGATGGGTCATGTCCATCACATCATTCTCCTAATGATGTGACCCCGTTCATCAAATTACAACACATGTCTATGGTTAGGAAACTTAACCATCTTTGATTAACGAGCTAGTCTAATAGAGGCTTACTAAGGACACTGTGTTTTGTCTATGTATCCACACATGTATCATGTTTTTGGTTAATACAATTCTAGCATGAATAATAAATATTTATCATGATATAAGGAAATATAAAATAATAACTTTATTATTGCCTCTAGGGCATATTTCCTTCAGAACTGATGGCAACAACCAGCATAATATGATGGCAAGCAACAACATAACATGATGGCAACTAACAACAAAGATAGGTGGCAACTAATTTTTTTCCTCTATATGTACCGCCCAAATTGCTCTTTTCTGCCCTGATCTTAGTGAATCTTACACATCCTTCTCGAGCACCTACTGGTAGCAACCCCAACCTAAAAGCTTAGATCAGATCTAGGATAGAACATGGCATATTTTGTGTTCGTTGGAGGGCAAAGGGGAATAAACATGAACGGCCAGAATTCATGTTAGTTGTAGATCCATGCGACACAAATCTATGGTGTGTTTGCCATGGCAGTGTGGATCCAGTCGCCATCTACGTGGGCAATATGAAAGTGAAATTATTGGGTCCAGGGGAAGGAGGGGAATGAGGAGGAGATAGGAGAACGACCTGTTAGCTCGTTGCCGTGTTTTCCGTCGATGGGGGGCGCTAGAGATCTGTTTTGGTTGCCATGGCAACTAGAGAAGGAAGACGATGGAGGTAGGGGAAGATTGTTCGATTCAGAGGTTGGAGATGACGACGAACGGTGGCACTGTGGTTCGGAGGAGGATAGGGACGATGGGCGAGAGAGGTTGTGCGGGCCGCGGGGTCGCTCGCCCGGAGGTGTGGGCGATCACGCCACACACCGGACGTGTGGGCTGTGGTTGGGTGCGCCCGGACGCCTCGTGTGGGCGGGGTTGTGTCGATGCCACACGGGGCGTGCGGCACACCCCCTAGATGCCACACGTGTGGTGGATATCGGCGTCCTACTTCTTTCTTCTTCGCTTGCATTGGTATCTCTCTTCCTCAATAGGGAAAAGCCGGTCCATGCGACAAATGAAGTTGCATATTCGAGTTCTCCCACTCAAACTTGTGCATTTCGGTCTCTGTCCATGCCACTCCGCACCATCTTTGCCAGTTGCCGTCAGTTTGCCATCAAAATTCCAATTTCCTTACATGTGGGACCCACCACTTCGCCACGTAAACCGCAACGAGGAGGAGACTCGGTTGATCCTTCTGGCCGATGTGGGCCCCAGAATGAGGCCGTAATTTCAATTTTACCCACTATGATGTGTGCCGACTCGGTTGACTACTTGACTTGTTCTTGCTGATGTGGTGGACCACCGTTGAGGCCATAATTTCTTTTTTTCCACTCTCGTGTGTGCCGACTCGGTTGACTACCTAACTTGTTCCTGCCAATGTGGTGGACCGCCGCTAAGGTCGTAATTTCTATTTGTCCACTCTGGTGTGTGTCAACTCGGTTGACTCCTTAACCGTTCCTGCCGATGCGGGGACCGCCGTTGAGGTCGTAATTTCTATTTGTCCACTTTGGTGTGTGTCGACTCGGTTGACTCCTTAACCGTTCCTGCCGATGCGGGGACCGCCGTTGAGGTCGTAATTTCTATTTGTCCACTTTGGTGTGTGTCGACTCGGTTGACTCCTCAACCGTTCCTGCCGATGCGGGGACCACCGTTGAGACCATAATTTCCACTTTGCCACTCCAATGTGGGCCCACAAGTATTGACCAGGAGACTCTTTTAACTGTTTTGCATATGTTGGGACCCACCATTGAAGGCACGACACAACCATAATATCCAGAACGCCTCGCGAGCTCAAGCATTGATTTCTGGCGATCGTCGTGTTCCCATGAAACACCGCTCTACCTACTAGCTGCCTATAATAACCGACTGCCCAACGTGCTCCAGTGGCACCTTCTTCTCACGCCTCCTGCACAATGATGTCCTTCAAATGCACATGTCTTGTAGCATAATTTGTGATAAGTAAGTGTTGAACCCACATGGAGCGAAAAGGATGACACTACCGACAGGCGAGTTCATGTTTCGCCGGCGTCGAAGAAGAGAAGAAGCGCAACCAAGACGGCGAGGGGGAGGGGGGGGGGGGGGGGGGGGCGGGGGCGGGGGGGGGGGGGGGGGGGGCGGCCCGGCCCGGGGGGGGGGCGGCCGGGGGGGGGGGGGGGGGGGGGGGGGACCCACATGGAGCGAAAAGGATGACACTACCGACAGGCGAGTTCATGTTTCGCCGGCGTCGAAGAAGCGCAGAAGCGCAACCAAGACGGCGAGGGGGAGGGGGGGGGGGGGGGGGGGGCGGGGGCGGGGGGGGGGGGGGGGGGGGCGGCCCGGCCCGGGGGGGGGGCGGCCGGGGGGGGGGGGGGGGGGGGGGGGGACCCACATGGAGCGAAAAGGATGACACTACCGACAGGCGAGTTCATGTTTCGCCGGCGTCGAAGAAGCGCAGAAGCGCAACCAAGACGGCGAGGGGGAGGGGGGGGGGGGGGGGGGGGCGGGGGCGGGGGGGGGGGGGGGGGGGGCGGCCCGGCCCGGGGGGGGGGCGGCCGGGGGGGGGGGGGGGGGGGGGGGGGACCCACATGGAGCGAAAAGGATGACACTACCGACAGGCGAGTTCATGTTTCGCCGGCGTCGAAGAAGCGCAGAAGCGCAACCAAGACGGCGAGGGGGAGGGGGGGGGGGGGGGGGGGGGGGGTTGGGCCCGAAGCTTACTTAATTATAAACCAAGCATAGTTCAAATGGTTAGGTTTAGTTCCTATGGATGCTGGATTCGTTATCAATTTATGGTTAGGTTTAGTTCCTACGGATGCTGGATTTGTTATCAATTTATTACCAGCCAGCCATCAAGATCTACCACGAAAGTAGTTTATTCTACTACCTCGACATACATCGATCGTTGTTACCAACCCCCAACCAAGACAAGAGCATCATCACTCGTAGTGGGCAGCATAGCAAACCTTCCTTTGCTCGCTCGCTCGCTCTCCCTGGTTGTGGTTGTCTCCGCGCGGCGACCACTTCACCACGACCCTCTCCTCCACCTCGGCCTCGCCGCTATACAGCCGGGCTCGGCTCCAATCCAGACCAGACCAGACCGCAATTATATAACCACCGCCGCTCCCACCTTTCCAGAACTTTTGCCCCCCTCCCCATCTCTCGTTCCCTCCCCCCTCCCCTCCCCACGCGCGCGCGCCGGCGAGATCTGCCCAGGGTGGACCCCCGGCGAGGATGAGCAGCCCCCATGGCGGCCTCGACGACCAGATCGAGCGCCTCATGCAGTGCAAGCCCCTCCCCGAGGCCGAGGTGACCAGCCAACCGCCGCCTTCCTCCGGCACCCTCCCTCCCGCGCGCCTTTGTGCCTCTGCCTCTCCCTCTCTCCGTCTTGCTGGTCCGGAGTCGCCAGATCTGGCGGAATTCCGGGCGCCCGCCGGGGCTCCGGGAGAGATCGGGGTTCCGGGGCTCCGTTTCGCTGCTAGCTTTGCTCAGAAATGGCCGTTTCGCTGGTCCGTGCGGCGGTTTCTCGCTGGTTGCTGGCTGCTCTCGCGATTACGAGCGAAGCAGAGTTGCTATGCTCTCGCAATTGATTGCTGCTCGAGGGCCCGTCCTGCTCACTCAAGGTCACATTGATTCATGATATGCCTGCGTGAGCCTCAGGCAGTGATGTAGTCCGGGTTCTATGAAATCGCTGACTTTTGGCAGCTGCTCCCCTGAAAAAGAAACGAATTTTGGCAGCTGGTTGATCTTGGGTGGTGGGGTAGATTGAGGAGTCACGCAGGGTGGATTCGTTAGGGAGGCATATGGCTTGTCCAGACCTCCAAGTTTCCACCTTCCGCCAAATTGATGCCTGCCTTCCATAGAGCTGCTAGATAGGTTACCATTGATTTTGCTCTGACCCTTTAATACTTGCCGTACAGGTTAGAGCACTGTGCGAGAAGGCCAAGGAGATCTTGATGGAGGAGAGCAATGTTCAGGTATGCTATTTTACTTCCCTACTATACTAAGATGTCTGCCTTTACTCGATTGGTCAGAGCTTCCTTACCATGAGCTAGCACATCTTGTCTCAACCTTCTTGTGTGCATCACTATCAGTCGCACCATTTTGGTGTCAAGAGAAAGTCGCAAGGTACTAATCAAGTGAGCAAGACAAGGATATGTTGTAACTTCTAGTGTAAGGTTTTATGCAAACTCTAGAATGTGGTGGTTCTATCTGTTCAAAATTAAGATGTATCCTGAGGTAACAGAACTCTGTTACATAACGGATCCTACGATACATTGTTCAACAAGCACAATTGTTTCTGTTGAGAGTGCTAGAGCCGTTACTCGTGGAGTTTCTATTGTTATCATGGATCTTTTGCTCATATCACCAAACACTTTCAGCAAAGTAGATTTTTTTTTTTCATATTCGCGAACTCAAAATAACTTGAGTATGTTGGCCAAATCGACGAGTAAACAAAATCAAAGAAAGGAGTGCAAATAACTTTACGAGGAGATGTGCAGACATCTGTACTTCCTGCGGACTAAAAAACAATATGCTCCAATATTGAACCGGGTCTCCCTCGGCCCTGACCTCAAACTGCCAAGCACAGGCTCATCGATAGTAATCGCAATATATTGGCAGTTTCAAGGTCAGAAGGCTGGTATGATGATATTGTGACAGCCACTGTTTTTGAGTCGCGCGACTAGTCGCACTGCCAGGGTTGACTCAAACCCCTCGACTAGTCGAGACTAGTCGAGACTAGTCGTGACCCGTCGACCGGCCAGGCTCAACTCGTCATGAGTCACTACCCCAGAACAACTTGTCGACTCATCGACTCGAAAACCTTGGTGACAACCAAGGTTTACGAGTCGACGAGTTGCTCCGAGGTTGAGACTCATAGACTAAGCGTGAGTAATCTACACTAGTCGACACTGAAGTTGCGACTCATAGACTAGTCGGCACTGAAGTGTAGTCGGCCCTGGAGTTGAGACTCATAGACTAGTCTTGACTAGTCCTTGGACTCATAATCCATGGTGACAACTGACAAGTATGGAAGATTGCTACTGGTATTTCCGTAGTAGAAGTTCTAAATTTGTACTAACACTAGCAAACAATAGATCTAGTACTTTAAAACAATACTATTTTTACCCATTATAGTAAGCACAGTTTCAATATCACAATCAAGCAATAAATCTCAGATAGCAGAAATAACACACTGTTGTGATGTGCACGCACTTCCTGAATATGTGGGTAAAAGAACAACACTGCATGATGTCTGTTCGTTGCTCCTGAAGTCTGTGCATTCTTGACAAAGGTGATGGGATATAGCCGCTGCTGCTAGGACATGCCTTCCAAAGAAAAACTAGGTCTCCTGAACAACACAAGCAATGTATGGCACTGGTTGACTGTACCATGCTTTCAGTCCTACTATATTGATTAGTGAAAGGTTGAACTAATAAATGCAGCCACGTGTCTTGCTGATAATGGTAGTTGGACATCTCAGCAAAGTTTGCTCCAGCATTTTCCTTAATTACTTGCTTTCAATGGTTTTGGATAGAATATACAAGATGGGGCCACTATCAGAACTCATGCCAAATGTACTATTTTTCTGTTTTGTGTCTGGCAACTGGCATGCGTTAGATTTTTGTATGGGCCATGCAGACTTAAGCTAGCCCCACGGAATCTGTGGAACTTGTGCTATGCAATGACCCCTTCATATAATTATGTTCCTCCTGTCTGCCAGATACACGATTGGGTTATTGTTTTGCCGGCAGTTTTAATTTTGGTGTTTCTTTTTGGCATACTTGCAGCCTGTAAGGAGTCCTGTTACAATCTGTGGTGATATTCACGGGCAGTTTCATGATCTTGCGGAACTGTTCCGAATTGGTGGAAAGGTACAAGTTCTCTTATTCATGTTCCTTTGTGCCAAGTTCTTGAGTCATCTATAGTGAAGTCTGATCTTCACTTTACTGACGTCTTCTCTGTTTTTATCAGTGTCCGGATACAAATTACTTGTTTATGGGTGATTATGTAGATCGTGGCTACTATTCTGTCGAAACTGTCACGGTAAGAGTTAACGAGCAATATCTGCTTGTAGCTTAGCAAGAAATTTGTGATATGTTTGTTACTATAGTAGCTCTTGTGACTAATGTAACCTTGAAATATACAGCTGTTGGTGTCTTTGAAAGTTCGTTATCCTCAGCGGATCACCATTCTCAGAGGAAACCATGAAAGCCGACAGGTAGATTATCACACTCCTACGAAGCTTCTAATGTTCTTTTTTTTTTTTTACATATTTCAGTTCCATTACATTTTTTAAACATTGACAATTTCACTGAATAATTTTGGCATTTGCAGATCACTCAAGTTTATGGATTCTACGATGAGTGCTTAAGGAAGTAAGTGTCTTTGTTTGTATATAATGTAATAATGTATTAATGTATATAATCTAGTAGTAAAATAATAAGATGCCTCAGATTATGGTTCCGCTTGTCGTATCTGAGATAAAGCTGGCAACATTAATTGCAGGTATGGAAATGCAACTGTGTGGAAAACCTTTACGGATCTGTTCGACTACTTCCCCTTGACAGCATTGGTATGTATTGCACTTCTGCAGCATTTCCATTGATGGAATGACCTATATGTCAAGTTTTTTTATACGTTATCTAGTGAAATTGACATGCAAACATTTCATAGGTTGAGTCAGAAATATTTTGCTTGCACGGTGGATTATCACCATCCATTGAGACACTTGATAACATACGTAACTTTGACCGCACCCAAGAAGTTCCTCATGAAGGCCCCATGTGTGATCTTCTGTGGTCTGATCCCGATGATCGATGCGGTTGGGGTATTTCTCCTCGAGGCGCTGGATATACCTTCGGACAGGTATTTCTTGGTACAGAAAATTCTTGTTTGCTCAACGTATTATGCCAATTTTTAGGTCAGTTTTCCACTGACCTTGCAACTCCTATCATTTCAGGATATATCAGAGCAGTTCAATCATACCAATAACTTAAGACTTATTGCTAGAGCTCACCAGTTGGTGATGGAGGGATTCAACTGGGCTCATGTTAGTATCTGCTCCCGAGTTCCACACTTGTTTTTGTCTGTGGTCCATACTATATCTAGTTAACACATTACTGCATCAAACAGGAGCAAAAAGTGGTCACCATATTTAGTGCACCTAATTATTGCTACCGCTGTGGAAACATGGCATCAATCTTGGAAGTTGATGATTGCCGGGAGCATACTTTCATCCAGGTACATTATATACATCTCATTTCTACATTTGTTCTGGTAGATTTGATGATTATATATAAATGCTTTAAAATTAATAATTATGTGCCCCAAGTGACATAAGTAACTGAAGTGGTTAGGTGATGGGCAGTTAGACACTGATACATGGATGAGTAGATGCAAGTTGAGATTGGCAGATTATTTTCCAGTGTACATATTTCTGATATGAATAGGAGGACCTGTTGGCATAACTGTTCGGTTGATATAACAGTATGGCCAATTTGAGAATCCATAGGAAGTCTAATCAAAATGTTTGACCAATGCTTTTCTCCTTTCACCAATTGGATATTTTTGTACGTCTAGGATTTTCAGTCATTGAGTTGTTGTGATTTTGTGATTCTGCAGTTTGAGCCGGCCCCGAGAAGGGGAGAACCAGACGTAACTCGTAGAACGCCAGACTATTTCCTGTGATGATGCGAAATCGGTGTTGACCTCTGCACCAAAGGTCTGATAACTAGCTGAAGTTTCCTGGCTGCAGATAAATCTTTTTGCTGAAAATCATCAACCTCCTGTGTGTTATTCTTGTTAATTTTTCCGCCCATGATGCCCCTGGCTGTTTGCGAGCCGCTTTGCCGCATCGTGATCAAAGTGTATACCTACCTACCTACAGCTGGAAGGATCCATTGTGTTAACTCACCTCCCTAACTGAGCTTGAGCATCGAGCAGTGTTTGTATTGTGATGACAGGAA
>LR880970.1:781159901-781173415 GCA_904067115.1 Aegilops sharonensis
TTTCGCCTAATTTTTCATTTTGATGATTATTTGTTGTAGAGATGGACAATGTAGTTGTATGGTTATGGTTCCCTTAGGTGTTGTGAACCCGTATTGATTTTCCGTATAGAATACTTGTAGCATGTTGAGCACTGTCTGTGTGGTGTTGGCTGTGGTATGAAATATGAATGTTTGTCTGGTTAGTGGATATTTTTTGTTTTATGAATGGTGCAAAGATGTGGGTGTTATCCACAAAGAAGAACAGACATTATTATTCTTATTATGCTTCCAAATGATTTTCACTTCCGACCAGAATTTTCTTCGAATGAGCATATTTTCCATACTACGGCATTGATCAATATAGGAGTATTTCATTGTGTTTTAATCGCATGTGAATTTTAAAAATACCATCACTCCGCATGCTTGATTAGGCAACGTGTACTGTTTTCTGAGCAATGTTCGTCAGCGGCCTAAGATCAGTTTGAGCTGTTTGCAGCCACAAATCATAGCGTAACAGAGGCCAGGAGATAGATTCTGCAATACGTTGGGAGTAGAAAGCGATGCAGCATTGCCAGGCCCAGTAGGCAACGGGTGGCGACGTGCTCTCTGGTTGTGCAGGCATGTCGACAGCTTCTTCCTCCCTCGGTCGCTCTCCACTCCCAGCATCAATGGTGACGGTCAGGCCAACTCCACAGTGAGACCCCAAACGGACGTCCGTTTTATTCGGATTCTGTCCGTTTGGGTAGGGATTCGGGGTCGTGACCGGGCCTGTCCTGGAATGCGATGGCCATGCGCCCAGCGCGCGGCCGCATCCATTTGCCCCATCCTGTCCGCGTCTATTTAAAAAACTAAAAGCAACATTTCAAATGCCAAGCCCTAGTCCAGCGGCCCTGGTTCATCACGCCGGCAACAGAGCCAGCGGCCTACACGTTCATCGCCGGCATCAGCCATCGGCCGGCAACACAACCAGCCTCCAAAATGAGTAGTTGTCCTCGCCGGCAACACAGCCAGCGGCCGGCAACACAGCCGACCTTCAGAAATGAATGTTTTTCTCGCCGGCGCACTGCCAGCGGCCCAGCGGGCGGGCGGCACCCATGCCAGCCTCCAAAAAAGAACAACGGACGCCGATCGGACGACCTAGTTCAGTCCTTCGGCGTCGAGCATCTCCTTCTGCCTGGCCTCGAACCAGGCCCTTGTCTTCTCGCTCATCTTCGACAAGTCCACGCTCATGATCGCAAGGGCCACCTCCTTCGCTTTTGGTGGCGGCATTGGTGGCCTCGATGTCGAGCTGCCTCTGCCTGGCCTTGACGTTGTCGGCCTCGATGTCGAGCTGCCTTTGCTGGGCCGCCTCCTCCATGTCGAGCTGCCTTTGCCGGGCCGCCTCCTCCATGTCGATCTTCCTCCTCTTGGCCGCCTCCTCCATCTCAAGCTTCTGTCTTTGAAGGTCTAGGTATTGCTTCATTTGCTCGTCCTTGCTTTGTCGTTTCTTCTCGTCCCTCACATCCTTTTGGGACATCATGCCATGCAAAGTCTCATGCAAGGCCATGAATGAGGCGTCACGTATATCGTCCACCTTGGAGTTGGTCTTGCCCCTCGGCCTCTTCAACGCCTCGCCATCCCCACCTCCGACGAACTTGGCCGTCTTCTTGCCTCTCTTCCTTTGAAGTTCACGGTATTGATCCTTGAACTTAGGGCAATTGTTGATGATCGTCCAACAATGCGTAAGAGTGAATGGTTTGTCATTGTGCCGGGCCTTGAATGCCTCCAAAGATTGAAATGCATACACCACATGATCAACAACAAGTGAACATGCAAACATATACACGGCCGAAGTCTCATGGCCGTAGCAAGGAAAGGGCTAGAAAGAGGAGAGCATACCATGTCCCCAACACCGAGACCACTCACGCGCTGTGCTTCAACGCTCTCAAATGCGGTGCAATACTTGTTGCACTCTTGTTGGATGAACAACCATCTTTTTTGAATCGAGCCGATGCCACGGTTGCTTGTAATTTGGTAGGGCTCAAACATCTTCCTTTCATGGAATGTTTTGTGGACTCTCGTCCAAAAAACAATGCCCTTTTGTTGCGCGCCGGTCCTCGGATCTTGGCTATTCTCCATCCAAGATTGGCAAATCAACTTGTCCTCATCTTGTGTATATGAACCCGTGCGAATGCTCTTCCTCTTCTTTTGTGCTTCCACTCTTTGGGTGAGCTCGTCGACGAACAATGGCGCACCACTAATATCAACGTCATTGCCTTCTTCTTCTTCTTCATCACCTTCGACATAGATGTCATCGTCTTCATGCCATGAGTCACCATGGTCGTAGTCAGCACGGTCGTCGGCCTCTTCATTGGGGACGTAGTGGGCGCGGCCATCCTGACTTTGGGTCTCGTCGGGGTCGTAGGTACGGCCATGCGCACCCTCGAAGATCACGTCCTCCATGTAGTGGTTGTAGAAGGGGTCGTCGACCGCTGGCATTGGGGTTGGCATTCCGTCAAACAAGACGCGGGGGGCCGGCATGGTGCCCGTGAACGGTGCCCGTGCCTGCTTTCTTAGCATCTCGACCAACGGCCGCCCACCGCTGGTGGACCCAGGCGTGACGTTGAGGTCGATGACGGCCGCGGGGCATGGTGTGGACGGCGCGAACAAGCCCATGTCCGGCGACGCCAAGAAACGGGTCTGGCCGTCGTGCCTTGGCGGAGGAAAGCCAGGCGACATGGGCGCGGCGCGCGACGTCGGCGACTGGCAGTACGTAGGCCGGGCGACCGACGAGCCTTTGCTCGCCGGGCCGACGGCCGCTGCAGGGAACCCGGCAGGACGGCCCATGCCAAGCATGAGGATGGCGTGCGCTTTGTTGACGAGGTCCTCCTTCTCGTCGGCAGCGGCCTTGCGCCGCGTGGCTTCCAGCTCCTCGCGCTGGGCGGTGAACTTGGCCGCGGCGGCATTAACCTTGACGACCGCTCTCCGTTCCCTCCTCTTCGCCGATTCCGCGTCCAACTTGGCGATCTCCTCCGGCGTGCACTCCGACCGCGGCTTCCTTGGCGCCTTCTTCTTCACCTTTGTGGGCGGGTCGACGGCCAGGCCGCCGGAACTCGGCGGGGCGTCGGCCATGGACGGGGGAGAGAGGGGGCGGTGGGAGGGACGTGGGAGGGTTTGGGGCAAATGGCGCCAAATGGGCGGGGGGGTTTTGGTTTCTCCCACCGACAGGCGGGCCAGGGGAGGACAAGCGCGCGCGTCCCGCCCGTCCGCGCGCTGTCCGTTTCACCCCAAAACCGGCGCAAACTTGGGCCGGGGATGTGTCGAAAGCGGACACAAAGCGGACAAAAGTCCGTTTGCGCCCGCGCGCTGGGCCACCTCGTTTGTCTCTTTTACCCCAAACCGACGGGGGCGGACATGATAGGGTCGCGCGGTGGAGTTGGCCTTAGATAAAGATTGTTTCTCCCTCCCTGACATCATCACACCCACTGCCGCGGTGCGTTCGTCGACACGTACTACTCCCTCCGTTCAGAATTACTTGTCGCAGAAATGGATGTATCTAGACGTATTTTAGTTCTAGATATATCCATTTCCGAGACAAGTAATTCCGAACTGAGGGAGTAGTTGCGTACGAGCACAAACATGTTCCACTTGGCAAGCACGACTTGTCAACGGCAGTCCACATAGTATGATTCAAAGTCAACGTGCTCAAGTCAAGCCACACATTCATATTTCAGCAGCAGCTTAATAAAAGAACTAGACTCCGCTATCCGCTATCATTTCTATTTAAAATAATAACAATATCTTGGATGGATGTTTGATCATAAAACTGACTAATACTGTAAATATGAGTTATATGTAATGACAATATTACCATGGGGAACTTGTTTAGAATTTAGAGGGAAAAACATCCAACAACATGGTTTTTGTGGCATATAACCTATGGTCAAAGTTTGATCCAGAATACATCCAAAATGCCAAACGGAGACCGAGCTACATGGAGGCCTTAATTTGAAAACGTCAAAAATTCAAAATTTTCAGTTTCAAAAAATTCTGAAAGAAATGTGGCATATACCTAGATACATAATGTAGTACATGTGTGCAATTTTTCAGGTCGAAATAAGTTAAAATGAGAGCTACACAAAAAAGACAAATATGAGGCCATGATTTTGTTTTTTCTTTGTGCAGCTCGCAATTCAAGGTATTTCATCCTGAAATTCGTCACGCATACACATTACATCCTTGCATACATGTGTGTTTGTTCAGAATATTTAGAAATAAAGAATTTTGAATTTTGAAAATTTCAACATAAAGGCCTCCATGAGGCTCGGTCTCCAAAATGACCTACTCCAGGGACTAACAAACCCAGCCATATACAGTAATGAAAGGCCACAAGGAAGCATACTATCTTCTCTGCAGTTATATACTATGTCGACTGAGGGTTCAGTTTTAAGCACTAATAATGGCGCACATGGCAGTCAGTAGCTGTTCCCATCAAACAAAAACAAGGCCACCACGTGTGTACTTTCCTCGTTGCTACTTTGGACAACTGTACAGAAAGAAAAACACCACCCGCTAGAGGACGTGCTAGACACACAAACATACAACACAAAAATGAGGCCGAGGTCAATGGATCTACAGCCTGCCTGCGAGAGACGGAGGAGGGATCACCAGCCGTCCTCCCAAGAAATAAACGAAATGCCGCTAACCTTGACTCGCTAATTCGATCCGCCTCACAGGTTCAGATGCGTGAAGATCACCGGCACCAGGTCGACCACCGACCACGCGAGCCCCGCGTACTGCACGAACCGGATGCCCGTGTCCACGTCGTACGCCTTCTGAGGGAAGAGGGAGAAGACCCGCTGGAGGTACCCGCCGGCCTGCTTGGCCTCGTCCTTGTTGCCCGAGCCGCCACCAATGTCGGAGGGCTTCAGCGTGGGCACGTAGCAGGACGACACGATCGGGATCCCCAGGGTGCTGCACATGACCGGCAGGAGCCATTTCGAGAGCGCCTTGCTGCACGACTTCACGGCCAGGATGGTCGGGATCCCCACCAGTACCCTCCCGGCGTACGCGAGGAGAGGTAGTTGATGGCTCAAAATGAGAGGGGCGTCAGGGCCATGGAAACGGGTGTAGGTCTGCTGGACGCCGTAGACCTGAATCGGTAAGGGTAGAAAACAGTGTCGATAACGGTAAACATGATTTATCAACAACTGGAAGGGCATAGGATAGGAGAAACTAGAGCTAGATTTAATTCCAAGAATTCTTTTGGGTGAACTATATTCAGTCAATGGTGAAGGCTATTCTCTGTTGATCACAGTTCAAATGTGAATGATAACTGAATTTCCATCACAAATTCTTAAGCAATACCTACAGTCTGAGAAGAATTCTAACACAAGATTACGAGCAATACGACCTCTGGATCAAGTAACCATATGTCATACACAGAGAGGTCAGAGTTCTTACAATTCCGAAAGCGACCCCGTTGAATGCTGTGTGGAATTCAAAGCTAGGAGTAGGGAATTCTGGCTTTGGATATGCAAAGCAGAGCACCAAAGAAAGGCTTGCCCAGAAGAATGTAACTGCAGAAGAAAACAACTATGAGAATATTCTTCGCCTTTGAATATCACAATTTATCTATCAATGGAGTCAAAGTAATGTTCAGGCATATGGACATACCATTTTGGCCAGAGACGACAAAGGCATCAACGTGATCATGGACAACCAACCAGAATGCAAGGATCGCTATGCCAAAAGAGATCCCAGCGATAACATCAGTCAAGCTGTGCATGCCCAAGTATACCCTTGCTATAAAATTTCATGCAAGCCACATCATCAGTATCTTTCAGTAACTGTAAGAGACAGTTCTGTGGAGAAATAAAAAAACTCACCAATGCCAATTAACGTAACGAGCATGAAAGCTAGAGAAAGACCCGTGGCAACTGTGAAACCATCACACGGTCCATATGTGAGGACATAGTGCAACATGTATCTGCATTTTTCCAAGTCAGAATTATTAGCAAGGCAAACCCGATAAATACACAGCAACACAACCCTTCATACAAAAACAGGGAATATACCCCATCAAACAAATGGTGTTGAGAGCGTGCGATGAAGGCAGTCCATATTCCATGGCATTTTCCTTCTCATCTTCGGTAGCTGTGACCCTCCTCACGGGAGGGGAACACGGCCGAGGAGCTGACACTAAATCCTACATCCACAAATTTCCAAGGTGTCAACAACCAAACCAACCAAAACCAGCTTGCACCCATTTTTGTGTGAGTAGATGGTAACCTTCACGGCGTTGCCAAGGTAATCGCAGAAGGCCAACAGCAGGGTCATTTGCCTCGCCAGCTTGCCATGTCCACTCTACAATATCCATGAAAACAGCTCACAATTACAGAAGCAGAATAAGAGGCGATTAATGTGCCACAAGACATGGCAGGGGAGTGGCTGGAGCATACCCAGAAGAGGAGGGGGAGGAATCCCGTGTAGAAAGGGACAGAGACAACGCATGACAGCACGGAGAAGAAGTTGTCCAGCAACCTGTGCTGCAGCCTCTGCAATAATTGAACAGACAGGGATTTTCCCCTTCAGAAAAATACAAGCAAGAACAGCTTAGGAATCGAGGCCAGGTGTAAAAGTAAATGCACACATCGTAGATATCGTCAATGTTTTTGTACAAGACGATGATGATTTTGTCTCCTCGTTTGTTTCAAGCCAAATTGATTTCTCTTTACATGATTCGATCACCTAATTGGTTCTTCTTCGTCCTAGGACTAACGAATCGAGCAGCAACCGCGTGCTGGAACGGGTAATGGTATCCAGATTGGGCAACGAGATATCCCCAAATGCAGGAATTGGAACTGCGTGTGCCCTTTCCTCCTTTGGTCCCTTTGGTGAGAAGCTTCCGTTGGCGGAAACGAGGTGGAAAAAGCAGGGATTGGGGGCAGGAGGAACGGACCTGGAAGGTGAGGATGGAGGGCGTCTCGGCGTGGACGCGGCGGGTGACCCAGGGCTGCGCCAGCGCGCGCGCCCGGCGCGTGAGGTCGTAGTAGGAGGCCGCCCACACCCAGCCCGCCGCGCCCGACAGCGCCGCCGCCTGCCACCCGGTCAGCCCGGCGCCACCGGCCGCCGCGACCGCCTCCATGTCCGTGCCTTTGTCCCTCCGACCGCCGGCGCCTGATTCCGGGAGGAGCGCGCGAGATCCCCGGGAGAGAGATGGAGAGGAGAGGTTGACTCGCACGGCGTAGGGTCGCTGCTGGCAGGCGCCCGGGGGTGGGGGGCTCTTGTAGGAGGAGCGGTGGAGGGCGCGGGGAGGTGGCGGTGGTGGTGGCCGAGGACGGAGACGGGAGGTGGTTTGGTTTCTTGGCGGTCTGCCGGCCGGCCGCCCCCGCTCTGGACCGGAGTCTCGCTCTCGCACCACCACGCGGCTAAGAAACTTTTTGTTTTTATTTCTCGTGTTGTTTGGGGCATTTAATCCCGGGAGTCAGATTGTGACTTCCGAAGGTTCTAAACTCCCTGGATTTTAAATCCTCGCTCTTGATTTGGCACGCGGTTGAATTTTCTCCTCGGACCGAGAGCGAGGCAGAGTTTGATTTTTCTTTTCTTTAGTGGAAATCCTACTCCCACACGCGCCGTAATAATAGGTGGCCGCGTCCGTGTACGTCATATTCTTTTTGAAGGCTCCGTCGCGGCGCTCCCACTTCTTGCGTGTGGCTTTGGGTAAAAACTTGATCTGCAGATTGGACGGTGACTGCTATTCGTGATCGTACCCTTCTGAAAGGCACTGTCATGGAGTCCTTGCTTGGTCATTGTCCGTCTCACACCCCCTCGATGGTTCTTGGTGGAGGTCTCTGTTGTCTCCAAGTGGTCCTTCTTAGCTCATTTTTGGTTTCCTTGGTTGTCGTTGGAGTAATGGGAGTGTGCCCGACACCTTTGTATTTTTTGCTTTGGGTGTGTGTTGTGTGCCGTGGTGACGTGTATTTGTATCGGTTCGCTCGGATGTTTGTGGTGATAGTTCCTTTATAATAAAGCGGGGAAACCCTTTTCGGTAATAATAGAGGCCGAATAATAATCAATGAATCTTTACTGAAATCATACCATGGTGTCTGTTAGGACTCGAATCCTCGTTTTTTCTAAATGAAAGGCATAAAACAACGCCATTAATAAAGCCCCAAACAAGGCATTAAGTCTCAAAATGTTTCAGAATTTTGAACCCTTGTGGATTGGTGGGCAATTCAACATTGCCCATCTTCACTAGGCCTTATGAAAGTATCAATACCTTTTGTTGGATGGATAGATGATTAAGTTAGATCATTTTAATGTGGAATTCAAGCGATTGAACCGAAAAGGATTTCTAGTAAGAGGACTAGTACATATTTGGATTTCTTTTGGGTGCCACATTTGGGCAAGTATGGTGGTGGACGATTTCCTTAGCCGATTTCCTGCTCTCAAGTGAGAGCACAAGTGGCAAATTTCATGAAAAACATTGTCCCTTTTTCTTCTATATTTTGGATACCCTGCCGATTATTAGGGGCTAAACTCATTTGTCATTTTACAACTACTTCCATTTTTAGCTAAAAAGTACTTCCATTTTTTAAGAATTAATTAATCACGCGGCTTATTTGTAAGGAAGTGATAAAATAAAATGAAGCTAATTAATAGTCTCAACAAGCTAATTCTCAAGAAGCGCTAATTGGGGGTTAGCTGGTAGCTCTAAGGGGTGACATATGGGTTTAATTGACCCAATAGACTTTGGAATATGTGGCTCTTTCTTTTGTTTAACGATGAAATGGACATGTATAAGTTTAATGGAATACATGGTCCTACATATCAGTCGAATAATCGACACTTTGGAACATGATACCATCGCATCGCATGCTAGTATACCAGGATTGGATTTGTGTTAAGTGGATAGGCTTTGTGTGTGTACAAGTTAAACCCGTAGGCTCAGCAGCCAGCATACTCTTTTTTCAAGTTCATATAAAGTAATTCATTTAGCTGTTGCAAAAATTAATTCATTTTAAAAATGACACTGAACTTAATCAATAGATAAAATTCCGCATGTTGATGTCCGCTTAATACTAGGAAGTCAACAAAAATCTAGAAAAAAGGAATAAAAGGTCACAACACATACAAAAAGCATTGGAAAATTCGAGAAATGAATCAAGTTATTTTTGTGTGCCAAATATTGATACTGGTGAAACTTCAGAAGAGAGAATGGCTCAAGGTTCCTTGATTATTCTATTAGCAAGCTTCCTTGACTTCTATGAAGCCCAAAATGATCCTTGATGTTTCTTGACTTTATTGTTGTGGCAGCTGACCTTGAGAATGAGTTCCCGGCTCTTGTTTAGCACACAAAGTTGCATGAGGATATAGCCGTACTCTTCAAGTAAAACACTGGCCCGTCTTTGATTCTTGTTCTAGCTTGAGTCCATCAGCTTTGGCACGCGTGACAATTTGGCTCATGTTGCATAAAGCCATTGATATGGATGTTGCTTTGTAGCATAAGCACGGTTAGTTCCTGAACAAAAAGTGAGTGTGATTATCTTATCTTAAAAACCCACGATGATCCAAACAGAGGGAGAATAAAGTCCTAGTGCAGTGTCGGATTGGAACCCTGGTGGATTGGCTAGCAATTCAGCGTTGCTTAATTTTGCTAAGCTTGTAAAAATTATCAAGATTTTTTTTCCATGAACGATCAATTTGGACCATTTTATGAGGACTTCATTCAATGATCCTAGGAAAAAGGTGTGAATCAAAATGCACCTTGGCTAGGGGGTACATACGTAACAAATCGTCCGCTTTTGGCGCGTCACACTTGGGCAAGACCGGTGGTGGACAATATCTTGCCCTTTTAAGTGGGAGCCCAGGTGACGAATTTCGTGCCGTGCTCAACCCCTTTGCTTTCGTTTTGGGCCGGCTGATCAACACTATTATTAGTATACCTTTTGTTAGATGAAACTGATGGATTAGCTCCTCTAATCACAGCCATTAGTTGGCTTTAGTTTTCGTCTACTCATTTAAAAGAATTTATCATGAGAGCTTGTGCAGTGTCTTCCCATGTCGCGTTAGCTACTTTTTCTGTTTTCCCAAAAGATAAAATTAGTGAACTGATAATGTCAACCAGGCTACTTCTCTAATTAGCAGTTCGCTGGTCAGACTTCAGTACCACAAGATGACGTACGACTTTAACTAATTGACCGATTAGACTTTGGAACATTTGGTTGTTTCTTTTGTTTTAACGAATATAACATGTGTAAGCGTGATGGAACATACGGTCCTACCATATTAGCTGGCACTTTGGAACCTGATACCATCGCATACTAATTAGGTTAGATATTGTGTAAAGTGGATGGCGCCCTAAATACATCTCAAACGTCCGGGCGGGCTGGCAGGTCATAAAAAATCGACCCTTCCAAGCGCCTCAAATGTCCAGACTGACCAGCACCCCTCATATCTAGCCCGAATATGGGGCGGTCTGGGCGCGCCCACCACGTCGGCCTGGCCCAGCCTGGCCCACGCCCGCCCCACAAATATTGCCGTCCGGAAAACCCTATACCGCAGTCAACCCGAACTTACTTCACTCCCCTCTCCGTCCACTCCACTTCCGATCCCCTCCAAACGCTTCGCAAGAATGCCAAGGCGCTCCGACTCGCCATCGAGTTGTCGGAGCATGAGGCAACAAAGGACGCGGCGGCGAAGGCGAAGGCGACCCGCCATGCGAAGGAGCAGGACTGCCTGCTGCGCAGGCTATCGGGCATGAGGTGCAGCTCCGACTCGGACATGACGGATGGGTCCACCTCCAGCTCCGACGACGACACGCCTCTGCACACCGACGCCTACACGGAGGAGGGGCATAGCCGCGCCGATGAGTAGAAGGGGAAGGGGGGCCAGAAGGGGAAGGGGCCGGTGAGGAAATGGTGATTTCCTCCGCCCTTCCTCGTTCTGTTTACATTTTATCTATAGTATGGATTTCTACTGTCCGCCTTGAATTCGGATGAATTATGTTCTTTTTTTCCGGCTGATCCGATGAACTGCATTTTGATCATGTGTTTTACGTAGCGTTGCATGAATTGCATGGTTCTGAGGTTTCGCATATAAGTGACGTGAGTGTGGAAGACAAAATATAAGGCGTGCCCAGTCAGTGCCCACGGACCCTCCTCGAACGCGGACGCCGGCGTTTGAGGGATCGGATTTGCCCATCACGGTTGTAGATGCTCTAACGTGTAGACTCAGCAGCCAACATGTCCTCCTTTTTAAAGTTTAGGTAAATCAATTCATTTGAGTCTACTGACCGCAAAGAAACATACTAGGAAATCAACGAAAATTCATAAAAAAAAGGTTACAAAATACAAAAATGATCCGTTGAAGCTTCTTGATTTTATTGTGGCGGTTGACCTGAGGCCCTCCAGTTCTTGTTCAGCACACAGGGATGCATGCAGGTCGGCCGTCCCCTGCAAGTAAAACACTGCGTGTCTGCATGTAAAACACAGGGATGCCTGTCTTTGATTCTAGTTCTAGATTGACTCCATCATCTTTGGCACACGTGACAATTTGGCTAATCTATTCTTGCCGTGGTTTGCCAAGTGAGCTTCCCACAAGTCAAATTAGCGGTCTCATAAAGCAGGGTGTGCATAAATAAAGCTATTGATTGTACTCCCTCCGTCCATTTTTATAAGTCATTTCAGACAACTAAAATTGAGTTGTTTTGCATGCTGTCTGAAATGTCTACAACACCTTATAAAAGTGAACAGAGGGAGTACTGTATATGATGGTTGCTTTCGTTGCATAAATACGACCTTTTCCTTGACCAACATGTGTGAGTGCGATGCTCTTTAAAATCCATGATGACGCGTGAAACCTGCACACCAAGGTTGTAGAAGTCACAAGGGTAATTCGCGTCAATTTTATCAAAAGGAAATTCTCGTCAAGCAAAAGAAATTCTCAGGCTGATGGGAATTCTTTTGTTTGCTTTCTTTCTCCCGTTGTTTGGGTCTTACATTTAACCCCGGGAATTGATTAAAATATTGATACCGGTGAAACTTCAGAAGAGACGCTAAGGACCCTCTTAGCTCCGAGACGAGACGCGAGGCCTGCACCGAGCGTGCTAGGGTTTCTTCTGCACCAAACTAATTGTGCCAAATATTGATACCGGTGAAACTTCAGAAGAGAAAATGGCTCAAGTTTCCTTGATTATTCTATTAGCACTCTTCCTTGACTCGTATGAAGCCCAAAATGATCCTTGAAGTTTCTTCACTTTATTGTTGTGGCGGCTGACCTTGAGAATGAGTTTCCAGCTCTTGTTTATATTAGCACACAAAGTTGCATGAGGATAGCCGTACTCTGCAAGTAAAACGCTGGTCTGTCTTTGATTCTAGTTCTAGCTTGACCCCATCAGCTTTGACACGCGTGACAATTCGGCTCATGTTGTCGTGCTCTGACAAAGCCGGCGATGGCGATACTGTCTGCGTCGTTTCCTTTCTGAAGGCATCGCCGTGGAGAAGTTCAAGACCACTCTCTGCTACCTCTGGGGGAAACCCTACATCAGTAGATCGGATGACGACAGCTCTGGTGTCGTTTCTCACTTGGGGGCGTCATTCTTGGAGATGCACACGGGCTCGAGGGACCGGAGGACGGCGACTTTGGTGGAGCAGTGCTTCATCTTACACATTGATGGTGACAGATCTCGGCGGCGTGACGCTGTGGAGACTCGACATCTGATGCGCGGAGATGGACTCGCACAGGAGGAGGAAGCTGTCTGGCGTTATGGTGGCGTTGATGGCAGAGATGCCTGGCAAGGTCGGTGCTTCAGTTCTGCTCTGAGGATGGACCGAGGGATGATGGAGGTGACGGCCCTTGCAGCGAGCAGTGCTCACTAGGAGTGTGCCAGACCGGTGTGGGGCCCAATCCAGGTAGTGGCTTGGATGGGACACCCGGCTTTAGATGTTAGGCTTTGGTGCGATGTCTGTTTGGTATTAGGCCCGGACATTCGGCACGCCTTCATCAAAGGGATAGGAGTAGCAACATTGTTGCCAAGATGGTGGCTTCAGGCTTATTGATGTATCACCTTATATGATCTTTGTGAATAATTAATAATATGGCTGCATGCATCGTCCAGATGCAGAGGCCGGGGTACATCCTTCTTTTCAAAAAAAAAAAAGTCAAATTAGTCGTCCAGGCACGGCAGGGTATGCATAAAGCCATTGGTATGGATGTTGCTTTGTAGCATAAGCACGATTAGTTCTTGAACAAAAGATGAGCGCGCTTATCTTATCTTAAAAACCCATGATCACTAGTAGAAAAAGGACATATAGTCCCGGTTCGTAAGGGCATTAGTCCCGGTTTTTGAACCGGGACTAAAGTGTAGAGGTATTAATGCCTAAACCTTTAGTCCCGGTTCTTGCATAAACCGAGACAGATGGTCCTTCACGTGGCCGGTGCGGCGAGCCCAGGCAGGAGGCCCTTTGGTCCCGGTTGGTGGCACCAATCGGGACCAATAGGCATCCACGCGTCAGGGTTTCAGGTGCTGAGTTTTTTGGTTTTTTGAAGGGGCG
>LR880970.1:781179936-781194134 GCA_904067115.1 Aegilops sharonensis
TGCGCCGGCCGGACCAAGTGAGGAGGACGGCGACGGCGACGGCGACGACTGGGGAGGGGTAGGGGGCGACGGCGACGAAGACGACAGGGGCGGGCCGGGGCGGCGCGCGTCGGGGCAGGGGCCGGAGCGGGCGACGGCGAGGGCGCGGGCATGATACGTCTCCGCCGTATCTACTTTTCCAAACACTTTTGCCCTTGTTTTGGACTCTAACTTGTATGATTTGAATGGAACTAACCCGGACTGACGCTGTTTTCAGCAGAATTGCAATGGTGTTGTTTTATGTGCAGAAAACAAAAGTTCTCGGAATGACCTGAAACTCCACGGAATATCTTAGAATAAATAATAAAAAATCCTCGCCAAAGATGAAGACCAGGGGGCCCACACCCTGCTCACGAGGGTGGGGGGCGCGCCCCTCCCCCTGGGCGCGCCACCCTACCTCGTGGGCCCCCTGGTGGCCCTCCGACGCCAACTCCAACTCCATATATTGGCTTTCGAGGAGAAAAAAATCAGAGAGAAAGTTTCATCGCGTTTTACGATACGGAGCCGCCGCCAAGCCCTAATCTCTCTCGGGAGGGCTGATCTAGAGTCCGTTCGGGGCTCCGGAGAGGGGGATTCGTCGCCGTCATCATCATCAACCATCCTCCATCACCAATTTCATGATGCTCACCGCCGTGCGTGAGTAATTCCATCGTAGGCTTGCTGGACGGTGATGGGTTGGATGAGATTTATCATGTAATCGAGTTAGTTTTGTTAGGGTTTGATCCCTAGTATCCACTATGTTCTGAGATTGATGTTGCTATGACTTTGCTATGTTAATGCTTGTCACTAGGGCCCGAGTGCCATGATTTCAGATCTGAACTTATTATGTTTTAATGAATATATGTGTGTTCTTGATCCTATCTTGCAAGTCTATAGTCACCTACTATGTGTTACGATCCGGCAACCCCGAAGTGACAATAATCGGGACCACTCCCGGTGATGACCATAGTTTGAGGAGTTCATGTATTCACTATGTGCTAATGCTTTGTTCCGGTTCTCTATTAAAAGGAGGCCTTAATATCCCTTAGTTTCCAATAGGACCCCGCTGCCACAGGAGGGTAGGACAAAAGATGTCATGCAAGTTCTTTTCCATAAGCACGTATGACTATTTACGGAATACATGCCTACATTACATTGATGAACTGGAGCTAGTTCCGTGTCACCCTATGTTATGACTGTTACATGACGAACCGCATCCGACATAATTATCCATCATTGATCCGGTGCCTACGAGTTTTCCATATACTGGTTTACGCTTATTTACTTTTCCGTTGCTACTGTTACAATCACTACAAAAATACCAAAAACATTACTTTTGCTGTCTTTACTTTTGTTACCGTTACCACCACTATCATATTACTTTGCTACTAAACACTTTGCTGCAGATACTAAGTTTCCAGATGTGGTTGAATTGACAACTCAACTGCTAATACTTGAGAATATTCTTTGGCTCCCCTTGTGTCGAATCAACAAATTTGGGTTGAATACTCTACCCTCGAAAACTGTTGCGATCCCCTATACTTGTGGGTTATCAGGGCAACGGCGAGGGCGCGGGCGATGGCGACGGCGACGGCGGGCGGCGTCGGGGCAGCCTGGCGGCGTCGATGTCGTCGGCGTCGTCGGGGGCGGTCGGGGGCGGCAACTGCGAGATGAGAGTGAAAAAATGCTAAGTGTGAACTTATATAGCGAGGAATTTAGTCCCGGTTGGTGCCACGAACCGGGACTAAAGGGTGCATTAGTCCCGGTTGGTGCCACCAACCGGGACCAAAGGCCTCTGCCTTTGGTCCCGGTTGGTGGCACCAACCGGGACTAGGGGGGGGGGGCATTGGTACCGGTTGGTGCCACGAACCGGTACCAATGCACCCCCTTTAGTCCCGATTGGTGCCACCAACTGGGACCAAAGAGCCCTGTGCTGCCCGCGTCGCGGCCAAAGTTTAGTCCCACCTCGCTAGTTGAGAGGGGCGCGCAGTGGTTTATAAGCCCCACTGCCGCACCCCTCTCGAGCTCCTCTCCATTCCAGGCTTACAGGCCTAATTGTTACTGCTATGCCCGATGGGCCTTCTGGGCCTTCTGCGGGCCTGAATCCTGGCCATGGATGGGTTTCTAGTCGTATTCAGGCCGTGGTGGCCCAGTTGGTGGCAATTTTTTTATTTTTCCCAGTTATTTTGTTTTCTTTTTTGATTTATTTATTTTGTTTTGTTTCTACTTACAACAAAATACTTATTTATTTTATTTTATTTTGTTTATAATTACTTATTAATTTTATTTTATGATAATTCTTTTTGCTATTAAAGTTTCTAACAAAAAAAGTTCTTTGTGAAAATTCTTTTTGCTTTTAATGATTATAAATAGAAAATACTTTAATAATTTTACTTGCATCAATTTTATATAATTTTAGTTTCAATAATACTAGAGGTTGCTTATAATGTTTTGAACAGAAAATACTTTGATAATTTTAGTTTTATAAATTTTATTTATGTTATTAAAGTTTTTTTGTTTCTACTTATCTATTTTATTAAAGTTTATATTATTTTGTTTCAAATTACTTATTTATTTTATTTTATTTTGTTTCTGACTTCATTTGTTATTTTTCATGCATTTACTGATTATTTTGAGCTATAAGACCATGAAGTTGAAAAGCATTTGAAATGAACTCTGAAAATGTTCCAAGTTGGCATGGTATCATCATTTCACCCAAATAGCATGTGTGAGAAAGTAGAGAGGGTTATGGCAAAAACTGGATACACTTCGTGTACAAAACGGACAATCTCTTTCAAAGTATCACGGTTTCATACGAAAACTCGTCTGTTACAAAGGGATTTCAACTTTTTTTAACTTATTTGAACTCCCTTGTTTTTCTATGTTCAAAATGCATCATTCAAAGCCACATCATCAATTTACAACCCTTTCTGACTATATTTGTTATTTTTCATGCATTTACTGATTATTTTGAGCTATAAGACCATGAAGTTGAAAAGCATTTGAAATGAACTCTGAAAAGGTTCAAAGTTGGCATGGTATCATCATTTCACCCACATAACATGTGCGAGAAAGTACAGAGGCTTACGGCTAAAACTGGATGCACTTCGTGTACAAAACAGACAATCTCTTTCGAAGTATGAGAGTTTCATACGGAAACTCGTCTGTTACAAAGGGATTTCATTTTTTTGAACTTATTTGAACTCCCTTGTTTTTCTGTGTTCAAAATGCACCATTCAAAGCCACATCATCAATTTACAACCCTTTCTGACTTCATTTGTTATTTTTCATGCATTTACTGATTATTTTGAGCTATAAGACCATAAAATTGAAAAGCATTTGAAATGAACTCTGAAAAGGTTCCAAGTTGGCATGGTATCATCATTTCACCCACATAGCATGTGCAAGAAAGTACAGAGGCTTACGGCAAAAACTGAATGCACTTCGTGTACAAAACAGACAATCTCCTTCGAAGTATCAGGGTTTCATACGGAAACTCGTCTGTTACAAAGGGATTTCATTTTTTTGAACTTATTTGAACTCCCTTGTTTTTCTGTGTTCAAAATGCACCATTCAAAGCCATATCATCAATCTACAACCCTTTCTGACTTCATTTGTTATTTTTCATGCATTTACTGATTATTTTGAGCTATAAGACTATGAAATTGAAAATCATTTGAAATGAACTCTGAAAAGGTTCCAAGTTGGCATGGTATCATCATTTCACCCACATAGCATGTGCAAGAAAGTACAGAGGCTTACGGCAAAAACTGGATGCACTTCGTGTCCAAAACAGACAATCTCTTTCGAAGTATCAGGGTTTCATACAGAAACTCGTCTGTTATAAAGGGATTTCATTTTTTTTGAACTTATTTGAACTCCATTGTTTTTCTGTGTTTAAAATACACCATTCAAAGCCACATCATCAATTTACAACCCTTTCTGACTACATTTGTTATTTTTAATGCATTTACTGATTATTTTGAGCTATAAGACTATGAAGTTGAATAGCATTTGAAACGAACTCTGAAACCAAAGTACATACATAGTTCTCCAGAGCAATAAAACCAAAGTACATACATAGTTCTCATTGAACAACATATAGCTCTCCAGAGCATCTAATTAAACCATACATTGAAATTATGTAAAACATTTCAATGCAACAACAAATGCGATCATAAACGCAACCAAGGTAACAACTGATCCAACTGTATAATGATACCAAGCCTCGGTTTGAATGGCATATTTTCTAATCTTTTTAATCTTCAACCGCATTGCATCCATCTTGATCTTGTGATCATCGACGACATCCGCAACATGCAACTTCAATATCATCTTCTCCTCCTCAATTTTTCTTATTTTTTCCTTCATGTAATTGTTTTCTTCTTCAACTAAATTTAACCTCTCAACAATAGGGTCGGTTGGAATTTCCGGTTCAACAACCTCCTAGATAAATAAAATCTATGTCACATTGGTCGGCATAATTTTCATAAACAATAAATGAACCAAATAGTTATGAAAAGATAATATATATCACATCTGAATCATAGACAGGACGAGGGCCGACGGGGGCGAATACCAAAACCATCGCACTATATAATAACAAGGAATAATAAAAGTAAGAAAATTAGACAAGTATCTATCTGAAGTCAGAATTTTTTCTTTCAGAAAGAAGATAAGAACAAGAGGCTCACCATGGTGGTGCCGGCGACGAGATCGGCGCGGGCGATCGACGGCGGTGAAGACGGGGCGGGGACGGGGCATGACGGACCGCTAAATCTAGACAAATCTCGTTGAAAATGGAGCTCGGAGGTCGAGTTTCGAGAGGAGAAAGCTTAACTAGTGTGGCTCGAGCATTTCATCGAACACCTCATGTGCATAGGAGGTGAACTAGAGCACCCAAATGCCCTTCCCTCGCCGGCTTGACAAAACAGAGCACTCTGGAGTGCTCTGCCGCGGCGGTGAGGTATATATAGGCAAGTTATTTGTCCCGGTTCGTGGTATGAACCGGGACTAAAGCCGACCCTTCTGTCCCGGTTCAAGCCACGAACCGGGACCAATGGTTGTGGGCCAGGAGCGAGGACCATTGGTCCCGGTTCATGGCTTGAATCGGGACAAATGGTTCCACACGAACCGGGACCAATGCCCACGAGGCCCCGGCCGGGCCTCTGGGCTCACGAACCGGGTCTAATAGCCCCATGAGTCCCGGTTCGGGACTAATGGGCTGACCAGGACCGAACGTTAGGCCTGTTTTCTACTAGTGGATGATCCAAACAAAGGGAGTATAAAGTCCTAGTACGGTGTCAGGGATTTGACCCCTGATAGATTGGCTAGCAATTCAGCGTAGCCTAGCTTGAGTTTTCTTCGTACGATCAATTTAGACCATATTATGAGGATTTCACTCGATGATTATAGGAAAAAAAAATGTGTGAATCAGAATACGTCTTGGCCAGAGGGTACACATAACCGGTCGCTTTTGGGGCGCCACATTTGGGCATGACGATGGACAATATCTTGCCCTTAAGTGGGAGCCCAAGTGACGAGTTTCGTGCTGTGCTCAATCCCTCAGCTTTCATTTTGGGCCCGCTGCTGATTATTATTATTAGCACCCTTTTGTCAGATGAAACTGATGGGTTAGCTCCTCTAACCACAGCCATTAGATGGCTTTAATTTTCATGCAAAAAAAAAAAACTCCCGCAAAACATAGAAGCACTTCTCAAATTTTGGTCATGTCAATTTTTTGGTAGGGCTAAAGCCAAACACACCCTATAACTTTGTAGATGGCGTGCAACTCTTTCCACGTTGGATGAAAACACGCACCGAGTAGGATTACTAGCGGTCGAGTGGACGGCTTGGAGATGTTTCCAACGGCTACAGTACGAACTGGCGACGCGGGTGGCGATGGGGCAGGCGACGCGCCCCGTCCCGGTGTGTCAGGTGAGTTGGAGGGCTGGACGGCGGTACGGTCGTCGGGGCGGCGGGCGAGCGCGGCCCGGGCTGTGGCTTCGAGCGCCGGGGCGTCTCCGCAGTGGGAGGGGGGCGTTTCTGGGCGCTGGCCGAGGTAAGTGACGACGAGATCTCGGAGGCGGAGGTTTCCGAAGATGGCGGCAGTTCTGCCGGCCGACGTGTCGCAGGGTCAGGGCCGTCGGTCGGGGCGCTTGTGGCCCTGGCGGAGGAGCTCGGGGGCTCCCTCAAGGCGGGGCGGCGCGGTGCGTTTGCGCCGGGCGGTCGGGGTGCCCGCAGACCAGGGGTGTCGGGGCGGGCGCCGGCGGCGCGTGTGGCGGACGCGCTGAGCGCCCGTCCGGTGCGGAGGGGCGACGTGGTTGTGTCTCCCTTGCCGGCCTCTGTGCCGGTCTTGGCGTCGGATCCCAAGGGTGGGGAAACGCCGGCCGTGGCGTCGAGGGCGGCGGCGGTGGAGCCGCTTGCGTCCTGGCCTAGGGTTGGCGAGGATGGCGAGGCTGGGCTGGTGGGCTTGGCCCTGGTCTCGGGCCGGTTGGGCCCATCTGTTCCGAATACGGCCCAGGGGGCGGGGTGGAGGCGGAAGCGACACGGGCGGCCGTGGTCGGCCCAGTGCGGCCTAGGCCCGCCTCTGGCAGGGCTCGACCACTACTTAAGTGGCTTTGGATTCGCCGGGGCACCACTGACTGTGCTCTAGGGTTTCCAGCCACTCCCGCAGAGGTGCGGCGCTTTGGCCGTGTCGCACACTCTCTCTCCCCACTTCCCCCGCCCCCTTCCCTAGATCGCTCGTTTGCGGAGGTCGTCGCCATGGGATCCAAGGCGGATCGGCTGGCGGACAAGCGAGCGGAGCCGGATCCGGAGGCGGATCGGCGGCGCGAGCGAGATCTGCGCGAGCAAGCGAAGGGCCGGGCGGCGGAGCGCACCGGCGAGGAGGGCGGCTGGGGGTCTCCCCTGCTTGGTGGCTCAAAGAGCAAGAGCGCAAGAAGAAGAGGAAAGAGGAATACAAGAAGCAGGGGCTGGAGCTCAAGCGCAAGGAATCTCTCCATCCCCACTGCGGCGACCGCATCGGCGACCCTTTCAACAAGCCGAAGATGAAGAAATACAAGCCGGTGATGAAGGCGGCCTCCAAGCCCTCCTCCTCCAAGGGCACGGCGGCGGAGCCAATCCCCGTCGAGGAGTCGGCGGGGCCGGAGTGCTTCCGATGCGGGCGCACGGGCCACTACCAGAACGAGTGCGCCTACCAGCAATTGTGCGTGCTCTGTAGCATGGAGGGCCATGCGTCGGTGCACTGCCCCACGCGCGGCAAGCAGATGGTGCTCCAGACCATGGGCCACGCCTTCGCAGTGGGTGGCTTCTTCTGTCTGCAGTACCCTGAGGAGGCGGACGCTGGGGCGTCGAAGCTGCTGGGGGTCAACGCCGCGTTGGTGTCGGCTGCGCCCGGCGTCCCGTCAAAGGAAATTCTGGAGGCAGAGCTTCAACACCTCTTCAAAGGGACGTGGGATTGGCAGGTGGCCCCTTTCAACGAGGACTGCTTCTCAATGGCGTTCCCCGATCCGGCTCTGCTGAGGATGGCGTCGCGCAGCGGCAAGCTGTTTCTCCCCATCAACAACATCACGACGAACATCCGCGACGCTGTCCTTGCCGAGCCCAAGGCGCTGAAGATGCCGGAGGTGTGGGTCAAGTTGTGGGGCATTCCCCCGAAGCAGCGGCGTGCGGAGCGGCTGATGGCGGCCACGACCATGATCGGGCGCCCCCTGGTGGTGGATGAACTGTCCCTGATCCGCTCGGGCCCGGTGCGCATGCTCTTTGCGTGTCGTGTGCCGTCCAAGCTCTGCGGCTCCGTGCAGATCTGGTTCAACGGGGACGGCTACAACATCAAGCTCGAGCCGGAGTTGGGGTCGTGCCCGGCGGCCCCTGCGCTCCCACCTCCCCCACCCCCTCCCAGTGGCCACGGACCCGAAGGCCAGGACAAGGACAAGGACAAGCCAAAGTACAAGGATCAAGAGCAGGATGCTAGCATGGAAGACGACGACTCCATCGACACGGCGGCGTGGGATAAGCTCAGGATCTCCGTGCCGGGCCCCACTGCGCAGGTGGACGGGTCTTCGAAGGTGCGGGCGGCGGTGGCTGGGGATTCAGATGAGGTGACAATCTCGATCCCCAACCAATACGGATCGAACCTGGGGTCGGTCTCCTCTCCCTCCATGGTGGCAGCGGGCATGGATGGTGGCCAGCCCCTGCTTGACCTCTCCCCGCCCCCCGCGCGCTCCCGCCCGGTTGGGTCTCCGGCCTCTGGTGGCCGTGGCTCCACCCTCAGCGGCTCGGTGAAGCCGATGAAGAAGACGGCGGTGCGCAAGGTCGGAGCGGAGGCGGTGCGCGCGATGGAGATGTTGGGGGCGCTTGTCACTCCAAGGCAGTCTGTTATGGCGCTGGCGGCCCCGACGGCGCCTCCCCTGGTGGACCTGATGCTGCTGGACGCCTCCAAGACGACGATGATCTCCAAGGCCAAGCGCACCAAGACGGTGCGGGCGGCGCCGGTGCGCACCAGCTCTCGTTCCAAGGGGGCCAAGGGCAACATGCCGTCGCTGCAGCGGGCGCAACTCCTCCAAGCCCAGAAGAACATGGAGATCTCAGGTAACCCACCTCCCCGGTTTATGGTTCTTGATGAATTCTCGGACGATCATTTGCAAGAGGTGTTGGATGCGAGCGGGGTGGATCCCTCCTTTGTAGGAGGGGCTAGGGAGTTAGTTTCACTTGTTCATGCTAAGGAGTTGGCACAGGCCGCGCTAGCGGCAGCCGCGGCAGAGCATGCTGAGCAGAGAACCCGGGTACCCGAGGGAAGGGATGCCGTGGTGATTTATGCGCCCGATGAGGGGGGACAAGCAACAGGGGTAGCCCCCTCTCCCTCACCTTGCAGGGGCAAGACGAGGCGTGTGGCAAAAGCGGTCACCTCCAGGGGTGTCCGGCTTCGCAATCGCGTGATTTAAATGCGAGCTTTGTTTTGGAATATCCGTGGCTTTGGCCACGTAGGGCGGCGCACTCAACTTAAAGAGTACATGCGCAAGGAGGACGTAGACATCGTAGGGCTTCAAGAGACGATTAAGGTGGATTTGCGTTACCATGATCTGCTTGCGATTGATCCTCTGGAGCGCTTCGAGTGGCAACATGTACCTGCTGTAGGGCACTCAGGTGGCATGCTGTTGGGCCTGAGCCGAGCCTTGTACGAGGTCATCGACTGGGATGTAGGCGCGTTTTTCATCGCGGCTAGGTTTCGCATCCGCGCCTCGCTTCGCGAGCTAGTTGTCATCCAAGTCTACGGACCGGCCGATCACTCTCGTTCGGGGGAGTTCCTGGCGGAGCTCCAAGCCAAAGTCACCGCGGTGACCACAGCCGTGCTGCCGGTTCTGGTGGGTGGAGACTTCAACCTTATCAGATCGAGAGCCGATAAGAACAATAGCAACATAAACTGGCCTAGGGTGGCTATGTTTAACTCCGCCATCGCTTCCATGGCCCTTAGGGAGGTGGCCAGGTCGGGCGCGAGATTCACTTGGACGAACAAGCAACTGGCTCCGGTGCGATCAGTGCTGGACAGGGTGTTCATGTCGCCGGAGTGGGAAATGGGCTTCCCTCTCTGTACATTGCTCGCGGAGACGCGCATAGGTTCTGACCATGTACCGCTCGTATATTCCTCCTGGGAGGAGAGAATAAGGCGTAGCTCACGCTTCTTCTTCGAAACAGCCTGGTTTGAAGTACCAGGCTTCGAGGTGATTTTCAGGGAGAAATGGCGGGCGTGTGTTGACTCGTTGGGTCCCCAGAGGGGCCCGATGGAGTTTTGGAATGCGGCTGGGGGTTGGCTCAGGGCTAGCCTCAAGGGATGGGGAGCGAACCTAGGGAGGAATGACAAAGAGCACCGCGCTGCGATCCTTGCGGATATCGCAAGGCTGGATGCGATGGCCGATGCTTGGGCCTTTTCGGAGCAGGAATGGGCTCACCGCTACGACCTGGAGGGCCAGGTCGAAGCTTCACTTCGCGCGGAGGAAGAATACTGCCGCAGTCGAAGTGGATTGAAGTGGATTCTGAAGGGTGACGCAAATACTAAGTATTTCCAAGCATACGCCAACGGGCGACGTCGGAAATGCTCCATCCTCAGGTTGCAATCAGAGCAGGGGCTTCTGTTGCGACAGGAGGACATCTCTCGACACATTTACGAGTTCTACATCAATTTGATGGGCTCGTGTGAGGCCCAGGGGGCTGGCCTTCGCGCGGACGTCTGGGAGGACTCGCAACGCGTGTTGGACAGTGAGAATGACGCGCTGGGGCTTGTGTTCCTGCCAGAAGAGATTGACGCAGCCCTCTTGGGTATGAAAGTGGACACGGCGCCGGGCCCGGATGGGTGGCCGGTGGCTATGTTGAAGCGCTTCTGGCCTATCCTTAGGGGACATATATTCGATATCTGCAACGGTTTCATGCGGGGGACAGTTGACATATCGCGTCTCAATTTTGGCGTCTTAACGCTCATCCCGAAGGTCCAGGGGGCAGACAACATCAGACAATTCCGCCCGATCGCGCTCATTAACGTGCCCTTTAAAATTTGTGCAAAAGCGTCCGCCAATAGACTAGGTCCGGTGGCGCACCGCTCGATAAGTCGTAGCCAATCTGCTCTCATTCGCGGCCGCAATATTTTAGAGGGTCCGCTCGCCCTACAAGAGATCGTTCATGAACTTAAGCACTCTAAGGAACCGGCGGTTTTGCTAAAACTGGATTTCGAAAAAGCATACGACCGTGTGAATTGGGATTTCTTGCGGCAAGTGCTTATCGGTAGGGGATTCTCCGCGGTTTGGGTTCACCGCACGATGCAATTGGTATTGGGGGGCCAAACTGCAGTTTCGGTGAACGGAGAAATAGGGCATTTCTTCCGGAACAAACGGGGACTCAGGCAGGGCGACCCGATGTCCCCTCTCATGTTCAACTTTGTTGTCGATGCGCTGTCCGCGATGCTTCGGAAAGCAGCCGCAGCAGGCCATATCCAGGGGTTGGTAGGCCACCTCATTCCAAGGGGAGTGACGCATCTTCAATACGCAGACGATACGCTGCTTATGTTTCGCCCAGACCACCACAATATAGCGTCGGTCAAGGCGATTCTTATCTGTTTTGAGCTCATGTCGGGGCTCAAAATAAATTTTCACAAATGCGAGGTGCTCACAATGGGGGTGGAGCCGGAGGAAGGTAGGCGCATTGCTGATTTGCTCAACTGTAAGGTGGGCAAATTCCCGATGACATACCTCGGCCTCCCAATTGACACCAAAAGGCCTACGATTGAGGATTGGGAGCCTCTATGTGCAAAGGTGAGGGGTAGGGTGTGCCCTTGGAGGGGTAAATTCCTCTCGAAAGCGGCTAGGCTAGTTCTCACGAACTCAAGTCTCTCCTCCCTGCCTATGTTTGCTATGGGCCTGTCTTTGCTTGCAGAGGGAGTGCATGCAAAGTTCGACACACCCCGCGCTAAATTCTTTTGGGAAGGAATGAGCCCGAACCTAAAATACCATATGGTTAGATGGGCATGGGTGTGTCGACCCAAGGACCTGGGGGGCCTTGGGATCACCAATACGCGACTGCTTAACATCGCGATGATATGTAAGTGGATCTGGAAACTCGTCCAGGGGGCGTCCGGCCTGTGGGTAGATATCCTACGGGCCAAGTACTTCCCGAACGGAAGTTTCTTTGAAGGTAGGGCAAGGGGCTCGCCTTTTTGGAACGATCTCCATTCGATCAAGGCTGCCTTTGCCTTGGGCGCCAAATTCGCGATTGGAGATGGGCGATCAGCGCGTTTCTGGACAGATCTCTGGATCGGATCCCGGCCCTTATGGGAGGAATTCCGCGATCTGTACAGCATCGCAGTGAACCCTGGCATGTCGGTGGCTGACGCACTGCGAGCGGCACCCCGGAGATTAGGTTCAAATGTGAACTTCAGGGGCAAGAGCAGGCCAGCCTCGAGCGTCTGCGGCAGCTCATCGCTCGGGTGGATCTTTCGGACCAACCGGACTCGGTGAGCTGGGCGCTCACCAGTTCTGGGAAGTTCTCGGTCAAATCCCTATACCGTAAGTTGTGCCAGGGGCCGACGCAACTTGTGGTGGCTGGGTTATGGAAAGCGCGGATGCCTCTTAAGATCAAATTATTTCTTTGGCAAATGTTCCGCGATAAATTACCCACCTCCCTGAACGTGGCCAAACGCAATGGTCCGGCTGATGGGCCATGTGCTTTGTGCGGGGACCTAGAGGACGCGAACCACATTTTCTTTCGGTGCCCCTTAGCGCGATTTGCGTGGAGCGCAGTGAGGTCCGCGGCTAGGGTAACTTGGGACCCCCGTTCGGCAGCTGAACTGATTCAAATTTTAGACGCGTTGCAGGGCCCAACGAAACGGGTGGTGTGGAGTTGTGTCGGGGCACTTCTCTGGTCCATGTGGCTAACTAGGAATAAACTCACGATTGAGGGGATTTTGCCAACTCATCCGGCTAATATTATCTTCAAATGCAATCTCCTTTTGCAGCAGTAAAGTCCGTTGGGGAGCCGCAAGGATGCTGATTTGATCAAGACAGCTCAACAACGAATTCTACAAGTGTACGCGGCGGCTAGGGAGTCGTGACTATGGAGGTTCACGTGGTCTTTTTGCGTGCTTGACAGGCCTGCGCGCTCTGTACGGGCTATGCCTTGTAATGCGACAGTAACTTCTTATTCGGTCGTCCGATCTTAGCTGCGCAAGCTTCTGTGGCTTTTGGTGGTGTAAGACTTATTGCTGTTACTCTGCCGTTGGGGCTTTATTAATTTAAAGCCGGACGCATCTGGCGTCTTCGTTCTAAAAAAAACTTCTTTCTAAAAAAAAAACTCTTTCCACGTTGTTGTCCAGATCACCCCTTTCGGATCTGTGTCTAGCTCACCAGTTTCAACTCGTCTATTTTGGCCACCCCGTGGTGCCTTTAATTATTAAATTATCAAATGAAACACCTTATTCTCCACCAACTAAAATTCCAACTGTAACACAATGCGGACACAAATATTCAGGACAGTTAGACCACAATAGGGAATTAATATGACAGTCTAAGATCATTTTTGCAAACATATGATAACAAAGATCATGCATGGGTAGAACCATCCAAGAAAATATGTCAATCTAAGATCATTTTGGTAAAGAAAAAGAAATTCTTGCTCAAGTCAAACGCGAAACAATTTTGCCTTATAAGAGAAATAGAACATATCAGTATTTTTTCTTGTAATACAGATCTTTATTTGAATAAAGAAGCTGACACTCGGTCATCGATGAAATTCCTCCGCATCCGAAAGAGCGCAGCTGGGATTGCAAGGAGGACACCTTTTCTTGCTGTCGTCACTTGTGGCGAAACACGGGCTGTCGGGCTTGTTGAGGCAGCAGTAGCAGTCTACTCCAAATGGTGAATCAGGTGAACCACATTTCTTTCGGAGACAAAACTTCACACTGAACTTGCTTTCACTGATATCACCAGCACTTGTGGTATGATAATCCAGATCGGCCTTTCTTCCAGCCTCGAGACGACCTATTGCATGCATATTTGAGTATATATATCTGCATCAGTTTTCTGTTTTAATTGAAAGGGAAAGTTTTGGTTGGGGGTACACTGATTGAAAAGAAAAGGTAAACGATTCTTTGTCATATTCACACTCTGCACTCCCTGCAACCCAGCCGATGAACAAGATGGCCATCACGTAGGCGAAGCGGCTCTTTGTCATATTGATTCTTTGTCTTTGTATATTGTATATAGACGAGTGGAAGATGGTTTGAGGGAAACGCCAGACTCGGGCGATCAGCTCGTGATTGATTTATATCAAAGTTCAAGGACGTGAAATAGGTACGATTAGATTGCCTAATCACGTATACAAGGTATCATTAATTACCATATCAATCTTTACAATCCAAATAAGATCGGGTTCAGGGCCGGCCCTGTGTTTTGGAAGGCCCTAGGCGAACTCGGTGACATGGGCCCCTATATAAATTTCAACCAAATTTGACTATAACAATTCAACTGACTCCATCGACAATAATCTCCCCTAATAATAAAGCACGGAGTGCTTCTGGTCGTCCGTCGTCGCGGCAGTTTTACACAAAGGTCCCTGTGTTTCAGTGTATTCAACCCGCAGTACATACAATAGGTCAACCGAACCGGTATGTCGAGATATAAAATGAAAAAAAAAAA
>LR880970.1:781194657-781208395 GCA_904067115.1 Aegilops sharonensis
TCCCCTAATAATAAAGCACGGAGTGCTTCTGGTCGTCCGTCGTCGCGGCAGTTTTACACAAAGGTCCCTGTGTTTCAGTGTATTCAACCCGCAGTACATACAATAGGTCAACCGAACCGGTATGTCGAGATATAAAATGAAAAAAAAAATCTGCCTCCCGATCCCATCTCGATCTCCAAGCTCCAGCGCGCCGCCACCTCCTGCCGACCTCCCCCCTCCCCGGCATCGCGCGCCGCCACGAACGTCGCGGCTGTTGGCAGCTCCCCCCCCCCCCGCCCCTGCTACTCTTCTCTGCTATCGCCGCCTAGCTCCGCTGCCTCCTCTCCACCGGCGGGATTCGCCGCTACCGGCCACCACCGCTCACCCCAAGCCCTCACCGTGTCGTCGGCGCGGCTTCGGTGAGTCCTCCCCTGCTCCTACCTCGCCCCCACACGTAGCTCGGCCCATAGGATGGAGCTCCTCCGCCCGGTGGTCATGGCCATGGGGTGCTCAAGCTCCTCCTCCGATCAGTTCACCCCCTCCTCTCTCTCTCCAACGAGCAGGAGCATCGTGGTGGCTGCGGTCTATTGAAATCTTAGTTTCTTCATTTTCTTTGAGATTATGTTTTGTTCGCATCTGATAATTAGGATGACCTCCTTTCTTTCAGGTTTGTACTGTTAATTAAGATGAACTTGAGTGACGAGGATGATTTGGAAAATTATGTCTCCTGACCAGATAAAATTAGTGTTGCCGATCTGATTTGATTTTTTTGATAAAGGGAGCTTTAAGATGTTAGTTGATTTGGAAGATTATGTCTCTAGACCGGATAAAATCAGTGCTGCTGATGTGAGTTGATTTGGAAGATTATGTCTTCAGAAGAAATTTCATTGCGTCAGTTGAATTAGAAAATGATAATGATTCTTTAAATCCTTTACTCTTAAAAGTTTATCATAGTAAATGTACCTTCTGCTCACCATACATTTGTTTCATATATATTGACAGCTATAATAGCAGTAGCAATGCCTGATTATGACATGTTATGTAACTGCTTGTGTAAATTAGGCACCCTTTCTGCCTCCTTTGTGTTATTCACTGTGTCAATCTTTTTCAAATTGCTGCTATTTGCCAGGAAGTTGGCATGCATGTTGTCTGCCAAAATCGGTATGTTATCCCCCAAGGAATTCGAGAAGGGTTACCGAACCAACTTCCAGAAGCTCTAGACAGACTTTGACTTCTACAAATGACGCAACAAACTGTTAAAGAGGATGCTTTATTTCCTATGGGTGACAATTATTAACGCTAGAGTTGAATTTGTGGACAGTCGCCTCTCACAGTAATATCCTTGTATATTGGTGCTCCTATAGTGTGCACATTCAGTCTCATCGGTGTTGTTAAGCTACTTGCCTATACAATTCCACGGAGCTCGAGTGTCATGGGAGTTGCTTCCCTGCAAGAGAGAAGAATTCAAAAAGGGAGAGAGCAGAGAAGAAGGAAAAGGATAGGGCGGCGGGGTCGTGGGTACATGCGCGCACTAAAGGATGCAGGCGAACGGCTCGGGCAGGACCACAGGAGACGTGGTGCACGGCGGCGGCGGCTCTCCTCGGGAGGAGCTCCGGCGTTGAGAGAGGTTTGATATTTGAGATGTAGTGCTACGTGTTTGCTCTCTATTTTTGTAGGATNTTGATATTTGAGATGTAGTGCTACGTGTTTGCTCTCTATTTTTGTAGGATCGGAATTTCAGAATACACTTGTTGATTGTTTTACTGTCAATTTTCTGTATATTGTTAGTGACTAATTATTTCCTAATTTTGTTTATTTAGGTTGAAGAGAATAAGTAAGGCTAATGTTTGAGCAGGAGAGTGAAAAGATGCAAGAGTGATACATCCAAGCACTTGATTTGAGTCAAACTTGGTTTGCTGTACAGAATTCCACCGTATTTGTCCATACAAATAGTTCTTGATATTTACTTAAGATTGTTTTTCTCCATAGTTCAGTGTCTACATCTGTATTCTCCTAATATAGTCATACTGCCCATTTTATAAAGTGCAAATGTACTTTGGCCAATTGATTTTAGTAGACCTCCTGTTTGTACAGTATGGATGAAATTTGACCTACCAGTATACCTATAAAGATATTAAGATTGGATACTTAAAAATCCTATACGAACTTTTGTCTTCAACATGATTTCACAATATATAGTTTTATGACATTTCAGTAAATATATTCAAGTAAAATATTGGTGGTTAAAGCCGGNGACCTACCAGTATACCTATAAAGATATTAAGATTGGATACTTAAAAATCCTATACGAACTTTTGTCTTCAACATGATTTCACAATATATAGTTTTATGACATTTCAGTAAATATATTCAAGTAAAATATTGGTGGTTAAAGCCGGATTATGGAGATCTTACCAAAACAAACAACTACTAGGAACTGGATCACCACTTCGACATAAAAAACAAAGATTTGGACTATTTAATTTAGTGACATTGATCATAGCTGCCTGCTGGTTTTCTTCACGAACCAGCTCTGGCTTTTGGCGTACACGGTACACCGTGACAATTCTATCTTGGTTCTTGACAAATAGGTTGACATGTTCTTCTATTATCAGGAGAGTCATGCTTTCACTTGCAGTTCGGTTATTAAGCTAAAGCTAAAGACCTGATTGTACTGTCTGGAGGTGGAATGGCTAAGCTCTCTTTATGATACACTGAATTGGATGTTTTTCTACAGTTATGGATCTAGCGGAAAAAATGTTGTTTTGACATCATTGTTTTTCTCCACAGTTCATTGTCAGAATCTTTATTCTCCTAATACATTCATATTGTCCATATAAGTGCATCTTTTAGTTTGTAAAAGTACTTTGTACTTTGCCCAATTGATTTCACTAGATCACCTTGCAATTATTGGTAGTCTTGTGCTCAATGTAGTTTATAAAGAAAAAGAGTTCTATCTTTGTGTTTCTTCCATGGCGATAAAACTGAATATTTTCGGACAGGAGTGTCACACAAGGCATGACGAGCTCATGTCAAGCACCTAGGACAAAGTCGTCAACAAGTTGACAACATTGCATACTTGGTTCTTTTTTTTTTTACTAATTGAAGTGACAAGCAGATACCAGTCCACCGTTGCACCACAAGGCAGCATCTTGGCGTTGCAGGGTGAGCGGCTGTGGTGGATCGGAATTGCTGGCAATAGGTTTCGTCGTGTCAGGTATGGGCTTGCGGCAAGCATCTTCGGCCTCCTACCCTGGCATTGGGGTCGGTACACGAAAGAGGGGTAACTGAAGTACTAAACAAAGAATATATTAAACTGTAAAATCAAGTGATTTTTCCTTTCATTGCAAAATCATTTTGATTTTCCCGTTGCAACACATGGGGCACATTTACTTAAAAGTGTCCCAATTTTTGTGAATTTTATTAAAAATAAGGAAATTTTCGCAGTTTCTCAAAAAGTAAAAAATAAAACTTATGGACAACCATTCCATCCAAAACTACTCTTCCATCGGACAAAAAATGCTAAGTTGCTTCTTCATGTCCAAACTTCATTCTACAAAAAGCAATAATCAGTGTAACCTTATTATTAATGTTTATTAAAATTGAATATAAAAAATGGCGCATAAAGCAGGTTGTGCTCCTTTTTTTTGCCCGGTGCAACGCACGGGCATTTGTACTAGTAATAACTAAATTCAAACCGACTCCATCGACAACAATCTTTATCTTTACCTACTAATAAAGCAAATAGTGCTTTTGGTCGTCCGTCATAGAAATTGCCCTCGAATTTGGCATAAATTACCCACTATGCCATCCATAAGTAACATATGATTCAGATTTATTTCAAAATCACCGCGGGTTTAGTTCTTATTGGGTGATACGCTAATATAACACAAGCGCACCGGTAGCCCAATGGCCAAGGCGTTGGCTTACCACGCAGGAGACCAGCATTCAATCCTTGGTTCCTACACCTTTTCCTCCCTTTTACTCCGTAGGAAGCGCAGGTCCTCCACCCGCACGCGCTAATAGGTGGGCCCTGTTTTCTATTCTCTTTTTTACTTTCTTATTTCTCTTTTTATATTTTTCTTATTTAAATTAATTCAGGATTTTGAAAAGACTAGAATTTTGAAAAGCTGCGAGCTTTATTGAGAAGTCATAAAATATTCGTGATTTCAAAATATTGTTTGCATATCATAGAAAACAAATCGGAATATCAAATGGATGTTCATGAAATAAAAAAAATCATGATTTTAAAAAATAATAATCCAGTAGTCTGGAATTAGAAAAAATGTACATTTTTTTTGAGGTAAAGAAAAAAATGTACATGGCGTGCCTCCTCCTCCTCGACGCGCTAATGGGCCGGCCCATGTGCGGTTGGTCGCGCCCTGTTTTCTATTTTGTTTTTTGTTTTTTACTTTTTTAAATCTGTTTTTGTTTTTCATTCTTTACATTCATTCAGGATTTTCAAAAGAACAAAACTTCAAAAAGCTACGAGTTTTATTGAGAAATCATAAATTGTTCCTGATTTCAAAAAAACGCATATCATAGAAAAAAAATCACAATATCAAATAGATGTTCATGAAAAAAACATGATTTAAAAAAAATCCAGTATTCAAAACACATTCTGGAATTAGAAAAAAATGTACATGATTTTTTTGAAATGTTTCCAAAATTAGAACAGGCCCGTAAATGATGAACAAAACGAAACATCGCCTGCGTAGAATTTTAAATAGGGGATCTGTAGAGGTCAATTTATGATTTTATTTAGTCCCTCGCATCGGGTAAAAAAAAAAAGGTTTCCGTGTTTCGTACGACGCAGAACCCAAAAAATGTTGACACAACTTTCTATGGGTTAGTTTTTATAAATTATATAAAAATGCCTAAATGTCTATTTTGCGTTCATACGCAAATATGTTTATTCTGGTACCATGGTAATTGTTATGACAACCACCGCTACGCTAGGTTAAAGTTATATACATCATTCATCAGTCTAGCTTAGGTAGGGTCAATCAATACGGTTTGCTTAGCCAAAAATAATTCGTTGTGGCGCCTTAGGAAATCAAATCGTGGTCAAACCATCACATTTTTTGAGATGACTTTTCAAAAGGCTCTTATCTCATCATGACACTTGGACATAGTTTTTGAAATGACATTTTAAAAGCCCTTATCTCACCTTGGCATTTTAAAAGCCATTATCTACCACTCCTGCATAATTTGAAAGTTTTTCTCCCGTTGCAACGCACGGGCATATTTGCTAGTAATGCTAAAAAGATGGCAAAATAAAACTAACATGCCATGATTACCTCAAATAAGAACCAAATTCGACTGACTCCATCGACAACAATAATACTTCAGTGCTTTAAAAAAAGTTTCTTCGGACGTTTCTTGATGCAATAATACTTTCTTTCTTTCTTCTCCTTTTTTCAGCACCAACATCTTCTTCGTAGGCAACATGGCAGGATAATGTCCTAAAATCATGAAGAAAAGAGGGTACAAAGAATCAAGAATTTATAATCGGATGATTGGAACCCTAGACATACATGTGGATAGTTGAATACGTACATACTACTGAAATTGTCAGATTTGGATCTGGGGGGATGGATTAGGTCATCAGGAACATGGATGGATCATGGATACATATACGGGCTGAAGAAACTGACGGATGGAATGGATCATGGATTACCTCGTTGGCTCGTTGCAGACTTTGGGTTGCCGGACTGCTATGCGGCGCGCGCAGCAGCAAGCCGGCGGCGGCCGAGACGGCAAGGCGCCGAGCGCCGAGCGGCAGGCAGGACGAAGAGATTAGAAACCAACCGTCTAGACTCCAGACGAAGGAAAAGAAAATGAGCAGCCGGCACCGATTGCTGGCGCTAGCATAACGCTTCGTAATCGATCGCATGGTCCTTGCGCCCTAGCCCATCTCGTTTTTTACCCTCTTTTTGCTGGGCATTAGTATGTATATGTATTACATCATGGGCCCCCCTCCCGCCTGGGCCCTGGGCCGCCGCCCCACCGCCCATGCCCCAGGGCCGGCCCTGATCGGGTTGATACGGTAGGGTGAGATTGACCTATGCAATGCATGATACATTACCGGATCAATCTCAACAATCCAAATCAGATTTGCCGTATCAATCTCAACAATCCAAATTAGATTGAGTTCATACGGTAGGGTAAGATTGCCTAATCAGAAGTTAAAACACGTAGACTCAGCAGCCAGGACACTCTTTTTTCAAGTTCATGTAAAGTAATTCACTTAACTGTCGCAAAAAATTAATTCATTTAAAAATGACACTGAAATTGATCAATAGATAAAATTCCGCATGTCAAAGTCCGCTTAAAGAAAGATACTAGGAAGTCAACAAAAATCTAGAAAAAGGGAATAAAAGGTCACAAAAATACCAAAAACGTTGGAAAATTCAAAAAAATGAATCAAGTTTTTTTTGGGTTGCCAAATATAAAGAGACCAACCCAGGCTAGACTAGCCGTTGACATTTTCCGAGACTTGAATCCTGGTGGGCTGGCTGCGAACTCCTGCGCCTTGCCTACTGAGCGTACCAATTGAGCTACGCTTAGTTCTCAGGTTGATACTGGTGAAACTTCAGAAGAGAAAATGGCTCAAGGTTCCTTGATTATTCTATTAGCAAGCTTCCTTGACTTCTGTGAAGCTCAAAATGATCCTTGAAGTTTCTTGACTTTATTATTGTGGCGGCTGACCTTTATAGCATCTCTAGCAGACTCCATATAATGCCAACCCGCATAACACGTTTACAGTTCGAGGAATATCTGTTTTGCAGGGCGAAATCATGCGCTGTAGAATATACCCCGTATATGAAACTGTATAATTTGAACAAAACTTTCGCGGGAGAAATTGCAACCACACTGATCAATCGTAGTTCATCATATACTACATGATCATACATACATACTACTACTACTACTACTACTATTACTACTACTACTACTAGATGGGGGTGGGGGATCTGCGGGCTCGCGGCGGCTACCAAAATGGACGAGCTCACAACGAAGGAGCAGTCCTCCTCGTCGGAGGAGCGGTCCTCCTCGCCCAACAAGAGTATCTTAGCCGAAGACCACGAGCACCACCAAGTCCATGAAGACAGGCCACACCATAAGGACAATCAAAAGACTATGACCATCCATCAAGAAGGTGCGGACGCCTTTCCTGTGGCGCCACTCTTCTTTCTTTGGTTTCTGAGAGCCTCCTCCACAATCGCCTTGCCAGATCCAGGGTTAGCCGCCTCTAAACATTTGAGCAAGCTGTGAATCTCCAACTCGAAGAGAATCTCATCGACCTTGTCACGCACAGACATCACGTGCCAAACAATCACGCGTGAGTTGGTGACCGGAACGCCAGAACCTCCGCGGTCCACAAAGGCGAGCAACTGGCTGGACTACAAAGGGCCGGGCGCCAACATACCGACCGCCTCAACATCATCAGCAACAAAAACCACTGAGACGACAACATCGCCCACAGGAACCACTGACACAATTGCCTCGGGCACCTCCACTTGCTCACGTGACAGAGGCAAAACATGCCCCGCACACGAGGTCACTAATGAGTCCACCTCCAAGCGCTCCACAGACAAAGGCAAAACAGGGCTCAGACATAGCTGCTGTAGGTCGGGCATGATCTGTAGAACCGGAGACTCGAGCACGGCGATGGGCTCCCCCTCACTGGTAGGCAGCACAGGAGACAAGGTCTGTTGGAAATATGCTCTAGAGGCAATAATAAATTAGTTATTATTATTATATTTCCTTGTTCATGATAATCGTTTATTATCCATGCTATAATTGTATTGATAGGAAACTCAGATACATGTGTGGATACATAGACAACACCATGACCCTAGTAAGCCTCTAGTTGACTAGCTCGTTGATTAATAGATGGTTACGGTTTCCTGACCATGGACATTGGATGTCGTTGATAACGGGATCACATCATTAGGAGAATGATGTGATGGACAAGACCCAATCCTAAGCCTAGCACAAAGATCGCGTAGTTCGTATGCTAAAGCTTTTCTAATGTCAAGTATCATTCCTTAGACCATGAGATTGTGCAACTCCCGGATACCATAGGAATGCTTTGGGTGTACCAAACATCACAACGTAACTGGCTGGCTATAAAGGTGCACTACGGGTATCTCCGAAAGTGTCTGTTGGGTTGGCACGAATCGAGACTGGGATTTGTCACTCCGTGTGACGGAGAGGTATCTTTGGACCCACTCGGTAGGACATCATCATAATGTGCACAATGTGACCAAGGGGTTGATCACGGGATGATGTGTTACGGAACGAGTAAAGAGACTTGCCGGTAACGAGATTGAACAAGGTATCGGCATACCGACGATCGAATCTCGGGCAAGTACAATACCGCTAGACAAAGGGAATTGCATACGGGATTGCTTGAATCCTTGACATCGTGGTTCATCCGATGAGATCATCGTGGAACATGTGGGAGCCAACATGGGTATCTAGATCCCGCTGTTGGTTATTAACCGGAGAACGTCTCGGTCTTGTCTGCATGGTTCCCGAACCCGTAGGGTCTACACACTTAAGGTTCGGTGACGCTAGAGTTGTTATGGGAAATAGTATGTGGTTACCGAAGGTTGTTCGGAGTCCCGGATGAGATCCCGGACATGACGAGGAGCTCCGGAATGGTCCGGAGGTGAAGATCGGTATATTGGACGAAGGGTATTGGAGTCCGGAATTGTTCCGGGGGTACCAGGTGATGACCAGCATGTCCGAAAGGGGTTTCGGAGGCCCCGACAAGCTTTGGGGGGCCTTATGGGCCAAGGGGAGAGGGCACATCAGCCCACTAAGGGGCTGAGCACCCCTCCCACCCCATCTCACATAACCTGGAGAGGTGGGGGCGCCACCCCTAGGGCAGCCACCACTCCCAGCTTGGGGGGCAAGTTTCCTAGGGGGTGGGGGCGCCAAAACCCATCTAGGGTTTCCCCTATGGCCGCCGCCCCTCCCCTAGGGAACCCTAGGGCGGCTCCCCCTCCTCCCTTCCCCCTATATATAGTGAGAGAGAGAGAGGGCAGCCGCACCCTTCCCCTGGCGCAGCCCTCTCCCTCCTCCAACACCTCCTCCTCCTCCGTAGTGCTTGGCGAAGCCCTGCCGGAGAACCACGAGCTCCATCACCACCATGCCGTCGTGCTGTCGGAGTTCTCTCTCAACTTCTCCTCTCCCCTTGCTGGATCAAGAAGGAGGAGACGTCCCCGGGCTGTACGTGTGTTGAACGCGGAGGCACCGTTGTTCGGTTCTTAGATCGGAATCAACCGCGATCTGAATCGCTGCGAGTACGACTCCTTCATCCGCGTTCTTGTAATGCTTCCGCTTAGCGATCTTCAAGGGTATGAAGATGCTCATCCTATCCCTCTCTTGTTGCTAGAATCTCCATAGATTGATCTTGGTGATGCGTAGAAAATTTTGAATTTCTGCTACGTTCCCCAATAGTGGTATTAGAGCCAGGTTTATTGCGTAGATTCGATGCACGAGTGGAACACAAGTTGTTATGGGCATTGATTTTGTTCAATATGCTTACCGTTAGTAGTCCAATCTTGTTTCGCCGGTATTGTGGGATGAAGCGGCCCGGACAGACCTTACATGTACACTTACGTGAGACAGGTTCCACCGACTGACATGCACTTGTTGCATAAGGTGGCTAGCGGGTGCCAGTCTCTCCCACTTTAGTCGGATCGGATTCGATGAAAAGGGTCCTTATGAATGGTAAATAGCAATTGACATATCACGTTGTGGTTTTTGCGTAGGTAAGAAACGTTCTTGCTAGAAACCCATAGCAGCCACGTAAAACATGCAAACAACAATTAGAGGACGTCTAACTTGTTTTTGCAGGGTATGCTTTGTGATGTGATATGGCCAAAAGAATGTGATGAATGATATGTGATGTATGAGATTGATCATGTTCTTGCAATAGGAATCACGACTTGCATGTCGATGAGTATAACAACCGGGAGGAGCCATAGGAGTTGTCTTTATTTATTGTATGATCTGCGTGTCATTGAACAACACCATGTAATTACTTTACTTTATTTCTAACCGTTAGCCATAGTAGTAGAAGTAATAGGTTGGCGAGACAACTTCATGGAGACACGATGATGGAGATCATGATGATGGAGATCATGGTATCATGCCGGTGACGATGATGATCATGGAGCCCCGAAGATGGAGATCAAAAGGAGCAAAATGATATTGGCCATATCATGTCACTATTTGATTGCATGTGATGTTTATCATGTTTATGCATCTTATTTGCTTAGAACGACGGTAGTAAATAAGATGATCCCTCATTAAAATTTCAAGAAAGTGTTCCCCCTAACTATGCACCGTTGCGAAAGTTCGTTGTTTCGAAGCACCACGTGATGATCGGGTGTGATAGATTCTAATGTTCACATACAATGGGTGTAAGCCAGATTTACACACGCGAAACACTTAGGTTGACTTGACGAGCCTAGCATGTACAGACATGACTTCGGAACACAAGAGACCGAAAGGTCGAGCATGAGTCGTATGGTAGATACGATCAACATGAAGATGTTCACCGATGATGAATAGTCCGTCTCAGTGATGATCGGACACGGCCTAGTTGACTCGGATCATGTAATCACTTAGATGACTAGAGGGATGTCTATCTGAGTGGGAGTTCATTAGATGAACTTAATTATCCTGAACATAGTCAAAAGCCCTTTGCAAATTATGTCATAGCTCACGCTTTAGTTCTACTGTTTTAGATATGTTCCTAGAGAAAATATAATTGGAAGTTGACAGTAGCAATTATGCGGACAGTAGAAGGCTTATGTCCTTAATGCACCGCTCGGTGTGCTGGACCTCGAACGTGTTCTGTGGATGTTGCGAACATCTGACATACATGTTTTGATGACTACATGATAGTTCGGTAATGTTGAACGGTTTAGAGTTGAGGCACCGAAGACGACTTCGAAACGTCGCGAAACATATGAGATGTTTCAAGGGCTGAAATTGGGATTTCAGGCTCGTGCCCACGTCAAGCAAGGTATAAGACCTCCGACGAGTCTCTTAGCCTGCAAATTAAGGGAGAAAAACTCAATCGTTGAGCTTGTGCTCAGATTGTCTGAGTACAACAATCACTTGAATCAAGTGGGAGTTAATCTTCCAGATGAGATAGTGATGTTTCTCCAAAGTCATTGCCACCAAGCTGCTAGAGCTTCGTGATGAACTATAACATATCAGGGATAGATATGATGATCCTTGAAATATTCGCGATGTTTGACACCGCGAAAGTAGAAATCAAGAAGGAGCATCAATTGTTGATGGTGAGTGAAACCACTAGTTTCAAGAAGGGCAAGGGCAAGAAGGGATACTTCATGAAACGGCAAATCAGTTGCTGCTCTAGTGAAGAAACCCAAGGTTGAACCCAAACCCGAGACTAAGTGCTTCTGTAATAAGGGGAACAGTCGCTAGAGCAGAATTACCCTAGATACTTGGAAGATGAGAAGGTAGGCAAGGTCGATAGAAGTATATTGGTTATACATTATGTTAATGTGTACTTAACTAGTACTCCTAGTAGCACCAGGGTATTAGATACCGGTTCGGTTGCTAAGTGTTAGTAACTCGAAATAGAAGCTACGGAATAAACGGAGACTAGTTAAAGGTGAGCTGACGATATGTGTTGGAAGTGTTTCCAAGCTTGATCAAGCATCGCACGCTCCCTCTACCATCGAGATCGGTGTTAAACCTAAATAATTGTTATTTGGTGTTTGCGTTGAGCGTAGACATGATTGGATTATGTCTATTGCAATACGGTTATGCATTTAAGGATAATAATGGTTACTCTGTTTATTTGAATAATACCTTCAATGGTCTTGCACCTAAAACGAATGGTTTATTGAATCTCGATCGTAGTAATACACATGTTCATGCCAAAAGATATAAGATAATACCACATACTTGTGGCACTGCCATTTGAGTCACATTGGTATAAAACGCATGAAGAAGCTCCATGCTGATGGATCTTTGGACTCACTCGTTTTGAAAAGTTTGAGACATGCGAACCATGTCTATTGGTGTATATGCATGAAGAAACTCCATGCAGATGGATCGTTTGGACTCACTTGATTTTGAATCACTTGAGACATGCAAATCATACCACATGAGCAAGATGACTGAAAGCCTCATTTTCAGTAAAATGGAACAAGAAAGCAACTTGTTGGAAGCAATACATTTTGATGTGTGCAGTCCAATGAGTGCTGAGGCACGCAGTGGATATCGTTATGTTCTTACTTCATAGATGATTTGAGTAGATACTAAGTATATTTACTTGATGAAACACAAGTCTGAATTATTGAATGGTTCAAGTAATTTTAGAGTGAAGTTGAAGATCTTCGTGACAAGAGGATAAAATGTCTATGATATGATCATAGAGATGAATATCTGAGTTACGAGTTTTGGCACGCAATTAAGACATTGTGGAAATTGTTTCACAGTTAATACCGCCTGGAACACCATAGTGTGATGGTGTGTCCAAACATCATAGTTGCACCCTATTGGATATGGTGCGTACCATGATGTCTCTTATCGAATTACCACTATCATTCATGGGTTAGGCATTAGAGACAACCGCACTCACTTTAAATAGGGCACCACGTGATTCCGTTGAGATGAAACCGTATGAACTATGGTTTGGAGAAACCTAAGCTGTCGTTTCTTGAAAGCTTGGGGCTGCGACGCTTATGTGAAAAAGTTTCAGGTTGATAAGCTCGAATCCAAAGCGGATAAATGCATCTTCATAGGACACCCAAAAACAGTTGGGTATACCTCCTATTTCAGACCCGGAAGCAAAAGTGATTGTTTCTAGAAACGGGTCCTTTCTCGAGAAAAAGTTTCCCTCGAAAGAATTGAGTGGGAGGATGGTGGAGACTTGATGAGGTTATTGAACCATCACTTCAACCAGTATGTAGCAGGGCACAGGAAGTTGTTCCTGTGGCACCTACATCAATTGAAGTGGAAGTTGATGATGGTGATCATGAAACTTCGGATCAAGTCACTACCGAACCTCGTAGGGTGACAAGGATGCGTACTACTTCAGAGTGGTACAGTAATCATGTCTTGAAGGTCATGTTGCTAGACAATAATGAACCTACGAGCTATGGAGAAGCGATGGTGGGCCCGGATTCCGACAAATGGCTCGAGGCCATAAAATTCGAGAGAGGATCCATGTATGAAAACAAAGTGTAGACTTTGGAAGAACTGCTTGATGGTCGTAAGGCTATTGGGTACAGATGGATTTTAAAAGGAAGACAGACAATGATGGTAAGTATCACCATTAAGAAAGCTCGACTTGTCATTAAGATGTTTTCCGACAAGTTCAAGGAGTTGACTGCGGTGAGGCTTTCTCACTCGTAGCGATGCTAAGAGTCTGTTGGAATTGGATTAGAAGTTACTGCATTATTTATGAAATCTTGCAGATAGGATGTCAAAACATTGTTTCCTCGACAATTTTCTTGAGGAAAGGTTGTATGTGATACAACCTGAAGGTTTTGTCAATCCTGAAAGATGCTAACAAGCATGCAAGGCTCCAGCAATCCTTCTAAGGACTGGAGTAAGCATCTCGGAGTTGGAATGTACGCTTTGATGAGATGATCAAAGATTTTGGGTTTATACAAAGTTTATGAGAAACTTGTATTTCCAAAGAAGTGAGTGGGAGCACTATAGAATTTCTGATGAGTATATGTTGTTGACATAT
>LR880970.1:781208660-781234837 GCA_904067115.1 Aegilops sharonensis
CTCGTAGCGATGCTAAGAGTCTGTTGGAATTGGATTAGCAGTTACTGCATTATTTATGAAATCTTGCAGATAGGATGTCAAAACATTGTTTCCTCGACAATTTTCTTGAGGAAAGGTTGTATGTGATACAACCTGAAGGTTTTGTCAATCCTGAAAGATGCTAACAAGCATGCAAGGCTCCAGCAATCCTTCTAAGGACTGGAGTAAGCATCTCGGAGTTGGAATGTACGCTTTGATGAGATGATCAAAGATTTTGGGTTTATACAAAGTTTATGAGAAACTTGTATTTCCAAAGAAGTGAGTGGGAGCACTATAGAATTTCTGATGAGTATATGTTGTTGACATATTGTTGATCAAAAATGACGTAGAATTTCTGGAAAGCATATAGGGTTATTTGAAAAGTGTTTTTCAATAGAAAACCTGGATTAAGCTGCTTGAACATTGAGCATCAAGATCTATGAGGATAGATCAAAAACCGCTAAATGGTACTTTCAAAGGAGCATATACCTTGACATGATCTTGAAGGTGTTCAAGATGGATCGGTCAAAGGAGTTCTTGCCTGAGTTGTAAGGTATGAAGTTAAGAGTTAAAGCTCGACCACGGCAGAAGAGAGAGAAAGGACGAAGGTCGTCCCCTATGCTTCAGACGTAGGATCTATAGTATGCTATGCTGTGTACCGCACCGGAAGTGTGCCTTGCCATGAGTCAGTCAAGGGGTACAAGAATGATCCAGGAATGGATCATTGGGCAGCGGTCAAAATTGTCCTTGGAGTAAATAAGGACATGTTTCTCGATTATGGAGGTGATAAAGAGTTCGGCGTAAAGGGTTACGTCAATGCAAGCTTTAACACCTATCCGAGTGACTCTGAGTAGCAAACCGGATACGTATAGTGGAGCAACCATTTGGAATAGCTTCAAGTGGAGCATGGAAGCAACATTTACAATATGACATAGAGATTTGCGAAGTGCATACGGATCTGAATGTTGCAGACCCGTTGACTAAAACCTCTCTCACAAGCAAAACATGATCAAACCCCAGAACTCATTGAGTCTTAATCACATGATGATGTGAACTAGTTTAGTGACACTAGTAAACTCTTTGGATGTTTGTCACATGGCGATGTGACCTGTGAGTGTTAATCACATGGCGATGTGAACTAGATTATTGACTCTAGTGCAAGTGGGAGACTGTTGGAAATATGCTCTAGAGGCAATAATAAATTAGTTATTATTATTATATTTCCTTGTTCATGATAATCGTTTATTATCCATGCTATAATTGTATTGATAGGAAACTCAGATACATGTGTGGATACATTGACAACACCATGACCCTAGTAAGCCTCTAGTTGACTAGCTCGTTGATCAATAGATGGTTACAGTTTCCTGACCATGGACATTGGATGTCGTTGATAACGGGATCACATCATTAGGAGAATGATGTGATGGACAAGACCCAATCCTAAGCCTAGCACAAAGATCGTGTAGTTTGTATGCTAAAGCTTTTCTAATGTCAAGTATCATTTCCTTAGACCATGAGATTGTGCAACTCCCGGATACCGTAGGAATGCTTTGGGTGTACCAAACGTCACAACGTAACTGGCTGGCTATAAAGGTGCACTACGGGTATCTCCGAAAGTGTCTGTTGGGTTGGCACGAATCGAGACTGGGATTTGTCACTCCGTGTGACGGAGAGGTATCTTTGGGCCCACTCGGTAGGACATCATCATAATGTGCACAATGTGACCAAGGGGTTGATCACGGGATGATGTGTTACGCAACGAGTAAAGAGACTTGCCGGTAACGAGATTGAACAAGGTATCGGCATACCGACGATCGAATCTCGGGCAAGTACAATACAACTAGACAAAGGGAATTGCATACGGGATTGCTTGAATCCTTGACATCGTGGTTCATCCGATGAGATCATCGTGGAACATATGGGAGCCAACATGGGTATCCAGATCCCGCTGTTGGTTATTGATCGGAGAACGTCTCGGCCATGTCTGCATGGTTCCCGAACCCGTAGGGTCTACACACTTAAGGTTCGGTGACGCTAGAGTTGTTATGGGAAATAGTATGTGGTTACCAAAGGTTGTTCGGAGTCCCGGATGAGATCCCGGACATGACGAGGAGCTCCGGAATGGTCCGGAGGTGAAGATCGGTATATTGGACGAAGGGTATTGGAGTCCAGAATTGTTCCGGCGGTACCAGATGATGACCAGCGTGTCCGAAAGGAGTTTCGGAGGCCCCGACAAGCTTTGGGGGGCCTTATGGGCCAAGGGGAGAGGGCACATCAGCCCACTAAGGGGCTGAGCGCCCCTCCCACCCCATCTCACGTAACCTGGAGAGGTGGGGGCGCCACCCCTAGGGCAGCCACCCCTCCCGGCTTGTGGGGCAAGTTTCCTAGGGGGTGGGGGCGCCAAAACCCATCTAGGGTTTCCCCTATGGCCGCCGCCCCTCCCCTAGGGAACCCTAGGGCGCCTCCCCCTCCTCCCTTCCCCCTATATATAGTGAGAGAGAGAGAGAGAGGGCAGCCGCACCCTTCCCCTGGCGCAGCCCTCTCCCTCCTCCAACACCTCCTCCTCCTCCTCCTCCGTAGTGCTTGGCGAAGCCCTGCCGAAGAACCACGAGCTCCATCACCACCATGCCGTCGTGCTGTCGGAGTTCTCCCTCATCTTCTCCTCTCCCCTTGCTGGATCAAGAAGGAGGAGACGTCCCCGGGCTGTACGTGTGTTGAACGCGGAGGCGCCTTTGTTCGGTGCTTAGATCGGAATCAACCGCGATCTGAATCGCTGCGAGTACGACTCCTTCATCCGCATTCTTGTAACGCTTCCGCTTAGCGATCTTCAAGGGTATGAAGATGCTCATCCTCTCCCTCTCTTGTTGCTAGAATCTCCATAGATTGATCTTGGTGATGCGTAAAAAAATTTGAATTTCTGCTACGTTCCCTAACAAGGTCAATAGTGACGATGCATTGTCCCAACACGAGGAGAGAAACATCCATATAGCTCTTAGCCTCCTTCCTCTGTGGCGGCAATACCGGCCACACCAGGAGGGCATGACATCAGAGTGGTTGACAATATAGCTGGCCCTAAGGAGAGCTTGTCCAAAGCAGCCTCCGCCCTCTCCAAAAAGCTCTCAACCCGCGTCATCCAACCCTACGTCTGCACGATCTGATCAGCCAGCTCTTGACTTTATGGTTGTGCCGGCCTTGAGAATGAGTTTCTAGCTCTCGTTTAGCACACAAAGTTGCATGAGGATATAGCCGTATTCTATAAGAACACCTACAGCCGGACTAGACAAATTCGACCCCTCAAACGTCCGCCGGTGCGTACGGACGCGTCCATGGACAGTGATCGGTCACACTTTAAATAATGCATTCCACATTCGAACACCTCAAATTAGAAACATCAAATCCATATTATTACATGCAATGCAGCGATCTTTGAGCGGAGCTCGTACGGCTCCGCCATTCCCATGTCCGGTGGCCGGTTGCATCCCTCAGAGTGTTGGTCCGGTCACTGACAAGGTAGAGTAGGGCATGAGACACGAGCCGACTCATGGTGCTCAAGGCGCCGTTGTCTCCCATGCCCTAATCTTCCTCGTCGGAGCCCAGAACTCGAACGGTGCTGGTGGACATCAGATCGATGATGGATTCGTCCTGGGACGAGCCGGCAGCATCCACCATGACGCGTTTGTGGCGCCCAGACTGCTGCACCATACAGGGTGCCGGAGAATGCAACTCCGCTTCGACGACGTCCACCGCCGCGAGGGCTGCCACTGCCTCCCGCACCCGTTGCCTCACACGGCAAGCACGCCGTGCCATGTTTTCGTCGGACGACACCCATGGTATGTCCCAATGCTCGGCGCGCTAACGGAGGGGTTGCACGTCCGCCACCGCGTTCGGATGCCAGACAGACCGCACCGCTTCCGGCAATACAGCGATGACACACCTAGCGTCGGATCCATACGCCATTTAGGCGGACGTAATGGATCCCCGACGGAAGGAGTCCGAGCGCTGCCGTGCACGGGCCTCCTCCCGGGAGCGACGAAGCGTAAGACGGACGGCCGTCTCCTCCTCGGGGCTGCGTGGGGATGAGCTCGGGGTCAACGGATCTAAAGGTGAAGGACTCGGATCCGCTGCCCGTCATGCCGGAGACGAACGGAGACCGCCGGACGGGAGCTTGAGTGGCGGAGGGGAGTGGAGTTAAGTGGCTACAATTTGGTCCGGCGAGCGAATGGGAATGAATATATGTGAGGTCAGATGGGCTAGCGTGGGCCGGGTCCGACATGGGCGCGTCTATATTCGTCCCATATTTAGACTGGATATGAGGGGTGCCGGTCAGTCTGGGCATTTATAGCCCATTTGAGGCGTCAGTCTGGGTCAAAATTTCGTGACCGACCGACGCCGGGCGGCCTGCCCAGGCGTTTGAGACGGATTTGGGGCACCCGGCTGTTGACACTCTAAGTAAAACACTGGCCCGTCTTTGATTCTAGCTCTAGCTTGACCCCATCAGCTTCGGCACGCGTGACAATTCGGGTCATGTTGCCGTGCTCTGCCAAGTGAGCCTTCCCTAAGTCAAATTAGCCGTCTAGCACGGCAAGGTACGCATAGAGCCATTGATATGGATGTTGCTTTTGCAGCATAAGCACGATTAGTTCTTGACCAAAAGGTGAGTGCGGTCATTTTATCTTAAAAACCATGATGATCCAAACAGAGTATAATGTCGGGATTTGAGCGCTGATGGCTAAGAGCATCTCCAACAGGCGCGCTAAACAAGCGTCGCGCCGCAAATTTACCCATTTTAGCGCGCGCGCTATCGCGAATTTGTCTTCATTGGGCGCGCAATAACCACGCGCGCGGCATATAGAGTTGGGCGCGCGGTCCGAATCGCTATTGCGCGCTGCGTATTTGGGGCGCCCGCTTCCGCACACGGCACACACGAGTGCTCGCGCCGCACTCTTCCCCCGCGCCACCTTCGCCTCGCGCGCGCCGGCGCCGGCGAGCTGACCCGATGGACCCACGCGCCGGCACTCCCCTCACCCCATCCTACAGCCGCGATCCCTCCAGCGCTGTTGCCGCCACCGCCGCAAACCCTAGCGCTGGGAGCGTTGGCCACGCCTCCGCCGGAGCTCCTCTGAGCACCGGCCTCGCGCGCGGCCTCTTCATGCCACCGCGGATGACCTCGGCGGCTGGTGGCGTTGCGCCGGTGCCCGCCGGCGCCCGCCTCGACGGCTCCGGCACCTCGAAGCTCCCAAATGCGCCGCGGGCGAAGAAGGGCAAGACATCCGCGAAGAAGAAAAAGGCGGCGGATGGCTCTGGCACCTCGAAGGCGCCGAGGAAGAAGCTTGCAGGGCGTGTGACGAGCGCGGCGGCTACCGAAGCGCCGGCGAGCTCACTTGTTGAGCCGGCGGCCGGCGCACACCATGTGTTCGACGATATGCCCCAAAGGTGAAAAATTTCCCGAACTTTTTTTCTTCTTTATTTTTTGAATGCATACATATAGATAGCTTATTGCATTGTTCTATATATTTTGTAGTGTGAATGATGATGCATACATGTCAACTATGGGTGTTGGCTCGAACAATTCACATTGGTCTCAAACCAATGACATGCACTTTGAAGACCATGAGTTCGAGGTGGACGAGGATGGTGAGGGCATTGTCGACGCACCGAAAGGAAGAGTGGACAATTACACCAACGCCGAAGACATCTTACTATGCAATACTTGGTTGCAAGTGTCGAGGGCTCCATCCATTGGAGGTGATCAAAGTAGAGACGCTTAGTGACTCTGGATGAAAGAACACTTTGATCTTCGCAACATGAGTGGAATTGACCGCTCTGCACGATCACTTCGCTCCAGGTGGTCGACCATCAATAGGGATTGTCAACAATGGTCGGCCTCACAAAAAGCGGTTGACAAGTTGAACCCAAGTGGCACCAATGATGATGACAGGGTAAGTTTGGTTTCATCATTCCTCATGTTCACATCTCATGCTTGTTGTTGGTGTTTCTTATGCTAGCTTGTTTTGTTTTCATGTAGTTGAACATTGCCCAAAACTTGTTCAAAGGAGAGGAGAAGAGGAGCAAGAAGGGGAAGATCAAGAAAGGAAGGCCATTTACTTTGCCTCATTGCTATGAAGTATTGAAGGATGATAAGAAATGGAAGAAGCGTGAGGATTTTGATGATTTGGATTTGAGCAAAAAACGCAAGCGAACAATTGAGTTGGAAGATGATGATGAGGATGATGCATCAAGTGAAGATGGCAAGAGAAGCCCCACCCCAAACTCGGTTTCATACTCAAAGCCAAAACGACCGGATGGCACGAAGAAAGACAAAGAAAAGAAGAAGAGGAAAGGAGATGATGAGATCAAAAATGCCATGGAAGCAATTGTCAATGCAAGAAGAGAAGCCAACGAGGTGAGGAAAATGGCAAGGAACCAAGATGCCGCGGCTGAGGAGAGGAGGTTGGTGGCCGAGGGGAGGAGGGTGGCTGCCGAGGAGAGGAAAGTGGCATTGGAGGAGAGGAGGATGGCCATGGAGGAGCGAGCTAAGTTGTTGGAATGGGAGAAGCACTTGTTCTTCTTGGACACATCTTTGTTCAATGATGCGCAAAAGGAGTATGTCAACCCTGCCCGACCGTGAAGAAGTCTTGATCCAAAAAAGATCCATGATTGCCGGCATGGGTGGCGGTGGCCTTGGCGGCATGGGTGGCGGTGGCCTTGGCGGCATGGGTGGCGGTGGCGGCCTTGGCGGCATGGATGGTGGTGGCTTTGGCGGCATGGGTGCCGGTGGCGGCATGGGTGCCGGTGGCCTTGGCGGCATGGGTTCCATGAGAGGCTTTGGAGCTACCGTGGGTGGCATGGGTTCCATGGGTGGCTTCGGAGCTACCATGGAGACCATGAGAGTCATGGGTGGCTTTGGAGCACCTCCGGGCGGCTTGGACGGCATGGGTGGCATGAGTTTTGCGTCTCTCATTGGGGGCATGGGTGCACCTCCGGGCGCCGGTGTGCCACCTTCGCATGAAGATGCCATTCAAGATCTTGGCAACACCATCCGAGCTCCACGCAAAGATGATACGGCGCGCAACAATGACGAGGAGGAGGGAGAATCGTCTTCGGAGGAGGAAGAATCGTCTTCGGAGGAAGAGGATGAAGACGAAGACGAGGACAATGCTTGATTCTTGTGTCTTTCGTTTGTGCCACCATAAACTTGGTTTGCATATTGAACTTGGTTTAATTATGTTGTGGGCATGAATTTAAACTTATGGGCATGAACTTTTGGGCACGAACTTGATTGGAATGATGTTTGATTCAATATATGCCATGTGTTTTGTGTTGAAGTGTGAACTTTGTGCCCAAAATATATGCGCCGGCCGTTCACGCGCTGCATTTTAGCGCTCCTGCTGGAGCAAGCGCTGCACGGCGTGCCAAACCTGGCGTTGCGCGCGCCGCGCGTTGGGCGCCTGTTGGAGATGCTCTAACAATTCATCAGCATTGCCTACTTTTGCTAAGCTTGCAAAAGTTATCAAGATTTCTTTTCTACATACGTTCAATTTAGATCATATTGTGAGTAATTCATTCCATGATTCTAGGAACAGGTGTGAAATGCATCTTGGCCAGAGGGTGCATGCATAGCTGGTCGCTTTTGGGCAAGACCGGTGGTGGACCACTATCTTGCCCTTAAGTTTTTTTTGAGGGAAAAGCCAAATTTTATTACTCAAAGACCACATTGTATGAGATACAACTCGGATCATGGGGTTGGCCTAACCAGAGGTGGCGCCCCGGACCGAGACTAAGGGAATATTTGGCTAGCTTGTATGCGTCAACGTTGGCCGCACGGCCTTCAAAACAAAAATTACATTGAAACATAGATGCTCTAATATTAATCTCTTGGATGATAGAACCACTCCTTCCTCTTCCTCCACATGAAATATCAGCCACCGTTTGTTTAGAATCAGATGCAATAACAAAACTTTGGATGTTGAGGTCTTCTGCCAGTGCCAACGCCTCCCGGCACGCTATTGCTTCTAGAATTGTTGGGTCCTCCAGCCCGGCTATCACCAGCGCCGAGCTGCCAATGTAGTTGCCCTGCCCGTCCCTGCAAACTGCTGCAGCCGAGCCACCCTTCCTCGCTCTAACTCCCGCGTCTACCTGGATCTTTGCAAAAACAGCAGGTGGAGCCTTGGGACGAATCGTTCGAGTGTGGCCTGTTGCCCGAGCTACCCTTGTCGTCGCCGGCCTTCTCACGGCAATCATATCAAGCTCGTCGATGAATCTCCGAACAAAAGAGTTAGTTGCTTGTGGCGATTGGAAAATTCCTTCATGAATAGCCTTGCGACGCACCGTCCATATCGCCCAGAGAGAGACCGCCAGTAAAACAAATTGGTCATGAGATAGTGACTGCATGAAAGTGAACAGCCACTGCTTGGCGTTAGGTTCCGTATTCGATACCTGACTTTGTGCTAGCTCCTCATCAACTAGTGCCCAAACACATCTCGAACTAGTGCAGTTTACCAGAGAGTGTCTCCAAGAATCAGGGGAACCACACAGTCCACAGTAAGCATTATCAGCCATATGTCGATGAGCCCGAACATCCTCCGTGGGCAGAGAATGCTTCGATAAACGCCAGAGGAACATCCTCACCTTAGCCGGGACCTGTGTCCTCCATAATGTTTTCCATGCTCCTTCCTCAACCGCAGTGTTTGAGGTACCAGCTGTACCTTCAAGCCAAGCTTCTCTTCGCACTCTTGTTGCTACAAGCATACGATAAGCTGATTTGACAGTGAAGTTTCCGCTTGATTCAAAGTTCCAGCTCCAAAAATCCTGGAGATTGCGTGTGCATACTGGGATTCCCATGATGATGCTTGCATCCATCGGCATGAATACTTGGTTGATTAGCTGGCTATTCCAAGTAGCACTTGTGTGGCCAATGAGTTCTGCAACCATGATCGGTGGATTAGGGTGAATGCTTCCATATGGTCGTAGCATCTCGTCTCTGGGCAGCCAAGGATCCTCCCAAATGCGAGTTGATTGGCCATCACCAATTCGGCGTATAAGCCCTAGCTTAAGTGTGTCCCTGCCCTCGATAATTGCTCGCCATATCTGACTTGGATGGTTGCCCAAAGTTGCCTCCAGTATAGTGGCTCCTGGGAAATAAATGCTCTTCAACAAACGAGCACTCATCGATTCTGGAGCTTGGAGCAGTCGCCATGCTTGTCGCGCCAACATTGCCATATTGAAGAGTTCAAAATCTTTAAAGCCTAGGCCTCCCATTCCCTTTGGTTGCGTCATGGTTTTCCAGGATACCCAATGAGGCTTCCATTTGCCTTCTTTACTTCCCCACCAAAACCTTCTAATGAGCATGTTGAGATGCTCACATAAACCCCTTGGGAGTTTAAAACAGGACATTGAGAACACCGGTATTGACTGAGCCACAGATTTGATTAAAACCTCCTTGCCGGGCGATGACATAGTGTTTTCCACCCATCCCTGCACTTTGCTCCATAGCCGATCCTTGAGGTATTTAAAAGCCCCATTCTTCGAACTCCCAATGTCTGAAGGCATCCCAAGGTACTTCTCGTTTAGTGTTTCATTGGGTACATTGAGTATGCCTTTTATTTCATCTCTGGTTGCCTCGGGCACTCCCTTGCTAAAAAATATTGATGATTTTGCAAAGTTCACTCGCTGACCAGATGCTTGGCAGTACGTGTCTAGTACTAGGTTCACCTCATTAGCTCCCGCACTATTTGCCTTACAGAACAGCAAGCTGTCATCGACGAATAATAGATGGCAAACCAGTGGCGCCGTGGGAGCCACTTGTAAACCACTCAAATTTGATGACTCCTTTTTTGATTTCATCAGGCACGAAAGGCCCTCTGCTGCTAGCAAGAACAAGTACGGGGATATTGGGTCCCCTTGTCTGATTCCTCTTGACGGTTCAAACTCCTCCAATCTCTTTCCATTGAACATCACCGAAAACTTCACTGTGGTGACCAGTCCCATTACTATGTCCACCCATCTATCACTGAAGCCCATTTTAATCATTATTGCTCGCAGATATGGCCACTCAACCCTGTCATAAGGCTTTGTCATGTCAAGCTTTAGGGCGAAGGACTGATGCTTCTTTGCCTTGTTCCTCTTCATAAAATGTAGACACTCGTAGGCTGTGATGATGTTGTCAGTATAAGTCTCCCCGGTACAAAGGCAGACTGTTCCTCAGAAATAATCTCAGGTAGTATTACCTTTAGCCTGTTAGAGATCACCTTGGATGCAATTTTGTACAGAACGTTACACAAACTAATAGGCCGGAACTGGCTCAAAATAGTTGGATTTTTACCTTGGGGATCAATACTAGAACTGTTTCATTGATGCACGCTGCCGATTCAGTTCCTTCAACAATTCTAATCACCACTTTAGTAATCTCATCTCCACATGTCTCCTAGTGCCGCTGGAAGAAGTGAGCAGGGAAGCCGTCTGGACCGGGGGCCTTGGTGGGAAACATCTGGAACAGGGCAGTTTTAACTTCTTCTGCGCTGCAAGGTGCGTTTAGCGACGTGTTCATTGCATCCGTGACCTTGCGTGGCACTGTATCTAGCACCTGAGCCATATCTCCCACTCCCTCCGTCGTGTACAACTCCTTATAAAAAGTGGTCGTCATTGATTCCATCTCCGTCACATTTTCCGTTACCCTGCCATCAGCACATTGCAAAGACTTTATTTGGTTTTTCCGCCGTCGCCTACTCGCTCTCAAATGGAAGAAATAGGTATTTTTGTCGCCATGCATAAGCCAGTCAATCCTGGCTCTTTGCCTCCACAAGATTTCTTCGCGGTGAAAAAGCTCGACCAGGCGATCACAAACTTTTGTCTCCTGTCGCGATGGGCCGGATCTTCCTGGGGATCCCCGTAACTCCTGTAGTAGCTTTTTTAATTCCACTATCTCCCTGCGGACGCTGCCAAAGTGCTGCCTGTCCCATGTTGCCAAGTCGCCCGACAGCGCCTGAAGCTTCGCTTTCACCTGGCCCACTGAATCTCCTGCCGCTTGGTTCCAGCCTGCGTACACCACTGTCTCAAGCATCGGGTCTCGTTCCCAACAAAGCTCGTACTTAAATGGCCGTGGCCCCCGCCTGCATGCATGCATAGCTTGCAGCTGAAGAAGCAAGGGTACGTGATCAGACGTGGCTGCAGCCAGGTGTTCCAAAGATGCATCTGGGAAGGTTAGAACCCACTCTGGATTGGCCACACATCGATCCAACCGCACTCTGGTGTACGTGCCACCCACGACCTTCTTTTCAAAAGTCCAGTTCTGTCCTTTATACCCAATGTCCGACAAGCCACAAGTATCAATGGCGTCTCTGAAAGAATCCATCTGCGCTTGGCTTCGTTGGCCAATTCCATCATGCTCATGGGCATGAAGCACTTCATTGAAGTCTCCAATCACAACCCAAGGTTCATTGCTCGTTCCTGCAATTCCTCGCAACATATCCCAAGTTTTGTATCTCTCATTTGTTTGGCCTCCCCATACACAAAGGTTATTCTGGTTTTGTGTTCTACCATTTTTTCAACAGAAACATCTATGTGATACTGAGAATAACCCAACACTTCGAGCTTTATTTCCTCATTCCAAAAGATACCTAGTCCACCGCTCCTTCCGGAGCTGCTTACAGCAAAACCTTTATTGTAGCCTAAAGTTCCTACCATATTCTCAACACGTGAGCCCTCCAACTGAGTTTCAAGAATGCATACAATGGAGGGGGCATGTAGCTTCGAAAGGTCTCGAAGCTCTCGAACTGTCGCAGGTCTGCCAGCCCCACGACAGTTCCAAACTAGGCAACTCATTGCGCCTGGCGCGACCCGTTGATAGGGCCCACCGTTAGCGCATTGGGGTTTGTTGAGGTTTTGTTCTTCACTTGATTCTTCTCCGTCTGAGGGGGGTTGGTCTTCGACCTTTTGAGGTCCTGTTTTGACGAAGGACTCTGCGGGACACCCGCTGTGGATGTGTACTGCTTCTCCATCGAAGATGACGGGTTCAAATCTGGGGCCGTAAGCAGAAGAGTGTTGTGGGCTCCTCGCTTGCGATTCCCATCTCCATCTTCCATCGCTGTATCCTGATCAGCAGAGGGGTCATAACTTTCTTGCTGAGTTCTGCCAGACCCACGCCCTCCTTGGCCTGAGCGACCACTGCCTCGTCCTCGTCCACCTTGGAAGCCTCTTGCTGCACCTGGACCACGGCCTGGGCCCCTGAACCAATCAGCTTTCAGGTTTTTAAACACTAGTGCTGATGGGGAATGAATTCCATTACCACATTCTTTGAACAGATGGCCTAGCATACCACAGACCGCACACCAATCTGGTAGCCTTTCGTATTTCACCCTGAATATCTCCCTCTTCTTCTTAACCACCAGAGAGACAGCGTTCTTGAGCGGCTTAGTGACATCCACCTTCACCCGAACCCTAAAAAAATTGCCCTCAAAGTCCTGGGATTTTGGTTCAGCATAAATAAAGTCACCTACAGTTGATGCTAGCGATTTGATCAGGTGGAAGAATAATTCAGGGAGGTCATGAATCTGAATCCACATCTCGATCTTGTTGAGCACAATAGACGATGGCCTAGTAAATCCATCATAGGGCTCGATCACGACCGCTTTTCCCTTGAAAGTCCAAGGGCCATCCTCCATGACTCTCTCCCAATCACCCAGGCAGGAAAATTGGAGGGTGTAGAGATTGTCTTCTAGAGGACGGAAACCAACTTCTTGCGCGAGATCCCAGGCCACCCTCATGTTGCGGAAGAACCAGTACTAGCTGTAGGTTTTATCCATATGGACTCCCGCGATCGCCATCCATCGCGCCGCTTCCTCTGGTATGTCACCATCTTGAACCACCACGTCCTCCAGATCGCCTTCTTTCAGGCCTAGCTCCTTCATCATCGCTTCCATCTCGCTCATCGCCGCTGCGGAAGCCGACTTGGAGCCTTCCATGAGATCTCTTGCCCGTGAGAACGATTTCCGCGGGCGGGGGGACCCTATTCCGATCACTCAAGCACTCACCTCCGCCAGGCGTCCGAAGCCACCGGCGATCGGTGATCTTGGGGTGGTAGGGGATCGCGATCTCCACTACAGTGCCAGGCGCCGCCGGGAGGAGTCAAAACCCTAACTTGAGGGGAGTCCTAGATGCGCTAATGGGACGGACAGGGATACTATTTTAGGTGAAGCCCTTAAGTGGGAGCCCAAGTGACGAGTTTCGTGCCGTGCTCAATCCTTCCGCTTTCATTTTGGGCCGGCTGCTCCTGAATTACAGTTTTGCATAACAAGCCCCGGAATTCCAAATATCTTATTTGTTGGTGTTGATGGAGACGGCGAGCAGCGGCCATTGTCGTCGTCCGCTTCATCGACCTTCGGCGGCGGTTCAACAGGATGGGCGGGTCTGCATGTGCTTGTTGGCAGCGCAACTTAGGACTATCCTATTCCTAGGGGAGATGAAGGCCTACAGCGGCAATCGTTTAATTCTGTTTCCCTGCTCGATTGATCGGAGGCTCTAAACAGATCGTGTGCCGGCTCGAGTCTACGGAGGGACGAAACATTGGCAAATTGCCAAGCTATAAAACCTCCTTTTAAAAAAAAAAAAATCCTCAAACCAATCTTTGAGCTGAACAATATCAGTCTTCGTTGTATCAACTTAATACTACACCTTAAATCCGGTAGTATGATGTACCTAAAAAATCTCTTTTGCAAAGATATGATGCCTAAGATCATGCATGGGTAGAACCATCCAAGAAAATATGACAATCTAAGATCATTTTGGTAAAGGAAAAGAAATTGTTGCTCAAGTCAAACAAAAAAAATTATGCCTTGTAAGAAAAATAGAACACATCTTCTTGCAAAAAAAAAGAGAAAAATACTCCCTCCGTCCCAAAATTCTTGTCTTAGATTCGTCTAGATATAGATGTATCTAATACTAAAACATGACTTGATACATCCGTATTTAAACAAATTCAAGACAAGAATTTTGGGACGGAGGGAGGTAGAACATATCAGTACTTATTTTTGCAATACAGATCTTTATTTAAACAAGCTAGCACTCGGTCAGAGATGAAATTCCTTCGCATCCGAAAGAGCGCAGGTGGGATTGCAAGGAGGACACTTTTTCTGGCACTCGTCACTTGTGGCGAAACACGGGGCATCGGGCTTGTTGAGGCAGCAGTAGCAGTCTACTCCATGTGGTGAATCAGGTGAACCACACTTCTTTGGGACACAAAACTTCACACTGAACTTGCTTTCATTGATATCACCAGCACTTGTCTTGGTATGATAATCCAGATCGGTCTTTCTTCCAGCCTCGAGACGACCTATTGCATGCATATTTTGAGTAAATCTGCATCAGTTTGCTGTTTTAATTGGAAGGAAAGTTTTGGTTGGGGTACACTGATTGAAAAGGTGAATGATTTGCCTTTGTTCAAAATATGAAGGTAATGGCAAGAATACTCACACTCTGCACTCCCTGCAACCCAACCGATGAACAAGATGGCCATCACATAGGCGAAGCGGCTCTTTGTCATATCGATTATTTGTATTGTATAGATATAGACGAGAGGAGGATGGTTTGGGGGGAACGCGACACTCGGGCGATCAGCTCGTGATTGATTTATATCAAAGTTCAAGGACGTGAACAGATGGGATAAGATTGCCTAATCACGTACACAAGGTATCACTAATTACCATATCAATCTCGACAATACAAATCAGATCGGGTAGATACAGTAAGGTAAGGCCCTGTTTGGTTCATAAGTCCTAAGACTTTTTCTGGCACCAACTAAAAAATCCTTAGTCCCTAAAAAGTCTATCCCTATTTGTTTTCAGGGACTAAAAAGTCCATAGTCCCTCCCTAGAGGTTATTAAATGACCATGTTACCCCTAATAGACAGAAAAATAATAACCGAACAACACTATGAGGCGGCGGGGCAATGGGTGCAGGGAGGGGCTTTGTTGGAAAAGTCCCCAAAAGACTCTCCTTGAGAGTCTTCTTCATTTAGTCCCAAAAAGCAACTTTAGTCCCTAACTAGTAGTCCCTCCTATTTGGTTAAAAAGTCCTAGGGACTTTTTCTAGTCCTTACATCAAAAAGTCCCTGAAAACAAACACCCCTAAAATTGCCTAAACACCTATACAAGGTATGATACATTACCATAATCCAAATCAGATCGGGTAGATACGGTGGGGTAAGATTGCCTAATCACCTATACAAGGTATGATACATTACCATAATCCAAAACAGGTTGATACGGTAGGGTAAGATTGCCTAATCACTTATACAAGGTATGATACATTACCATATCAACCTCAACAATCCAAATCAGATCGGGTTGATACTGTAGGGTAAGATTGCCTAATCACCTATACAAGGTATGTGCTTTAAACAATTTTTGCTGATTGATTTTTCAGCCTGGCTTCACAAATGAGGCACGCAACGACCACTAGACATCTTTCAAAAGATTTTTTATTTATCACGCAGGATGGCGGCCCCCCTACATTGATTATGTTGCATCTTCAACGGCAACCCACAGATTTCCTTCCATATCCGTCCGCGGACACGGATACGGGAGGCCATCACCCAACCATAGCCGCATACGTTTTAACAATAGTTTGAACTACCCGAACAAAATTCGTTCAAACACGTCCGAATTTCATATAAACATGACTGATTACATTACATGTACATCAAAGAGGTGCTAGTCGGGCACTGGAGGTATGATTAATACCTAATCTAAATGGTCGCCATCGCCCATTTCTCGTGTCCGGCCATGAGCCCCGAGGACTTAAGCTTCGCCGTCTCCAGTCCCGCCTCGGCGCTCTTCAGCTCCTGCTCCGTAACCTCCACCTCCGGAGACCCGGGAAGTGAAGTTTTCTTCCTCTACATCACCGCCAAGCGACTAATCGGTCGCCGATGCTAAGCCCAACAAGCTTGTATCGACGGGAGGGGAGGAGCGGTGGCCTTCCTGGGACACGAGCGGCGGCGACCTACCATGCACTACTCTTTCTTGCTGCAGGCGACACCGCGGACGTTCCGGCTTCGTGGTCGTCGCGGTGGGGCGCAGACTCGGCGATGTCCTCCTCCTCGTCGTCAGTCTCGCCGAACACCGCCTCGCCCGCGTTGTCGCTCTCCTTGTAGGCGGCCGTCACCTCCGCCAGTTGCTGGTGGTACTGCTAGTGGGCGAGGTGGATCACGCGGGCAGCGCTTCCTGCTTCGCCAGGTCCGCCCCTGGCGTGGCCGCCCTGCCGGCGGCGAGCTGCTCGTCCGCCTGCACGTGCTCCTGGAGGATGTGGTTGTTCTAGACGGCGGCGGCCTGCGCCCCCTCGAACTGCTCCTCCTGCACCATCTTCATGTAATGGGCACGAGCCTCGCCGATGGCCATGGTGCAATGCGCTGGTGAGGGTGATGCGAAGGAGGAGGGTGACGCCGGTTCGTCGTCGACAGCGTCCTCCATTGGAACATCGTCATCCTCCGTCTGCCTGCTGGCCAGCCAGCCGGCAGCAATGACAACCATCTCCTTCTTCTGGTCCGACGTCAGCCCGTTCCAGAGAGCTTTGGCGGGGGAGAAAACCATGGTGGGAGTGATGCGGAGATGGATCGGAGGCAGATGACTGTGGCTATGGCTGGGGCAACGGTTTATATACCAATGGTGGGTGGCAGAAGGACAGACGGGTGGCACCGGAGGAGACGCCTCAGCAACCACATGCCATCAATGTGGGTGGCAGACGGACGGACAGGTGCGGCGGTCTCCTGCACCGGGAAGCGGTGCGGGCGGCGCTCTTGACGCTCTAGAGCGGCGCTGACCGAAAACGCGTGGGAAGGTGTTTTCGGTGGGCCAGGGTGGTCAGAAGAGGGCTTAAGAGCGGTCTGGACTCCCACAAAGCCCCCTCCCCCAACGTTTGTCTCTGGTTTGCGGGAAAACACGTCCGTACGGCGCTACGGAGCGATACAGGACCGCGCTGGATCTCTTTCACGATCCAGACAGCGCAGTCCGAACTCGTGCGGAAGGTTTGCAGGTCGGCATTGGAGGTGCTCTTATGCCATGTCGATGTCAGCTGACCGCAAAGGAAAATACTAGGGAATCAACGAAATTTCAAAAAAATTAAATAAATAAAATAAAAGGTTACAAACAAATACAAAAGCGTTAGGAACTTATAAAGTCAGGGGAACAGAACCTTTTTTTTTCTATTTTTCTTTCCCTAAATATTGACACTGACGAAACTTCACAAAAGTTTACACTGATATATAAATGATTTTAGCTTCCTGACACTTCGTTTAGCAGGACTCCTTGACTTTTAGTACAAATCAAGCATTTACAAACGCTCGTCCAAGAAGATCCCAGGATGAAGCTTGAAGCTTCTTGGCTTTATTGTGGCGGCTGACCTGAGGCCCTTCAGTTCTTGTTCAGCACACAAAGATGCAGGTGGACCGTGGATATAGCCGTCCCGTCCCCTGCAAGTAAAACACTGGCCCATCTTTGATGCTAGTTCCAGTTTGACTCCATCAGCTTTGGCACGCGTGACAGTTTGGCTCATCTATGCTTGCCGTGCTCTGCCAAGTGAGCTTCCCGCAAGTCAAATTAGCGGTCTAATTAGGCAGGGTGTGGATAAAGCCATTGATATGTATGATGTTGCTTTCGTAGCATAAACACGACCGTTTCCTTCACCAACATTTGAGTGCCGTCATCTTTAAAAACCATGATGACGCGTGAAACCTGCACACTCACAAGGGTAATTCACGTCAAGCAAAAGAATTTCACCGGGATAATTGAGCATCCAGGGGCTGGGGTTGTTTCGGTCCTATATTTCACTCCGGGAGCTGATTGTGACTTTGAAAGGTTTAGTAAGCTTCCTTGACTTTTATATATGAGGCTTGAAGTGTGGCGGCTGACCCAAGGCCTTCCGATTCTTGTTTAGCACACAAAGATGCAGTTGGATATAGCTGTCCCCTGCAAGTAAGCACCGGTTGCATCTTTGATCCTAGGTTATAGTTTGTAGTTTGACTCTATCAGCTTTGGCACGCCTGAAATTTTGGGCTCATGTTGCGGTGACGTATGATGTTGGTCTTGTAGCATAAACACGGTTTTTTCTTGAGTCTTGACCAAAATGTGAGTGTGATCATCTTTAAAATGCATGATGATGCAGGAAACTTTTTATTGACCAAAATAGGTGTGCATTGAGTCACCCACATAGATGATAATGCTTTGTAGCATAAACACAACTTGTTCTTGACCAAAATTTGAGTGCCATTATCTTTAAAATCCACGATGATGCAAGAAACCTTTTATTGACTGAAAATAGGGGTGCATCAAGTCATTGATATAGATGATGTTGCTTTGTAGCATAAACACGACTTGTTCTTGATCAAAATGTGAGTGCGGTCAGTTTGAGAATAGGGTTTAGGGTTTCCCATGGGGCAAAGCCTCTCCACGTCTTTCTATATATAACAATCAGCATATACAATTACATACGTACAAAGTACGTGTACACGACACGCTAGACCTATTTTAACACTCTCCCTCAATCTGAACTTCTACTCTGTACAAGATTTAGATTGGTACTAAAACGGTCTAGCATCTGTCTGGTGGCTGGTTTAGTAAACACATCAGCCAGCTGATCGTTAGAAGAAATGAACCTGACTTCAAGAGCTCCAGAAGCAACACGCTCGCGCACAAAGTGGATATCAATCTCGATGTGCTTGGTACGCGCATGGAAAACTGGGTTGGCAGTCAGATATGTGGCCCCTAAGTTATCACACCATAGAACCGGAATACGCTGCTGAGACGCTCCAAGCTCTTTGAGTAGTGACTCTACCCAAATGGCTTCAGCAGCTCCATTCGCCAAGGCTTTGTACTCGGCCTCTGTGCTCAATCTCGACAGTGTTGGTTGTTTCTTCGAACTCTAGGAAATGAGGTTCGGTCCAACAAATATGGCGAAACCTCTAGTTGATCGACGATCATCCGGACATCCTGCCCAATCTGCATCAGTGAAGATACTAATGCTAGTAGAGACCGCCTTGCGAAACTTCAGCCCTGTGTGCAATGTTCCTTTCACATAGCGTAAAATCCGCTTAACGGCTTCCCAATGAGCATCAGTGGGCTGTGAGAGAAACTGGCACACCTTGTTCACTGCAAACGAAATGTCCGGGCGAGTGAATGTTAAATACTGCAACCCACCAACAACACTGCGATACCGGAAAGAATCATCGGTACTGAGAGGCTGTCCAGACACTCGTGCAAGCTAATCGGAAGTAGACAGCGGTGTGGAAGTAGGCTTACAATTCTCCATGCTCACACGATGCAAAAGATCCAAAGCATACTTCCGTTGAGTCAATGTCACCCCCCCTGAATTTTATGACGCTTCCGGACCAAGAAAATACTCCATCGGCCCAAGGTCCTTGATAGGAAAACTGGCCGCGAGGGCATTAACAAGACCATCAACCGCACGTGGAGAAGATCCGGCAATGACAATGTCATCCACATAGAAAAGCATATAGATTTGAACATCATGATAGCGGAAGAAAAACATAGAGGTATCTGCTTTGGAGGAGACAAAACCCAACTCGAGAAGACGGGTACTGAGCCGAGCATACCATGCACGAGGGGACTGTTTGAGTCCATAGAGAGCGCTGAAGCTTGCACACATGCGAGGGAAAACGAGCATCCTCGAAGCCAGGTGGCTGCTGCATATAGACGTCCTCGGAGAGATACCCATGAAGAAAAGCGTTGCTGACATCAATCTGCCGAAGACTCCAACCGCGAGACACAGCCAAGGCAAGAACCAGTTGAACGGTGGCCGGCTTGACAACCTGACTGAACATATCACAATAATCAATGCCAAGCTGCTGGGTGAAACCACGAGCGACCAATCGAGCTTTGTACTTATCAACGGAGCCATCTGGACGGTGCTTGGTCTTGAAGATCCACTTGCTCCCAACAACATTAACTCCGCGCAGCCGAGGCACAAGAACCCAAGTCTTTTTATGGTGAAGGGAAGCGAGCTCATCAATCATCACAGTACGCCACGTAGTCCTGGAGAGCATCACGATGAGAGACAGGCACCGCATGAAACGCGCGGCGACGGGGATCATAGAAGACGGTCCCATCAGTAGGAACAAGGGCACGGCGAGTATGATCGCGGGTGCAGGTAACCATGGTGTGTGCAGGAGCAGCTGGAGGCGTCGCGGTCGAGGGAGCAGGACTGCCCTCGACAGAAGGCGGCGCGAGCTGCGGTGGCGACGGTGGAGCAGCATCCTCGAGCACCGAGGCAGGCGACGGCGCGTCAGTGCGCGGCAGGGAGACCGCCGAAGGGCCGGGCGAAGCAGCCGGGGCCGAAGACGAGCCGACGGAGCCGGGCCAGGCGACGCGGCAGCCGACGGGCCGGCCAGGCCGGGCGACGCGGTGACCAGGTCCACTACAATAAATATGTCAACTAGTGACCTTCTGTCAGTGACCCTGGAAGAATTGGTCATAGATCTATGACCATTTGAGACCAATTGGTCAAAAGCTGTTCGGGGGGCTCCAAACCCTAAACCATTGCGACCATTTTGGTCAGAAAGGTCGTAATTTCCTTACACGAAATGGTCATAAAGCAAACAGCGCTGGTCCGCTGCCTTATTTCTAGTTGTTAACGACCAATATAGATGGCCATAGCCTTGTAGATTGTGGTGGGTTGTGATGACTAGGCGCCATCTCATCAGTTTTGCATATGTGTCATGTCCATGTGTCAATTTTTGCCCTAGGTTGTGAATCAACCTATATTTCTGTTATTCCAAAAATTCCCAAAAAATTCTCATAAATTGTCTGGATCATATCTTCATCAAATATGTCAAAAACCTTCCTTGCCTAGTTCAAAAATAACTCAACAATATTCATTTTCCTATTCTGTTCAAAGCAGCACTTTGTGAAGGAAGTGTTATTTATATATTCTTGATTTCCCTAAAAATTTGTGAAGACATTCATCTTAGTATATGATCATCCTTAGCCAAAACTCACACCCATTGGCCATGTGCATTTCCCGTACCGCTAATCAAACACTTGGCTGCTAATTCATGTTTGAGCATATAGTTCGGTCTCCTCATGAGAATCTTATGTTATAATTTTCTTCCTAGCACCTACCTGGGGAGTGCCCAACCCACTAGACATGTCTAGGCCGTCCAGAACGCATGGCAACGCCACGGCCACGCGGTGACCACGCAGCGGGTATGCGAGCTTATGCGCTCTAGAGTTGGGGCCCTCGGCCACCATCCAGACCTCGATGTATCGCCATAAAACCATGTATTTCTGATTAAATAGATACTTATTTACCTAAAAATGATTTTTGGAAAAAATAAAGAGCAAACTACGAGGTAGCTACAGTTCAAATTTGACCCGCTTCCAGCTGAATAGGCGGGGATTTGTCTTTTTCACGAGAGGTGGATCAAAACTTTTGACACCCAACCATTTTGTCAATTGTGCATTATATATGGCCTAGTATTTTATAAAATTGATTAGGTCCAATTTTGCAACAAATATATGGTAGGTCCTTCACAAAAAAACTTATTTTGGGCACTCAAAAAAATGGAAAATGATTTTTTCGTCCAAAGAAAATGACAACTTCCTTAGGCAACATTGTTTGTCATTCCAAGATGCACCCTTGTGCATGATATGAGATCATTTGAACAAACTATGCCATGAATGTGGCCATAAGATTGATCATTTGGCTTGAAAGCCATGTATCTTCACACATGATAGCTCATTTCTGAGAACACTTTTTTAAATAATTACCGTATTACAAGTTTATTATTTTTCCTGAAAACTTGGTCACATATAATGACACAATGCGAAGGTTTTCCAATTTTTTGATTTTTTTTTGAATTTTTTATGCCCGTTTCAAAATGCGATCAAAACGGCGGGAATGACCGTTCTTAGCTAGTGGTTGAATGTTGTAATTTTTTTGGTGTTTCTCTGATTAAATAGATACTTATTTACCTAGAAATGATTTTTGGAAAAAATAAAGAGCAAACTACGAGGCACCTGCAGTTCAAATTTGACCCGCTTCCAGCTGAATCGACGGGGATTTGTCTTTTTCACCAAGGGTGGATCAAAACTTTTGACACCCAAACATTTTGTCAATTGTGCATTATATATGGCCTAGTATTTTATAAAATTGATCAGGTCCAATTTTGCAACAAATATATGGTAGGTCCTTCACAAAAAAACTCATTTTGGGCACTCGAAAAAATGGAAAATGATTTTTTCGTCCAAAGAAAATGAAAACTTCCTTAGGCAACATTGTTTGTCATTCCAAGATGCACCCTTGTGTACGATATGAGGTCATTTGAACAAACTATGCCATGAATGTGGCCATAAGATTGATCATTTGGCTTGAAAGCCATGAATGTTCACACATGATAGCTCATTTATGAGAACACTTTTTTAAAATAATTACCGTATTACAAGTTTATTATTTTTTCTAGAAACTTGGTCACATATAATGACACAATGCGAAGGTTTTCCAATTTTTTGATTTTTTTGGAAATTTTTATGCCCATTTCAAAATGCGGTCAAAACGGCGGGCATGACCGTTCCTAGCTAGTGGTTGAATCTTGTAATTTTTTTGGTGATTCTCTGATTAAATAGACACTTATTTACCTAGAAATGATTTTTGGAAAAAATAAAGAGCAAACTACGAGGCAGCTACAGTTCAAATTTGACCCGCTTCCAGCTGAATCGCCGGGGATTTGTCTTTTTCACCAGAGGTGGATCAAAACTTTTGACACCCAACCATTTTGTCAATTGCGCATTATATATGTCCTAGTATTTTATAAAATTGATTAGGTCCAATTTTGCAACAAATATATGGTAGGTCCTTCACAAAAAAACTCATTTTAGGCACTCGAAAAATGGAAAATAAATTTCTCTTCCAAAGAAAATGAGAACTTCTTTAGACAACATTGTTTGCCATTCCAAGATGCATCCTTGTGCACAATATGAGATCATTTGAAGAAACTATGCCATGAATGTGTTAGGCTAACAAAATTGTGCCATGATCATTCCAACATTTTCACAATAGTGTGCCATGACCCCGTCTTGACCACGCCTCGGCTTGACCGGCACATGTGTGCGGCCCTCCCGCACCGTTGCTCGCGACTCACCACATGCACCCGTCGCCATCGCGCAAAACCGCCACGCCCATTATCACCCCCACATATACCCTTCACGTCCTCCTTCGTGGCCGCGACTCACCCCAACACAGAATTTTTGGTTCGATTTCACCCGCGCCAAGCCCCGAGATTTCTGCCCACTCTTGCCCGCAAAAAGAGAGGCAAAGAGAAAACTGATTGAATCAAAAAGAAGAGAAAAAAAATAAAAAGAGCGGAGTGTTGGACGAGGGGAGAGTTTTGGACCGTTGGATGCGAGAGAAGTGGATGGCCAGGATTTGATCTTGGGGATGGATCCGTGGACTCGCATGCCATTGGCTGGCTGCCTTTCCATCTCCTATTACCAAAGAAAAAAAATCCATCTCTCTCACACGAAAAGAAACCCTAGCTCCCATCTGCCCTCACCTTGGCGTTTTTCCTTCTACACCCCCGCCTCCCTTTCTTTCTTTCCTTCGACCCGTCCCACATGATCTCCTCTCTTCCCAACAAACCAGAGACCCGCAGCGCCGCCGCCCCTGCCTAGCGCTCGCTCGTGACGCCTCTCCTCCTCCTCGTCTCACCCCCACCGTCATCGATCCTTCCCTGGCCACCGCCGTCAATCCTTCCCCGGCCACCGCCCTGTACCGTACGTGCGAGCAGGTCAGGCGAGCAGGTCAGGTGGCGGCTCCAAGATCCGCCAAGGACATGGACCTGGAGCTCCATCTCCATGGCAGTGGCTCCTAGATCCGCCCAGGGGCTGGACCTGGAGCTCATCTCCTCCATGGCGTCGGCTTCCAGATCCACCCATGGGTTGGACCTGGTGCTCCATCTCCATGGCGAGTTGGCTGTATCCCCACGCCTGCTTCCGCTCGGCCGACGACGCCATCCGCGTGTGCTTCTGCTGCTCGTATAGGCAAGGCAATCTGTCGATTTGCTGTTCTCCCCTCGGCTTCCCATCCTTTTCCTTACGTGCTGTGTCTTCCCTCCTCACGCAGGTGCACGCACCACCGGCGCTCCCGGATCGAGCAGGTGACGCAGCGGCCCTCCCAAATCCACGACGAGCTGCATCTGGCTTGTCCTCGCGGCTGTCGGCCACGTCCTCGACAAGGGTCACATCTGGCCGTGACCAAGTGAGGCCCCGGATCTGCACTCATTAGGAGGGGGCGGCGGCACCGAGAGGATTCTCACGCAGCCGTCTTCCACCTTCTTCGTCCGGTTCCAGGTACTGACATTCCCCCCTCCCCGCACACATCCTCCACCTGCTCTTGCTTACTCGGATCCTCCCATTCCGATTTTGGTTGGGGCGTTCCTGTACTGATCCATATGCATGCGTTAATTTGTAGCTGTGCACGCGACGTGGAGCCTCATCTTCGAGCTGCTTGACCTCAAGGGTGAGGTGGACGACGATGCTCTGGTTCTTGTGTGATGTTGCCAACAGCAAGATGTGATGGATAACTTGGTAATCATTACGCCAGTAGTCAATAGTCGATTAGTTGAGCGACTGCTAATCATCTGGTGGCCTTGGACTTGTGATTGTGGTGTTGTGCTCTAACCAGTGGCATGATTTACAAGCTATGGTAATTTTAGGTTTAGGGAAATATGTATTTGTTGCTCCTGATCTAACCAATTGGCCACTATCCAGCTATCCTGGTATGTGTATGGATGTGTTTATGTGGATTTGGTCTAATCTGTCTCCTCCTGTTGATCTACTGGTCCATGCTCTAGTTCTAATTCATGCCTATGAACTGGTTACCGTGGATTTGGTGCTGCTCTAGATTCTTTGTGCATATACACGTGTAGTCAGTAACTAGTGCTACTACTAAACTCAAAATTTCTTTTACAAAGAATAAANAAGAGGTGTCTAGAGGGGGGGTGATTAGACACTAAGTACCAAAGTTGCAGTTTTTAAGTTTCTTTGGAGTTTGAGTGGAGTTTAGGCACAAGTTTAACATTCACAACATATAGCAAGCAAGCATGCAAAGAGTATATGAGCAGCGGAAAATAAATCATGCAACTTGCAAGAATGTAAAGGGAAGGGATTGGAGGATTCAAACGCAATTGGAGACACGGATGTTTTTGGCATGGTTCCGAGAGGTGGTGTTATCGTACTTCCACGTTGGTGGAGACTTCAACCCACGAAGGCTAACGGTTGCGCGAGTCCACAGAGGGCTCTACCCACGAAGGGTCCACGAAGTAGCAACCTTGTCTATCCCACCATGGCCGTCGCCCACGAAGGACTTGCCTCACTAGCGGTAGATCTTCACGAAGTAGGCGATCTCCTTGCCCTTACAAACTCCTTGGTTCAACTCCACAATCTTGTCGGAGGCTCCCAAGTGACACCTAGCCAATCTAGGAGACACCACTCTCCAAGAAGTAACAAATGGTGTGTTGATGATGAACTCGTTGCTCTTGTGCTTCAAATGATAGTCTCCCCAACACTCAACTCTCTCTCATAGGATTTGGATGTGGTGGAAAGAGGGTTTGAGTGGAAAGCAACTTGGGGAAGGCTAGAGATCAAGATTCATATGGTAGGAATGGAATATCTTGGCTTCAACACATGAGTAGGTAGTTCTCTCTCAGAAATGGTAAGTTGGAAGTGTAGGTTCAGTCTGATGGCTCTCTCCACGAATGAAGAGGAGGTGGAGGGGTATATATAGCCTCCACACAAAATCTAACCGTTACACACAATTTACCAAACTCGGTGGGACCGAATCGTTAAACTCGGTCAAACCAATTTAGCAAATAATGTGACCGTTAGGGTTTTCGGTGGGACCGGAATGCAACTCGGTGGGACCGATATGGTTAGGGTTAGGGCATAACGTAATCTCGGTAAGACCGATTACACAAACTCGGTGGGACCGATTTTGGTAATAAGCTTTCCAGAGAGTTGGTCAGGCAAACTCGGTTTGACCGATTATCAAACTCGGTGGGACCGATTTTGATAATAAGTTAACCAGAGAGTTTGCATTGTAATCTCGGTAGTACCGATTGCTCAAACTCGGTGAGACCGATTTTGATAATGGACATACAC
>LR880970.1:781308658-781335319 GCA_904067115.1 Aegilops sharonensis
ACAACAGTCATGAACATGCATTAAAATTAATAAACATTAAGTGCAAGCATGAGTAGGATATAATCCACCATGAACATAAATATCGTGAAGGCTATGTTGATTTGTTTCAACTACTTGTGTGAACATGTGCCAAGTCGAGTCACTTAAATCATTCAAAGGAGGATACCACCCCACTATACCACATCACAACCATTTTAATAGCATGTTGGCACGCAAGGTAAACCATTATAACTCATAGCTAATCAAGCATGGCATAAGCAACTATGATCTTCAATTGTCATTGCAAACATGTTTATTCATAATAGGCTGAATCAGGAAAACGATGAACTAATCATATTTACAAAAAAAAAAAAGAGGTCGAGTTCATACCAGCTTCTCCCATCTCAATCAGTCCATCATATATCGTCATAATTGCCTTTCACTTGCACGACCGAACGATGTGAATAATAATAATAGTGCACGTGCATTGGACTAAGCTGGAATCTGCGAACATTCAATAAACAGGAGAAGACAAGGCAATATGGGCTCTTGGTTAAATCAACAATAATGCATATAAGAGCCACTTCAACAATTTATCATAATCTTCTCCTATCGACCCCCAAAGAAAAGAACAGAAATAAAAACTATTTACACGGGAAAGCTCCCAACAAGCAAAAGAAGAACAGGAAATCTTTTTGGGTTTTCTTTTAATTATTACTACTACAGCATGAAAAGTAAACTAGCTAAAGCTATTACTAATTTTTTTGGTTTTTCTTAAGATTTAACAAACACAGAAGAAGAAAGCATAAAAAGAAAATAAACTAGCATGGATATTACAGTGAAAAAGTATGAGCACCGGTATCTAGCAATGAGTGTGTGTGAACATAAATGTAATGTCGGTGGGAAATACGTACTCCCCCAAGCTTAGGCTTTTGGCCTAAGTTGGTTTATTGCCACGGATGGCCTGGCGGATATCCAAAGTGGTAGCCGGGGTCGTACTGCGATGCGGCAGTTATTGCCTCCTGGGCTGCAGTGTGGCGGCGAGCTGCCTCCGCCCTCCTCTCGTACTCATCTGCCTCCTCTCTAGTAATAAAATGTCTTCCTTTTGCCTGATAATCAAAGAAGGCAGGAGCAGGGAGAGTAATACGGACAACACGACGTCTGTCAAAGATTAAACGATACCGGAGAGGTGATTCATTCCTCTCGACAAACTGGTGGTGAACCATAGCATTAAAGTCTAAGTAAGTAGGAGGCAATTCAATATCATCATTACGTATGGTTACACCAAGAAAATCAGCTAAGCGGGTTGCATAAATTCCGCCAAAGAAATCTCCATTAAATCTATTATGATGCAACCTACGTGCAACAATGGCTCCCAAGTTATAAGATTTGTCTCCTAACACAGCACTCCTAAGAATACTGAGGTCAGGGACACACATGTGATATGCTTCATCCTTACCATTTATGCACCTACCTATGAAGAGAGCAAAATAATGTATAGCAGGAAAATGAATGCTCCCTATGGTAGCTTGTGTTATGTCTCTAGATTCCCCCACATTTATACTAGCAAGAAATTCTCTAAATTCAGATTTGCGAGGTTCACTAGCACTACCCCATTGTGGAAGTTTGCAAGCAGTGGTAAAATCCTCTAAGTCCATAGTATAAGATTTTTCATAGAGATCAAATAGGACAGTTTGAGAATTGCGTGAAGATGAAAATTCAAACCTCCTCACAAAGGAACTAGTGAGATAGTGGTACTGGCGGCACTTTTCTCTCTCAAAGCTTACAAGGTCAGCGTTACGCAAATACGCGTTAAATTCTTCCTTAATTCCTTCTCGATCCATAAAGCCTTCTGAAGGCCATTCACAAGGCCGCACTAGAGCGTTCCTTGGTGGCTCATCATCGGCATCGCGCATTGCGAGCCTGGGTCCTTGCTTCCTTGAAGGACCACCTTGGTAAATTTTCCTAAGCATATTTCTTCCTCTGAAAAATTTCTGAAATTTTTAGTAACTTCAAATAAAAGTGAACCAAGCTCAACAAAATTGATAGCAACTACTCCTACAAGTGCCTAGAGACTATAACATGCATTAGAACTACTTGGAACCATATAAATTTGACATGCAAGCTCAAGAACATGGTCACCTAGGCAGCACAAATTTGCAATGAATAAAGCACTAGAACAAAAACTAATTGGACCAATGGAGGAGTCATATACCAAGGAACAATCTCCTCAAGCAGTTTTGTGAGAGGTGCTTTGAGCAAGGAGATCGAAAATCGCAGCAAAATGAGCTAGAACTCGTGCTTGAGCTGGATGGTGATTTTTGGGAGGAAGAAGAAGTGTGTGGGTGCAAGAATAAGTGGAGGGGGCCACCCTGGGCCCACGAGGCAGGGGGGCACGCCCAGGGGGGATGGGCGTGCCCTGGACCGTCGTGGCTAGGTGCTTGCTTCCCCTGCTGTGTTCTCAGTGCCAGATATTCTCAAATATTCCAGAAAAAATCATATTCCATTTTCAGGGCATTTGGAGAACTTTTATTTTCGGGGTATTTTTATATTGCATGGATAATTCAGAAAACCGACAGAAAAATATTATTTTTACTTTATTTCAACTAAATAACAGAAAGTAAAAGGAGGGTACAGAAGGTTGTGCTTTCTAATTTCATCCATCTCATGCTCATAAAAAAGAATCCACTAACAAGGTTGATCAAGTCTTGTTAACAAACTCATTCCGAATAACATGGAACCGGAGAAATTTCGAATAACACTATGTTACCTCAACGGGGATATGCACATCCCCAATAATAAGAATATAATTTTTATTCTTGACAGTAGGAAGAGGAAATTCAAAACCTCCAAAAATAATCGATGGAATTTTTCCAATAGAATTGATACTATGAACTTGAGGTTGTTTCTTCGGAAAGTGTACCATATGCTCATTACCTTAACACGAAAAGTGATTGCAATCAATAACAGCTCCTGCAGTATTCAAAAAGGGTCTTCCAAGAATAATAGCCATACTATCGTCCTCGGGAATATCAAGAATAACAAAGTCCGTTAAAATAGTAACATTTGCAACCACAACAGGCACATCCTCATAAATACCGACAGGTATAGCAGTTGATTTATCAGCCATTTGCAAATATATTTCAGTAGGTGTCAACTTATTCAAATCGTGTCTACGATATAAAGAGAGAGGCATAACACTAACACCGGCTCCAAGATCACATAAAACATTTTTAACATAATTTCTTTTAATGGAGCATGGTATAGTGGGTACTCCTGGATCTCCTAGTTTCTTAGGTATTCCACCCTTAAAAGTGTAATTAGCAAGCATGGTGGAAATTTCAGCTTCCGGTATCTTTCTTTTATTAGTAACAATTTCTTTCATATACTTAGCATAAGGATTCATTTTGAGCATATCAGTTAATCACATACGCAAAAAGATAGGTCTAATCATTTCAGCAAAGCGCTCAAAATCCTCATCATCCTTTTTCTTGGATGGTTTCAGAGGAAAAGGCATGGGTTTCTGAACCCATGGCCCCCTTTCTTTACCGTGCTTCCTAGCAACAAAGTCTCTCTTATCATAACGTTGATTCTTTGATTGTGGGTTATCAAGATCAACAGCAGGTTCAATTTCTACATCATTATCATTGCTAGGTTGAGCATCATCATGAACATTATCATTAACATTATCACTAGGTTCATGTTCATTACCAGATTGTATTTCAGCATCAGAAATAGAAATATCATTTGGATTCTCAGGTGTTTCAGCAATAGGTTCACTAGAAGCATGCAAAGTCTTATCATTTTTCTTTTTCTTCTTTTTAGAAGAACTAGGTGTGTCAATATTATTTCTCTGAGAATCTTGCTCAATTCTCTTAGGATGGCCTTCAGGATACAAAGGTTCCTGAGTCATTTTACCGGTTCTAGTAGCCACTCTAACAGCATAATCATTATTCTTACTATTTAATTCATTGAGCAAATCATTTTGAGCTTTAAGTACTTGTTCTACTTGAGTGGTAACCATAGAAGCATGTTTACTAATGAGTTTAAGTTCACCTTTAACTCTAGACATATAATCACCCAAGTGTTCAAGCATATCGGAATTGTATTTCAACTGTCTACCAAAATAAGCATTAAAGTTTTCTTGTTTGACAATAAAATTATCAAACTCTTCTATGCATTGTCTAGCAGACTTATAGTGAGGAATATCACCTTCATCAAATCTATAGAGAGAATTTACCTTTACTACATGTGTCGGGTTACCAAGACCATGAGTTTCTTCAATAGGTGATGGATTAAGATCATATGTTTCTTCAACAGGCGGTAAATTAAGACCATGTATTTCTTCAATAGGAGGTAAATTCTTAACATCTTCAGCTTTAATACCTTTTTCTTTCATAGATTTCTTTGCCTCTTGCATATCTTCAGGACTGAGAAATAGAATACCTCTCTTCTTCAGAGTTGGTTTAGGAATAGGCTCAGGAGTTGGCTCAGGAAGTGTCCAATTATTTTCATTTCTCAACATATTATTCAATAGAATTTCAGCTTCATCCGGTGTTCTTTCCCTGAAAACAGAACCAGCACAACTATCCAGGTAATCTCTTGAAGCATCGGCTAGTCCATTATAAAAGATGTCAAGTATTTCATTTTTCTTAAGAGGATGATCAGGAAAAGCATTAAATAATTGGAGAAGCCTCCCCCAAGCTTGTGGGAGACTCTTTTTCAATTTGCACAAAATATTATATATCCCTTAAAGCAGCTTGTTTCTTATGAGCAGGGAAATATTTAGCAGAGAAGTAATAAATCATATCCTGGGGACTACGCACACAACCAGGATCAAGAGAATTAAACCATATCTTAGCATCACCCTTTAATGAGAACGGAAATATTTTAAGGATATAAAGGTAACGGGTTCTCTCATCATTAGTGAACAGTGTGGCTATATCATTTAATTTAGTAAGATGTGCCACAACAGTTTCAGATTCATAGCCATAGAAAGGATCAGATTCAACCGAAGTAATTATCTCAGGATCAACAGAGAATTCATAATCCTTATCAGTAACACAGATAGGTGAAGTAGCAAAAGCAGGGTCATGTTTCATTCTAGCATTAAGAGATTGTTGCTTCCATTTAGCTAATAACTTCTTAAGATCACTTCTATCATTGCAAGCAAGAATAGCTCTAGCAGATTCTTCATCCAGAACATAACCCTCAGGCACAACAGGCAACTCATATTTATTAGGGGGAGAGTCTTCATCATCACTATCTTCAATATTATCAGTTTCAATAATTTCATTCTCTCTAGCCCTAGCAAGTTGTTCATCAAGAAATTCACCGAGTGGCACAGTAGTATCAAGCATAGAAGTAGTTTCATCATAATTATCATGCATAGCAGAAGTGGCATCATCAATAACATGCGACATATCAGAATTAATAGCAGAAGTAGGTTTAGGTGTCGCAAGCTTACTTAAAACAGAAGGTGAATCAAGTGTAGAGCTAGATGGCAGTTCCTTACCTCCCCTCGTAGTCGAGGCATAAATTTTTGTCTTAGCGTCTTTCAAGTTCTTCATAGTGACCAGCAGATATAAATCCCAAGTGACTCAAAGAATAGAGCTATGCTCCACGGCAACGGCGCCAGAAAATAGTATTGATAACCCACAAGTATAGGGGATCGCAACAGTTTTCAAGGGTAGACTATTCAACCCAAATTTATTGATTTGACACAAGGGGAGCCAAAGAATATTCTCAAGTATTAGCAGTTGAGTTGTCAATTCAACCACACCTGGATAACTTAGTATCTGCAGCAAAGTATTTAGTAGCAAAGTAATATGGAAGTAACGGTAACAGTAGCAAAAGTAATATTTTTGGGTTTTATAGTGATTGTAACAGTAGCAACGGAAAAGTGAATAAGCGAAGAACAATATATGAAAAGCTCATAGGCATTGGATCGGTGATGGAGAATTATGCCGGATGCGGTTCATCATGTAACAATCAAAACATAGGGTGACACAGAACTAGCTCCAATTCATCAATGTGATGTAGGCATGTATTCTGAATATAGTCATACGTGCTTATGGAAAAGAACTTGCTTGACATCTTTTGTCCTACCCTCCCGTGGCAGCGGGGTCCTAATGAAACTAAGGGATATTAAGGCCTCCTTTTAATAGAGTACCGGAACAAAGCATTAACAGATAGTGAATACATGAACTCCTCAAACTACGGTCATCACCGGGAGTGGTCCCGATTATTGTCACTTCGGGGTTGCTGGATCATAACACATAGTAGGTGACTATAGACTTGCAAGATAGGATCAAGAACTCACATATATTCATGAAAACATAATAGGTTCAGATCTGAAATCATGGCACTCGGGCCCTAGTGACAAGCATTAAGCATAGCAAAGTCATAGCAACATCAATCTCAGAACATAGTGGATACTAGGGATCAAACCCTAACAAAACTAACTCGATTACATGATAGATCTCATCCAACCCATCACCGTCCAGCAAGCCTACAATGGAATTACTCACGCACGGCGGTGAGCATCATGAAATTGGTGATGGAGGATGGTTGATGATCACGACGACGACTGATTCCCCTCTCCGGAGCCCCGAACGGACTCCGGATCAGCCCTCCCGAGAGGTTTTAGGGCTTGGCAGCGGCTCCGTATCGTAAAACGCGATGAATCCTTCTCTCTGATTTTTTTCTCCCCGAAAATGAATATATGGAGTTGGAGTTGAGGTCGGTGGAGCGTCAGTGGGCCCACGAGGCAGGGGGCGCGCCCAGGGGGGCAGGCGCGCTCCCCACCTTCATGGACAGGGTGTGGGCCCCCTGACGTGGATTCTTCTTCCAGTATTTTTAATATTTTCCAAAAATATGTTCTATGGAGTTTCAGGTCATTCTGAGAACTTTTGTTTCTGCACATAAATAACACCATGGAAAGTCTGCTGAAAACAACGTCAATCCGGGTTAGTCCCATTCAAATCATGCAAGTTAGAGTCAAAAACAAGGGCAAGAGTGTTTGGAAAAGTAGATACGACGGAGACGTATCAGTGAGCGTGAGCGCGGAGGAGGGAGTCAACGTGGGTGCCGGCGCCGTGGACATCGCGGCGGCCGCGAGGAACTGCGGCGGCGGCGGCAAGGGTAGGCTCTGAAACCAAGTCTGAGAATAGGGTTTAGGGTTTCCCGTGGGGCACAGCCTCTCCACATCTTTCTATATATAACAATCAACATATACAATTACATACATAGAAAGTATGTGTACACGACACGCTAGGCCTATTTTAACACGGTCATCTTTAAAACACATCATGATCTCCAGATCATCCTCCCAGGACAAAGGTTGCCCCTGATGCCCCACGAACTTGCCGCTAATGCTCCACAATTGTTTTTCTTGCTGATAATGGCATCGACACGGAACATGATAAAACCCACGAGGGCGGTATCCAGGCTGGTTTCGCAGCTACACCTCGGGCAACAACCTTCTTCGCTGGTCTCGATCAACCATGGACCAGTAAATAATTTAGTATGAAACAATAAAAAATTATAGATATGTTTGAGATGTATCAACCACCGATTGCAGCCATGTCACATACCACTTATTGCATTGCGCGTCGGCCCTTGCAGCTCATGTGCCAGTGAGCGGCAGGGCGAACTACAACCCCACGCCGTCCGCCCTCGTGCAACACAGAGGTTGGTTTCACTCAGCCTCGGGGAACAGGGGAAAGGAGGAGGAGGAGATAGAGGTCACTTGTGCAACTAGGGGAAGTTCTTTGACCGTGTGCAGCGCGAGGACAGAAGGAGGTCATGGCGAGCGGAGGTGTGTGACTGACTTGAGGAGCACATCGGAATGGCCATGGAAATTTTGGTAGTCGGTGGGGAAGGGACAAGGATATGGAGGAAATGGTGTGCGGGTCGGGAAGTAATAAGGTCAACTCCAACTGGGAGAACCATTTCGTTCGGATGTGTCCGTTTGGGTCCACGGGGGCAAAAACCACGACCCAACGTGGCGACCCATTTTGTGAATATATTTGTTTAGTGTCCGTGGGGACACAAATCCAGCCCAAATTTGGGTCGGGTTTGCGTCCGCTCCGCCCTATGCCCATGTGCCAGTCAATCACCTACACCTGGGCGGTCCTTTTTAAATGCCACTTGTACGGGGAGGGGACCGCCCATCCGCACCAAGTATTCTTCCTCCCTCTGCCCCCACCATCCGACATCAACCCTAGCTACCGCTACCATTGCCGCCCGCCCGTCAGCGCAAAATACTGTGGAAGTGGATCCTCAGGAAGGCAGGTTAGCATGACCACAAGGCCGGCTCCTCCTCGGGGCGACGCCACGCGGCCACATTCACCTTGACGCTACTGGGGGCTGCGACGCCACTACGGGAACTGGTCTACGTCCTTGTCGACCAATGCCCGTGCTACTGGGACGAGGCCATCCCCGTGTCATGGCCTGACGTCCACATGCCAAACGAGTGGCATATGAACCCGAAGAGGGTTCCAGTGCCGGTCGTTCCGGCCACAAGACACACGCGTTTAGAGGAGATCCGGCACCGTCGGGCTCAACTCCCCGATGACCTACACCACAACCTGGCGTTTGTCGAGGACAACCCGTGGTGGGACACCTGGTCCTACCATGAGCATGCCAAGTGGTGCCAATCCTTCATCCCTAATCCAATGCCCCGTGCTCCTCCCGCGCACAAGCCCGTCATTCGGACCCGTGGTGAAGGAGGAGGAGGACGACGAGGCCTTCAAGAAGGCCCTCGTGGACTCCCAGCTCGACGACCTCGCCAAGTGGCCTAACCCGCCACTTGTGCTCGCCGAGCAGCAGGAGTCGTGGCCACTCGCGCCGCTAGTGGGGCACTCGTCGTCGTGGGCGTCCATGCTGCCTTGCATGCTCGAGTGGGTGGAGCCGGAGCAACGGGAGCCGAAGCAGCAGGAGGCGCCAACCAAGCCACCGCGCATGGCGGCGGTCGTGGCCATTGCACCAGGAGTGTGACCATATCCATGGCCAGCTCCGGTGTACATCGACCTTGTCAACAAGGAAGAAGACGAGGACAAGAGCAACGGCTAGTAGAGTAGATCTTGATTTAATTTACTTTTTATTTATTTTTTTACTTAATGTTAATGAATAGACTTTTGGGGGCAATACATATATTTTAATTTTGAAATTTGGTAAAATAGTTCAAATGCGGCCCGCACATTAGGCGCACCTATGAACACGGGTAGACTTTTGGTGTCCGCGTGGGGTGCCCCTATGTCTCACTTCACGCGAGACATAGGGAACCCTCATTCGAAGGGAGGCGCGAGTTGGGCTGACCCAGGCACGCGACAGCCACAACCTCATTTTTTCGTTCACTTTTTGTTTTTTTTTTTACTTTTGTTAGTTTATACTTCCAAATATTCTACATAAATATATTGCAAAATAAAAATTACATAAAACATTTGAAAAAAGTTAATCAACAAAAAGAATAAAACCAAAAAGATGAAAGGAAAAAAAGAATGAAAAGCCAAAGAAACCAATGCAAAAGAATAAAACTGAGAAAACCAAGAAAGAAACAAGGAAAAACCGTTGGAGACCAAGAAAGAACCAAAGAAAGAGAGAAAGAATAGCAGAAAACCGGTGAAAATACATAGAAAAAAAATGAAGAAGAAAAAAACTGACAGAGAGAAAAAACACCCGAGGGAAACCAACCCAGCAATTGAATACAACAAACGCAATTGAAATCCAGCGAACAGAAAAAGCAGCGAATATGGGTTGGGCCAGTAGCTACAGTAAGAGGGAATCCCTTTAATGAGACGGACACTATGCGAGATAGAAAAATACGGAATCAATAAGTCCCGAACGTGCCGTTTTTTAGCATCTTGCCGCGAACGTCCTTCTGACCGTTAGATGACAACACCGATCTTAAAGCATGTTAGGCTAGACACGACATCTCCTTTTCGTTCGGAGAAGCATTCACCGCCCCCGAACGCTTCCACTCCATCTCCCCACGCGCGCACTACCTTATCCACTCCTCTCGCCTCGCAGCCCACTCCCAATCAAAACTGAAATCTCCACAGGGCACGGAGGAGGCGGCCATGCGCCGGCGATGAGGTGGGCCGGCTGAGATATCGATCAGATAGGGAGGGGGGATGCCGCTCGGCGTGAGGCTCCTCGTCGGTGCCGAGGCACAGCCAACGCCATACCTCCAAGATCGGCCGAGGACGCTGCGGCCTTCCTCGCCTTGCCGGTCCGCCTGCTCGGGACTCTGTACTAGCCGGAGATGCGGCGGAGTCAAGGCCGTCGTCTGCGGGGAGGAGCGGCACCGGACCAGCCTCGGGACGACGCACAGCGAAGATGGGGCGGGCTGCCCTTTCCTCGCCGGAGTCGTTGCGAGACGGAGACGAGGCGGACGGCGGCGGGGAGGAGCTCCAGCGGTCCCAACATCGGACCACCCCAGGCTCTTGCGCTCCCCGACGTTGGTCACCAACGCGAGCTGCCCCACTCCCGCTGGGGTGCTTGGAGATCAGCGTCGGTGTCCTAGCCAGAGCTTTGCTCGGTAATGCCCAGCCCCAGAATTGTTCCATTTCTACATTTTTTTTCTGTTCTAGCGATGCATACATCACAAGTGAATCGGCTGGGCAGAGGTGAATTAGGCCATTTTGTTTTGAATGTGTCAACTGAACCAGTAGAACATGTGATTCTGGGAGTTATTGATTCCGTAGAACAACTTTTTCTGTGTATTCTTGTTACCACTCTACTGACTGAAAATCATTTGCTTTTTGTGATTTGAACAAAATAGAGATGCATACTAGTCTTCCAGGACGGAATGTCATTTTGTATGTCCATAAAGTTTTGTTGTAGTGGTGATAGGCTATGAGTTTTGAGAAGATAATAAATGATTTGCAGCTAGATTTGATCGGCTATGTGTGCTGAATTTCTGTAGTGGGGAAAGGGATTTTTAGAGTTTGTGGTCATCTTCGTTGAACAACTTCAGAGATAATTAAACTGAAAAGGGATATGGAGTAATCAAAGCTTGCTTTTCGTTTAGAGAGAACGTTTCAGGACTAAACGTGTACTGTACTATACATTTTTTTCTTAAATTTGATGTCTCACTGTATAATTTTTCTTAAAATTTCCTGGAAGATGGCAAATATAGTTTTCGAATCATGGCAAATTTAGTTCTTGGATCATGAAAAATTCATTGCTTTCTTGCCATGGCAACTTTCGATATTGGATCATGGCTCAGCTTTACTGTTTTCTACCATGGCAACTAATCTTATACTTCTTGCCATGTAAGCATAAAAAAGTTAGTTAAATTGATGATGGCAAATTTAGTTTACGCATCATAGCAAATTTGCTTCCTGGAAGATGGCAAATATAATTAGCAAATCATGGCAGTTTTAGTTCCTAGATCATGGTAAATTCGTTGCTTTCTTGCCATGGCAACTTTTGATTTTTTTTAAATTGTCGCGATAATTCCTTAAATTGTCCAAAACAACACAAAAAGGAAAATATTACCATGGCAAGTTTTACTAATTGTTTCACCGTCATTAACATGGCGAATTTACCTACATCCCCCATGGAAATTTTTAATATTTTATTGCCATGGCAAGTTTACTATTTATTAGCCATGGCAAATTTACATTTTATTAACATGGCAAATTTACCTAAATCCCCATGGCAATATTGAAGTTTTATTGCCATGACAAGTTTTGCTATTTATTTGCCATGGCTAATATACCTTCATTAACATGGCAAATTTATCTAAATCCCATGGCAATATTTAACTTCTATTGCCATGGCAAGTTCTAGTTTTTTATTTGCCGATGGCAAATTGACCTTTATAAACACAGCAATTTTTACCTAAATCCCCATGTCAATATTTAACTTTATTGCCATGGAAATTTTTACTTTTTCTATTTGTCGATGGTAAATTGACCCTTATTAACATGACAATTTCACCTAAATCCCCATGGCAATATTTAACTTTTATTGCCATGGCAAGTTTTACTTTCTATTTTTCCATAGCTAATTTACCTTTATTAACATGGTAAAATTAGCTTTTTGTTGCCACGACAATTTTTATGTGTTTTGCATCACAAATTTACATTTTTTTTCACTCATGACACATTTACTTCTCTGGAGCATGGCAAGTTTGACTTCTAGTTTTGCCATGGCAAAAATACTTTACATCTACGGCAATTTTTGCCTTTTTCACCGTTCATGGTAATTTTTGCTTCTATTGACTATGGCACATTTACTTTATAAAACATGGCAATTACTACTAAACAAAAGATTGTGTATTTCTGTTTCTGCTCCACATGATGGCAATTTTTCATCCATATTTTTTATCTCTTTAATTACATAGTAAAAATAGCATACAATTTTTTAATCCACATTTCTTGTCATCATGGTAGAGATGCAACATTGCCATGAATTATTTTCTTTTTTGCCATTTGCACATAAAGATCTTTTTTTGACCATGGCAAATTTTGCTTATAAAGATTATGGCAATTTTTTTGGCTTCAATCCATAGTGATTTTTTATCAGTATCTTGTTCTTTATTTTCTATCTATCACGACACATTTCAATCTTTTTAGAGTATGGCAAGTCTGACCTCTATTATTCACAGCTAAAAGTGGGCTTTCTTTGTCAAAATAGTTTTTGGGTATACTGGGCTTTATTTTCCTTTTATTTCAACGCAAAAAAAGGCCTAGAGTGATGGTGTTCGGGCTGGGCAGTTCTCGTCCCGAACAGACATGTTCGATCGATTGACTCCCGCGTACGAGCAACTAGTTAACGAGCGCTCCTTCGGGAGCCTCGCAACGATCAGCGTCACTTGGCACGTTCTTAGCCATTCACCACGTGTCGCGTTCTGGACACTCCCTCTGAATTTTGTTTTTTTATTTTTCCACACGTGTTTTCGGCTTTTTAAACGTTTTTTTTGTTTTTTTTTATGTTTTGGTTTTCGCCTAGTCTTCCATAGCTTTTCTACCAAAAAAATTTGAAAAAAAAAATTTTGCACGAAAAAACGCGTTTTCATTTTTTTTCTTTCGTGAAAGTCACGGTTTTTTTTCCGCGAGAGGCACGGTTGTGCTTTAGTTAGAGCCACGGCCGTGCCTTTCGGAGATGGAAAAAAACGCGTTTTCTATTTTTTTAACTTTCGCGAGAGTCACGGTTTTGCTTCCGCGAGAGGCACGGTTGTGCTTTCGCGAGAGTCACGGCCCTGCCTCTCGGAAAGGGAAAAACAAAACGTGTTTTCTTTTTTTTCTTTCGCGAGAGTCACGATTTTGCTTCCGCGAGAGGCACGGTTGTGCTTTCGCGAGAGTCACGGCCGTGCCTCTCGGAAAGGGAAAAAATACGCGTTTTCTGTTTTTTTCCTTTTGGGAGAGTCACGGTTTTGCTTTCGCGAGAGGCATGATTGTGCTGTTCGTGAGAGCCATGGCCGTGCCTCTCGGAAACAGAAAAAAAAATTGCGTTTTCTGTTTTTTTCCTTCCACGAGGGTCACGGTTTTGCTTCCACGAGAGGCACGGTTGTGCTTTCGCGAGAGTGACGGCCGTGCCTCTTTCGGAAAGGGAAAAAACCGTACTCCCGGTTCGATTTTTACACCCGGTTTTTTCGTTCGGTTTTTCTAAAGGTTCGTCAAAACCTATCAACATGGGATCTAGTTTTAAAGATCTCGACGCGAGGAATCCAGTGATGAAAACCGTTCGAGATTTGGACGCACGGTTTAAGAGATAAAACGTTTTGAATAAACGGATCTACGAAAAAAAAAACTCCTAGGTTGCAACAAGTGACGCGCTGCATGTGCGCCACTTGTCGCGGCCACTTGTCGCGATCTGGGAAAATGAAGTGTTCTTTGCAACGAGTACTCCTTAATTAGTGATTTTGCTGGTTCGGTCCGGGCTCTCCCAGACCGAACGGTCGGGAGATATCGGGGTCCGAAAAATAACGGACAAATCTTCAAATTGGCTCGTTGGAGGCCCACTAAATAGTACTCCTACGTGTCAAGTGCGGCCGAGATCGGTCCGGGTTAGGAAGCTTTTTAAAAGGAAAGAAAAGAGTGCTTTCTTTTGTTAACCTGATTAGTTTGTCGCCCCTCTCTCCCCTTCCGTCAGTCATCATGTACAGGAGAAAAAGAACATAATAGGGTTAGGGACTTAGGGTTAGGGCCGCAAGGGCTGCTTCGATCGCCATGGCTGCCGGAGGCGCGCCTGCAGAGTCGGAGGAAGAGACCGTCGTCTTCCCCGATTGGTTGATGCTGGATCGCCTTGGACGCACGCGCTGCCACGACGACCTAGACGCTGCTCGGGAGGCTGTCCGCAAGAACAGGACGGCCGCTCCGCTCGACATCGACACCGGCCACTCCTGCTACGTGTCCTTCACCCTGGCGGCTCCTCCACAAGGGGTCTCGTACCTCAACCTCCATTGGCCGGTGGAGCAAGGCTCAGACGCCGATCCCCCTCAACTCAAACCCCGGGCAGCCGACAAGGACCTCGTCCTCTTCGACATGCACATCCCCGGCTGCTGCTGGAGGCGCTACTTCGACGGCCCGCTGGATATGTTTGTCTACACGGCCGCCGGTCCCTCCCCCTTGGTGAAGCAGCTCCCTCTGTTCAAGACGGAGCGGTTCCTGAGGGGTAGATTCGACACAGGCATCCTGCGGCTCGCCGGGGACCAAGAAGACATCCGCTACATCGTGGCCGACCTCCATGTCTACCGGAAGAGAAGGAGCCTGCGGGCCGAACTCTGCGTCTTCAACTCTGGGACTCAAGAGTGGAGAATCATCCACAAGAAGCCGGCCCAGCAGCTGTGGGACCGGAGCAATGGCCAGCTCTCCGACCTCTGGTGTACCGACGACGTGCTCCCCTTCGACGGCCGTTTCCTGTGCTGGGTCGACTACTTCAGCGGCGTCCTGCTATCCGACTTCTCCGATGTAGACTCCCCGGTGCTCAACTTCGTGCCCTTCCCTGTAAACATAAAATACCCCGATGACGCACGGTCCCCGAGGTACTTCCCGGAGAGGTTCCGAGGTGTGTCCATCAGCCAAGGCATGATGCGCTATGTCCACATTGACAATGACTTTCATGAGACAATCTACAGCGACTGCTGCCGGCCTAAGCGTCCTAAGAGAAGCCCAGAGCAGCGGCAGCGTCCCCGGAAAATCACCATTTGGACTTTGAACATGATGGACGAGCATGGCAACTCCAAGTTCGAGTGGGAGGTGCACCGCGTGATCAACCTGGAATGCCTCTGGGCGCAACGTGGTTACGAAGTTCTGGGCATACGCCAGCGTCTCCCAGAGTTCCCGATTGTCGCCACGGATGACCCGGATGTTCTGTGCTGCCTGTTAAGGAAGAAGGAGTTTCATGGTAAGGCGTGGATGATCATGATTGACATGAATCATGGAAACCTTCGGTCCTGTACTCCATACATTAATCGACACTCCTACTGTGCTAAGTGTGTGGATGAGGTAGACGGAGATCACGGACATGACTTTTCTAATATCCCCCTTCTTCCAAGTGTTTTCTCCAAATATCTTCAAAGGCCAAAAGGTAACCAGAAGAAGATCTCTTAATATTCAAATGCTATGATGTCCCTTGTATGTACGTTTCTTACATACTCCCTCTGTCCCAAAATAAGTGTCTCAACTTTAGTACGACTTATTTTGGGACGGAGGGAGTATTATTCTGAGTGACTAATAACATGGCTGCCTTTGCGCAGACCTTTCAGATGAGCGATGCAACAATGAGCTTCTAGGAAGTACTCTAGCTGATTTTCATGAAGAAGACAATCAGACACAAGTTCAATCGGTACCAAAGAAAAGGCCCCGGCACGCGAAAGGAAACGGCGAAAGAAGTGACAAGAAAAAGGCTAAGAAAAGCAAGGATGTTATGTCCGAAAACCTGGTGTCGGACAGGAAACAAGACCTAAAGACAGAGCAAATTGGGAGCTGCAAGGAAATCAAATTTGAACAGATGGAAAGACATGATACCAGCAATGATCCTTATTGCATGACCAACTGCATTGAGTACCTGAAACAGTTAGCACTCCTCACGCCAATTGAAACTCTTAAGGTGATCAACTATCTAAAGGAAGATAGAGTAAACCGTGAAATATTGATGACCGTGGATTATGATGTTGTAGTGGAGTTTCTCAAAGAAGTGGCTGCCTCTCAACTTGGAAGTTTAAATTAGGAGATTCTATTGTTTGATGATGAACTACCTATCTAGCTCATCTATATTATTGTTTGATAATGAAAGAAAATATTGGATTTATGGCATTGCTGTAGTGATTCCATGTCGAACCACATAGTTATCTTTTTCGGATATAAATGTTATCATGTGTAAATTTGTATGCAATGTGCTCTCATTATTTACGTTTGTCATCTTTTCGAATGTGACAGTATATGTCAGTATACTATTAAGGAAAGTCATGGCACTGAAATATACAAGAACAAGCTACTATGAATGTGAACTTTTGAATGTTTGCTCAAAAAGAAGCATATCATGGTTATTAAGAAGTTTGAAATCATGATACTGCTAAAGTGCAAAAATAATATCATAAAAAGGAAATGAATCAAGCATTTCCTTTAGTACATTGTAGATAATCATTGTAGTCTTTCCACATTGCTTGTTTCCTCTTTTTGCAACATGTTGTTATAGAAACAACTTTCGACCAGGGGTTTGTCTCAACAAAAAAAAACTTTCGACCAGGGGAGTCTTTAGTAGTGTGGTCGAGATTATGATCAGGGGGGGGGGGGGGGGGGGGGGGTGGGGGGTGGGGTGTGGGGGCGGGGGGGGGGGGGGGGGGGGGGGTGGGGGGTGGGGTGTGGGGGCGGGGGGGGGGGGGGGGGGGGGGGTGGGGGGTGGGGTGTGGGGGCGGGGGGGGGGGGGGGGGGGGGGGTGGGGGGTGGGGTGTGGGGGCGGGGGGGGGGGGGGGGGGGGGGGTGGGGGGTGGGGTGTGGGGGCGGGGGGGGGGGGGGGGGGGGGGGCGGCGGGCGGGGGGGGGGCGGCGCGGGCGCCCCCCCCCCCCCCACGACGGCCGTCTGTCTTTTAGCAGCTTCAACCGCCTCAATTTGAGCAGGTTCAGCCGCCTCGAGGGAGCGTGAGATAATCCTATTCTAGTAAGGCACTGAGGAAAGTATGGTCGCACGCCGTAGTCGAACTCGTCTCAACTCGGCACCCTCTCCCACTTCCTTCCCACAACGTCGATCCAAGTCGTACATGTCTCCTCAAACTAGACCCTATATAGCTCCTGAACGCATCCTACAGCTTTAATGCGCTCCCTTTGAGTTTATCAAGTGAGAATAAATGGGTTACATGTTAGATCGGGAGGCCGGGAGCGAACAACGGTGACGGCGGCGGCCAGATCAGGAGGCGACCACCAGGGAACAATAGGGAAAAAAACCCGGCCAAAGACGCCCCGCCGCCGCCGTCCGTCGGCCGGCCTGCTTCTTCCGGCGGCGGCGAGGTGAACGGGGCTGTGAAGGAGGGCTTCCGATTGGCTGCGGCGGCGCCTCCGGAGTCGCTCGAAGCGACCCTTGGCTTAACTATCTTCTTCCAAGTGAGCTTCCCACATGTCAAATTAGCCGCCTACACAGGGGGTGCATAGAGTTGCCGATATGAATTTTGTTTTCTCATATAATCATAAGAAAACATATCTGAGTTTTAATCTTTCAGACATGAGCACGATTATCTTTCAGAAATCAGACATGGGATCATGCATGACTGGTATATACAGAAACTTGCATATTCAGATAGCTCACGTCACAAGGATAGTTTTTGGGGTATGCAGAGATCATTTTAATTACTTGTATTAAATCCAAGAGCAACAATATTCTTTGAGGTTTTCCCAACACAAATTGAATTTGAATTTGATACGTACTTTAAGTGGATACTTGATGCTTTAAAAACTGTCTAAAGAAGTTCAGATTTTTTAAATCGTTAGTTTGCTACCTAAAGTAACAAAAAAAGAACATATCTGAGTTTTGATCTGACACTACATAATGCAGCTCATCTTCTCTTATAAAGATGTAAAGAAAACGTAAGAAGATATGATGGCTTATAAACCTTCAAACATACAGAGTGATCCGATTTTAGCAAGCCATCGCCTTATTACTTCCAATGAGCTCAACACATACAATACAATAACAAGTGTTATGAATCTACACACCCCCAATGAAGTGAATAAAAGGGAATCGAACCGTTGCTTATGTAACACGCCGCGAGTTCAATAAACTTGGATTATGAAGATCCATTTTCCTGTTGAAAAGAGAGAGGTGTCCCTCAGGCCCCTTACAGCTTGCTGCGATTCGTGAGCTCTTGCTTCAGCTGATCCCTCAGGACCCTTCTCAGCAGCTTGTTTGAAGCAGTTCTTGGGAACTCGGGGACGACTTTAACGTAGCTCACCTGTCAGGACGAACAAACAATCTCAATTCCCTCACTATACATGCCTGATCATCTGAACTGAACTTTAGAAAGAGAGAAGATCTACCCTGAAAAGGGGGTTGAGGTTCCTCTGGATGGCTCTCTGGAATTTGCTCTTCAGAATATTTGCATCATATGATGTGGATCTATCTTTTAGCACTGCCAAGATAGCTAGTTGTTCTGGTCCCCCGCCCGAAGGTTTGATGCTAACAGCTGCTGTTTCTAGCAGACCTTCATCGGCTCCATTACAAACCCGTTCGATCTCCACTGAACTTGTCTGTTCAGGCAAGAGAAATATTGCATTGGTTTCATGAGATGCAAACAGGGGATTGAAAACATTGAAAGGAAGAGCTTCAACCTTGATCCCTCCAAGATTCATAGTGTCGTCTGCTCTGCCCTGCACGATATAGTAACCACCTACTGTCCTCTGGATTATATCTCCATGTCGTCGGAGTTGCTGCAACAGAAGTACCGTTACAACTTGTTAACTTTTTTCACCATTCTGGTTATTACTGATAACTCCTAATAGCATGTAGTTAGATTTATTTGGTTGGTTCAGCAAACGGAACATTGACTAAAATGTCGCTACTTTTTTCATAGCACACTTATCATTGCAACTTATGTCAGAGCATAATAACATGTCAAAATCACATATTTGCTTCTCATCTTCTCGGTAGGGCTCCACTGGAAAACTTGAAGAACATAGTGATCTTATAAAGCTTAACATGCTGACTGCTGCAAATGTCGAATATCTTCATAATTTTGTCAACCAGTTTAGATATGGAAAACTGAGGTAAGCAACTCCATACCCGTCCTCTGTAAATGGGCATTCCATCGAAGTAAACCTTATCGTGGTCAGCATTGAGAAGCCGATTGGTAGCACCAAAATATAAAGGGAAGAGACCCACTTCTCCAGAACAAGGTAGATCATCAGGCTGTCACAGCAAACGTCAAATGGTTAATGCAGCGAACACAATCACCAAACTTAGAATATTCTACGGACAATACTTACATATGGATTTCCCTGTTCATCAAGTATGACAAACCCAGTTGACATCGATGCACCACTGAAAGCTCCAAAAGCTTGTGGCTGCAGAAGACTCCCTTGAATGTATGAGGATGCCAGCTCTGTGCCACCACAGCACTCAACAATGGGTTTGTAACAGGTACGTGAAGATAGCCACAGATTATCATCAATATCAGAAGCCTCCCCTGTTGTGGCAAGTACCCTGCAATTACAGAATTGTAGCTCCTTTCGACGAGGTTGTGATGAAATCGAGTGCTTTCTAACAGTGTAAGTAGCAACTTGCCTGATTTTGGTCCAGTCTAGCCCTTCAGTAAGATTACCAGCCTTCCATGATTTCACCAAGCTAGGCACAGATCCTAATACACTCACTCGGGCATCCTGCAATTTAATGGACATTACCATCAAGCGCATGAGTAAGAGCAATTTATATTTAGCGTCTAATTTAATAGGCAGGGACTTTTGACGAAATCCTAGCATCCACAGACTGAGGTTAATTAGGTAGCCAATAAGCTTTATCTATGCTCAATTCAAGACAAGTACTGGATACCTAATTAAGCTCATGGCAAAACCCTACTTAACAAAAAGAAATCCACACAAGGTTAAATCGACTTTAGCAGTTTAAACCAAGAGATGGTGCAACATAAGCCACACCTGTACAAATTTGCAGAAGCCACGTCCAAGAGGAGAACCATGATATAAAGCCAATGTCGCACCATTTAGAAAGGATGAGAACAGTTGAATAGGTCCCATAACCCAACCCAGATTTGTAGGCCAGCAGCCTATGTCCTTTGGGCGAACATCCAAATGTCCCCAGGTATCAGCTCCACATCTTATGGGACAAAGTTGTGTCCATGGTATAGCTTTTGGCTCCCCTGCACCAAAATCAAATAAAACAGATCAAAATCACGCATGAAGTTGTCAACGAGAGAAACAGTGCAACCAAAGATAAAAGGAAACAGCGTCAGAAACAACTCAGGGTAGTCTATACCAGTTGTTCCTGATGAAAACAGTATATTAATTAGGGCGTCTGCAGATTGATAAACTGGAGAGTATATCGATGACCTGCAAATCCAACATATACAGGTGCCATGTTGGTCACATCACAAAATCACGTATGTTTTGCAATCTAAGTGTTAAAGTTTTCATGGAAAGAAAGCCTCTGAACACGACAGTCATTTATTGTTGTGTGTCATGGGAGGGAACAAATTTGTTGCACACCTTCCAGCAGAACGTGAAAGAAAATCTTTCCAGGATATATCACCATTCCTTGGTGTAACTCCAAGAAGGTCTCCAGTTGCAGGGATTACAATAGCTTTGGATGAAGTCCCTTCCATGACACGGCTGAAGAATTAGATCTACTTAGATGAGTGCTGACAATTGTTGTGATAGTTCAGTATGTTCACGCAAAAAGTATAAATGAAACCTATATTGTTAAATCAAAGCAAAATGATTATTTTCGCAAGATGTGAGCCTACCAAATAACTACAATTTGCTTGTTAAAGTTGAGCAAATTAAGTTACTGAAACACAGATATTAACTAAATTATTTGATCAATCATATACCTGTAAAGTGGAAATTTCTTCCCTCCCCTAATTATGAAATCCTGAAATCTCAAGAAATTAGTATAAGCAATACTACAGTACTGTTGGTCATAAGACTTGCTCTTTTCTACGGTCTAACCTGAGTAAAAATTGCCTTTGCTTTTGCGACCCTCATGCGAGTGGCAATCTCCTGAGGTGCGAAACTGTCTGCTATTCCCACAACAACAAAGCCTCCAAGGATGATTGCCAAATAAACAATGACCGCATTACACGTCATGGGCATGTCTATTGCAATCCTGTCCCCCTTCTGGAACATGGTATCAAGGGAATTTGCAACAGTCCTGAAAATACCAAAGCAACAATACCATGATGACGAAATTGTACAATAGAAAAGAAGAGAATTAAAGGTTTCTGCATGCCCCCTACTCTTAATTTGTTAAGAGATGCATACATCACTTGGGTGCGAAGCTCCTTCAACGACATACGGTTCACAGGGTAATCGTCAAAGCCCTCATCCCTCCAGACAATAGCGGTGCTATCATCTGTCTTGTTCTGGGAAGGCCAAGGTAGCAGACAACATTCAGCAATGTTGAGCACTGCACCTGGGAACCATGTTCCTCCCTTCTTTGATTTATCTGACGCATCTAGAATCAATGTTGGTTCTCGTACAAACTTGATGGAGAGCTCCTTCAGCACTATTTTCCAATAGACCTATGCAATGAACACCTAGGAGGGCTGTTATGAAGAAATAAAACTCTGAACTGATGTTCTAGTTGTCCACTTGTGCTGTGAAGTAAATCCCAAATTTAGAAACAACAAACTGACCTCCTGATTATGAACAGAGAATTTGTGGAAGAGGCGAAAGCTTGAAATTGGATCCTTATATGATGCTCCTAACAGCTTGGGTCCATTCTCTTCCATCACTCTCCCAAGATTTGTTTCCTTGCAGTCAGTCCTGCAACAATCATGATAACCGCGTCACTAAGTCAAGTATACATATACACCGTTCTTCCTATCGCATATATAGCAGTGCCAAATGATGTGAATCCACAGAGCAGTTATAAGCTACTCCCTCCGTCCCATAAATCACAATAGTACTGTATATCTTACTTTTGTTGTTAGGCTAAATGCTGGGTTAAATGGAGCCATAAGCTTAACTGGTTGGTGGAATTAGATGGACTAGCAGTAGCAGTCACTTTCACCGTTGATTAGCCACTGATTGCTACCAGCACCAGCAAACGGTCCTCCCACTACCCGATTGGATCAAACAGTTGGTAGCAAATTAAGCGCTGGGAGAGAACCCGTGCTCAGCCGTACTTCCAGGGGGAAAAAAATGGACGGCGGACGGCGAGACTTACGGAGAGGGGAACCAGTAGGGCGGCGGGCCTCGCTTGGCGCGGTCCCAGCCGGCGTAGGCGGAGTAGTAGACGAGCTGGTGGAGCGCGTGCGGGTGGTCCGGCCGCAGCACCCCCGCCGCCACGACCGCCGCCCACGCGGCGGCCGCGTCGCCGCCGTATTTGCCCGTCGCCGAGCGGAGCGCGGCGAGGAAGGGCCCCGCGTCCGCCGCGGCGAGCCCGGCCGCCTCCACGTCGGCCGCCCGGATCTCCCCCACGCCGCCCCTCGCGGTGGCCGCCATGGCCCGCCTGCTCGGCTGCTCGCTCGCTCTCCGCCTGCCTCGCGATTGCAGCCTTCGCGCGAGTGTGCTAGTGCCCTAGTGAGTAGTGACACTGCTATGTTATCGGCGCAGGCATTTCATTTGGACTCGCTGGTCTGACGAGGACGACGACGGCGACGAGGAAGAGAGAAAAATGGGACGAGGAAATTAAAAAAAAAGGCTCGAGTTTGGTTGCGTTGCTGGGTAGGTGCGGTTAGGTAGTACCACCCGTGCGTGCGTGCGTGCGTGCGTGCGTGTGTTTCGGTAGGTAAAAAAAAGGGAAGGCAGGCCAGCTCTCGGTTAGATGCCGATGCCGGCGGTGGCACTCGTCGCCGTCGGCCGTCCCCGATTCAACGACTCATCCAAGTCCGCACCCATCTAGGGCGTCTTTGGTTACCATTTTGCATACATGAGAAAAAATAAGAAAAAAAAATCATCATCTACTAATCATTGGTTGCCCACATCTAGGCTCTGCCTGCATTAGGGGAGCAGTTTTGACGCGGTGTTTATTATCCTGCATTGACTCCTTTGATGCAAGTGCATGGTGTTTGGTTGCATACAGGCAGCAAATGTCTACTTATCTTATATCCTACATGGTGAACTTATCATCTATATCTTACATACAATCACATTGATTACATCAATAAAATGACACTGTAGTCACAACGAATTAGACGATGATGATGAAATTCTTTAGCCCAAACTGTCGATTCGACTTGCCAACTTCAACACTGCCGGCCTGCTTGAGCACAACTTTGGAGTATGACGGCTGCATAGACTTAAGCCACCTTGGTCCATGACGGCTGCGTAGAGGCCTTGGTGGACTTTGACCGGTTCGCTCTTCCTAATGGCGGTTGCCACCTCCTTAACGGCCTCAGTCATGCTACTGAAGACGCTCAGCTCGTCCTCCATCAAGCCGCCTCTCTTCCTCTTTCTATCAAGCACAGGAACATGCCCACCACCCTTATCAGGACCATCAAGGACGATGGTCTCTGACTCCTGGGTGTTTGGATAGTCAGGCATGGGCGAACCGAGCAGCTCACTGGAGCCCATGGCATGTTTGCTGGCTGTCGTCCCAAAGGAGAAGATGTGCTGCATCTGGGCATAGTTTTGAATGGGTGTGTTGAGGAACTCTCCGTCCTTGAGGTGGTTGTAAGAAAGAAACACATCGTGGTTAGTTGTGACAGGACAATAGTTGACAGGCTTAAACAAGGGTCAAGGGGAACTTGAGCTAACCGCAAAGTGGCCTTGGTAGTGCTCTACCTCCAAAACGATCCAGTAGGTGGTCTGATCCCATGAGGCGCCGCTAAGTTTTCTGAGCTTGGACACTTGGATCCATGATAATCCCCAAGTGCAGGAAATCATCATAGCAATTCTCAAAGGTGTAAGTGATAAGTATGGAGTGTCGAACCCACAAGGAGCTAAAGGTAAGACCAATATTCTCTCAAGCCCTATCTGCCACTGATACGACTCTATGTACACCAAACGTTTGCTTCCAACTAAAAACGAGAAATAAAACTACGTTATGGGTATGAAGAGGGTAACTTTGCATGGTATCGGAGAGCTAAAATATAAAAGTAGTCGTCATTGCAATGTCATATGAGGGAGAGGCATAAGCTAACATGCTTTCTCTTCTTGGATCATATGCACTTATGATTGCAACTCTAGCAAGCATCCGCAACTACTAAAGATCATCAAGGTAAAATCCAACCATAGCATTAACATATCAAGTCCCCTTTATCCCATACACCACAACACCCTTACTCGGGTTTATGCTTCTGTCACTCAAGCAACCCACTATAAGCGAATCATGGACGTATTGCAAAGAATCCCTCACGCTTGCGCGACACGGAGGGCACCATAGGACAACACCAAAATAAAACATACAACTCGTACCAATCTAGATCATCAATCAACCCAAGGACAAAAGATATCTACTCAAAACATCATAAGATGGCAACACATCATTGGATCATAATATGTGGCATAAAGCACCATGTTCAAGTAGGGATTACAGCGGGGTGCGGGAGAGTGGACCGCGTAAAAGAGATGAGGATGGTGATGTTGATGAAGACGATCACCACGGCGATGATTCCCCTCCCGATGGCACTCTGGCTCCCGGTGATGATGGCCCCCTCTGGCAGGGTGCCAGAGAGGGCCTAGATTGATTTCTCGTGGCTACAGAGGCTTACAGCGGTGGAACTTCCGATCTAGGTTATTTTCTGGAGGTTTCTGTATTTATAGGAGAAGATGGCGTCGAGAACAAGTCAGGGGGGTCCCCGAGGCGGCCACGAGATAGGGGGGCACGCCCCCCACCCTCGTGGGGCCCACGGGACTCCCCTTCGGTAGATTTTTGTTCTAGTATTTTTTATATTTTTCAGAAAAATTCTCCGTTGATTTTCATCGCATTTCGAGAACTTTTATTTCTGCACAAAAACAACACCACGGTAGTTCTACTAAAAACATTGTTAGTCCTCACCCCACTGGCTATGATCTAACACATCTCGTTAAGCATGAACATGGAGAGGACCGACTATCATTTCATGGAGTTCCCTCCTACCATCCTTCTTTGCCTTCAGGACTGTCTTTTGTGCAGCAACAACAACATTTGGCACAACTAGCACAAATATTGTAGGCACAAAAGGAGCAGCCATAGCAGACCCCTCAAACACATCTGAATCAGGGGGCATCTGGTCGTTGATGGGAGGCCGGGAGTCCTCGACATAGGCCGAGAGAACTAGTTCTCGGACACGACAATGGCCTGACTAAACTCTTGCGCGCTCGTGTTGTACAAGCGTAGCACACACATATACAGTAAAGCATAGCACACACTAACAAACCATCTAGTTCAACACATCACATGTGAGCACCACACATCAATTAGTATATGCTACAATTTATGGAGTTCAACACACTAGCACACATCAACTAGTATGTCGCTAATCCTTGGAGTTCAACACACTAGCACACATCAACATGCATGCTACCAATCCATGGAGTTCAACACAGGACCACACACCAACAAGCATGCTACCGTTCCATCACAACTAGCTACCAATCCATGAAAACAACCCCTAGAATTCTACCAATCCATTGTTGGGGATTGTAGCAGAAATTTAAAATTTTCTACGCATCACCAAGATCAATCTATGGAGTCATCTAGCAACGAGAGAGAGAGAGAGAGAGAGAGAGAGAGAGAGAGAGAGAGAGAGAGAGAGAGAGAGAGAGAGAGAGAGAGAGAGAGAGGAGTGCATCTACATACCCTTGTAGATCGCGAGCGGAAGCGTTCAAGAGAACGGGGTTGATGGAGTCGTACTCGTCGTGATCCAAATCACCGATGATCCTAGCGTCAAACGGACGGCACCTCCGCATTCAACACACGTACGGTTGGGAAGATGTCTCCTTCTTATTGATCCAGCAAGGAGAAGGAGAGGTTGATGGAGATCCAGCAGCACGACGGCATGGTGGTGGAAGCAGCGGGGATCTCGGCAGGGCTTCGCCAAGCTCAGCGAGAGGGAGAGGTGTTACGGGGGGAGAGGGAGGCGCCAGGGGCTTGGGTGCGCAGCCCTCCCTCCCCCTTCTATATATAGGGGCCCTAGGGGAGGCGCCGGCCCCCCTAGAGATCCAATCTCAAGGGGGGCGGCCAAGGGGGGGGGGACTTGCCCCCCAAGTCAGGTGGGGCGCCCCCACCCCCAGGGTTTCCAACCCTAGGCACAGGGGGAGGCCCATGGGGGGCGCACCAGCCCACCAGGGGATGGTTCCCTTCCCACTTCAGCCCATGGGGCCCTCCGGGATAGGTGGCCCCACCCGATGGACCCCGGGACTGTTGGAAATATGCCCTAGAGGCAATAATAAATTGGTTATTATTATATTTCCTTGTTCATGATAATAGTTTATTATCCATGCTATAATTGTATTGATAGGAAACTCATATACATGTGTGGATACATAGACAACACCATGTCCCTAGTAAGCCTCTAGTTGACTAGCTCGTTGATCAACAGATGGTTACGGTTTCCTGACCATGGACATTGGATGTCGTT
>LR880970.1:781357835-781370447 GCA_904067115.1 Aegilops sharonensis
CATCGGTCCCCTCTCTCCCCTCGTCTCCCTCCCGAACGCCACCGCTCCCCGTCGCCGGTTCCGACCGCGCCCGCGAACCCCTCCCCTCGCGCCTTCGCCGCCCGGGCGAGGCCCCTTTTCCCCCCGACGCGCCGGGCCGTTCCGCCCCGGCCCTCCCTTTCTCTTCCTCGCCGCGATTCGAACGGGCCCGAGCGCCACCGCCGCTCCCCGTCGCTGGTCCGGCCAACTCCGGCCTCCCTAGCGTCGCCTACTCCCACCACTCGACGCGGCGTCGACCGAACGATAAACGCCCCCCCCCTCCTCGACTCCGTTCCTCCCCCTGTCGCCGACCCCGTCCTCGCCCAACTCCGGCGACCGCGGACCTCGACACCGGCGTCGTTTCCGGCCGTCCCAGCCACTGCCGCTTCCATGGTTGGACGCGCGACGCCGAGCCGCGTCGAACGCGCCCGGCCACGGCCCCGCAGACCCCCCTGGGCGCAAATCCCGTATCCCTCCCGAGCCGCGCCGCCGCGTTTGGCTCGCCGGAGGCAGCTCCGGCGCGTCTCCGGCCAGTGTCCGGCGTGGCGCCGACGTGGTCGACCTAGCCCCACCCTTTGGGTCACTGCCCGGTGGCCCCAAGGGCCCGGGCTGGCCAGTTGACTGAGTCAACGCAGCTGACTGGGTAGCCCCAGTCGCTGACGTGAGGGGCCCGGCCGGCCTGTTGACCCAGTCAACATGCTGACTGGGCACCCAGTGCCACTGACCGCAGGGTCCCCCCCCCCCAGAACGTTTTGAATAAAAGAAAAAGGAAAAAGGAAAATTAAGTAAATATAATTAATAAAAATAAAATGAATAAAATTAATTAATTAATTAATTAAGTAAATAATTAATTTAATTAATCCTGATTAATTAACCTAATGGCTAATTAACCTAATTAACTATTGTTAATTAAATTAAACTAGGGTAATTAGTGAATAGTCACTGACGAACGGGACCCACATGTCAGGTTGATCAAGTCAACCCCGTTGACTGCTGACGTCAGCATGACATCATGCTGACGTCATAAATTCATTTTATCGAATTAAATAATTAATTAATTAAATTCCAGAAATTAATAAAATCTTTAGAAAATCATATCTTTTAATCCGTAACTCGGATTAAAATATTTTCAACATGAAAGTTGCTCAGAACGACGTGACGAATCCGGATACGCAGTCCGTTCGTCCGCCACACACCCCTAACCTATCGAACCTGCAACTTTCCCCCTCCGGCTCCTCTGCCCGAAAACACGAAACACCGGGAATACTTTCCCGGATGTTTCCCCCCTTAACCAGTACCACCTCATACCACGTTAGGGCACGCCTAGTATCGCTACTTGTCATGTCATGCATCGATATGCATCTGTTTACTTGGTATTCATTGTTTCTTCCCCCTCTTCTCTCGGGTAGACTACGAGACCGACGTTGCTGCTGCCCAGTTCGACTACGGTGTTGACGACCCCTCTCTCTTGCCAGAGCAACCAGGCAAGCCCCCCCCCCTTGATCACCAGATATCGCCTACTCTTCTCTATACTGCTTGCATTAGAGTAGTGTAGCATGTTACTGCTTTCAGATACTCCTATACTGCTGCATAGCCTGTCCTTGTTACTACTGTTGTTACCTTACCTGCAATCCTATATGCTTAGTATAGGATGCTAGTACTTTCATCTGTGGCCCTACATTCTTGTCCGTCTGCCGTGCTATACTATCAGGCCGTGATCACTCGGGAGGTGATCACGGGTATATACTATATACTTTATACATGATACATGTGGAGACTAAAGTCGGGTCGGCTGGTGGAGCACCCGCGAGTGGATCTTGAGGCGGAGCGACAGGGCAGGTTGAGACCGCCTAGGAGAGAGGTGGGCCTGGCCCTGTTCGGCGTTCGCGGATACTTAACACGCTTAACGAGGTCTTGGTATTTGATCTGAGTTGGCTACGAGCTTATACGCACTAACCATCTACGCGGGAGTAGTTATGGGTATCCCGGCGTCGTGGTATCAGCCGAAGCACTTCGTGACGCCAGCGACTGAGCGGTGCGCGCCGGATTGGACTGGAACGCCACTAGGCTAGGTCTGCTTCCGGCCGCGTACGCAACGTGCAGGTGTGCTCAGGGCGATGGGCCCAAACCCCTGCGCGCTTAGGTTTAGACCGGCGTGCTGGCCTCTCTGTTGAGCCTAGGTAGGGCTGCGACGTGTTGATCTTCCGCGGCCGGGCATGACCCAGGAAAGTGTGTCCGGCCAAATGGGATCAAGCGTGCTGGGTAAGTTGGTGCACCCCTGCAGGGAAGTTAATCTATTCGAATAGCCGTGATCTTTGGTAACAGGACGACTTGGAGTTGTACCTTGAGCTTATGACAACTAGAACCGGATACTGGATAAAACACACCCTTCCAAGTGCCAGATACAACCGGTGGTCGCTCTCTCTCAGGGATATGAGGAGGGGATCGCCGGGTAGGATTATTGTTATGTGATGTTACTTGGAGGACTTCAGATTGCCCTCCCTTACCTGTTGCAAGACAGGTGACCAGAAGCGTAGTCTTCGATAAGACTAGCTATCCCCCTCTTATTCTGGCATTCTGCAGTTCAGTCCACTGATATGGCCCTTTACACATATAACCATGCATATGTAATGTAGCTCCTTGCTTGCGAGTACTTTGGATGAGTACTCACGGTTGCCTTGTTCCCCCTTTTCCCCCTACCTCTACTCGATTGCTGCAACCAGACGATGGAGCCCAGGATCCAGACGCCACCGTCGATGACGACTACTACTCTGGAGGTGCCTACTACTACGTGCAGCCCACTGACGACGACCAGGAGTAGTTAGGAGGATCCCAGGCAGGAGGCCTGCTCCTCTTTCGATCTGTATCCCAGTTTGTGCTAGCCATCTTATGGCAACTTGTTTAACTTATGTCTGTTCTCAGATATTGTTGCTTCCGCTGACTCGTCTATGATCGAGCACTTGTATTCGAGCCCTCGAGGCCCCTGGCTTGTATTATGATGCTTGTATGACTTATTTTATTTGTAGAGTTGTGTTGTGATATCTTCCCGTGAGTCCCTGATCTTGATCGTACACATTTGCGTGCATGATTAGTGTACGATTGAATCGGGGGCGTCACATACCAAAACATTACTTTTGTTGTCTTTACTTTTGTTACCGTTACCACCACTATCATATTACTTCGCTACTAAACACTTTGCTGCAGATACTAAGTTTCCAGGTGTGGTTGAATTGACAACTCAGCTGCTAATACTTGAGAATATTCTTTGGCTCCCCTTGTGTCGAATCAATAAATTTGGGTTGAATACTCTATCCTCGAAAACTGTTGCAATCCCTATACTTGTGGGTTATCAGTATTACGATTTCCGGATAACACAATTATAGCATGAACAACAGACAATTATCATGAACAAGGAAATATAATAATCATTTTATTATTGACTCTAGGGCATATTTCCAATAGTCTCCCACTTGCACTAGAGTCAATAATCTAGTTACATTGTGATGAATCGAACACCCATAGAGTTCTGGTGTTGATCATGTTTTGCTCGCGGCAGAGGTTTAGTCAACGGATCTGCGACATTCAAATCCGTATGCACTTTGCAAATATCTATATCTCCATCTTGAACATTTTCACGAATGGAGTTGAAGCGACGCTTAATGTGCCTGGTCTTCTTGTGAAACCTGGGCTCCTTGGCAAGGGCAATGGCTCCAGTGTTGTCATAGAAGAGAGTCATCGGCCCCGACGCGTTGGGAATAACTCCTAGGTCGGTAATGAACTCCTTCATCCAGATTGCTTCATGCGCTGCCTCCGAGGCTGCCATGTATTCCGCTTCACATGTAGATCCCGCCACGACGCTTTGCTTGCAACTGCACCAGCTTACTGCCCCACCATTCAAAATATACACGTATCCGGTTTGTGACTTAGAGTCATCCAGATCTGTGTCGAAGCTAGCGTCGATGTAACCCTTTACGACGAGCTCTTCGTCACCTCCATAAACGAGAAACATATCCTTAGTCCATTTCAGGTACTTCAGGATATTCTTGACCGCTGTCCAGTGTTCCATGCCGGGATTACTTTGGTACCTTTCTACCAAACTTACGGCAAGGTTTACATCAGGTCTGGTACACAGCATGGCATACATGATAGACTGATACGTCTCCAACGTATCTATAATTTTTTATTGCTACATGCTACTTTATCTACTGTTTTGGACTATATTGGGCTTTATTTTCCACTTTTATATTATTTTTGGGATTAACCTATTAACCGGTGGCCCAGCCCAGAATTGTTGTTTTTGCCTATTTCAGTGTTTCAAAGAAACAGAATATCAAACGGAGTCCAAACGGAATGAAACCTTCGAAAACGTGATTTTCTCACCGAACGTGATCCAGGGGACTTGGACCCTACTCCAAGGAATGAAAGAGGCGGTCACGAGGGTGGGGGCGCCCCCCTAGGGCGCGCCCCTACCTCGTGGGCCCCCTATTGCTCCACCGACGTACTCCTTCCTCCTATATATACCTACGTACCCCCAAACGATCAGAACAGGAGCCAAAAACCTAATTCCGCCGCCGCAACTTCCTGTATCCATGAGATCCCATCTTGGGGCCTGTTCCGGAGCTCCGCCGGAGGGGGCATCCACCACGGAGGGCTTCTACATCATCACCATAGCCCCTCCAATGAAGTGTGAGTAGTTTACTTCAGACCTTCGGGTCCATAGCTAGTAGCTAGATGGCTTATTCTCTCTTTTTGGATCTCAATACAATGTTCTCCCCCTCCACTACTAGGGAAAAGCCTATACACAGAATCTTAGCAGCACCGCGCTTTAAAATAAGGCGCTGCTGCTAATTAGCAGTAGCGAGGTCGAGCTTAACTCGCTGCTGAAATAAATATAGCGGTAGCGCGCCCGCCCAAAGATGCGCTACTGCTATAATTCCCACGAGGCCGCCGCGAGGCTAGTTATAGCAGCAACACGTTATAACGACGAGCGCTACTGCTACGGTGCGTAGTAGCAGCGCATTTCTCCAATAAGCGCTACTGCTAAGTTTACTACAAAATCCGATCCACTCACAGTCACACACTGACTGGATCCCCTCTCAATCCCCCGCGCCGGTCCTCCCCCATCGCCCCTCCTCCCTCTGCGCCGCTGTCACCTCCTCTTCCTTGTTGGACTCGGTACCGGCCTCCTCCTCCGTCCTCCCTCCACTTGCCGCTGGCCAGCCCCTCCTCGCTCCGCCTTCCTCCTCCGTCCTCCCTCCACTGGCCGCCGGCCAGCCCCTCCTCGCTCCGCCTTCCTCCTCCGTCCTCCCTCCACTGGCCGCCGGTCGGCCCCTCCTCGCTCCGCCTTCCTCCTCTGTATACTCTCTTCTCCCTCCTCGAGTCGCCCCTCCTTCTCCCTCCTGCCTGCTACATTTTGATTTAGTAGGCTAGTTCATATGCAACATTTTCATTAGCTGATATGATTTAGTTGATTTAGTAGGCTAGTTGATTTAGTTGATTTAGAACATTTTGATTTAGTTGATATGATTTAGTTGATTTAGTAGGCTAGTTGATTTAGTTGATTTAGAACATTTTGATTTAGTTGGTATGATTTAGTTGATTTAGTAGGCTAGTTGATTTAGTTGATTTAGAACATTTTGATTTAGTTGATTTAGTAGACTAGTTCATTTAGTTGATTTAGTATGCACCATTTTATTGTTATTTTTTTCTATACATGGATAGGTACGTAGTTGCTTTTTTTTATAAGTTACTTTTTGGCAAAATGTAGGTGGTACCTTGTCATCTAATATGTTACTCGTGGAAGAACCAAAAATATCGCATGCTAATACGTAGATCTTAGGATTATAATTGTCCATCAAATTGCTTCTCGCGGAAGAACCAAAAATATCACATGCTACTATTTTTCTTTCCTGTGAAGTGGATCGTTAATCCTTTGCTCATATTGCTTTAGGAAAAATGGCGCCACCACCACCACTATGTCGACTATGCAAGTCAAGGTGCGCCAGTAGCCTTGCAACTGGCAAGCTGTTCGGCATCTACTTCCAGCCGAGTTTTCGTCATGCGGCGGTAAGAAATTAGATGAAATGTAATAACTATTTTATTTTTAGTGTTGGCATTACTGCATTGTGTCATTTTGCTTATTTTACACAGATCGTCCCATGCAATGTGAGGTTGAAATTCAACAAGCTGACAGGAGGCACTGTGACATTTGAGGCTCCTGGGGGGCCATACACTATGGAGGTCGAGAAAGGACGCAATATGTCGCAGATTGGAGGAGATGGATGGGCCCGTTTCGTCGCTCGCATGCGTCTTACTAGTGGTGAGTTGATCAGCTTCTCCTTCAGAGCAGAAAGACCCAAGATGGCTGTCATTTATCTCAACCTGGTGGAAGATGATGAATATGACGAAGATGATGAAGATGATGAAGATAATGAGGACCCACTCGATGAAGATGATGAAGACCCACTTCATGAAGCCATCGTAGCTCAAAGAACAAGGCTGAGCGAGGAGGAGGTGTCCAACCTGTGGGACATAATTCCGCCACGTGCTGACTTTGTCGGGGTGCCATTCGTGACCCGCCAGACAAATACCATGGTTGATCGACATGATATGGTATGTTATACTTACAAATGCAAATTATCCGATGAAATACTTAGTGTACAATCCAATGATATGGTATGTTGTGTGGAATCTAGTCGATGATATGTTTTAGTGTAGAGTTCGATCACATGCTTATTAGTGTAGAATCTAAGGAAACTATTAATAGTGTAGATAATCCATATGTACTTATTTGCGAGGATATTTATTAATTGATATGTTTTTCTTATTCAGAAATTGGCAAAGAGCATATCTGTGAGTTATGGTATCGATCCTGATGAAGAAGGCTCAGCTGGACTACGCCTTACTGCAAGGGGCTCCGTCACAACCTGTACTTACCGCGTGGACACGGACGGTCGCACACACTTAAACTCGGTTGGGTGGAAGAAATTCCTCGATGGCAAGAATCTTCGTGTTGGACAGGCCATCCTAATTACTATCAGGAACACCAACCGCCCAGGCTTGAGGATGATGATTGTCATCGATATCATCTAGAACTACATATGTGTGTGTGGCTATATCATCTAGAACTACATATGTGTGTGTGGCTATATCATCTAGAACTACATATGATGATTGTCGTTGATATCATCTAGAACTACATATGATGATCGCCGTTGATATGACCTTGTACTGCTTGAGGATGCATATTGACTATGCATGAAATTGTTATCTAGTACTCCCTTCGTTCCAAATTACTCGTCATGGTTTGAACTAAAACCACGACGAGTAATTTGGAACGAAGGGAGTACTACCCAGTAATGGTTTATGAATTTGATATCTAGTAGAAGTACCTAGTATCTAGTGTCTGAAAGGGAAACTGAAAGGGAAAATGATGAAAGATATAGCAGTAGCGAGGGACTGCGAAATCGCTACAGCTAACTAATAGTAGCGCGTTCGGAAAAAAAGCGCTGCTGATATCGTCATCAGTAGTACCGCGGGTACGAATCGCGCTACTACTACAAGTTAGCTATAGCGCCTTATTAGTAGCGCGGCCACCCACGCTGCTGCTACACTCAAAACCCGTGCTACTACTAGGGTTTTCCCTAGTAGTGCTCTCTCGTGGAGATCTATTTGATGTAATCTTGTTTTTGCGGTGTGTTTGTTGAGAGCGATGAATTGTGGGTTTATGATCCAGCTTATCTATGAATAATATTTGAATCTTCCCTGAATTCTTTTATGTATGATTGGTTATCTTTGCAAGTCTCTTCGAATTATCCGTTTGGTTTGGCCAACTAGATTGGTAGTTCTTGCAATGGGAGAAGTGCTTAGCTTTGGGTTCAATCTTGAGGTGTCCTTTCCCAGTGACAGAAGGAGCAGCAAGGCACGTATTGTATTGTTGCCATCGAGGATAACAAGATGGGGTTTTTATCATATTGCATGAATTTATCCCTCTACATCATGTCATCTTGCTTAAGGCGTTACTCTGTTTTTAACTTAATACTCCAGATGCATGCTGGATAGTGGTCGATGAGTGGAGTAATAGTAGTAGATGCAGAATCGTTTCGGTCTACTTGTCTCGGACGTGATGCCTATATACATGATCATACCTAGATATACTCATAAATAAGCTCAATTTTGTCAATTGCTCAACAGTAATTTGTTCACCCACCATAGAATACTTATGCTCTTGAGAGAAGCCACTAGTGAAACCTATGGCCCCCGGGTCTATTCTCATCATATCAATATCCATCACTTTAATACTTGCTTTGTTTTTACTTTGACTTTTACTTTTCACTTTGCATCTCTATATCAAAAATACCAAAAATATTATCTATCATCTATATCAGATCTCACTCTCGTAAGTGACCGTGAAGGGATTGACAACCCCTAATCGTGTTGGTTGCGAGGAGCTATTGTTTTGTGCAGGTACGAGGGACTTGTGCATGGCCTCCTACTGGATTGATACCTTGGTTCTCAAAAACTGAGGGAAATATTTACGCTACTTTGCTGCATCATCCTCTCCTCTTCGGGGAAATCCAACGCAGTGCTCAAGAGGTAGCAAGAAGAATTTCTGGCGCCGTTGCCGGGGAGGCTCACGCAAGAGCAAGTCAAGCACCATACCAAGTACCCATCACAATCCCTATCTCCCGCATTACATTATTTGCCATTTGCCTCTCGTTTTCCTCTCCCCCACTTCACCCTTGCTGTTTTATTCGCCCTCTCTTTCCCAACCTCCTCCTCTCTTTTCTGTTTGCCTTTCCGTTGCCATGGCCGAATCAAAAAGAACTACGGGTTTTCTCCTGAGCTCTAGTGCCTTGAATAACCCCTCTATCCTCTCTAAGCTCATAAATAATGATGCTATAGAAAGACCCACCGGGGTCACCAATGAGAGCTTGAATAATTTTGATGAGGATGACTCTGGAATTTTTCGCTATTTACTTGATGAGTCTTTAAAAGATGCTTGGGATAGGTTACTTAGGATTCGGGCTAGCTATGTGCCACAATATCAAATTGAAATTTACTTAAAAAGTTTTTATGTTGGCTTGCCCGCTTCCTTCAAACAAGTTTTAGATTCCATCTTTGAAGAAGGTTTTCTTGAAGGGGATGCTATACCTATGAAATAATGAAAACTATATTTGGGCACCCCATGAATGATAAGGTTGAATCAACTACTCTCTTTTGCTTTTATCAAAATGAAATTATTAAAGAGATGAAGTCTAGTTTAAAGGAAAATTTCTGTAACATGCTTAATCATACTTCTTCCATTAATGGCCATGTGCTTAACTTAAATAGAAGAATGGATGCCATAGAAAGGAGACCCCCCTCTCCGAATGCCAAAGATGGCAATACCTAGATCTATCCTTGCTTTTATGCCTAGCTAGGGGTGTTAAACGATAGCGCTTGTTGGGAGGCAACCCAATTTTATTTTTTGTTTTTTTGTTTTTGATTCTGTTTAGGAATAAATAATCCATCTAGCCTCTATTTAGATGTGGTTTTATGTTTTAATTAGTGTTTGTGCCAAGCTAGACCTATTGGATCTTCTTGGATGATAGTTATTTGATCTTGCTGTAATTTCCAGAAACTTTGCGCTCAGTGCCCGAATTATTTAAAATCACCAGAACGTTATAAAATACTGATTCCAATTGCTGCTAATCAATAAACAAATTGTCTAGGTAGTCTAATTTTGGTAGATTTTTTGGAGTTCCAGAAGTTTGCGTTAGTTACAGATTACTAAAGACTGTTCTGTTTTTGACAGATTCTGTTTTTAGCGTGTTGTTTGCTTATTTTGATGAATCTATGGCTAGTAAAATAGTTTATAATCCATAGAGAAGTTGGAATACAGTAGGTTTAACACCAATATAAACAAAGAATGAGTTCATTACAGTACCTTAAAGTAGTCTTTTGTTTTCTTTCTCTAACGGAGCTCACGAGATTTCTATTGAGTTTTGTGTTGTGAAGTTTTCAAGTTTTGGGTAAATTCTTTTGATGGATTATGGAACAAGGAGTGGCAAGAGCCTAAGCTTAGGTATGCCCATGGCACCCCAAGATAATCCAAGGACACCAAAAAGTCAAAGCTTGGGGATGCCCCGGAAGGCATCCCCTCTTTCGTCTACTTCCATCGGTAATTTACTTGGAGCTATATTTTTATTCACCACATGATATGTGTTTTGCTTGGAGCGTCTTGTATTATTTGTGTCTTTGCTTGTTAGTTTACCACAATCATCCTTGTTGTACACACCTTTTTGAGAGAGCCATACATAAATTGAAATTTGATAGAATACTCTATGTGCTTCACTTATATCTTTTGAGCTTGATAGTTTTGCTCATAGTGCTTCACTTATATCTTTTGAGCGTGATAATTTTTGCTCTAGTGCTTCACTTAGATTTTTTAGAGCACGGTGGTGGATTTGTTTTAAAGAAACTATTGATCTCTCATGCTTCACTTAGATTATTTTGAGAGTCGTTAATAGCATGGTAATTTGCTTAATATTAATATACTTGGTATTCAAGATATGTGAAACTTTCTTTTGAGTGCGTTGAATACTAAGAAAAGTTTGATGCTTGATAATTGTTTTGAGATATGGAGGTGATAATATCATAGTCGTGCTAGTTGAGTAGTTGTGAATTTGAGAAATGCTTGTGTTGAAGTTTGCAAATCCCGTGGCATGCACGTATGGTTAAAGTTGTGTAACAAATTTGAAACATGAAGTGTACCTGGCTTGTGCATCCTTATGAGTGGCGGTCGAGGATGAGCGATGGTCTTTTCCTACCAATCTATCCCCCTAGGAGCATGCGCGTAGTACTTGATTTTTGATGACTTATAAATTTTTGCAATAAGTATATGAGTTCTTTTGACTAATGTTGAGTCCATGGATTATACGCACTTTTACCTTTCCGCCTTTGCTAGCCTCTTCGGTACCGTGCATTGCCCTTTCTCACCTTGAGAGTTGGTGCAAACTTCGCCGGTGCATCCAAACCCCGTGATATGATACGCTCTATCACACATAAACCTCCTTATATCTTCCTCAAAACAGCCACCATACCTACCTATTATGGCATTTCCATAGCCATTCCGAGATATATTGCAATGCAAATTTCCACCGTTCCGTTCATCATCATCATGACATACTTTACTTTTGTCATATTGCCATTGCATGATCATGTAGTTGACATCGTATTTGTGGCAAAGCCACCATGCATTATTTTTCATACATGTCACTCTTGATTCATTGCACCATCCCGGTACACCGCCGGAGGCATTCATATAGAGTCATATCTTGTTCTAAGTTTCGAGTTGTGATCCTTATGTTGTAATCAATAGAAGTGTGATGATCATCATTATTAGAGCATTGCCCAATCAAAAAAAGAGAAAGGCCAAAAAGAAAAAGAAAAAGAAAGGCCCAAAAAAAGAAAATAAATAAAAAGGGCAATGCTACTATCTCTTTTTCCACACTTGTGCTTCAAAGTAGCACCTTGTTCTTCATGTAGTGAGTCTCATATATTGTGCTTCAAAGTAGCACCATGTTTTTCTTATAGTGAGTCTCATAAGTTGTCTTTTTATACTAGTGGGAATTTTTAATTATAGAACTTGGCGTGTATATTCCTACGATGGGCTTCCTCAAATGCCCTAGGTCTTCATGAGCAAGCAAGTTAGATGCACACCCACTAGTTTTCTTTTGTTGAGCATTCATAGCTCTAGTGCATCCGTTGCATGGCAATCCCTACTCCTCATGTTGACATCAATTGATGGGCATCTCCATAGCCCGTTGATTATCCTCGTCAATGTGAGACTTTCTCCTTTTTTGTCTTCTCCACACAATCCCCATCATAATATTCTATTCCACCCATAGTGCTATATCCATGGCTCACGCTCATGTATTGCGTGAAGGTTGAAAAAGTTTGAGATTATTTAAGTATGAAACAATTGCTTGGATTGTCATCGGGGGTATAGAAGTTGGGAACATCTTTTGTGTGACGAAAATGAAGCATAACCTAACTATATGATTTTGTAGGGATGAACTTTCTTTTGCCATGCTATTTTGAGAAGACATGATTACTCATATTAGTATGCTTGAAGTATTATTATTTTATGTCAATATGAACTTTTCTCTTGAATCTTTCGGATCTGAATATTCATACCACAATTAAGAAGATTTACATTGAAATTATGCCAAAGTACCACTCCGCATCAAAAATTCTTATTTTATCATTTACCTACTCGAGGACGAGCAGGAATTAAGCTTGGGGATGCCTGATACGTCTCCAACGTATCTATAATTTTTGATTGCTCCATGCTACTTTATCTACTGTTTTGGACTATATTGGGCTTTATTTTTCACTTTTATATTATTTTTGGGACTAACCTATTAACTGGAGGCCCAGCCCAGAATTGCTGTTTTTTGCCTATTTCAGTGTTTTGAAGAAACATAATATCAAACGGAGTCCAAACGGAATGAAACCTTCGGAAACGTGATTTTCTCACCGAACGTGATCCAGGGGACTTGGACCCTACTCCAAGGAACAAAAGAGGCGGTCACGAGGGTGGGGGCGCGC
>LR880970.1:781370846-781399257 GCA_904067115.1 Aegilops sharonensis
CTAGGGCGCGCCCCCCTGCCTCGTGGGCCCCCTGTTGCTCCACCGACATACTCCTTCCTCCTATATATACCTACGTACCCCCAAACGATCAGAACAGGAGCCAAAAACCTAATTCCACCGCCGCAACTTCCTGTATCCACGAGATCCCATCTTGGGGCCTGTTCCAGAGCTCCGCCGGAGGGGGCATCCACCATGGAGGGCTTCTACATCATCACCATAGCCCCTCCGATGAAGTGTGAGTAGTTTACTTCAGACCTTCGGGTCCATATCTAGTAGCTAGATGGCTTCTTCTCTCTTTTTGGATCTCAATACAATGTTCTCCCCCTCTCTCGTGAAGATCTATTTGATGTAATCTTCTTTTTGCGGTGTGTTTGTTGAGACTGATGAATTGTGGGTTTATGATCCATCTTATCTATGAATAATATTTGAATCTTCTCTGAATTCTTTTATGTATGATTGGTTATCTTTGCAAGTCTCTTCGAATTATCTGTTTGGTTTGGCCAACTAGATTGGTAGTTCTTGCAATGGGAGAAGTGCTTAGCTTTGGGTTCAATCTTGCGGTGTCCTTTCCCAGTGACAGAAGGGGCAGCAAGGCACGTATTGTATTGTTGCCATCGAGGATAACAAGATGGGGTTTTTATCATATTGCATGAATTTATCCCTCTACATCATGTCATCTTGCTTAAGGCGTTACTCTGTTTTTAACTTAATACTCTAGATGCATGCTGGATAGCAGTCGATGAGTGGAGTAATAGTAGTAGATGCAGAATCGTTTCGGTCTACTTGTCTCGGACGTGATGCCTATATACATGATCATACCTAGATATACTCATAAATATGCTCAATTTTGTCAATTGCTCAACAGTAATTTGTTCATCCACCGTAGAATACTTATGCTCTTGAGAGAAGCCACTAGTTAAACCTATGGCCCCCGGGTCTATTCTCATCATATCAATCTCCATCACTTTAATAATTGCTTTGTTTTTACTTTGCCTTCTACTTTTCACTTTGCATCTCTATATCAAAAATACCAAAAATATTATCTATCATCTCTATCAGATCTCACTCTCGTAAGTGACCGTGAAGGGATTGACAACCCCTAATCATGTTGGTTGCGAGGAGCTATTGTTTTGTGCAGGTACGAGGGACTTGTGCGTGGCCTCCTACTGGATTGATACCTTGGTTCTCAAAAACTGAGGGAAATACTTATGCTACTTTGCTGCATCATCCTCTCCTCTTCGGGGAAATCCAACGCAGTGCTCAAAAGGTAGCATAGACCCTATGGCCGAGGCATAGGGGACGACACTCATCTTTTCTCTATCTTCTGCCGTGGTCGGACATTGAGCCGAGCTCAACTTCACACCTTGCAACACAGGCAAGAACCCCTTCTTGGACCGATCCATATTGAACTTCTTCAATATCTTATCAAGGTATGTGCTTTGTGAAAGACCTATGAGGCGTCTTGATCTATCTCTATAGATCTTGATGCCTAATATGTAAGCAGCTTCTCCAAGGTCCTTCATTGAAAAACACTTATTCAAGTAGGCCTTTATGCTCTCCAAGAGTTCTATATCATTTCCCATCAACAGTATGTCATCCACATATAATATGAGAAATGCTACAGAGCTCCCACTCACTTTCTTGTAAACGCAGGATTCTCCATAAGTCTGCATAAACCCAAACGCTTTGATCATTTCATCAAAGCGAATGTTCTAACTCCGAGATGCTTGCACCAGCCCATAGATGGAGCGCTGGAGCTTGCATACCTTGTTAGCATTCTTAGGATCGACAAAACCTTCTGGCTGCATCATATACAATTCTTCCTTAAGAAAGCCGTTAAGGAATGTCGTTTTGACGCCCATTTGCCATATCTCATAATCGTAGAATGCGGCAATTTTGCTAACATGATTCGGACGGACTTAAGCTTCGCTACGCGCGAGAAGGTCTCATCGTAGTCAACCCCTTGAACTTGTCGATAACCCTTAGCGACAAGTCGAGCTTTGTAGATGGTAACATTACCATCCGCGTTCGTCTTCTTCTTAAAGATCCATTTATTTTCTATCGCTCGCCGATCATCGGGCAAGTCTGTCAAAGTCCATACTTTGTTTTCATACATGGATCCTATCTCGGATTGCATGGCTTCAAGCCATTTGTTGGAATCTGGGCCCGCCATCGCTTCTTCATAGTTCGAAGGTTCACCGTTGTCTAACAACATGATTTCCAGGACGGGGTTGCCATACCATTCTGGTGTGGAACGTGTCCTCGTGGACCTACGAAGTTCAGTAGCAACTTGATCCGAAGTACCTTGATCATCATCATTAACCTCCTCTCTAGCCGGTGCAGGCATCACAGGAACATCTTCCTGAGCTGCACTTCTTTCCACTTCAAGAGGCAGTACTTCATCAAGTTCTACTTTCCTCCCACTTACTTCTTTCGAGAGAAACTCTTTCTCCAGAAAGGATCCATTCTTGGCAACAAAGATCTTGCCTTCGGATCTAAGGTAGAAGGTATACCCAATGGTTTCCTTAGGGTATCCTATGAAGACGCATTTTTTCAACTTGGGTTCGAGCTTTTCAGGTTGAAGTTTCTTGACATAAGCATCGCATCCCCAAACTTTCAGAAACGACAGCTTAGGTTTCTTCCCAAACCATAATTCATACGGTGTCGTCTCAATGGATTTCGACGGAGCCCTATTTAAAGTGAATGCGGCAGTCTCTAAAGCATAGCCCCAAAATGAGAGCGGTAGATCGGTAAGAGACATCATAGATCGCACCATATCCAATAGAGTGCGATTACGACGTTCGGACACACCATTACGCTGAGGTGTTCCAGGCGGCGTGAGTTGTGAAACGATTCCACATTTCCTTAAGTGTGTGCCAAATTCGTGACTTAAATATTCCCCTCCACGATCTGATCGTAAGAACTTTATTTTTCTGTCACGTTGATTTTCAACCTCACTCTAAAATTCCTTGAACCTTTCAAAGGTCTCAGACTTGTGTTTCATTAAGTAGACATACCCATATCTACTCAAGTCATTAGTGAGGGTGAGAACTAACGATAGCCACCGCGTGCCTCAACGCTCATTGGACCGCACACATCAGTATGTATGATTTCCAATAAGTTGGTTGCTCGCTCCATTGCTCCGGAGAACGGAGTCTTGGTCATTTTACCCATGAGGCATGGTTCGCACGTGTCAAATGATTCGTAATCAAGAGACTCCAACAGTCCATCTGCATGGAGCTTCTTCATGCGTTTGACACCAATGTGACCAAGGCGGCAGTGCCACAAGTATGTGGGACTATCATTATCAACCTTACATCTTTTGGTATTCACACTATGAATATGTGTAACATCACGTTCGAGATTCATTAAGAATAAACCATTGACCAGCGGGGCATGACCATAAAACATATCTCTCATATAAATAGAACAACCATTATTCTCGGATTTAAATGAGTTTCCATCTTGTATTAAACGAGATCCAGATACAATGTTCATGCTCAAAGCTGGCACTAAATAACAATTATTGAGGTTTAAAACTAATCCTGTAGGTAAATGTAGAGGTAGCGTGCCGACGGCGATCACATCGACCTTGGAACCATTCCCGACGCGCATCGTCACCTTGTCCTTCGCCAGTCTCCGCTTATTCCGCAGCTCCTGTTTTGAGTTACAAATATGAGCAACCGCACCGGTATCAAATACCCAGGAGCTACTACGAGTACTGGTAAGGTACACATCAATTACATGTATATCACATATACCTTTGGTGTTGCCGGCCTTCTTGTCCGCTAAGTACTTGGGGCAGTTCCGCTTCCAGTGACCACTTCCCTTGCAATAAAAACACTCAGTCTCAGGCTTGGGTCCATTCTTTGGTTTCTTCCCGGCAGCTTGCTTGCCGGCCGCGGCACCTCCCTTGCCGTCTTTCTTGAAACCCTTTTTACCCTTTCCCTTCTTGAACTTAGTGGTTTTATTCACCATCAACACTTGATGTTCCTTTTTGATTTCCACCTCCGTTGATTTCAGCATTGAATATACTTCAGGAATGGTTTTCTCCATCCCCTGCATATTGAAGTTCATCACAAAGCTCTTGTAGCTTGGTGGAAGCGACTGAAGTATTCTGTCAACAACCGCGTCATCCGGGAGATTAACTCCCAGCTGCGATAAGCGGTTGTGCAACCCTGCCATTTTGAGTATGTGCTCGCTGACAGAACTATTCTCCTCCATCTGACAACTATAGAACTTGTCGGAGACTTCATATCTCTCGACCCAGGCATGATCTTGGAAAACCATTCTCAGCTCTTGGAACATCTCATATGCTTCGTGCTGCTCGAAACGTTTTTTGGAGCCCCGGTTCTAAGCTGTAAAGCATGCCGCACTGAACGAGGGAGTAATCATCAACACACGACTGCCAAGCATTCATAACGTCTTGGTTCGTTGGGGCGGATGCATCACCTAGCGGTGCTTCTAGGACATATGCTTTCTTGGCAGCTATGAGGATGATCCTCAAGTTCCGGACCCAGTCCGTATAGTTGCTACCATCGTCTTTCAGCTTGGTTTTCTCTAGGAACGCGTTGAAGTTGAGGTTGACATGAGCGTTCGCCATTTGATCTACAAGATATATTTGCAAAAGTTTTAGACTAAGTTCATGATAATTAAGTTCATCTAATAAAATTATTTAATGAACTCCCACTCAGACAGACATCCCTCTAGTCATCTAAGTGATACATGATCCGAGTCAACTAGGCCGTGTCCGATCATCACGTGAGACGAACTAGTCATCATCGGTGAACATCTTCATGTTGATCGTATCTTCTATATGACTCATGTTTGACCTTTCGGTCTCTTGTGTTCCGAGGCCATGTTTGTACATGCTAGGCTCGTCAAGTCAACCTAAGTGTTTTGCATGTGTAAATCTGGCTTACACCCGTTGTATGTGAATGTTAGAATCTATCACACCCGATCATCACGTGGTGCTTCGAGACAACGAACTTTCGCAACGGCGCACAGTTAGGGGGAACACTTTCTTGAAATTATTATGAGGGATCATCTTGTTTATGCTACCGTCGTTCTAAGCAAATAAGATGCAAAAACATGATAAACATCACATGCAATCAAATAGTGACATGATATGTCCAATATCATTTTGCTCCTTTTGATCTCCATCTTCGGGGCGCCATGATCATCATCATCACCGGCATGACACCATGATCTCCATCATCATGATCTCCATCATCGTATCTTCATGAAGTTGTCTCGCCAACTATTACTTCTAATACTATGGCTAACGGTTTAGCAATAAAGTAAAGTAATTACATGGCGTTATTCATTGACACGCAAGTCATACAATAAATTAAGACAACTCCTATGGCTCCTGCCAGTTGTCATACTCATCGACATGCAAGTCGTGATTTCTATTACAAGAACATGATCAATCTCATACATCACATATATATCATTCATCACATCCTTTTGGCCATATCACATCACACGGCATATGCTAAAAAAACAAGTTAGACGTCCTCTAATTGTTGTTGCAAATTTTTTACATGGCTGCTATAGGTTTCTAGCAAGAACGTTTCTTACCTACGCCAAAACCACAATGTGATATGCCAATTTTTATTTACCCTTCATAAGGACCCTTTTCATCAAATCCGATCGGACTAAAGTGGGAGAGACAGACACCCGCTAGCCACCTTATGCAACTAGTGCATGTCAGTCGGTGGAACCTGTCTCACGTAAGTGTACGTGTAAGGTCGGTCCGGGCCGCTTCATCCCACGATGCCGCCGAATCAAGATAAGACTAGTAACGACAAGTAAATTGACAATATCGACGCCCACAAAAAACTTGTGTTCTACTCGTGCATAGAAACTACGCATAGACCTAGCTCTGATACCATTGTTGGGGATCGTAGCAGAAATTTAAAATTTTCTATGCATAGGCCAAGAGAACTAGTTCTCGGACACGACAATGGCCTGACTAAACTCTTGCGTGCTCGTGTTGTACAAGCGTAGCACACACATATACAGTAAATCATAGCACACACTAACAAACCATCTAGTTCAACACATCACATGTGAGCACCACACATCAACTAGTATATGCTACAATTTATGGAGTTCAACACACTAGCACACATCAAATAGTATGTCGCTAATCCTTGGAGTTCAACACACTAGCACACATCAACATGCATGCTACCAATCCATGGAGTTCAACACAGGACCACACACCAACAAGCATGCTACCGTTCCATCACAACTAGCTACCAATCCATGAAAACAACCCCTAGAATTCTACCAATCCATTGTTGGGGATCGTAGCAGAAATTTAAAATTTTCTACGCATCACCAAGATCAATCTATGGAGTCATCTAGCAACGAGAGAGAGAGAGAGAGAGAGAGAGAGAGAGAGAGGAGTGCATCTACATACCCTTGTAGATCGCGAGCGGAAGCGTTCAAGAGAACGGGGTTGATGGAGTCGTACTCGTCGTGATCCAAATCACCGATGATCCTAGCGTCGAACGGACGGCACCTCCGCATTCAACACACGTACGGTTGCGAAGATGTCTCCTTCTTATTGATCCAGCAAGGAGAAGGAGAGGTTGATGGAGATCCAGCAGCACGACGGCATGGTGGTGGAAGCAGCGGGGATCTCGGCAGGGCTTCGCCAAGCTCAGCGAGAGGGAGAGGTGTTACGAGGGGAGAGGGAGGCGCCAGGGGCTTGGGTGCGCAGCCCTCCCTCCCCCCCTCTATATATAGGGGCCCTGGGGGAGGCGCCGGCCCCCCTAGAGATCCAATCTCAAGGGGGGGGGGGCAAGGGGGGGGGACTTGCCCCCCAAGTCAGGTGGGGCGCCCCCACCCCCAGGGTTTCCAACCCTAGGCGCAGGGGGAGGCCCATGGGGGGCGCACCAGCCCACCAGGGGCTGGTTCCCTTCCCACTTCATCCCATGGGGCCCTCCGGGATAGGTGGCCCCACCCGGTGGACCCCCGGGACCCTTCCGGTGGTCCAGGTACAATACCGGTGACCCCCGAAACTTTCCTGGTGGCCGAAACTGGGCTTCCTATATACAAATCTTTACCTCCGGACCATTCCGGAACTCCTCGTGACGTCCGGGATCTCATCCGGGACTCCGAAAAACTTTCGGGTTACCGCATACTAATATCTCTACAACCCTAGCGTCACCGAACCTTAAGTGTGTAGACCCTACGGGTTCGGGAGACACGTAGACATGACCGAGACGACTCTCCGGTCAATAACCAACAGCGGGATCTGGATACCCATGTTGGCTCCCACATGCTCCTTGATGATCTCATTGGATGAACCACAATGTCGAGGATTCAATCAATCCCGTATACAATTCCCTTTGTCAATCGGTACGTTACTTGCCTGAGATTCGATCGTCGGTATCCCAATACCTTGTTCAATCTCGTTACTGGCAAGTCACTTTACTCGTTCCATAATGCATGATCCCGTGACCAACCACTTGGTCACATTGAGCTCATTATGATGACGCATTACCGAGTGGGCTCAGAGATACCTCTCCGTCATACGGAGTGACAAATCCCAGTCTCGATCTGTGCCAATCCAACAGACACTTTCGGAGATACCTGTAGTGTACCTTTGTAGCCACCCAATTACGTTGTGACGTTTGGTACACCCAAAGCACTCCTATGGTATCCGGGAGTTGCATGATCTCATGGTCTAAGGAAATGATAATTGACATTAGAAAAGCTCTAGCAGACGAACTACACGATCTTGTGCTATGCTTAGGATTGGGCCTTGTCCATCACATCATTCTCCCAATGATGTGATCCCGTTATCAATGACATCAAATGTCCATGGTCAGGAAACCGTAACCATCCATTGATCAACGAGCTAGTCAACTAGAGGCTCACTAGGGACATGTTGTGGTCTATGTATTCACACATGTACTACGATTTCCGGATAAAACAATTATAGCATGAACAACAGACAATTATCATGAACAAGGAAATATCATAATCATTTTATTATTGCCTCTAGGGCATATTTCCAACATCCATCACAACTAACTACAAATCCATGAAAACAACCCCTAGCATACTACAAATCCATCTCCACTAGCTATTAGAACATCACATTCTCACATATTGGCAGTGTATAATGCTACAACATGGTCAGAGATCTAGCCCTACTACATGCTCACAGATCTAGCTACAAAGAGTACAGAGAAGGGGCCGATCAAACTCACAGACATCAGTGGACACGAGTCGCCGCTGTCGTGGACCGCGGGCCGGAGAAGAAGCATTGCATACCCGCTCGTCGGTGTCGACAAGCGCGCGGGGGCGGGGGAGCTTGAAAGGGGGAATAGTGGCGAGAGTTTAGATGGTGAGGTCAAGGTGGCTATTTAGGCCAACCGAATCACCCCCCCCCCCACCGCTTTTCCGAAGACGCGCGTGANTGTCCATCACATCATTCTCCCAATGATGTGATCCCGTTATCAATGACATCAAATGTCCATGGTCAGGAAACCGTAACCATCCATTGATCAACGAGCTAGTCAACTAGAGGCTCACTAGGGACATGTTGTGGTCTATGTATTCACACATGTACTACGATTTCCGGATAAAACAATTATAGCATGAACAACAGACAATTATCATGAACAAGGAAATATCATAATCATTTTATTATTGCCTCTAGGGCATATTTCCAACATCCATCACAACTAACTACAAATCCATGAAAACAACCCCTAGCATACTACAAATCCATCTCCACTAGCTATTAGAACATCACATTCTCACATATTGGCAGTGTATAATGCTACAACATGGTCAGAGATCTAGCCCTACTACATGCTCACAGATCTAGCTACAAAGAGTACAGAGAAGGGGCCGATCAAACTCACAGACATCAGTGGACACGAGTCGCCGCTGTCGTGGACCGCGGGCCGGAGAAGAAGCATTGCATACCCGCTCGTCGGTGTCGACAAGCGCGCGGGGGCGGGGGAGCTTGAAAGGGGGAATAGTGGCGAGAGTTTAGATGGTGAGGTCAAGGTGGCTATTTAGGCCAACCGAATCACCCCCCCCCCCACCGCTTTTCCGAAGACGCGCGTGAGGTCGCGCTATCTTCATGGTCACATGAGCTCGGTGCCGCGTTCCCCTTCCCTGCATCGCCCAATTCCGGCTCATTAGAAACTACCGATTCGGACGTTCCTAGCGGGCCTGGCTAGGAGGTGCTTTTAAGTCGGTGTGATGTAGCCTAAACAGTTAATGCAGACAACCAAGTAGTCCAATTTCGTCCGGCACGGGCCTGGTTAGGCTCAATGTGGGCAACCAAACACGCCCCTAAATAATAAGAGTCTTTCTGGATTATATAGGAGATTAAAGACATAGAAATAGGAAAGCCACTAGTGTGAATTTCTATAAGATTACAAAACAATTTTGTGAGAAATGCATTTCAATGGTGCACATGAATTTTGAAGGATTGATGAGAGAAAGTAGAGAGAGATAGAGTTCAATGGGCATTCAAATTCTAAAAAAATAATGAGTAGAAATACTAATTGGCGAATGTTCCCTGGGAGGTGGATGGCAAGCAAACACATTTTCCTTCCAGTCTTAGTTGCGACGCAAGATCAAGCGCTGGCAATTTCTACCCATTTTTGGCTCAACATTTCCTTCTTTCCAGCAAATGGTGTGTGTCTCTGAAGAAAATATCATGCGTCTCAAAAGAAAATTGCCAGCAAAAACGTTCGTAGATGTGACCCCTAACAACGAACGTTTGCTAGGGGTCCATAAAATTATATGAGGTTTAATCTCATGTTAAGATTTATATGGAATGAAGAGCATAGGAATTTGGTGAACCCAATCTAACAATCTAAAGGTTTCTATAAAAAATAAAAATCCTATGGATAATCCTCGAAAACTCGTATGAATTTATTCTAAAAAAACTCGTATGAATTTGTTTCAATCCAAAGAGGTTAAATAGTTTTTTCATTGTATCGATATATGGAGCTTTATTGAGATAATAACGAACGTTTACAATCAGCCATTAGCTGCTTATTAGAAAATTAACACTCTCAGCAAGACAACTCTATGTAACACCAAGTACACGAGCGCGTCTAGCACAAAGATGAGTAGGTCATTAGCATTCATGTTAGCATGCTAAATCGGGAAAGGATGGAAAACTAAGAGCAATCCCCCCCTATTTGTCGACGGATAGGTGCAACAATGGATTGTGTGTTATTGCGTGAAGACCAGAGATCCACTATCTCTATATTGTCCATTTCCCATTTCCATCATCAGATGTGAGAAGCTCCAAAGTCGAGCAAAAATAGCACCTTCTCAAAATGCTAAGGAGCTCGGTGATCATCCTTATGATAATTTTCTAAGTGATGAACTGTAGATAAAGAGAATACATTATCTACATTATGTCACTTTGATTAATTCAGTGCTATGTTTTTACTTAATAGTTAGATATGCATGTTGATAGTGGTTTCAGGTGGAGTATTAGCTTTAGATGCAGTTGGATAACGGTCTATGGATAAAAGGACATAATGCATGTAAGCAATCATGAACATGTATGATCATAACATAAGCACTCAATTTAATTGATATGCAACTGGAATTTGTTTACCACACCTATGCTTTTATGGAGATATTTGCTAGTGAAGTTATGGATCCTGGTCCTTTATTCACCATAATCACAACCTCGATCACATTATTTTCCATATTTTTACAACCTGAACTTTTACTTTCATCACTTGCAAAAGATCATTTCAGACCACACAATACATGAATCTTTGTAACTAGCAAAGGTAGTGAAAGGTAGTGAGACTGACAATCTCACTAGTCTAAGTTGGGGACCAAGAGAAGTCTTCTACTCCCTCCGTTCCTAAATATAGGTCTTTGTAGAGATTTCAACAGGTGACTACATACGGAACAAAATGAATGAATCTACGCTCTAAAATATGTCTATATACATCCGTATGTGGTAGTCAATTTGAAATCTCTAAAAAGACTTATATTTAGAAACAGAGGGAGTAGTAGTGTGCATGTATTGATCATTGACACTGAAAGAACTCCACATATTGATACATTGGTTTTCAACTAAGAGAAACTTGCTTCGCAGTAGAAGCCCTTGCACTTCAGGGCCCAACAAATATTCATCTAACATGCACCATATTAGCAAGGAGATATAAGAAAGAAGTGTGACACATGGTTTCATTAGTTACAGACGTCTTCTTGGACACAGTTACAACCTCTACGGTCAAAAACTTAATTAAGATGGTCTCAAATGGAGACGTGATCTCTACATGAAAAAGTTTCGTACTGTCCACATGAACATCTTTGAAGTTTGGGCCATCGCCATCCGATCTCATCTCGAGGGCCGAAGTTTTGCTCGAAGTACTAGATTTCGTATGCAGAGCACTGTTCGGCCAATTAGGACTCCAAGACAGCCTCATATGAGAAAAGTTTATACATGAATTGTCTTCGTCTCGTCAAAGCGATTCCGAGGCCGTATGCAAAAGTTGGAGACAATGCACTGTGGACCTATCATGAGTAAAAACTGGCTCGGGGCATCAGACACCCGTGTGGGTGATGTCTGATGGGTCGCGCGAGCGATTCGGTCCTCAAGATGACCTCGAATCGAAAAACATTCAACATGAAAGTTGTTCATATCATCGAAACGGTTAGATTTTCTTTTGGGAGCATCTTCACCCGAGGTCAATTGTGACATGTGAGAGTAAAAAACCTAACTGATGTCTCAGACTTGCCTAAATCCGAGTTCGATTAATTTTGAAAAGATTTGGACGGGATTTGGAGTCCTTTTCTTATACGGGAATTCCAGCCGCCTCATAAATAGATGAGAGGTGACGGACGATTGAACAACACACAATCGATCAATTCAATCTGCCACTTTTTACCTTTTATCTTTTCTCCTTAACCCTAGTTTTTCTTCTTCTCATTTTTCGTTCGTTCTTCGTCTGCAGGGCAGCGAACCTCGAGACCCTAGGGCGATCAGGTCGACCTAGGGCAGCCCATAGCCGCCACGTTCCCTGACGGGGTCCCTCCCGGGCGTGTGGGGTTTTGGGTCTATAAAGGCGCCCGCCGGATTGCTTGCGTACCGCGCTTCAGGATGAGTCTCCTTTGACGTAAGCTATGGTGCATCACCCTCGTCGGAGGAGGTACATGGTGACGTGTTTGTGTGCGAACACCCTTGCACTTCAGGGCCCAACAAATATTCATCTAACATGCACCATATTAGCAAGGAGATATAAGAAAGCAGTGTGACACATAGTTTCATTAGTTACATGTATCTTCTTGGACACAGTTACAACCTCTATGGCGGGGGCCTACGAGGCTACAACATCCTCCTCCTCCAACGGTGTGTGGTAACCCACAAATGTAGGAAATCTGTAAAAAAAAAATTAATAAGTAAAGAGTGTCAAACCCAACAAGAAACAGAAGGAATGATTCAACGAAAATCGATAAGGTTTCATTGTAGAAGCTGCATATATAAACTGTTTGGTTGTTTGTTTGATCAAGAGACGAAGTGCAAGAAGTAATTGTGATGAAACTAAATGAGTACAACAAGTGGCCTGATCCTTAATCATGCTAAGAGCAATCCAGTTATGTTTCTTATATGGATCAAATCGTTCTCTCGTCATATGACTTTCTAACCTTTTTTCAAAACAGTTTGGCGTTTTCGTATGCCTGGTTTCTCCACTCATCTAAAGCACTAATACCAAGCGTTTCTCTTTGGCGAATTTGAAATCATAATTCAATTGCTTGATGGGCCAATAAGTTTTGTGTTCAAGTTCAAGAGTTAAACGCCATATATTTTTCATAAACCATTTTATAAGGTGGCATGTCCATAGAATTTTTGTAAGCAGGTCTATAAGCGAAAATGCCGTTTGGTGGCCGCGCACCATGAAGGCCGAAATCTGTGTCGTCTGCTGTTGTCTTGATGAGCGCCACGCAACCAGCCCGCTGCCGTATTTCAGCGTCACACCCTTTTTACTATCCCGTATTGCCAGTAAATAAACAGACGACAGCTCATGTAGGCGAATCGGAACAGCAGGACCCGCACAGTTCAAAGGGAAGGAGTCACGGGGAAGTACATGGGATTGATTCAGTCGTCATGTTCCTACCTGTGCGAAGCCGAGAGCCGTTTTAGTCGATCGTTGGGAGAATCCTGCCGTTGCCAAAGGCAGTTCTTCTATCTATAGCAGCGACCCTGTCTAGAACAGCCACATCCATTCCCAACTCAAACCCAACTCCATCCATGGCGTCTTCCTCTTCATCGGAAGGATCCAAGAACAGGCGTCATCTGCCGCTCATCATGTGCCCAGATTGCAGAGAAGCTTGCGTCGAGACCAACATCAGTGGCAAAGAAAATTGGCGTGCAAACTGAAGATGCGAACAATAGGTGTTTTTTTGTCTATGCAAATGCACACCACAATATTCAGAAAACAATGACGACCACGTGATTCACAAACAAGGAGTGGAAATATTTTGCAAACACAAAGTGTTCAAACTAGGGGAGAGCTGCTCACAGCCATACCACATTTTTAGTGTATTTTCCGGATTCAGAAGAATCTGATGACAATATGATTCAGAAACAAGGGATGGAAGATTTCCAAACTGAAAAAGTTAAACTAAATGTCACCTGCTCACAGCAACACCACAATTTCAGTGCATTACATCTTTTTTTTGCCAATTTGAGATTACTTTTACCACGCTTGCCGCATTGTAGTGTATTACATCATTTAACCAAGGACTCGGCAACAGTGTCACAACACACAAAACAAATCACACCCATGGCAGCATTATAGTGCAAACTTGACAAATGTGGATTTTGTAGAGTAAACAAACTGAACTTTTAGACACATGCTATTCTAAAATCCGTCTCGAAAGTCTGGTTGGGGCATGTGTTCCTCCTATGACCTCGTAAGCTGCATCTGGAGCATCGAGGCGACTTCCTCGGCGCCTTTGGAAGATCTTCTCGTTGCGGACATTGGTACTCTTCCGACCTTGACCTTTGTAGATAGAACAGAACCTAGACCTCTTAGCTGGTTGCTCATATGGTGCTTTGTCGCCAATTGTGCTAGGGCGTCCAGCTGGTCTTAGTTGCATCATTTTCTGATTGCTCGCGGTTAAGCTTCCCACATAGATTCTTCAGAGACCTTTTGGTGAACGTCGCCTCTTTCACTGATCCAAAAAAACTGCCCACAACACTGTAAACCTTGCTTATGCTTACATTGCTTTCCCTCAGCTGTTTCACAAGGTCCTCTGTGTGTCTATCTATCTGCCGATGAGACTTCCAGTGTAATTTCTCCATACAGTTGACAGAAAGTTCATGGTTGTGCTCTGCCCTGTGTTCGCAAACGTACCATCCTTTATCATCTGACCTGAGGATCCTCATCATGGCAGTACACCCGAAAAGTGTGGAATGCCTGTTTGATTGCAACGGTTTACCCTGTGCAAGGATTCAAAAAAATTGCATAAGTTTTTCTTCATATTCAACAGCTCGTTCAAGAAATCTAATACATAAAACATTCAGTGCAGCTTTTACGTTATGAGTGCTTTACTGCTTATTGCACACGCGCACACAATTTCCTGCATGCATTTTTTTAGATGGACGTTCAACCGGCTTTTAGCATATCTGACACCAAACCCAGTCTCCCACGAGTACAAATTGTAAAAGTGGTAAGCTTCTTCGACCGAGCAAAACTTGATCCCAGTATAGGATTAACAACAGTAGCAGCTTTCTTTTCTGCAGCACGCATCGAAGCCTCGAGCACAGGGACTCGGCCTGGATTCCTTTCCCTCTCATCGGACGCTTTGCCAATCCTAATCTTGTAAGTAGTTTTTAGTCCATTGTTGCATACACATTTCAGTCAGGTGTATCTAAAAAAATGACGATAAGTAGCTAAAAATATTAATCCAGAGTTCCAGACACACCCCCAAAAATCAACCGAGGATAACTAACTAGTAATTCCAAGCAAGCAATAATCTATCATCTAAGCAGTATTCTTTTCATTAGCTACGAATTTAATTACCTTCAAGACCAGCAGGCATTAGCTATGAATTTAATTGCCTTCAAGACCAGCAGGGAGCCTTTTAAGTTGGAGACCACGCCCTCTGTATCTCCATCTTGTCTGATAGGTGTATCGCTGACATCCTCATGAGCCAGATCGTTTGAATCGGCAACAACCTCGCTAGCTACCCGGCGTGTGAAGCAGTCCCCACATTGCCTCTTCAACGCGCTGGCCAGAACTGTACTGCTCTCCATCACAGTCAACAAATGTGGGATCAGTGGAAATCAGGTCTTCGCAGTCCGCGCGAGCTTCATCGATTGAAGCAACCACGGACTGGACAGTAGCCACATCTCCTCCCAACAAATCCCCGGCGACAACCCTAGGAATGAAACTGCAACGAATCACAGGAAAATCATATCGTCAGATTCAATGCCCCGGGGAGAGTGGAACCGGAGAACACTAGCTAGCACAGGCAACAAGCGTTACAGCCATAACTTACTCATAGCACTAGAACAAGACCATATAGGGAAAGATCATGCTTCGGCTTCCTCGAAGAAGAACTCGAGCCCATCCATGGCGAACCATCGCACGCCCAGCTGCCGCCGCATGGGGATTAATGCTCTGGTGAGGAAGGGAAACTTGCTCACTGTGTCGAAGTAATTGCAAAGCTATCTGCAGCGAACAGATGGGCCCATCTAAAGATTATTAATTACCCACCAGCCCGCGCCTACCTGTGCCATGTTCAAACCAGCCCAGTTGGTACACAAGTGTGTAGGCCCGTGTACACTGTGTTGTAGGCCCGTGTATAAACACAGCACGGGAGGCCATGGCACCGATGTATTTGCAATTAATGGTGTGTGTATAAGAAAATGGAAAATAAGCAGCACACATCACATCGCTATTACACACGGGCCAGATTTCGGCCTCCATGGTGCGCGGCCACCAAAATGCCTCTCTCGTCTATAAGCCCAGAGTACATCATTTAACTTTTTTGACCAATCTTTCCGCCTGTGATGGCTTCGTCAATCTCAAGATGATATCCCGACTTAGTCTTTTAGGTGTGCTCATAGGGATAGGGCCGTGTGTGTTCACAAAGGCGAGTGTACGCGTGTATATATGAGCGTCTCCATCCATACTATGTGCTAAAAGAAAATCAGATCTATGGTACAAACTTTTAAAATCAAACTAAAAAGCATTGGTTGGATGGGTGGGTCGTATCTAAAATAGAAAGAACACAGCAGGAATGAGTGACATTAATCAAATATACATGGTATTTAAGGATACATAGTGTATTCTGGTAGAATCCGGTTTCGCGGTATGTCTCCATCTGCAGATAGCCTCTGGCCTATGCAATTTTGGCGAAAATATAAAATAGCACAGCTGCACCCGGGCCCTCTCTATCTAGCCATCCATTCTATGCATCGCGATTCGTGCAAACACATTTCTCTTTTTTGTTTCTCTCACATAAAACATATTTTGAAGTTCAAACCTTTGCAGCGTAGCAAAGTTTTCTATCTAGAATCTAGGATAAATCTCTCAGATTTTTTTGTCAAATATAAATATACAAAAAATGATTTTTTAGAGATTAAAAAATCATTTTTTGTATATTTATATTTGACAAAAAAATCTGAGAGATTTATCCTAGATTCTAAACGGAAAGCTTTGCCACGCTGCAAAGGTTTGAACTTCAAGACATCTTTTATGTGAGAGAAACAAAAAAGAGAAATTTTTATACGAAAAGTTAGTTGTGTTGCACAGATATTAAAGCAATATTGGACAACCAGGATACCAGGACCGGGGTGCAGCTGTTCTAAAAATCCACGTCCGCAATTTTGGCATGAAGAATTTAAATTTGCCGCCCTCTGAACAAGTCGCCTCGCCGTAGCCGCCGCCACCGTCAGCCATCTCTTTCGATCCGATTCGGCTGCCGCGCGCAGCAACCCACAACCACTCCATCGAACACCGCCTTGTGTTTCTTTTACCTCTCTTCCTCATTCGCATCGTCGTTGTCGGCCCAGCCAGCTCCAAATGCGCGCGCCCATAAATTAGCGGAGTGTCACCGACCGTAGACCATACCACTCGCGCGCGAGGCAGCTGGCCGAGAGCGAGCGGGGACGCATGGCGGCGATCGCGAGGGGGGAGCGTGCGGGAGGTCCGGGCGGCCGACGTGGAGGCGGCCGGGCTCGCCGCGGCCGACGCGGGGCCCTTCCTCGCCGCGCTCCGTTCGGCGGTCGGAGGCCATGGCGACGCGGCCGCCGCGTGGGCGGCCGTCGTGGCGGCGGGGGTGCTGGGGCCGGACCACCCGCACGCGCTCCACCAGCTGGTCTACTACTCCGTCTACGCCGGCTGGGACCGCGCCGCCCGGGGCCCGCCGCCCTACTGGTTCCCGTCGCCGTAAGTCTAGCCGTCCGCCAACCTCCTTCTTTTCTTTCTAAAACAGCCGAACAGGGCTCCCCACTCTCGCCGTATAAAATGTTTGATCCATTTGATGGTGCTGGGAGCAACCAATGGCTAATCAGTGATGAAAGTCCCCGCAAAAAAAAAAAATCAGTGATGAAAGTGACCTGCTTGTTTAATTAAGCCAGGTAAGCTTCGCCCAAAAAGGCTTTCGCCCCGCTTTATACATAAAGCCACGACCAGAAGTACAAATCCGGGTACAACACGCAACCCTCCACACCACACACACCCAAGGCAAGATACAAGGATGCCGATGCACCGCAACACTACCCAATCGACCACCAAGCACACTACCAAACACTTGGGGCCGACACGGACCTTCCGAGACCTAGCCACCAAGAAGAAGTGAAGCGGAACAATGGCGAAGCATGGACTCCAAGACGGTGCCTTCAAGAAGGGCACGACACCGAAAGCCGCCACCGCCCGATCTCGGAGATCAAGTTTTCACCGGAGCAACAAGGAGAGAAGAGAGCACCACGACGGAGCCTTCATGAAGGAAACGACGCCCGCGGCGCCGCCACCGTCGGCTGAAGAAGACCGGGCAAGTTATGTACTCCGGTGTTAACCCTCTACCAAACCACCATGCTTCACCAAACATCACCAACCATGCCACCCACGCGGCCATGGCTGCCCGACCGCATCCAAGACGCGCGCTCCGCCCACGAACACCGCGTCTTCCGTTGCCAGGGCCGCCGCCCAGCATCCAAGCAGCTCTGTGAACACCTAAAGGCCTTGGCTTTGGCCTGACTGGCAGCCCCCGCCTATGAAGATGCCATGTAAGCTTCAACCATCTAATTCCACCAATCAGTTCAGCTTGAGATTGGTTCCATTTAACGGAAAAAGTCCAAAACAAACCTTGAATTTGTAGGCAAAAGCTAAATCAAACCCCGAACTCTCAATCTCTGAAATCAGCACACCGAACTCTATAATCCCGGCCTATTTTAAACCTTGAGAGGACTCGGCCGGTATTTGCTGAATTGGGCCGGCCCAGTAGCGCAGTCGCTTGTGCGCGCGCACTAGTATTTTTTTCTTTTACGTTTTTTCAATTTTACACATGTCTAATTTTTCCCAGCATTTAGCCTAACAACAAAATTACTATTTTGATACTAGCTTATAACTGGGCTGTGGATTTACATCATTTGACACTACTATCTGATAGGATGATCGGTGTATATATATACACACACACACACTACTTCGTGACACTTTACAAACATGTTATCGCGATTGTTGCAGCATTGACTGCAAGCAAACAAATCTTGGGAGAGTGATGGAAGAGAATGGACCCAAGTTATTAGGAGCATCATATAAGGATCCAATTTCAAGCTTTGGCCTCTTCCACAAGTTCGCTGTTGAGAATCAGGAGGTCAATTTTTTTGTCTAAATTTGGAATTTACTCCACAGTATAAGTGTACAGCTAGAAGGTCACTTTAAAGTTTTATTTCTTCATACTAACCCCCTTGGTGATCAATAGGTCTACTGGAAAATTGTGCTGAAGGAGCTCTCCATCAAGTTCCTGCAAGAACCGATGTCGATTCTAGATGCGTCAGATAAGTCAAAGAAGGGAGGAACATGGTTTCCAGGTGCAATGCTCAACATTGCTGAATGTTGTCTCCTGCCACGGCCTTCCCAAAACAGGACAGATGAAAGCACGGCCATTGTATGGAGGGATGAGGGCTTCGACGATTATCCAGTCAATCGTATGTCCTTGAAGGAGCTTCGCACTCTAGTGATGTATGCATCTCTTATCAAATTATAAGAGTAGGGGTCATTTAGAAACCTTTAATTTTTCTTTTGTTTTATTCGAGGGTTTCATCATCATGGGTTTGTTGCTTCGGTATTTTCAGGACTGTTGCAAATGCCCTTGATACCATGTTCCAGAAGGGGGACCGGATTGCCATCGACATGCCTATGACATGCAACGCGGTCATTATTTATTTGGCAATCATCCTTGGTGGCTTTGTTGTTGTGTCAATAGCAGACAGTTTTGCACCTCAGGAGATTGGCACCCGCATGAGGGTTGCAAAAGCAAAGGCAATCTTTACTCAGGTTTGACCGTAGCAACTAGCACGTCTCATGAACGTCGGTACTATACTAATTTCATGATATTCCAGGATTTCATAATTAGGGGAGGGAAGAAATTTCCTCTTTACAGGTATTTGATCGATCAAATTATGTAGTTAATATATGTGTTTCAGTAAATTTATTTGCTTGACTATAACAGGAAGCAATTAGTTACTTTCGGTGCTAGGATCGCATCTGCGAAAACTACCTTTTCGCCTTCATTTAAGAATATATGTTTCATGTATACTTTTTTGCATGTAATTACTGAACCATCATAGACCAATTCTCAACAGTACCTAAATAGATCAAATTCTTCAGCTGTGTCATGAAAGGGACTTCATGTAAAGCTATTGTAATTCCTGCAACTGGAGACTTTCTTGGAGTTACACTACGGAATGGTGATATGTCCTGGAAAGATTTTCTTTCTCGTGCTGCAGGAAGGTATGCAACAAATTTGATCCTTCCCATGTCAGACAGAAATAGACAGCTGTGAGAATCCAGATGCTTTCTTTTCATGAAAATTTTGACACCCAGATTGCAAAACAGAGGCGATTTTGTGATGTGACCAACATGGCAGCCATATGTCTTGGATTTGCAGGTCATCCATGTACTCTCCAGTTTATCAATCTGCAGACGCCCTGATTAATATACTGTTTTCATCAGGAACAACTGGTATACACCACCCTGATTTTCTGATGCAATTTCCTTTCATCTCTGGTTTTCGCAACTCCATGGATGATTTGGATCTGTTTTATTTGATTCTGGTGCAGGAGAGCCAAAAGCTATACCATGGACACAACTTTGTCCTATCAGATGTGGAGCTGATACCTGGGCAAATTTGGATGTTCGCCCAAAGGATATTAGCTGCTTGCCTACAAATCTGGGTTGGGTAATGGGACCTATACAGTTGTTCTCATGCTTTCTAAATGGTGCGACGTTGGCTTTATATCATGGTTCTCCACTTGCACGTGGTTTCTGCAAATTTGTCCAGGTTTGGCGTAATTTGCACATCTCTTGATTTAAACTGCTGAAGTCAATTCATCCTTGTTCACTTTTTTAGTTTTTTCTGTATGCAGTATCATAGTTCGTAGAGCTCTTTTTTTTGTGAATGAATCGGGCAGGATTTGTCAAAAAAGTACCTGCATATTTATGTTAGAAGCTAAATATAAACTGCGCTTACTCATGCGCTTCATGGGTCCATCAAAATAAATTGCAGGATGCCCATGTGAGTGCATTAGGATCTGTGCCTAGCTTGGTCAAGTCATGGAAGGCTGGGAATCATACTAAAGGGCTAGACTGGACCAAAATCAGGTGAGTTACTACTTACATTGTTAGAAAGCATTTCAAGTCCATTACAAGCTCATCGAAGGGAGCTACAATTCTATAATTGCAGGGTACTTGCTACAACAGGGGAGGCTTCCGATATTGATGATAATCTGTGGCTATCTTCGCGTACCTGTTACAAGCCCATTGTCGAGTGTTGTGGGGGCACAGAGCTGGCATCCTCCTTCATTCAAGGGAGTCTTTTGCAGCCACAAGTTTTTGGAGCTTTCAGTGGTGCATCAATGTCCACTGGGTTTGTGATACTAGATGAACAGGGAAATCCATATGTGAGTATTCTCCGTTCAATTTTCTATGTTAGGTGATTGCGTTTGCAGCATAACCATTTGAGGTTTGCTATGACAGCCTGATGATGTACCTTGTTCTGGAGAAGTCGGTCTCTTCCCTTTATATTTTGGTGCCACCGATCGGCTTCTCAATGCTGACCATGATAAGGTTTACTTCGATGGAATGCCCGTTTACAGAGGACGGGTATGGAGTCTCTCACCTCAGTTCTCCATTTAGATTCCTATATGAACACAACATAATTTCATAATTTTAGCATCAGTCCATGTGGTTGCTTCGCTTTGGGCATTTATCTAAACTGCTTGACAAAAATTGTTATGAAGATATTCGATGTTCACGGTAGTCAACTTGTTATGCTTTCAAAAATCAGTATGCTCTCCGATTTTTCCGGTGGAGCCCTACCGAGAGGAGGAGAAGCAAATATGTGATTTGACATGTTATTAATTGTGCTCTGACATAAGTTGCAATGATAAGTCTACTATGAAAAAACAAGCAACATCTGAGTCAATCTTCCCTTTTCTGAAACAACCACATACTATTAGAAGTTATCAGTAGTAACCAGAATGGTGAAAAAGTTAACACGTTGTGACGGTACCTTACCTCTACTGCAGCAACTCCGACGACATGGAGATATAATCCAGAGGACAGCAGGTGGCTACTATATCGTGCAGGGCAGAGCAGACGACACTATGAATCTTGGAGGGATTAAGGTTGAAGCTCCTCCTTTCAATGTTTACAATCTCTTGTTTGCATTTCATGAAACCAAGTAAATGTTGCTCTTGCCTGAACAGACAAGTTCAGTGGAGATTGAACGGGTTTGTAACAGAGCCGACGAGGGTCTGCTAGAAACAGCAGCTGTTAGCGTCAAACCTTCCGGCGGGGGACCAGAACAACTGGCCATCTTGGCAGTGCTGAAAGATAGATCGGCACCATACGAGGCAAATATTCTGAAGGGAAAGTTCCAGAGAGCCATCCAGAAGAACCTCAATCCCCTTTTCAAGGTGAGAGCTTCTCTTTTCTGATGGTCAGATGAACACATGTATAATGAGGGAATGGGGACCTTTTGTTCGTCTTTGACAGGTGAGCTATGTGAAAGTCGTCCCCGAGTTCCCGAGAACTGCTTCAAACAAGCTGCTGAGAAGGGTCCTGAGGGATCAGCTGAAGCAAGAGCTCGCGAATCGCAGCAAGCTATAAGGGGCCTGAGTGATATATATCCCCTTTTCAATAGGAAATGGCTCTTCATAATCCTAGCAGGCTAGCACAGTACTCCCTCCGTCCGAAAATACTTGTCACCAAAATGGATAAAAAGAGATGTATCTAGAACTAAAATACATCTAGAAACATCTTCCTTTATCCATTTTGATGACAAGTATTTCCGGACGGAGGGAGTATTATTTAACTCTGGGTGTGGTACATAAGCCACGGTTCGAATCTCTTTCTGCTGTGTTCATTCAGTTCATTGGGGGTTCAGCTTATTGGAAGTAATAAGGCGATGGCCTAATAAAATCGGCTCACTATGTATGTTTAAAGGTTTTTAAGACATCATATTATTTTCTTACGTTTTTCCTATGTATCTTTAAGACAAGATGAGTTGCATCATGTAGTGTAATTATCAGACTAAAACTCAGATATGTTAACAAATCCAAGTTGTGTTGGGGAAAGCGAAAATAACACTTCTGCTTCGGTACACCCCCTACCCCTTCATAATAAAGAGTGGGATATTCTTCTTTTAAAATACATCGCCCGCGCCGATATGTGGCGTGTGTACATACCGCCCGTACACGGCGTCCTCAGCTTTTATTCTCACTTTTTTTAAATTTAAAAAATCCAAACAACTTGTCATGATGCCTTGAATTGGTCATACAAGGCCATGAAAATTTTGTTCACAAATTCAAAAAATGTTTGGGGAATTTCAAATAATGTCCGCGTTTTCAAATTTGTTTGAAATTTAAAAAATGTTCATGTTTTCAAAAAATTCTACACAAATACAAAAAAATTCGTGGAAATTTAAAAATTTGTTTCAAACTTTGGTTCGTATTTTTCTAAATTTTAAAATTCCAAATTTCTTGGTGTTTATTGAAAAATTTAAAAAAATTTCGTGTTAAAAATCTGTTCGCTCTTTTTAAAAAATGATCATGTTTTGACATTATGAGCAATTTTCAAAGACACGAACATTTTTTTTTGGAATTTCTATATAATTTTCTGAATGGCGGCAAAAAAATATAATTTCTGTGAATATTTGTGTTTTATGAACAAAAGAAAAAAGCAAACATTAGGCCAGCCCAGCGAAACCGGGGGCTTCCGCGAACTGAAGAAGAAGAAAAAAAAGTAAATAGACACGAGTGTTAGGACGTCGGTTCTCTTGAATGAAGAGGTCATGAGTTCGATTAACATTGCCCACACTCTTTTTTTGAATTTTAACAGAAAATACGTACGGCGTACATGTTTCGGCGGGTGATCATTGTACATACAAAAGTGGTTACGATTTGGTAAAGGTCCATATTCCTTGTATACATTTAGGAGGGCGTGGGTGTACAGAAGCGCTCCGAAAAGAATATTTTTGTACCTGAATTTAATATAAGTCTATGGCATTATCCTGGTGACTTGAGCTATCTGAGCATGCAAGTTTTCCATATATACCAGTCTTTTTTTTTTTCGGGATCCACATATACCAGTCATGCATGATCACATATATCTGAAAGATAAGTGTTCATATTTTGGTCTCAAGAATACGTCGTGATCATACTTTTTTTTTTCGAGAAAACTTTCAATCTATTCATCTTCCATCACGGCAGTACAACGAACACTAGAAATAGTAAAAATTACATCCAGATCCGTAGACCACCTGGCGACGACTACAATCACTGAAACGAGCCGAAGGCGCGCTGCCGTCATCACCCCTCCCTCGCCGGAGTCGGGCACAACTTGTTGTAGTAGACAGTCGGGAAGTCGTCATGCTAAGGCCCCGTAGGACCAGCGCACCAGAACAGCAACCGCCGCTGATGAAGAATAACGTATATCGAAAGGATCCAACATGAAGACACACGAACATAGACGAACCACAACCAAATCCGAGCAAATCCACCGAGGATAGATCCGCCGGAGACACACCTCCACACGCCCACCAACGATGCTAGACGCACTACCGGAACGGGGACTAGGCAGGGAGACCTTTATTCCATCTTCAGGGAGCCGCCACCGTCTCGTCTTCCTGAGTAGGACACAAACCCTAACAAATTTTGAAGGAACGACTAACAACGGAGCCCTCCCGCCGGCCCTTGCCAGGATCCACCACGCCCCCATGGCCCTAGGGCCACCGGAGACGAGGCGGACCTGCAGCGGAGCCGGTGAAAGGCACGAACCCTAGCTTTTCTTGGAGGAGGAGGAGGCGGCGGCTAGAAAAGGATATATAGTACCAAATTGGTGCACAAAACCCATACCAGTGACTTGATGTACACCCCTGCTGCCTAGACGGCTAATTTGACTTGTGGGTGGCTCACTTGGCAGATATGAGCCAAAATTTTCATGGCTGTCAAAGCTGAAGGCAGGGGCGGATCCAACGTGGGGGTCGTGTATGGGCGGTGGCCCGGGTAAAATTTATAAGCCTAGGGTACCCCTACTGCTTTTTCCAATGGCCGCCATGGGGGGGGGGGGAGCTCTCGTATAGAATTTTAAGCAATTCAAACTAATTCTCGTATAGACCAGTAGGTTCAATCGGAGGAAGTTACGACCAGGAAGACGAGAAGATAACGATTCACTTGTAGTTGTAAGATGGGCCAATGACTAAGGCCCAACAGAACGTTACTATGTGAGCCCATTATTTTCTGTAAAGTTTTCCCAATTCTGTCGATAGGAAACCAAATGAGCCAACAATGTATTGCACGTTCACCACTCAAAAATAAAGTATNTCTCGTCTTCCTGAGTAGGACACAAACCCTAACAAATTTTGAAGGAACGACTAACAACGGAGCCCTCCCGCCGGCCCTTGCCAGGATCCACCACGCCCCCATGGCCCTAGGGCCACCGGAGACGAGGCGGACCTGCAGCGGAGCCGGTGAAAGGCACGAACCCTAGCTTTTCTTGGAGGAGGAGGAGGCGGCGGCTAGAAAAGGATATATAGTACCAAATTGGTGCACAAAACCCATACCAGTGACTTGATGTACACCCCTGCTGCCTAGACGGCTAATTTGACTTGTGGGTGGCTCACTTGGCAGATATGAGCCAAAATTTTCATGGCTGTCAAAGCTGAAGGCAGGGGCGGATCCAACGTGGGGGTCGTGTATGGGCGGTGGCCCGGGTAAAATTTATAAGCCTAGGGTACCCCTACTGCTTTTTCCAATGGCCGCCATGGGGGGGGGGGGAGCTCTCGTATAGAATTTTAAGCAATTCAAACTAATTCTCGTATAGACCAGTAGGTTCAATCGGAGGAAGTTACGACCAGGAAGACGAGAAGATAACGATTCACTTGTAGTTGTAAGATGGGCCAATGACTAAGGCCCAACAGAACGTTACTATGTGAGCCCATTATTTTCTGTAAAGTTTTCCCAATTCTGTCGATAGGAAACCAAATGAGCCAACAATGTATTGCACGTTCACCACTCAAAAATAAAGTATTGCGCCATCACTTTGCCCTCAAGTGTCGCCGCCTCGCCTCCATGACGCGGCGCCCTATGCTGCCGGTCCACAACCTCACTGCTGCGCTGCCTAGGTCCTTCCCCGACTGATGGTGCTCGATGGAGAAAGAGAGAAATCCACTTGTTCGCAGGAGACAGCATCGCCACCGCCCCCTTTAAAACTGCAAGCGATGAGCCAATAGAGACAACAAACAGCAAGTTCGTTCATTCTCCCCTAATCTTCTCCTCTCATTCTTCTATATTTCTTTAATTTCTTGTTACATTGGCCTAATTCTTGAAAGTTAAGTACAGAAAGTTAATTATGTACCAAATTTGATGATTTAGGAACCTAAGAAGATGACGCGGACCTTGGATGAATTTTTTGTCGCGTTATAGATTTTTCGTCTTCAGAATAAAACTACTTTGCAATATTGGTTGTATTGATCGTCTTGCCTGGATTCATACTACTTGGCCCATTAATTTTGTTGATTGTCTTCTTTCATTGCACTATGGCTTCAAAATTTTGTTTTCTTTAAAAGTCCGCCTTGGGTAACTCCAAATCTTGGATCCGCCACTGGCTGAAGGAGTCAAGCTTGGATCAGGACACCCATTTGTGTTGCTTGCAGACCACGTGCATCTATCTTTGTGTGCTAAATAGCTGAAGTAGTCCAGCTTCCAAGTGAACCGCTACATCAACGAGATCATCACCCCATATACTCCCTCCCTGGTGAAAGATCGTGGATGTCGCCTAGAGGGAGGGGGGGGTGAATAGGCGTTTTAAAATAATTACGGTAGAGGCTTGAACAAATGCGGAATAAACCTAACGGTTAATTTATCAAGTACAAAACCTACAACAACTAGGCTCACCTATGTGCACCAACAACTTATGCTAAGCAAGATAAACAACTAAGTGATAGCAAGATATATGACGAGAAACAATATGGCTATCACAAAGTAAAGTGCATAAGTAAAGGGCTCGGGTAAGAGATAACCGAGGCACGCGGAGACGACGATGTATCCCGAAGTTCACACCCTTGCGGATGCTAATCTCCGTTTGGAGCGGTGTGGCACAATGCTCCCCAAGAAGCCACTAGGGCCACCGTAATCTCCTCATGCCCTCGCACAATGCAAGATGTCGTGATTCCACTAAGGGACCCTTGAGGGCGGTCACCGAACCCGTACAAATGGCAACCCTTGGGGGCGGTCACCGAACCCGTACACTTTGGCAACCCTTGGGGGCGGTCACCGGTACCCGTCAAATTGCTCGGGGCGATCTCCACAACCTAATTGGAGACCCCGACGCTTGCCCAGAGCTTTACACCACAATGATTGAGCTCCGAACACCACCGACCGTCTAGGACGCCCAAGCACCCAAGAGGAACAAGCTCAAGGGCACCAAGCACCCAAGAGTAATAAGCTTCTCAACTTGTAACTTTCACGTATCACCATGGAGAACTCAAACCGATGCACAAATGCAATGGCAAGGGCACACGGAGTGCCCAAGTCCTTCTCTCGCAAATCCCATCGAAGCAACTAATGCTAGGGAAGAAAATGAGAGGAAGAACAAGAAGGAGAACACCAAGAACTCCAAGATCTAGATCCAAGGGGTTCCCCTCACATAGAGAAGAAAGTGATTGGTGGAAATGTGGATCTAGATCTCCTCTCTCTTTTCCCTCAAAAACTAGCAAGAATCCATGGAGGGATTGAGAGTTAGCAAGCTCGAAGAAGGTCAACAATGGGGGAAGAACACGAGCTCAAAGGATAAGGTTCATTGGGGAAGAAGACCCCCTTTTATAGGAGGGGGAAAATCCAACCGTTACCCCCCTACCAGCCCCGCAGAGAGCGGTACTACCGCTAGGCCAGCGGTACTACCGCTTAACAGCCTAAGCGGTACTACCGCTCCTCCTCGCGGTACTACCGCTCGAGAGCGGTACTACCGCCACTCCTGCCGCGGCTGGTACCGTAAAGTCTGACACGAAAAACGAGCCCTCGAATCGAGGCGGCACTAGCACGAAACCACAGCGGTACTACGGCTGGGGCTACAAGCGGTACTACCGCTGTGGAGTGGTACTGCTGCTTATAGCACCCAAGCGGTACTACCGCTCCGGCCCGCGGTACTACCGCTCAGACCAGAGCAGGGAGAAAAACAGAAATGCCATAACTTCTTCATATGAGCTCCGAATTGAGCAAACTCAAGCTTGTCGGATACAAGACAACGAGTAGCATCAAACTATCATGGATTAGGGGGTGAGGGAGTCCTGGATTAGGGGGTGTCCGGATAGCCGGACTACTATCATCAGCCGAACTATCATTTGCCGGACTATCATCATCGACCGGACTCCAAGACTATGAAGATACAAGATTGAAGACTTCCCCCCGTGTCCGGATGGGACTTTCCTTGGTGTGGAAGGCAAGCTTGGCGATACGGATATGTAGATCTCCTACCATTGTAACCGACTCTATGTAACCCTAGCCCTCTCCGGTGTCTATATAAACCGGATGGCTTTAGTCCGTAGGACTACAATCACAACAACCCTTACAATCATACCATAGGCTAGCTTCTAGGGTTTAGCCTCCTTGATCTCGTGGTAGATCCACTCTTGTAAACATCCACAATATCAATAT
>LR880970.1:781412844-781426622 GCA_904067115.1 Aegilops sharonensis
TTGGCGTGGAAGGCAAGCTTGGCGATACGGATATGTAGATCTCCTACCATTGTAACCGACTCTATGTAACCCTAGCCCTCTCCGGTGTCTATATAAACCGGATGGCTTTAGTCCGTAGGACTACAATCACAACAACCCTTACAATCATACCATAGGCTAGCTTCTAGGGTTTAGCCTCCTTGATCTCGTGGTAGATCCACTCTTGTAAACATCCACAATATCAATATCAATCAAGCAGGACGTAGGGTTTTACCTCCATCAAGAGGGCCCGAACCTGGGTAAACATCGTGTCCCTTGTCTCCTGTTACCATCCGCCTAGACGCACAGTTCGGGACCCCCTACCCGAGATCCGCCGGTTTTGACACCGACAGGAGGTAAACCTAACAAAGAAAGGAGTGAAACCTCCAACAGAGAAGAACCGGCATACCCTCCAACATCGAAAACATCATAGAAGATGCAAGTGAACTCCGTTTTCGATGAACTCGAGCTTGTCATAAAAATGACCATAAGCTCCAAATCTCACAAGGAGAAGAACCAAATAAGAACCAATAAAGATGATGCAAGGATACAATGGTTTGAGCTCTCTATGAACGATACGATCAAGCAACTCATCGAGAGCCCCCCTTGATAGTACGGCAATCGATCCTATAACCCGGTCTCCTACAACTACCGTGAGACCGGTAAAATAGAAAACCTATGAAGGGCAAACCTTTGCCTTGCACATGATCCACTTGAGCTAGATGATGACGATCTTCTCCTCCTCAAGATGGACCACCTTTCTTGATTGCGTTGGCTCGATGAAGACTAGTAGATTTCTCCCCCATACTCCACTATGGATGAGCCACTCTTCTGCACATCTTCACAAGTCCATTGTCGCCACAATGGACGGCAAGCTTCAAGCATATGATCTCTTCATGATGATCCTACTTGAACTTGTACACCGCAACCTAACCCCACAAAAAACTCTCACGAAGACCATGGGTTAGTACACAAAGCGTAATTGACCATGCTTACCATACCATGGGATCGCTTGATCCCTCTCGGTACATCTTCTATGCTTTGTGTGTTGATCAACTTGATTCACTCTTTGACTTAGTCTTGATCAACCTTGAATCTTTCCAACTCTCTTCATTTGGATGATGTCTTGAAGGTAAACATGAATGATCATACACTCTTCTTCTTCAAGACATGCTTGCTATAAGCTCAATACTCATAAGACCAATCTTTGGATACTTAATAGCACTTTGGTCATCACAACTCTCCTTGAAACCAACAAATGGACTCCAAGAAAAGCCTATGGACAAACCCTTCAAATATAACTTAAGGCAACCATTAGTCCATAGAGATTGTCATCAATTGCCAAAACCAAACATGGGGGCACCGCATGTTCTTTCACCTGACCAGGCCACATGCCATATTAGATGCATATTATGCTGTGTAATCTTCTTTTGTGGGTAGTTGAGAATTTTTTTTGATTTCCATTAAAATAATACTCACTCTGTATCAAAATATAAGACGTATAAAAAAATGTTTTATATTTTGATACAAAGGGAGTAGCACGTTGGGACGACAATTGCCAGAAGACAACATTTGTTAAGCACCGCGGGAGTGGGTAATAAGATTTTTTAACAAAATCATTTTATGAAATCTCAAAACCATGATCTCATTTCAATCATTTTAAAAGTATCGCCCCGTCATCCTCGTATGGGCCGGAGAATGACTTTCGTCCTTGTTCACGTCGAAGAGTGACTTTTGGAGTTGTTTTTCCCCGTGCCAATGAGTGAATTAGTTTGAAAGGGGTTCTTGGATGTCCAACAATAACATCTGGCATAGCTAAATTGGTGGTTTTATAAAAGTTTTGCGATCCCAAGTGTTTCGGAGCTCGGGCACCACAGCCCTCTGGCTGCCGTCCGATCCCCATCCCACGCACCAAAGCAGGTCCGCCGACGTGTACCGAGCCGCGCCGGGCCGGAAGCAAATACGGGGCATCCCCGGGGACTTCACCGGAAAAGTGGATAGCAACTCCGCCGAGCGCCGGGCGAGATGGGGTTCATCGGCGACCAGGTGGAGTCGATCCGCTCGATGCAGGTCCGCCAGGTGCTCGCGCAGATCATCAGCCTCGGTGACGCCCGCTCTCCCATCCCTTCTTCTCTTGCTGTTCTTTTCTTTCATTCCGAGAAGTATTCCCCGACCTATTTGGCGCTCAGATCAGTGGGGCTTCGCCGCGTTATCCCAGTAGACAGTAGTGTCTCGATGGTAAAAGGCCATGCTGAGTATCCTCGTGGATCCTGAGGTTCTTCGGCTCTTGATCTGCTTCGGCGAGCTGTATCAAGTGAGCTTCCCTGAAGAAGAGTAACAGGGATGTAAACAGTAAGTACATGGGCGAGCGAGTTGGGTGTGCCAGCAAGCATTAGAGAGGTGAATTGGGAATTTATGCCCTGCATGAATCATGTGTGTGATGTCTTCCTTTCAAAACCTACCAGCTAGTTGTCACAAATGCTGTTCCTTGCTTCTGACAGATTAGATACTAGTTCATGATGTTTAGAAAAAGGGAGAAAAGATGGGGTTTATATCAGTTACTCTGCTTCTGTTAGTTAGATTGGGGTTTTGCTTTTCTGTAGTCCTAGATAGCTGGTTGATTGATCGCAGCAGTGCTCTTATACTGGAGCTCTGAATGTTTGCTGTGCCAGGTATGATTGTTACGTCGGCATTGATCATATGGAAGGGGTTGATGGTTGCGACTGGGAGCGAGTCCCCGGTGGTCGTGGTTCTTTCTGGTAGCATGGAGCCTGGCTTCAAAAGGGTCAGTTCGCTGGTTACACACTATTAGAATCGATTTGCGTGCATGCTTTTCTCATCGTTATGCATCTGAGGTGGATTTAAGTGTTTCACTCACTGCTTGTATGAAAATGTCCACTTGTCTGTGATCAATCTAAGTGTCAGAAGTTGCATGTGCAATACATAGATGGACATTTGTGTATATTTATAAGAATACAATGGTTTCCTAGAAATTCTTCTGATTTGTGAAAGGTGGAAGATTGCCTTATTGTCTTGTCATGCACCATTAAGATACTGGCCCCATTCATCCCAGCATTTTCCTCTAAGTTCCCTATTTGGCAAGTTGTATTAGTGCATATCATCTAGTTTTAGTTTCACTTCAGATCCTATTTTGCTTCCTGTAATGTGCCATAATCTTTCTACATTGCTGTTGCTGAATGATTCATCATATGCTTTGCAGGGTGATATCCTGTTTTTGCGCATGAGCAAAGAACCCATCCGTACTGGAGAAATAGTTGTTTTTAATGTTGATGTAAGTCCTACTGCTTGTTAAGCTATAAATCAGTAGCTCAATCATGGATTCATCAGCTATTGGTGCTGTATTCAGCTTTACTGTGTGCTTCTACATGATCCTGACAACAATAAATTAACGTCTGATTGTTATGTATGTAGGGCCGTGAAATTCCAATTGTTCACCGTGTGATTAAGGTAATTGGTATTTCAAGTCATCACATGAATAATCTTATCTATGTTAGATCTGGAGGCTTTTTTTTCAATGCTATACATCTGAGTTTACTCTACTTTCTGTACAGGTTCATGAACGCCAGGAAAGTGCTGAAGTTGACATCCTCACAAAAGGTAACCATCATATTCAGTTTCGGTGCCATCAGTTTCTTCAGTGATTATCGTGCTCAATGGTAGAGTAGTTTGTGCAGTCCTGCAATAATAATCAACATTTAGCTAGCAATGTATAATTCACAGTAGATGCCACCACATGGTTCTATCTCAACTGGTAAACTGTCCTCCAGGTGACAACAATTTTGGGGATGACCGACTGCTGTACGCACAAGGTCAACTGTGGCTTCAGCAGCATCACATCATGGGGCGGGCTGTAGGGTGAGTATCCAGCACACTTGCATCACTTACCTGCCTTCATGCTGGTGAAAAGCTATTAACCTGACTTCACTGCTATTATGTTCTGTGAACAGCTATCTTCCATACGTTGGGTGGGTTACCATTGTGATGACTGAGAAGCCGATCATCAAGGTATGCTTAGTCTTATTAAGTATATACTGACCAACCCAGAGGTTACGATGGTTGTTCTATCCCATATGAAAGAAAGGTCTCCATCAGATTTCGATAAAACTGCCGTCCGTTACTCTGGTTAATGGGAGATCCAAAATTGAAATAAGGAAATGCATGCAATCTGTACAGTATAGCTGAAATGCTGAATTTGTGCAATAGCTGAAATGCTGATATATGATGCTCGTTGCTGCAGTACCTTCTAATTGGCGCGCTGGGCCTGCTGGTGATAACATCAAAAGACTGAAAATTTCACCTTGTCACAGGATCGTAGTTTGGTCTTATAGTAGCGCAGAAGTAACCGAGAGCTGAAGATGTTGCATCGTGTATTGAATGGAAGTTTTCATGTATCTGTTTTGACTTCTGAATATGTATCTGGCCCGCCGCACAAGGTGTTATGCAACACTCATCTTCTGATAGTCCTAACTAATGATATCAATCTGGTTATTGCATTGAATAAAAGTAAGCTTTAGTTGCATTTTCGGAAAATAAAATTCTCTACACGACTCGGAAGCGAAAACTATCTCGATGGTGGTTGGACCCCTGGATGTACCTCTGAAGTGTTGTATTTTTGTGTTGCTGTTGAGATGAAATGGACTTCCGCGGTTTGTTGAAGAACCAACGTGAAAAGGCTTCTGATGTTAACTGAACAATATTAAACTTTCTTTACCGGTGCACCGAAGATGATTTCTACAATCAGCCACACGGTGCCCATGAGCGAGACACCTGCAACACCTACCCGCCGGGTGGGCAGCACCTCTTGCCATCCCCCGGCTCACCTCCACCTCGTGCTCAACGAACGACTCAGCCAGCTGGCATGCCTTGTTGTGTCGCCCGCGTCCCGCCTCGGCACTTAGGGGCTGTTTGGTTCTACGCCTTGCATTGCCACACTTTGCCATATATTTTTTGTTAAGCTTGACTAAGATTAGTTCAACAAAATGAGAGCCACAAGTCGGCAATTCTAAGGCTGTGTTTGGTTGAGCTGCAGATTCTAAAAAAGCTGCTGTGGAAAAGCTGCTGTGAAAAAGCTGGAAGCTGAAAAGTTGGGGTACCCCCAGCTTTGAAATTTACACTAGGAAGAAGCTACAGATTCTCAAAAGCTGCTTTGAACATTTACCCCTTTGGTTAGCTTTTGCCTTTTCAAAGCAGAAGTTGGTAAAAAAAGCTGAACCAAACACAGCCTAAGAGAATCATGCCACACTTTTTATGTGTATGTAATGTGGGGCCCTAGTGTGGCTTGAACCAAACACCAACCTAAGTTGGTCAAACTTGCCTAACTTTAGATGTGGCAACCTTTGGCAAACTTAGTCACAAACCAAACAAACCCTTAGTATCGGCAAGCTCCCGCTTCGTGTGAGGGTCTGACAAAACCGTGCTCCCCTCCAAGGTGCTTTGTCATGGGTCTTGGGCGTTGGTCGTATCACACTGCATTTCTTCTCCCCCTTCCTCTGCTAGCTCTAAACTCTGTGTGCTAAGTGCAAGTGCTAACTTTTAATCGTACCCCATGCGGGCAACCAAACATCATGTAGTTGTATGCGCCGAGACAATGCAGGCAACCAAACAACGAGCCAAAGTTGATCCCCTAATGCAGGAAGTCCATATGCATGCAACCAAACAACTTGCAGATGTCGCATATGAGGCTGTTTTTCCAGAGCCAGGCTGAGTGGAGAAGGGTATGCAACGCAGGTACTGTGGCCGACGGCAACCAAACACACCCATGGTTGTCTCCTCGGGGCAGTTTGTCGTGGTCGTGGCTCCAGTGTTACAGATCATGCATGAGCTTCTGGAACTATGCCCGACCCTGCTTTGCCTCTGTCAATCGAGCATATGAAGGTGGACTCGAGGTGACCTCGTGCGCCCCACTCCAATCACACTAGCACTTTATCCCGATACTCTCTTCGCAAAAAAATCTTTGGGGCGTGATTGCCATCTTGGAGAATGCTAGACTTGAATTTGGAAGTGTGATTGCTTGCCTCCTAACTGGGATGACAATTAGGGGCAAAAGCAAGAAGGTGGACGATTGCCCTTGGATCGACATCCCGAAAGAGAAATCACTCAAGTGCAAAGGCAAGAACAACCCCATTGAAAAGGCTCCCACAACTGCTTGATGGGAGATCTTCAGTCGCTCAGCTCGGCCTCACGGTTTGGATCGTCACTATGGTTTTGGCGTTGTTCTCGTCAGGGATCTACTGCATGTACAAGTGTCGACGATTGCTGTGTGTTGCGAGAGTTTAATGGGATGCATGTGCAGTCATGAGGCTTCATGCTTTCTGACTAGTCTCCTTACGGTTTAACTGTATCGTTTTTTTCGTAAATTAACTAGGGAATTCTCTTTTTAATTAATCACCGAGGCAATTTTTTTGAGGAAACGTTTCAATACGACACGTCGACCGAAGCTTCTGCCGGCCTCGTCCTGGTCGTGGGATTAGTTTTGATCCAATTGACCATACTTCATCGCATCTCACGCAGGTCCATCTCCCATCTCCCCCTTATCTCTTCATATATGACGCAAACTCCTCTGCAACTGCCATGGCCGCTACCTCCGGCGTGAGGCCATGGCCAAGCCCACCTAGCGACGCCATTGCTCACACGCGCACAACACCCTTTGCCTGATGCGGTTGGGGAGGTAGTCTGCATCGGGGTGGGAGGACCACGTGTTGCATTCCCGCTGGTCATTGGGATTGGGGATGGCGAGCTGTGGCGTCGGCAACAAAGCATGCTACAACCGGTGATAGCGGGAGCTGGAACCTGGATGGAGGGAGCTACAACCGGTGCCCAAGAGAGCTGCAATCATCGACAGTGAGCACTGGTTGTGAGGACGGCGGCGCTGCTCCGAGCAACACCCGATGTCAGGGTTTCTTACTACATGCTACAACCCGTGTCATAAATTGCTACAACCGGCATCGCGTTTTGCTACATCACGTACACATGTCCTCTGTTTTGCTACAACCAGCATAGCCAAATGCTACAACCGGCGTCACGGCAAGCTGCAAGTCTCTCCGGGAGGAATCGACGGCAGAGTATATACCCGAGAGTATATACCCGGCCTCCCACTCTTTCCGTCTGCCGTCTGATTGAGATCATGCGGTCAGATCACGAGTCTAGTGACGTGTCGGACGTAACGAGCGCCAACTGGAAGAGATGGGGCCCGCTCGGGGTGGGCGATATTGCGTTCACACAGAAATATTTCGTACCCACAGCGCAGGAACCTCGCGGTGCAGCAGCCGGACCCACACGTCGGTGTCAGGATAGGAGTAGGGCGCGCGACCGCGCACAGGGCAACGGCTCAAAATTTCGGGCGCCGCGCCGCGAGAAAGAGAGGGAGGGAGAGAGAGAGGGTGAGGCCCCACCCAACTCCGTTCCCCAATCCCACTGGTGGCGGGCCGCCCGCCGCCCCTCTCCGGCGACGGGTACTGCTCTCCGTCGAGCCAGGCGGAGGAGAGCGAGGGTCGGCCGACGCTCGCGCGCGCGGGGAAGCCGGGCGCCTGCTCCCACCGCTGGCTGCCTGCCTGCCGCGCCTCCCCGGGGAGGAATCGACGGGCGGGTGCGTCGACTCCGGCCAGTCTCTCCGACGAGGCGGACGGGAGGGGACGCGGAGCACGTCGCCGCGGGTTCAAGCACGTTTCCGTCAGCGCCCCGTTCGCCGCAGAGGTACAAGCAACCTGCTCCTAAATTTCTGCTCCGATCGAAACCTCGTCTTGGATGACCCCTGCGCGCTGACGAAACAGACTGATACTATTAGCCTGACGAAACGAACTGATATTAGCTCTTGCTACCGTGCTCGCTGTGGCGCTCAGGTTCTCCATGGTTCTTGCGTTTCTTTCGTTTCAAATGTGCCATGTCATGTACTACATTGCCCCTGTAACCAATTCCACCACTTGCTAATCGATTATGCAGACTGCAAAATTCTCACCATGGAAGCAAAAGGGCACTGTAGGGTGATGTGGACAGCCGTCTCTACAATCTGATTGCGAAGCGTACATTTCTCAGAATGGGGCCAGCCCCTGCATCTTAGTCTGTAGGGTGTGATGTGGACAGCCGTCCCTACAATCTGATTGCAAAGCGTACATTTCGTAGAATGAGGCCAACCCCTGCATTTTAGTCTGTCGGATGTCCAATTGCAATTCTGAAGAAGTAGGCACATGTAAAATTTTACCCTCGGTTCAGCCTTTACACGCCAAATTTGCTCAAGTCTCGGTTGGGGGATCCGTCTAAGAAACTGAAAATTGTATGCTGACTTAGCTGAGTAGTATCCATCACCTGTTAAATTCCAATTGGTGCAGTCTCTTTCAGTAGTTAACCGAACATTTTGAATCAGATTCCAGAGATTTATGAACTGATCAATGTCCTCCGAAGACTCAATTCGTTGTAGTCCTTTCATCCATCTCCCTTCAGCCAGTGTCTCTTTTACTGTCACATTTTTCCAGCGCGCCAAGTGAAACATCTTTGGAGCAATACCCTTTGGAGCCTGACCCAGCAGCCATTTTTCATTCAAAAAACGAGCTATCAACCATCACCGAGAGTAATTGTGGTGCAAGCAGCAAACAACTGCCTATCGATTATGTCGCGGGGTACCGCTGTCCCTTTCCAATGTGTCCTCCTGCCATTGGTTCCACAACCATCTTAGACTCAGTGATCTTCCTATACTCCCAATATCCTTTAAGCTCATTCCACCATTTTGTTTGGGGGCACAAACAGCTTTCCAATTGACAAAACATTTTCCCTCATTTCCCTCTTCGTCCGCATGCCACAAGAAATTCCTTTTGATCTTGTTCAGCCTCTTCTCAGCCCAGGCACTTGCAGCGAAGATTTTCAGAAAATACGTTGCCATGATGGTGATCACTGAGTTGACAAGAAGCAGCCTTCCTGGCCTTGTGATCAGTTTACCTTTCCATGGCTTCAACCTTGAGGAAGCTTTGTCAGAAGCGGCTGAATTTCCACTCTGCATAGCTTTCTGATGCTCAGCGGTAGCCCTAAATATCCGCACGGTAGTTGAGCAGTTGTGCCTCCAAAAGCCTCCAGGACCTCCTCTAAATTTATCCCATCACATCTAATTGGGTATGCAGCGCGATATTCACCTTCAGCGTCAATACCTCTCCAAAGCAGTGTAGGATATCCGTTATGGCCTTAACTTCGCCTTTTATTGGATTGCCTTAACAAAGCAGTGAACGGACGGGAGGGCCCGTGGAGTACGTCCTAGCCACGGGGCATCCTCCTAGCCGCGTCGAGCACGTTTCTCTGAGGGCCCGTTAGTCATAAAGGTACAAGCAGCTCCCTCTAAATTTCTGCTCCAATAGCCCCACCGAAGCATCCTTGTGTAGAACTCCAACTTTTGACCGAAAATGCTAGTGTTAGTGTTGCAAAAATCTGTAAATTGAACAAAGAGTAAATCATATATCACTTGAAAAGAAAACCTATCCCTACATCTTGCAATCAGCTGCATGCATATTTCTTTAATAACACCTAAAGCAGTGGAATCTGATTCACAGAATATTAGCAACTGTAGATTGATTCAGTTAAGAACAGTTGCAGCGTGACCTCTCTTCACAAAGTCACCGAATCTGAGTCTTTTTAAGTGGATGGAATAACAGAGTGAAAATGCATAATCCTGCATGGACTAAGATGAAGAGGGCATAAACAGAATCTCTTGAGGTTATTATAACATTCTGTGATAATAAGCGACTCAAATGTTTAAATTTAGATGATAATTTAGTTCTTTTTCTTTTACACGAGCATGCAGTTGCCAGTAGGCTAATAACTAAGTCGCTAGCTCTTATGATCGTCTTATTTGTTATCTTTCTTCTAATATATTGTGTCGTTTATCACTGTCTATTTCTATACAATTATATTTAGGGCAGCCTTTCATAGTTTTTAAGAATTATGCTTGCTTATCTCGCTCCAAACTAGCTAATTCTTTATTAACCATCAAATCCACTATATATGAAAGCCTATTTCCTCCATGGGAAGCCATGATTTTTGGTTCTCAGTTTTCCGATGTTATTGCCTTGCAAAATAACTTGGCATCAAGAGTTGTATCTTGAGTTGCATTAGAAATAACCCAATTTATTTTCTCAGATTTCAAATTTATAAATTAATTTAGTTATGTGGTCTTATAACGGTTTCTTTTTACATAACAGTACATTGTTTTTTTTTTGACGCGTCAACGGCAGGCTTACGCCGGCCTGAACCATATATTACTTAAAAGAGATGTTTACACAGTACATTGTTATGATGCTTCCTGTGGGAAAATGTGTTTTCATTGGTCATCATGTAAATATTGTGATACTCATATATATTCATAGTTTTTGTTCTTCATTAAGCCACATTCCACTTGTACCGCCCACTAACTGTTTGACATAGCACTAGGCTGTTTGTGCAGTTTTCCCAATCTCTCCACTTCCATTGCTTGTCTAGTTCCGTTCTTTTTGGTTTATGTATTTCATGGTGTAACACGTTTACTCGTATGTGTTTTATGCATTAGACGTGAAATTGGGAAATTTAGACTAATTCTTTCTCTTTTATTCTTTCTAGGCAATGGACGTGATACATGGAATGGAGGAAAATTTTACAAAAGCTGCAGCCTTAGCTGGGGAGACCGTGACAATGGCCCTTGCCGTCTCAAAGGCGGCCCTTCCCATGAACGCTGCCCATTTGGTGCAAATTGCAAACCAGATCTCACAGACTGCTGAAGATACGTTTGCTAGCAAGGCCACAGTGCTTAGGGCGGCTGATAGGCTGTCGCAGGTGGAAGATTCTGCAAGGTCTGATGCTGTAAATGATCTTGTTCTTGAGTCTGTCGCGTTGGCACAGGAAGCAGGCAATGCAGGAAACGACACACTCATGCGCAACGCTCTTTCCTTGGCCTCTGCTGGACGTTGTTATCTGCGACTGGCTGCTCTGCATGAGACAGATGGGGCAGTCACAAAGCAACCCAGCCAAGCTAATGAGCAACCCAATCAAGTTAATGGGCCAATGGGAGAGCAACTGTGGGGATTGAGATGGATGGGACAGATCGCCTCATGGTGGTCGAGAAGGAAGAGAATGGAAGATGTCGAAGCCCTTATTGCACCTTTCCTAGTGCCAACTGCCTCGCTGGCTAGTGCGTCTACTTCTAGCAATGTTCCTCAGGTACACTGAACTTTCTTAGAAAGTAAGGATTTAGTGTCCATTTCAGTTTCACAAGGTATTAGTACCCAGTAGCAAACTTCTTTATAGCGATAACAGCGTCGTCACTTATTATGCCTTAAATACACGGCCAAAACCACCTTCCCCAAGTATATTTGAAACCTAAATTTTTTTTGTTGCTTCTGTGACTAATTCGTATGTAGGAACCTTCTTATACTCTTGTCTTTTGCTTGATTGTACAGAACAACATATGAGGTTAATAAACACTAAAATGTTTCTGAAAACATACATAATAACCACTGGAATTAAACTAAATATTCGGTCACTTGAAATTGACTAGGAAGCTGAATGAGTTATAGGGAACTATGAATTAGTATCTGCTTATATCATTTAGTAATCTACTAATCTTCACACGACTACAACCAGAAATACATTATGGCCTTTCACAGTCCACATACGTAAGAAATGTGCATTTTCTTAACATTAGAAGCCCTGAAAACCCCTTGGCACAAGTATACAGATCTAAAGTGCATATTTTTGAGCAATTGCCCTACCTATTAATGAAAAACATGATGGGCAGGAATGATTTTTGGGCCAACAGTTAATTCCACATACCATACAATCATTATTTGTAGGCTGTACTCACTAGTCTATGGTAGCCAATGAATTCTATTATAGCTGTTTTTTATTTTCTCTAATTTTTTTATAGGGCCAGGGAAAGCTATGTGACAGGTGGTTAGGCATGCAAACATGCACACTTGCGATGTCTCTCAGTTTGCTCCCCTACATGGGGCGAGATTCCCTTTTGAAGGATACAAAAAATTTCTCAGATGATTACCTATGGTGGGTGGATGTTTTTTTCAAGGTGTGGTGGGGTATGGTAGCCGTTGGTGTACCTTGTAGCTTGTATGGCCGCGGTTGGATTGCACAGCAGTATGCCTGCCTGTCTGGCCACTTGGGGATACTTGGTATGTTATCTTTGACGATTATTTCTCATGTTATTACAGAAGAATTATGCTCTGTCCAAGGCGCATAAGACCTTTCACAGTTTCCAATACTTGCATAATTTTTATTTGCAATATGCTAAAACAAGTAAAAAGGTATTATCATAAAAGAATTTTGGAAGATAAATACGATAATATTACTCTTGCATCCTCAGCCCATGTATTTCTGCACATACTAGGGGTCAAAGATGTAAAGCGTTGATTGCATTAATAATTATGCGCCTTATATTTCTTATGAGTATTACTGGATGTTGGGGAAGAATTAACATGTGTGCTTTTATGTAGGTCTAACGGTGCTTGTTGGATATTTTTCAAGTTGGATATTATCAATTGAAGCCACATACGTGTTGGCCTCTTTTCTTGGCATCACTGTTGTGGGTTTTGTTCTTTCCTTCATAAGTGTATGATCCTAGCCCTCGTCCATCTTATTCTGACTGTCTTATTCTGATTTTGTACAAGATAATTACTAACAACTGACGCACATTTCTGGCAGTGCTGCGCAAAAGGGGATCTGTGATGCTGCTGCAGCAGTAGCGGCAATGAAATTTTGGAGAAGATAGGTAGCAGAGATGGTATTTTCTAGGAGCAAAAGCTGTACATTCTTAGGTATCAAAATTGAATGTGTGATACATGGGAGGCATTAAACAGTATTCATCATCATCATCATGGATTTGGTACATATCGCCATGGAAGATGGAAGGTTGTGCAATGTGCAATCCCGTGCCACCGTTTTTTGTTTCCTCTAGCTAGTATAACCTCGACAGTCAAGAATAGGTGATTTGGTGTGCTCTACAGTGTTAATAAGGCACTGTATATTCATTTGCTCTACTGTTAAGTGTGTATGGCTTAACTGTGATATACTCAGCTGTTAGCTGCGTATGGCATAACTGTGCAACTGTCATTCGGATCTTATTTGCTGAATGATGTAATACAATCACATGAGACATACCAGCGATGGCTAGTATGTTCAATGAATTAGGAATATGCCATATATTTGGCTCATGCAAGATACATATATTTCCAAACTTTTGACCACTATTCTGTGCTCATGTTTTGGTCAAGCTGCAAAGGTGTTATCTTGGCAAGAAATCACAGTGGCAGTGAGGAAAGGAGTATATGCTTGTCGTTCTTTTTTTGGCGATAATGGAACATAAGCTATTTTTTTGGTAACGTTACGAAATGTTTCACTAGCCTAGCCAAAACTGTTACACTATTAAGAAACATCAAGTTAGATCACTTTAAATAACTGGGTTGTGAACAAGGGTCAAAAGTATCAGGATACCAGACAATGTGGCATTTGTCGAAATAGAACTGGCATTGTAGGATCGTACTAAGTATCAATACGTATAAGGATAGTGAGAAGCATGATTGTGAGAGCTCGATTGATCAAAATTCAGTTAAACTGCGGGTGACTTTGGTCTTGGACCAAACCTGACGAGATGGATACGTCTAAGATCGATGTAGATGCAGAGCTGGGGTGCGTGTGGAAGCTGAGATTCGTCTGTGCTGAAGGACTCTGGCTAGGCCATCCGCTTACAGAACAGAACTTCTTTTCTGGAACAGACTGTG
>LR880970.1:781434111-781447670 GCA_904067115.1 Aegilops sharonensis
GGGGGGTCTCGCCGTCTACGTCAGCCTAGAGTGTGTTGGCCCTCGTGTTTGGAGTGGATTGAGTGTAAGGTTGGTGGTCGAGAGTAAGTAGATGTTGCTGTCTGTTTGCAGAATGTTTCGGTAGTTTTTATTTCAAAGTCTGTTTTGGGAGGTAGTTCTCCTCCTGAGACTGTGTGTTGGCCCTCGTGTTTGGAGTGGATTGAGTGTAAGGTTGGTGGTCGAGAGTAAGTAGATGTTGCTGTCTGTTTGCAGAATGTTTCGGTAGTTTTTATTTCAAAGTCTGTTTTGGGAGGTAGTTCTCCTCCTGAGACTATTCTGGCTGTAGTCTGTTCTCTGTATGGGTGTTTTCGGGTCTGTAAGGTACTGCTATGCTGTGGTTTCTTTCTATATGAAATGGAGCCGGGGGGTGATCCCCTGTTTATCGAAAAAAAAAATTTCATGTGCAAACCTAGAGTAGCTAGTTCTGGTACCTTCTCCCGATCCCCTCTCTACCGAAAAATGCACAAATCCTAGCCATATCCACACCATTTAATTGTGCAGTACCTCCCCCTGATCTTCATCTGTTATGATGAAACCAAATCCCACCGGTATGAGAGAACAAAGAAGTAGTGCCATCATCTTGTAGGGGTCCTGCACATCAGGATTCCAGTTGAAATACCGCGCCATGAATATCCAAGCCATCATAGCGATACTCATCGCGGCCATGAAACACTGCAAAACCATATACACAGCGAGGTTGTAAAGCAAGCACGACAAATACAGGTAGCTACAGAAATCCATGGACTGTGATGCGTGGTTAAAGAAGTATAAATGCACGAGTGGAGAATCAAACATCTGAGTTTTCTATGTATGATCTGATAGATTATTACGGAGGAAGCACAAGCACGTTATATAGGAAGTTCAGCACGTCCGTGTGTCCTAGTCCTAGGTCTCTATATCTCCTTCTGTTATCATGAAGCCGAATCCTACTGGTATGAGAGCAAAGACGATAAGTCCCATCATAATATAGGGATCCTGGACCTCAGGATCCAAACCAAAATATATATCGCGCCACGAATATCCAAGCCATCATCGCGATGCTCATCGCGGCCATGAAACACTGCAAAACCATATACACAGCGAGGTTGTAAAGCAAGCACGACAAATACAGGTAGCTACAGAAATCCATGGACTGTGATGCGTGGTTAAAGAACTAAATGCACGAGCGGAGAATCAATCGTCTGAATTTCCTATCTATGATCTGATATACTGTAGCTTATTACGTACAGTACGAAGGAAGCACGTTATATGGGAAAGATAATTCAGAGGGGCAAAAGGAAGGCTGTGAAAGAAAAGGGAAAAATTTAGAGGGGGCAGTGGAAGGATAACTCGAAAGGGATCTATCTAGTGCGTACCCTAGTGAAGATCTTGAAGTATTTCCAGACTGTGGGGTTGGGCGGTGGCCGTTGACGGAGGCGGACGCCTTCTTCCATCCGGCGGATCTGCTCATCGTATGGCACAGTACCATACAGCAGCGGCCGGTGAGGGCCAGCGGGTCGAGGCTGGCTCCCGTCATAGGACGGTATGTAGAAGCCGCCGTGGCCGCCGAAGAACCAGTATCCCATCGACGGAACACGCCGGACGGCCGGCGGGAGCAGATCGATCCCGGCGGGTGAAGTCTAGGCGCGACGACGGACGGGAAGTCCTTGGGCTCGTGGTTTCGGATCTGGTGTCCGGGGCGCGCGTGGGGATTAATCCGGGAAACTTACGCGGGCCGTACCTCTGCTGAACACAAGCCCAGCGCCCCTTTGTTTCATCGTAGGTAAACGTGGAAAGTTTCCTCAGAAAAAAAAGGTAAACGTGGAAAGTTCCTGCCAAGCTATATGGAAAAAAAACGTGGACAGTTCCTGGTAAGCTATCTCTAAAAAAACGTGGAAAGTTACCTTACAAAAAATACGCCGATATCCACCACACGTGTGGCATAATAGGCATTCGCTCACACATCGTATGTGGCATGAGCGGGTGCAGCACACATGGGCTGTGTGTGGGCGAACAGTAGAATTGCCCACACGTGTGGGCGCAGCTACTTCATGCCACACGCCCAACAAGTACTACTCATCCTCATCCCGCGTGTGTGGCACGAAGCAAATATGCCCACACGTCCTGACGCAGCTACAATAGGTACCCGCGAGATGACGATTTAGTTACCATCCGAGATGGCAGATGTAGTTATCCGAGATGGCAAATATGGCTGTAAAAGTATGGCAACTCTCTCTGTTTTGGTTAACTATAGTTGATGTCTAATTTATGGTAATTGTCGCGTGTAATCAAACCATAGTTGTGGGGTGTGATTAACTACTTGCCACATATGGTCAAACAATAGTTGTCATGTGTGTTTATCTAGTTGCCACGTGTGTTTAATCACAGTTGTCATGTATGTTTACCTGATTGACACGTACGCGCAATTGCAGTTGCCGTTTAGCGACTGTCGTGTGGGCGAAAAGTAGTTCACCCACACGCGCGTGGATTAGATGGTGACTGTGTGGGAAGAAACTAGTTCGCTCACATAGCACAGCTGGCAAACGCTTACTGTGGGGCGTGTGGGCGACCTCTCCAACGCTCACACCGGCCTTGTCCTACGTGGCACGCGAAAACTGCCTCGGTGTGTCAAGATTCATGCAAACTTAATTACACGGTGATCCAGACGTGTGGGCAAGTTATAATGTTGCCACACGTGTGAATGTTAGTGTTTTCGTAAAAAAAAGATAAACCTGGAAAGTGGCGGTGAATAGCCGATTGCCATTCCTTCCGAGCGGACATTCCCTCGGGGCAACTCCAACCCGATTCATCGAATCGTTTGTAAATGCTTGGAGTATGCTCTTCGGACACCTTTTTTAAGGGTGTCCAGACATTTTTAGTCATTCAATGTTGTGCATCAAACGAACGCTGCCCAGTTCAAGCATCCAAAATCTTGCGAACCAGAAGCAAAGCTGAGGAGGTTTGCAGCTGTTCGACATCTGCCACAAGGCCAACACAAAGACCAACAACGACTGCCGCTGCAAACAGAAGAATATGGACAAGGATGTGGCGGCGGCCAGTCACCCAACACCTCCTCCGCCAAAGCGTGTCGCTTGGCTAGTGTCGGTCATGCAATCATCGCCCTAGCCGGTGCAATTGCATCCTCCATACTGCTACACCGCCCAACAAGTCGGTCCGCGGCAGCAGTTTGCGTCCACCGTCACCGCCGGCCATGAAGTGTCGTTCAACATCGAGCTCAAAGCCGGCTAGACCTTCACAGAGCTTCAGCCGCAGTCGCTGATACTTGTCTGTTCACGAATGTCGGTTGTGCCTTCCTCGCCCTTCGGTGTGTAGTCTCTGTTTACCAGAATGTCTCAATCGGGCACGACAACGGATGTGGAGGAGGCACTGATGAACATCATCCATGGCAATGGCGGCCACATAGACAGGTAGGTGGATGACTCCCAACCAAAGCCGGACACCCAACGGATGCACACCCAGATGTCGGACAACTAGTAGACGCACACCGACCGACATCCTGATAGTGATCTAGATGACTTCTAGCCGTCGGGTGCAGACCCAAAGAAGAGCGGAGAAATTTTCGACATGAAAGACGATGAATTGTTGGTTGAAGCATTGTTGGCCACAAGCATTGATCTGATTCATGGCATAGAACAAAGGGGCGGTATCTTTTGGACCCTATCACAATGGTGCATGTTTTGGGTTCCATGAGCAAAAGCACTATGAACCCTATCGCAAGGAAGGGATTCATAATTGTAGTTTGAAGTCGCCCACTCATCTGGCCACTAATAAGTATTGCGGCTTTTACAAACAATTTTGAATCCAGTGGCCAAGTGGCATCGCACTCACCGAGCTTGTAAGTTTTTTCTTGTTCTATGTGTTGGTTAGGATATGCAACATGTGTTGAGCCAGATATGCTCTGTGTGTTGGTCATTTGGCCGAATATGAAACATGTGTTGGATTTGGCCGAATATGCTCTGTGTGCTGATCATTTGGCCAGATATGCAACTTGTTGATCATGGCCTTTTTTCTAGGTTGTCCGTGCATGCACATTCTTCTTTATGACAGAGACGAAGGAATTCATCTTCATGCATTGTTGGTTGAAGTTTAATGCACACCCAAGTGGCTCAACAGCGTTTCCAATTCCATCAAGACCGTCGTCATCGCTAATGAAGATGGAGATGGTTATCCAACAAAAGAAGGCCTTGCTCCATCCAAAAGGATGGCTAGGAACCAGGGGAGTAAATGGGAGAAGCGAAAAGGGACGGCAACCAAGATGACATCGAGGTTTGAGTACATGATGGAGAAGAAGAATGAGGCATGCGAGTAAGTGCAATGGCGCTAATGAGGAAAAGAAAACCGAGAGGTGTGACAAGTTCAAGAAGGCGCAAGACAAGAAGATGAAGCTCAAAAAATAAGAAGGTTGATGCCAAGATATTGACCATAAAGATGTCGAACTTGGCTCCCGATGCGGCAAAGATTATGCAAGAGTATCGTGTTTGCATGTTGAAGCCCTACGCAGACGCTTCATATGAGCCAGCCAAAGAGTGAATTGTTTGGCATGGACAATCGGACTGGGAGGCAAAAATTGTCGTATTTTGCACGGACAGCCGAACTGCCATCTTTTGGGGTCGGTTGGATGTAAAAACTTATTGAACATATGGTACCTTTTGGTTCTGATTGCATATATTTACATCTAGTTATATGTATGCAAATTTCTAGAATTTTTTACGGTAAATCATACTACCGAATTTAAAGGGTAGTATTGAATTTATCCAACTATTGATATTGTTCACCTCAAAGATTGGTTCGAGGATAGCTTGGTAATTTTCTAATCTTCGTCTCTGCTTAGACTCTCGCCGGCACGTGATTCGTTTAGGGCCTAAGATCTATCAATCGAGCAGGTAATTAAACAGAATTAACCGATTGCTATTGTACGCTCTCATCTCCCCTGTGCCAGTCCCAAGTTGCGCTGCTGCAGGTGACAAGCGCAGGCAGGCCGGCTCATCCTGTTGAGCCGCCGCCGAAGGCAGCCGAAGGGACGGCGACACGAGCCGCTGCTCGCCATGTCCATCAACACCAACAGATAAGGTACTTGGAATTCGGGAGCTTGCCATGCAAAACTATAGCATTATGAAACGCCCAACCACACTGCGTACCGATTTTGCTCGTGATGCTTCGGCGTCAATTCTGAATCAACTGTGAACTAATGATGAGAAATTGAAGGGGCACTAACCAGCACCATGTTCTCCCGCTCTCAATGGCTACGTGCTCCTTGCTCGGCAGCACGATCGAAGGAGAGCAACGTGTTCTCCTGCTCCCTCCCGTCCAGGCCCGCGCCCCCGGTAGCCCACCCACCGTGTCATCCCCAACCTGCTGCAGTCCCACACCACCCTGCCAGCCGCACGAATGGCAGCACCGGCGGCCTCCCTCTCGCCGCCGCTCGAGGTGTGGACTATCCGGCGGAAGCAGCTGCGGGATCTACAATAATGAACTGCCAAAAGTGCCCCTGACATCTGAATATACTGCCTAAATTACGGTGTAGTACTGCTATATCTGGACCGTTGAACCACAAAAATAAACGGCTTAAAATATTTTGATGTACTGTAAAAGGTCTTAATTTTTATTAATGCATATATGCATGTCAAATGAAGGAGGCCATACCAGGGGTAACATTTAGAGCATCAGGTCGGATGACCAGCTCCCCTACCGATGTCCACAGACACGTCCGGGCATGTCTGCGAATATTTGGTGTGTCCGTTTTGGTGAACCGTGTTGAAGTTGCTCTTATGTTTTCTGTGTCTAGTGGTTGTTGCCTCTCCTTGCGGCACCGGCAAGTGGTACAGATTGGTGCTGCTCAAGGTTAGTGGCTCGAAGACGGTGGATTTCGTGTTCTTCCCTGGCAACAATGGCGGGATGCATCATATCTGGATCCATGTAGGCTAGGGGAACGTTCTCGGCTGGCATGCCACATCGTCAAGCACATGTTCTGCATGCCTTGTCTTCAGCTCACTTTGCCTACAAGACATGTCATTGGCTTGGATTTTGGTTTGTTGGTGGACCGCCTTTTCCCTCGGTGTGCGTGACTTTAGATTGGTTGTTTGCAGGGGCTTCGGAGGACCTAATTATAATACTTTTTATGTGGGTTTTTTGGCAAGATTCCTTAAACACATGCCATGTCCCGGTCTTTTGGTAGTTTCGGCATGTATGTGTGTAGTTGTACTCTATTTAATTTATCAATGTAATGTGTGCGGTTTTTTTTTAAATATATGTAATGCATATTTGAGAACATATCTACATAGCCAGTGAACATATGCATCCAAACTAAAATGAAAACGAAAACAAAAAATATCTAAATATATTTAACAAATACAAATATACGTGTGGTATGAGATTTTGAACCAAAAGTGGTGATTTATACTGATGAATTTGTCATAGCCTTCAGATTCTGTGTGTGTGTGTGTGTGTGTGTGCATGTACTCCTAGTTGTACATCCAAAGCATGACAGTGTAATGATATTCATAGTAATAGATAGAAAACATTCGGTTTTTAGATTATGCAATGATTTACTTGACTTTTTAAACTTGGATTTCACAGATGAAAAATGCCTCGAACATGACAATATTTTATAGCATAAAAATAGGTGATTTAGAGGAGAATACCTCAAGCAACACAGGCTTGAAAAAAAGATGGAATTGAGATGTTTGTGGTTGGGAAAAGAGAAAACACCCATGTTTGTTGTTCGGAAAAGAGAAAACATCCATGTTCGCTGTTGGCTTGGGGAGGCGGCCGGCTGGGGGTTGTGAGAGCATCTGCAGCCGGGCCTTCTATTTTCTCTCTAAACGTCCGCAACGTTCGCACGGTCAGTGTCCGTTCACGAAAAGTTGACCCAATCAAACCCCTCACTTAGTCTATATACGTCCGGACTGACCGGCACCCCTAAAATCGGTACCAAAGGTAGGAATGATATGAAGGCGCCCGGACGCTACCGGGCACCCCGCTCCAGGTCATAGCGGTCCCACCTGCATCCATCCGAAAATCTTCCTCTCTCATCTCTGCACCCAAATTTGTAGTCCCACCTCAGCGCGCAAGGCGGACGCTGACCGACTTGAATAGCCGCGTCGGTGGATGACAGCAAGCTTCTCTGTTGTTACATAGGTCGATCAATTATCATCGTGTGAACGAGATAGCTTGACACTAGATTGCATTTCATCAACTGATGATTGTTCAGCGAGTGTCAAGTTCGTCTCGCTCATATACGTTGGTAGCCCTACCACGATGAAAGAACTTTTAATTTTGTTCATTGAATTTTTTCGACACATTGCGATTCAAAAAGAGCCGTGCAAACATCAATGTTTTGTTTGTGAAGGAGATAGACCATGACTATAAATCTTTTCTGTGATAAGCATAGAAGATTCATAGTGACAGACTATCTCCTTAACAAAGGGTGCGATGATGACTGTAGCTTGTCGCTTTTGGATGACCCGGCTATTTAAGCCGGTCGACTAGCTCCTCAAGCGGCGAGGTTGGACTAAACACCCGAAACCCACTGGCTCAATACGGATATGAAAATCTTAAGTATGAGCAATTTTTGGTGTTTTTTTTACAGCCCCGTCGGGCCAATACGGACGTGATAATCGACGTGCATGTGCTTATATGTATTAGCTGTTTTGAAAATAGGATTTATGGTTGCAAATGGTAAAATTTGAGATCTGTCCGGTCACTTTCCATGGGCGGACACATATTTAGGTTGCGGTTGTGATACTTAAAAATGAACAAAGATCATGCCCAAATTTAGTTTTGAATCCAACTTTAGCTAGGTTGAAAATAAAGTTTTAAATTTATCTCAACTCTTGGTTGCATGAATGCAATGCACAAGCCAAAAAAAAAATCCCCTGCTCTCTGTAAATTACGGGTCATTACATGTACTCACTAGTGTGTGGTAGCCAATTAATTCTATTATATAGCTGGGGTTTTCTCTTTTTGCTTGCAACCTGGTTTTTGTTTTCTCTGATTTTTTTAAGGGCCATGGGAAGTTATGTGACAGCCTGACAGGTGGCTTGGCATGCAAACATGCTGACTTAGCGATGTCTCTCAGTTCGTTCCTCTAGATCTCAGTCAATTAAGACTTAGCTAAGTCAAGTCAAGTGATATACTAGTACTATACTAGTAAGCATGCACGTGTAACGCACGTCTCTCAAATATAAAAGAAGTCTTATTAATTTTATTTATGTTTAATGGAGTGAATGTGTTCGTGCGTTGCAACAGGAGAAATAAAATTCTTGCGCCCCCTTATGACTAATATGGGTTCTACTTATACTTTTTCAAAGCTCGCACTCTCATGAGTCGTATTCACCTGGTCACCTCGTCATCAGGTACACGGACACATGCTTGGGGTTGTCGCGGTCGAACATGTACTTTATGAACTCTGTCTCCTTGCCGGCTCTTGTCGTGTGGCCGTCATGGGCGTGCTCGAAGCAAAACTCGATTTTATGATGAAGTTGAATTCACTAAAGAAAATTTGAAAAATAATAATAATTAAAAGGGTAACAAAATATGTTGTTTAGCGTAAACCGGAATGGTTGGGAGGATTTCCAAGGAGTCATGAACCAGAGTCAGAGAAACTCTCATAGGTCCCCTAAAACATTTCCCAACAATCAACACATAGACACATAGGGACTCACCTATAAAGATCCTCACTTACAATTTGTTTAACTCCAGCAGACCTCTAAACCTCAACCCCCCTACATTTCAATGTCCTATATTTTATTAATTTTATGGAAATATCATAAATTCATCATTGTAGTACCTATTTTTTCTTCCTGCATTTTCATTTGAGTGAACATTGGTACAATACAGAACTAACACATGAAACAAACAACCAAATAAAACTTAGTAATTCAAAGGCATTTCTCCTCATTCAAGGAAAATTCCACTCATCGTGTACCGCGTTGCGGAACACATCCAATAGTTATTAACTATTACACTTAATAGTGAAAATACATCTCCGTTAAGTCAAAAAGGAACACAAATCAGGACAATCGAATTACCGTGGACCTACACGACCGGTAAGGGCACTCTCAAATCATCTCAAACACATATGTTTCTCCAAATTCACATAGATAGATATCTAATTAGTTAACATACATGGATTAAACTCCACTGCATATAGCCAGAATCATTGGTCCTCCACATGGCAAAAATCTACAGGATCACAAATCATAAAATTGCGAAGTTTATACTGCCATCTTGTATCCACAATATTTGTTATCTCATATTTTGTCATGGCCGATGACCCACATTTGTGGAGTAATAAAACCGATGCCAGTGCATGATCTTGCTTTCATAGTGTGATGACCCACATTTGTGGAGTAATAAAACCGATGCCAGTGCATGGCAGTGTAATATGCTGTTCTAGTGAAAGCAAGTAGGAGTGGATAACTGCACCCAAGTCTACCTTCAGTTCTGCCACTGAACTCCCTGCTTATGTACAGAGTATGCTGAAGTCTCACACCCCTGCAGTTGAAAACTTAAAACAGTATAAACGTGCATGTGAAACACATGTCTTACAAATATAAATGTTGATAATCACTATAGATGCCAATACGTACTATATTATTGGATATTGTATAGTTTGCTAAATTTTTAAATATTTTGTTAACTACAATAACAATCAAGCAGACAATATTGTATTTTATTTCAAGAGTTCACACATGTATAGTTTTTGTATGTCAAGAACACAGAGATACTGAGTGCCGATGGCCTGATGTGTACATGAATTTAACCCATTTGTCAGCTAAAATGTACCACACCACATTAAAGTAGTACTACTATCTAAAATAATATATCACATGCACTAAAATATTAGAAATATCTTTCAACAAATTTGTTTGAATAATATGCTGCAATAAATATTTTCAGCCATTGTTTAGATCATACATGTGGAAACCCTACGGTTGCAAGGTTCAAATCATCAAATATCATCTATTCCAACACATGGATAATGGGCAGTCCATTTGTAGTTGGTTGGTTGCCTGTCCGGCCCTTTGCAATACAGTATTAGTGAGCTCCTCAAGGCCCCTGCAAAGACACCTCTTATGTAGCACTCAAGGGAATAAAATAAATCAAAAATAACAGATATACGGGTATAGAAGCGAGCAGGAATTTGGAGGATCACGGCGCTCTCATGCTCTACTGCTTGCTCTTCAAAAGAGAACAAGTCATTGAAGAGCGCCACACGCCGAGCACTTTTTATCAAATACCTCGTGGGAAACAGCAACAACAATAAATCATGAAAAAATTAACCGTGTCTAACGCACGTCTCAAGCGCTAACCCAGGGAGATTCACATTGTATAAAAATAAAGCAACTGTTGAAAAAACATGTGTACTCAATGTTGATGCCATTCAAATAGTATTTTCAAAACAAAGACACCATTGTGGTCATGATGCTGTATAGAGCAACACCCTGGATCCCTCACTTGCCTATATGGCCGGAGACCTTGGCGTGTATCCCGGCAACGCCATCTGCGGCCTGATGACTACGACAAAGAATTTGCTCCAGAAGTATAGCTAGCAGTTACTGTATTGTGGGTATGTGACTACTCCGCCACCCCGTCCGCTGTTGAGGCTCTTTTGATAGCGGGTGTTGGCCCTAGCCGTGTTAGTGAAAACTAAAGTGATTTTTGAATTTTCAGGTTTAGACAAATAGGCAGTGCCTAGCTGGCCAGACATCTGAACCTCTCTATATGCAAATTGGAGCGCACAAACCAGCAAGATTCTTGGATAGGTTTTCAATTGTCCAACTTTTTCACCGTAAAAAAATATCTAGTCTATGTGATCAATGCTGAATATAAGGTAATCCAGGCCTCCTTTTCAAGTGAGTTAGCTTCTAAAAAAATCAATATGAAGAGGTTGGTCGAGAGACAAGCTCGCCAATGTAGGATTCAGTCAATGCCAAGCACATGCCAAGCAAGGATCAATGCCATCAATTAATTTGTGGATGATTCTGTCAATACCAGGCAAGGATCGTTTTGAGTGACGTCGGCATCTCACTTTTCCAATGGCCCCTGGATCCCGGCATCGCCGCCGTGCAATCCACCCGGCAACAGACAAACAAGCAACACACACACACGCCAGCAGAGAAATCATGCCATACCTCCTGGAATTGGAACCACATTTTGATTTTATGTATGAATCGAAAGATTATTCATGCCCATAGAAAATTGGGTTTTCTCAATATTTATGTTCAAGCACTCAAAGAAGTAACAAGCATGCACTAAAGATGTTTCAGTGAATGGAAGAGGNTCCTTTTCAAGTGAGTTAGCTTCTAAAAAAATCAAGACGAAGAGGTTGGTCGAGAGACAAGCTCGCCAATGTAGGATTCAGTCAATGCCAAGCACATGCCAAGCAAGGATCAATGCCATCAATTAATTTGTGGATGATTCTGTCAATACCAGGCAAGGATCGTTTTGAGTGACGTCGGCATCTCACTTTTCCAATGGCCCCTGGATCCCGGCATCGCCGCCGTGCAATCCACCCGGCAACAGACAAACAAGCAACACACACACACGCCAGCAGAGAAATCATGCCATACCTCCTGGAATTGGAACCACATTTTGATTTTATGTATGAATCGAAAGATTATTCATGCCCATAGAAAATTGGGTTTTCTCAATATTTATGTTCAAGCACTCAAAGAAGTAACAAGCATGCACTAAAGATGTTTCAGTGAATGGAAGAGGAGATAAGATAAGAATAAAGTGTTGATGATTCAGTGTTAAACAACCAGTCCATCCATTGGATAGTTTCACTGAGCATTTGAATTTGATAATGAGAAAGAAGTACTTGATTATTTATAACAGATGTCCACCTGGGAGTCTTTTTTATGGGGTTAACATCAGTACAAGAAACACTTGTAAGTTGTTAAACCAAAGACATTTTGTTAGACTATAACTTGCAAGTAATAATCAGAGTATCCCGAATATAATTCAGCTTGCACTTCCATGAATCAATCAGAGATAAAGTTGATCTTTATTTGGCATTCAGTCAAATTAAATTTGAAGCAAGGTAGAAAGATGCAAGTCACGGTAGGGACAAAAGCTATCTGCATCCTCGTGCGGCATGGAGTGACGGGAACGAACAGAGGAGATGCAAGTGACGACACTTGTGCATGGCTGCATGCGGCAAATACCTCGGTGGGAAAGCAGTGGCCATGATGAAATTCTTGACAACACCCTGTAATCAGGAATATAAATGTTTGATATAAACTTAAAATTTAGGACTACTTGATTACTATAAACTTGATAGTAAAGACGTGCATCGCTGAAAAATGACAAATAAAGTTCAGAAGGTAGATGACAATAAACTTCAGAATCTAAAATGGTGATCCACGACATACTCTTGATTACATCAATTTGGGAAGCACTGGAAGAAAAGTTGAAGCATCACATCACTGAGGAAATATCGTAAAGAAAACAAATCTGAGATGGAAGACCTCCGGCGCGGCGGCCTCATGACTGAAGCTTCTTGGCGTGTCCCCTGGCTGCGGATTGGGGAGATGGCGGATACGACACGGTGACGCCGGCGAGGGCCACTGACAGGGCGCTGGCATGTCCCCTGGCTACAGATTGAGGAGACGGCAGGTACGGCGCGGGGCCGGCGGGGAGGGCGCTGGTGCAGCCGACCGGCAGGGCGCTGGTGCAGCCGACCGAGCAACGGGGTGGGCGCTCTTGGGCCTAGCGGAGGAGGAAGGGAGCAGTAGCTTCCCGTGGGTAGGAGAGGCAGGCGGCGGGGAGCGCCGGTTCTTTTGGGCAGGTGGCGTAGCGAGTACAGCCATGGCCGCGGGAATGCGCCCCGATCCAACTCCGTGCGCTAGGCGGCCGCCGGAGCCCGCTCGCCGGCGAGCACCTTAGCCGCCACCAGGCCTCTCCTTCTCTTCCCCTGTCCTCTTATCCTCCCCGGAAGATGCACCGTCGCCCCAATCATGGTGTTACCCTTGTATCGTATCTTGCCTTTTTTTTCCTCGTATGGCTGAACAAATGCGGGCAGCAGAGTTTTCGTCCGCCCACGAAAATCGCTAAACGCAGTTTGGGGCGAGGCTTAGTGTAATCTTAACCGTTAGATTAAATTAAATGATCTTAATCTAAGGCTGCAATTGGTCCGTACTGTTTTATGTAGATTAGACTGGGTGTACTTAGCGATGAATATGTTTGCTTGTTTAATAGTGGTAGAGATAAGAAGAAAAAGGGGAAGTAAAAAGAAAAAAAATTGTAAGAATCTTCATGCAAGATGAAAGAAATAAATCATCTGACATAACGAAGTCTCTAGCAAAGCTGCAAAACTGCTACTAGCATATTTACAACTTTCCCTTATTTGGACAGTACGAGAGCATCTTCAATAGACGGTTCATATATAAAAATAACTAACTTTTGAAGCTTCGAGAGCAAAAAAGTTCCTGCAACAAATGGTCCAAATGTAAAAAAAATTACATCACCGCCTCCCGAAGATGTAAAATACAACACTTCGTGATGCAAATTTGCAT
>LR880970.1:781448187-781468743 GCA_904067115.1 Aegilops sharonensis
CCGCCGCAGCCGGTGGGCTGACCCACATCGCCACCGCCGCAACGAACTCGCCCTCCGCGACCGCGTCCATGCTGGCGCCCCTCGCCCGCCGGCCCGGATTCGCGCCGCCTTGGCCGGTCGCCACCGCGCCGGCGGTTCCTACGAAGTCGACAAGGCACGAGGCGGAGGCAAAAACGACCGGCGAACCGTGGCCGCAACCCAGGCGAAAGTGCGGCTCGACTGGCCAAAGTCTCGAAGGCAGCCGCGGCGGCTCGAGCCGACGATTCGCAGCCACGGCCGGCGGCGTCCTCCAGTAGCCAAGGAGTAGTTCCTCGACCTCCGCCGCCGCCACCGCCGGCCGTGGAGGAAGATGTGGCCACGCCGACGGCCACCGCCTCCAACATGTTCGATGATATGCCGCAAAGGTAAAAAAAATATTTTGTGCTCTCGTTTGTTGTTTCAAATTGAATGTGACGTTGAATGTTTGTACGTCCAATTGTAGCCTTGATGATGAAGCTTTCATGCACGCGAAAAATGTGGCAAATGATGATTATGTGTCGTATGAGTATGTTTCACAAGAATATGAAACCCAATATGGTGATGACAATCTTGACATGGATGATGAGGGCTTTGTTGCGAAGGGAAGAAGTGGAAATAATACCAATGCGGAGGATGTGTTGATATGCACCGCATGGAAGAATGTCTCTCAAGATGCATCCGTTGGAAGCGACCAAATGGTAAACACCTATTGGCAACGCATCAAGGATTACTTCGATGAGCGCAACACAAGTGGTCACTTCCGTTCAAGCGACTCTCTTCGCCAACGTTGGTCCACCATCAACGCTGAATGCTAAAAGTGGGCCGGTTGCTTGTCAAATGTTGCTCGCATGAACCCAAGTGGTTGCGGTGATAGTGACTTGGTAAATATTTCCTCTTCGAGCGTGCTTTCTCAAATATTGGATTGTTCCACATTTTGATGATGATGTGTTGGTTGTTTTATTGTAGAAAATGATTGCGCAAGGATTGTTTCGTGAGAGGAACATGAAAGGTAAATGCTCATGAGGCAAATGATGATGGGAGGAGGCATGGGAGGTGCCATGGGAGGAGGCATGGGAGGTGCCATGGGTGGCTACATGAACATGATGGGAGGTGCCATGGGTGGCTACATGAACATGATGGAAGGTGCCATGAATGGTGCATTTGGCGGAAACATGGGAGGTAGCTTCTGTGGCAACATGGAAGGTGGCTTTGGTGGCAAAATGGGAGGTGGCTTCGGAGGCAACAAGACCGGCATGGGAGGTGGCTTTGGCGGCAACATGATGGGTGGCTTCGGAGGTGGCTATGGCGGCAACATGTGTGGCGTTGGAGGTAGCTTCGTCGGCAACATGACCGGCATGGGAGGCAATGAAGGTGCTTCCGGTGGTGCTCCCGGCAACGAGACTTCACCGCTTCACAAACTCGACAAAGAAGTCGGTGATGATGATGATCGTACGACGGTTCACAACGCCGGTGGTGTTGATGACCCGCATGAATGATATTCATGTGCATTTTAATTTGTAGGGCGAAAAACTTTGATTGGGACGATGCACTTTCGATAGAGGGATTTGAAACTATGATGATATGATGCACTTATGTTAGGGATTTGAAACTATGATGATGATGCACTCTAATTTGAAATTTTAAGTGATATTTCAATGCAAAACCGTGGCTGAACAGTAGCCGCGCTGCCGGCGGCCGATTTTACATCTTTGTTTTGGACCGTCTGTTGAAGTTGCTCTTTTACATCTCCGTTTTGAACCATTTGTTAGAGTTGAGTCTTTTTCGGAGATGTAAAAAGTACTTTTTGGTGTTTTAAATTTTTACATCACCGATTTGAGGCATCAAAATATAATCATCTATTGGAGATGCTCCGAGGATGTAAAGTCCTCTCTCGGCAAATCCATTTATCTTTGACTGAATGGCACGGGCCGGGATATGTCTTCACTTGTAAGCATGAACGTAATCATGGAAATAGAAGTTCTTCTCGATGAAGCTCGCCAGCCAGCGGGACGCGGAGAAGCACAGCACGGCCAAGGACACGACAACAGCTCTCTGCACGACTGATGTTACCAGCGTCCCCTTGGCGACGGCGAGGAAGCCGACGACCGCAACCGACGCGAACTGCAGGGCGACCTCCAGCGCCTTCATGGCCTTCAACGCCGCGCTGCAGCTCCTGCACTGCGCGACGTGCGACCAGTACCTGTGGATGCCATCACAACATCAAAACTGTTATATATGATCGGAATTCTCGGGTATTCCAAGCTGCAGGTTGCCGTGGGCACCTTTCCATGAGCTTGTCTTTGGTTGGAGTCGCCGGCAGCTGATCGGCTGTGGGGACGGCCCAGCCGACCTGGCTCTTGCAGTGCTTCCTGAACCAGTTTCTGAAGGCGATCACCATGTTGTCTGACGACGTGGGCACGTACACGGTTTTGTGCCAGTTCTCGACGCCGGCCGCCGCGAAGTTGCGCTCCTGAAACGACGGAAGAACAATGGGATCATGTTCAGAATTCAGAAATTCAGAGCAATGGGTTTGCAGCTTCGTCAGCTCCATTAATCACCTCGACGTGGAGGAGGTACATGTCCGAGTCCAAGAGGGCGTTCGGGCCCATGTGGTAGTACCACCGCGGTATGACCTTGTCGAGCCACAGGCCGACGTTCCTCGGGAAGGCCCAGATCACCCTGCTCTTCCCCGGCGCCACTGGGACGCACATGAACACCATCATGAACTGGGGCTTCTTCTTCTTCTCCTGCATGCCCAAACCAATCCATGCCATAAACTGATTTGTTCTTCTCTCAAGTGCTCATCGATCCATGCATACCTCTTCCGTGGCCTCACCGGGAAGCGGCGAGTCTTCGACGGCGAACGGTGCGACCTCTCTGGGAAGCGGCGAGCCGTAGAAGGTGCACGGCGCGGCGTACCGGAAGTAGCCGCGGTTCTCCTGCTGCTCCGTCAGGAACCCGTCGACGTTCGCCTCCTTCGTCTTCATCTTTATCGGCCCGCCGCCTTCGATGTCGAACTCAACTGTGAAGAGAACAAGAACAAGGATTGAATCAGCACTTGTATTCAGTGTTTCAGTGACACTCTGCAAACTGAATTCGGCGGCGCCTGTCATGTCAGGCAGGCAGGCATATATAGAGGCTTATCTGCCGAGGTCTTCCTTCTTGCAAAACTTGCCCATTAGCCCCTTGTGCGCGTAGGGGACATGTGCAGGGTCCATTAGGTTCTCCACCAGCACATCGTACCTGCAAGGGTATCAATTGAGCTGTGAGATTGTGCAATGGAGGGGCCGCATGTATCGAGGTTCAGGATGTGTACCCGTAGGGGAGGTCCCTGACGCCGTAGACGGTGACGAAGGAGGGGTCGTCGACCTCCGGGATGAATGGCGGGCGCTTCCTCTGAAGAATGTCCTGGTGCTCGTCGTCGGCCCTCGGGTAGAACCACAGGATGTTGTTCTGCACCACGCTCGGGTACGACGCCACGCACGCCTTGCTGTTCTTGTGCACCTGCACGCGCAATCCATTCCGGTTTTGGTTTTGGTTTTGGTTTTGTGATCGATCGGAGGAGGAAGAAGGAGAGGGGATCGATGATTACAGGGGGGCCGAGGGCGGGGGCCTGGGGGATGAACTGGCAGGAGCCACGGCCGTCGAAGCACCAGCCGTGGTAGACGCACTGTAGGCGGCCCTTGTCGTCGATGCGGCCCTCGGAGAGCGGCGCGAGGCGGTGCGGGCAGGCGTCGTCGAACACGCGCCACTCGTCGACGGCGCGGTCGTGCCAGGCCACCACGCGGAGGCCCAGCACCGTCTTGCCGTGCGGCGCGCCGGGGTCCAGGTCGCACACCGGGGCCAGCGGGTACCACTGGTCCAGCCAGTCGAACTGCCCCTCCTCCTTCTCCTTCTCCTTCTCCTTCTCCTCGCCACCGAACAGCGACGGCGCCGAGGGCGCCTCCGCCGCCACGGCCGAGACCGGCAACGACAGCCGCGCGCGCTGCCGCCACCGTCGCGGGGCCGGTGCCGCCGCTCTGGCGCTGCTGGTGGCCGGGGCGGCGGCGCGGAGCGAGAGCGGGAGCGAAGGGCGCGTGCGGGGGGCGAGGAGGGTGGACAGGGAATTCATCCTTGTATCCCGCGGCAGGGAAAGGACCTCTGGCTAGGGATAGCGGCGCGCCGGAGCCGGGAGAGACTGGCTCGATCGCCGGTGGTACAACTCTGATGTCGCCAGGTCTCTCTCTCTCTCTCTCTCTCTCTAGTCTCTACCTGCCGCGCGCCGTACACGCGCACTATGAGTGTATAGGCGGTGCAGTGGGCGAGCCCACTGTGTCTCCTCTTCTTTTTTGACGAGCTTTCCATCATTCATCAAGACAAGGGGGAAAATGGCCGACGCACTGTTTCATGCACAGTAAACGAACTTTTTTATGCGAATATCATGTACAGTAGACTAGTAGGGCAGCGCGCAGAGAGTGGACGAAAGGAATAAAAAAGGATGTCTGTCGCTAATAATTCACTAGCCGGTCCAGATCAAACCAAACCCACTTCAACGATCGTATAATTCACTCGTCAGTCCAGATCTCACCAAACCTCCTCCAACAATGGGGATTTTGATTTGTTGCCACCATTTACTTGGGACTTTGACAATTTGCCACTGTCTACTTTGCAATTGATATTTTGCCACTTCTTAGTTGGAACTTTGAGGATTTACCCTCGCTCACGTATAATCCCGAATTTGCCCATGTTCTCATGACCGAGTCGAAAGACGAGCTCTTCCCGTCCGTTCATTCCTGCCGCCGGCGCAGAACTGCTACATTGATTATTCATGGGAGCATGTCGACGAGCATGCAAGCAATTGGTCGATTCTTCCATGGTAGCAAACGAGGGATTTTGTGATGCTAATACACATGCACCAGTGATTGCTCCCGCTCCGAGCTCCGGGATTATGCGTCGCCTCAGCTGCCGTTCGTTCAGCTTGTGCTCTACGCGGCCGGCCAGTGCGGAGGCATGAGGCGTGAGCAACACCAATAGCACCACGTGCGGCAGCGGTGACCAGCAGCAGCTGCTGTACCACTAGTACGCGGGCGAGCAAGAGCAGCATGGCATGGGGCAGGCGCGGTGTCAGTGGCGAACTAAGTAGCATTGGGCGGTGGGTGGAAGCGGCTGAACGGGTCGTTGGCAGCCTGAAGCACTCGCCGGCACCGCTGCAGCTCCCTAGCCGTTGCGGGTGCGGTCGGATGCGTGATTCAGGCACGCTGTTGTCACATCCCTAGTTTTTGGCATTGCATTAGGCTAACTTCATATGTGCATCATGTTTAAACTTTGAAAGAAAATTAAAATGGGGATTGCCTAAACCCTAGCATCAAAGAAATTCACTAGGTTCAACTAAAATATTCTCAATGAATCCTAATGGCTTTAAAAAATGTTCATCTTTTCTGGAAAATGCTAGAAGCAATAACCAGAGGTGATGCACATTTTTCCATGACATATTAGGGCTCTAAATTAAATTATATAGTATTTGCATTTGGACATTTAAATGCTATTAAATATTTTAAATGCTCAAATAATCCTAAACTGATATATTCTATACAGTGGGCATGTGCAGTTTGGTGATTTTTGAAAGGGTCTAAGTATTTTTAGAAAAGCTACAAAGATCATAGAATAATAGAAAACAGAAACATATAAAAAAAGAGAGAGAGAGAGAACTCACCCGGCCTCACCTGGCGCAGCCCACCTGGCGGCCCAGCCTGCTGGCCCAGCCCACCTCCTCCCCCTCATCGTCTACCTTTGCCTACTGGCAGAGGCGTGTCGCCCGCGCGCGCACCGGACGCCACCTCCTGCTTCCACCTCATGCTTCCTCTCCATCCCGACCGCGCCACGGAGACGGCCACGACCCCTGCACTTCTCCCCTCTCTCCCTGGAGCTCTCCCCCCTCCTCTGGTTCTTCCTCCCCCACCTTTTCCCCACCTCACCGAACCGCGACGCCGCCGCCGATGAGCACCACCGCGGCCACAGCCACCGCCTCACCTCCCCGACACATCCCAAAGCTCCGCCTCGACCTACTCTTCCTCCTCACCGCGCCAAGCGACGCCGGGAGCCCTGCAGTGACGCCGACGCCGTCGTCTTCAACCTTCGGCTCCGAGATCGCCGGAGATGCTCTGACGCCGTCCGTGCCTCCCCGAGCTCAACGACCGCACCAGAAGACTCGCCGTGAGCCCCGCCATCTCCCCCCCCCCTATCCCACGTTCATTTGCGTGCTCTAGCCGTGCTAACCACCGGACCCGAGAGCTCGCCGCCGCCGCACTTGTCGTTGCCGGCGAATAGGCTAGACACCGTCGCGTACGAGCACTGCTACGTGCTCAGCATGTTCCCAGAAACCCAACACCACCATCCTCTAGTCCTCCCGCGCACCGCAGCGTCGTTGTCGAGCTTGTCCGAGCTCTGGCCGCCGCGCTTGCCATCGCCGCCGTAGTTACGGTCCACTCCGGCGCGAGCTGATGGCTCTTTTGGATGCGGACGAGCACCAGCTTCTCGCCAAGCCAAACCTCCGCTCGTTTCATCGCCTGTGCTGCGTTTCCGAACCGCGCCGTCGTCTCGGGCCTCGCCGGCGTCATGTCGCCGGTGGGTTTGACCCATTTGACCATGTGGGCCCCGCCCCTGGTCAAACCTAGATTAGGAGTTAATCTAATATTAATTTAGTTAGTTAGACTAATGACACTGACACGCGGGAGCCACTGGTCAGGTTTGACCTGGAGGCGCCCTGTTGACCTGCTGACATCAGGGTGATGTCATGCTGATGCAATATGTATTTTCTGGAGTTATTATAATCCAGGGAATTCCAGAAAATGTTAAAACTTCTAAAATTCATAGAAAATCAACAGTAGCTCCAAATCAAATAATTTATATATGAAAAATGATCAGAAAAACCCACAGAATCTGATTATGGCATTATCATGCATGTTTGAACAACTTATGCCTGCTGATCAGGTCAAATCAAATAAGTGGGCATTTAACTAATCACATATGGAGTTGAATTTGAATCTTTGGTTCAAACCAACTTCATTTAATCTGGTTTTAGTTGCATTAGCTCACATCACAACATCTTGCCCCGTCATGATCATGCATCATATTGTGCATTGCATTGATTGTGCTTTCTCTCTATTGCCGGTGCCTGTTCCCCCAGAGTAGACGTTGTTACCGACAACGTGATCGATGACACTGATGAAGAGTTATACTATCTTCAGAAGTGCCAGATAAGCAAAAACCCCTTGTTCATTCCGATACAATCCCACTCTCTCGCTCTTGCTCTCTTTTACTGCATTAGGACAACAACGATTCATCTGTTATTTGCTGCGGTAGTTGAACCCCTTTATCCTCTGCATGACCTGTCATTGCCACAGTAAATAGATGAAACCCACTAGCATGAGTAGGAGTTGTTTGAACACTGATGTGCCTACTCATTCATGCTTGTTTGTCATGCCTGCTATGCTTAGAGTTGAGTCAGGTCTGATTCATCGGGGATGAATTGGAACAGTGATGAGCATGTCCTACTGTGTGTGAGCTAAGTGTGTGAACACGATTTGGTAAAGGTAGAGGTGAGAGGCCATGTAGGAGTACATGGTGGGTTGTCTCATTGAAGACGTCCTCAGCAACTGAGTTCTATGTTTGTGATCCATGAAACAGTTACTACCACGCATTGGGCCCGAAACCAATGAACCCTCTCGGCTTCTTAATCACCCTTGTCCTCTGTCTAGGAGTTGCAAGTAGTTTCTGGTGTTTGTAGTATGCTGGAGGCCGTGCGCAGCGCTGGCCCGAGGGGTGGGCTGTGATGCGGTAGGCATGTGGCGGGGTATGCCAGGCGCCCGTTTGGTGTCGCGGAACCCTGTACACATCGTTCGGGGCCGTATATGGAAACCTCGGCCAGACTCCATGCGGATGGAACCTGAATAGGCGATAAAGCTGGATAGAGACTTGAGTGTTTAGGTAGGCCGTGGCCGACACCCTCATTCGGCTTCCGCTTGAAGGTTGCCGAGTACATGTCGTGTAAACGGCGGTAAGTGGTGAGAGCGTGTGTGAAGAAGTACACCCCTTCAGGGTTAACATCATCTATTCGAATAGCCGTGTATGCGGTAAAGGACTTCTGGGTTGCCTGTACAGTTCATAGACAAGTGAAAGTGGATACTCTAAAATACGCAAGATAAGCGTGAGTGGTATGGATGGCGATCTTGTAGGGAGACGGGAGCGGATCCATAGTGGTGTATTGATATGGTGAATATGTGGACTCGTGTGTGCCACCTCAAAAGAGTTACTTGCAGTTGTAGTTCAGGATAGCCACCGAGTCAAAGCTGGCTTGCTGCAGTTAAACCCCACCATCCCCTTGTTGATAATGATGCATATGTAGTTAGTTCTGATGTAAGTCTTGCTGGGTACATTTGTACTCACGTTTTCCTATTTTATGTTTTTGCAGAGAGACTTCGGTCTCGCTAGTAGTTCCGCATGGACTTCGACGTTTAGCTTGTTACCTCAGCTACGATGTTGTGCCCTCTGCAGGATCTGGTAGTTAGTCAGGCTTCTTAGCCTTTTTCATTTGTAGTTGTGTGTACTCAGACATGTTAAGCTTCCGCATGTGCTTTGACTTGTATGCTCTGAATGTTGGGTCGTGAGACCCATGTTTGTAATATCTCGCTCCTCGGAGCCTATTGAATAAAATACTTGAGTTGTAGAGTCATGTTGTGATGCCATGTTGTATTTGCACATATCGAGCATATTGTGTGTATGTTATTGAAATGCTTGGTATGTGTGGGATCTGACTATCTAGTTGTTTATCCTTGGTAGCCTCTCTTACCGGGAAATGTCTCCTAGTGCTTCCACTGAGCCTTGGTAGCTTGCTACTGCTTCGGAAGACTTAGGCTGGCCGGCATGTGTCCTTCTTCGTTCCTGTGTCTATCCCTTCGGGGAAATGTCACGCGGTGTCTACCGGAGTCCTGTTAGCCTGCTACAGCCCGGTTTACCGGAGTCATGCTAGCCCAGATGCTACAGCCCGGATTCACTCGCTGATGACCGACACGTTCGTTGTTGGGTCATGTATGCATGTCCCTGTAAGTTAGTGCCACTTTGGGTTTACGACTAGCCATGTCAGCTCAGGTTCTTTGTCATATGGATGCTAGCGACACTATCATATACGTGAGCCAAAAGGCGCAAACGGTCCCGGGCCTGGTAAGGCGACACCCGTGGGAATACCGTGTGTGAGGCCGCAAAGGGATATGAGGTGTTAGATGCTAGATCGGTGTGGCATAGGATCGGGGTCCTGACAGCTGTCGTCACCGCCGTCGACGGGACCATGTGGGCTGGACTCGAACTCGAATGATAAGCAGCTCCCACCTGCACTCGTCCACCGGCTCTCTGCAGGGGTCGCCTGGAAGCAGCAGGGGCGATGGCAGTGGTCTAGCAGGGGGCGACGGCGGCGGTCCAGCAGGGGCCGCGACGGCTGAGTTATGAATTAGGGTTCATCTCATATTTGGGAGGAGGCTGTGTTGTGATGTTTCAGTCAAACAGGTAAAAGGGTAGTTTTGTCCTCTGTTTTGTGCACTCTTTTGTCTAACATTTACAAAGATTATCTATGTGTTGAAAAGTGGCAAAAAAAAGCAAAATGCAAACTATGAAGTGTCACCAGATCAATTTCAATGTAATGAATGGCAAAATGTCAAAGTCCAAAGTAAGTGATGGCAAATAATCAAATCCCACTCCAACAACCGTGTAATTCACTCATCGGTTCAGATCGCACCAAACCTCCTCCAACAATCGTGTAATTCACTCACCGGTCCAGATCGCACAAATCCTCCTCCAATAATCGTCAAAGGTAACCATAAATCCACATGGTCGGGCCCCCTCAAAGTTTAACCGCGGCTGCTAGTACATTATTTGTGGCCGGAGCCCTAATTATCGTGCTTAATTAGATATTTTTTGAGGTGAACTAGGGATTTTATTCAAATGATAACTCGGAAGGAATACAAGTGATGTTCGGTAGGACCCTAGCCACAAACGGCGACCAGACGGGAGAGATGAAGCAGCCTTGGCAATGGCATGAGCTTCAACATTGGCCTCCCTACACTCATATCTGAAACTAGAACTCTCAAAGTCTCTCATAGTCTCTCTTATTTCGTTTATAACTACAGCATAAGATGATAGCACATTCTCCTTGATATCCGAAACCACTTGCATGCAATCAGACCCTATGATCACATGTGAGAGGTTGAGGTCCTTTGCCAGAGCTAGGGCCTCGCTACATGCAAGGGCTTCCACGTTTGCCGCATCAACCAAGCCATCAAAGGTGACAGCTGAAGAGCCCAAATACTTCCCGTCCTTGTCCCTGCTTATCACCGAGACTGCACCCCTTTTGTCATTCTGCGAGATTGCACCATCCACATTGACCTTTGTTGCCTCCCCCTCTGGTGCAATCCACCTATGGGATCGCTGCTGTGGTGGTTGTCCAGCTGCAGGTTTGCTCACAGAGACAATATCAAGGTCCTCCAGGTATCTGTTAATAAAACACATAATCAACAAGGGACTCTGAAATTCATCGTCATGGATCGCCCTCCTCCTTGCCCACCAGATGGCCCACATGGTGACCAAAATTCTTGCCAACTCATGTTGGTCCACTGCATCAAACAGCCAAAAGAGCCACAGTCTAGGATCATCGGATTTATTAGATAGCACATGCTCAACGGTCTCCTCATCACCCAGTGCCCACACACACCTTGCCATCCGGCAGTCAAAAAGCGAGTGCCTCCAAGTATCATTCTCCGCACCACACAAAGAGAAAGCCGACGAGTCCACCATCTTCCTTCCATGCCTCGTGGTGCCAGTCGGCAAGGACGTATGGGACAGTCTCCATGTAAAAATTCTGACTTTTGAGGGGACTTTAACCTTCCATAGCAAAGACCACGACTTCTTCTCCCGTGCTTGGTTCGAGTGGCATCCCCTATGTTCAAGCCAATCTTCTCTTTGGAATTTGATAGCATTGATCATCCTGTATGCCGACCGGACCGAGAAAAACCCCTTTCTGTCATAGTGCCATGCCCAGAAATCTGGTTGTACCCTCGAGCTCAAAGGTATGCTAAGAATCACGTCCACATCAGGTGCAAGAAAGTGTTGTTGTATCACTTCTCTCCTCCATGTCCTCATCACTGGATCAATGAGTTCTGAGACAATTTGTGGTGGGTTCGTCGATATTGGGCAGATAGGCCTCAACCTGTAGTCACGTGGTAGCCAGTTATCCTCCCAGATGCGTGTACCTATCCCTGAACCAATCCTCTTGATCAGACCAAGAGAAAGAATGTCTCTTCCCTCAAGTATCGAGTGCCACACCTGTGGCGGGTGGGGTCCTAAGGCTGCATCAAGAATGTCCACATCTGGATAGTACCGGGCTTTTAAAACTCGTGCACTAAGCGTGTCTGGTTCCTGGAGCAGACGCCATACCTTCCTGGATAAGAGAGCAAGGTTGAATAGTTCAATATCTCTGAATCCTAAACCTCCCATGAACTTCTGCTTACACATAGTCCTCCATGAAACCCATGCTGGCTTCCTTTGACCTTGCTTGCTACCCCACCAAAACTTCCGTAGTAGACCATTGATGTGTTCACATAAGTCACGAGGGAGTTTGAAACAAGCCATGGAGTATGTTGGAATGGATTGAGCAACCGACTTTATGAGCACAACCTTGCCTCCTGCTGAAAGGAATTTTTCCATCCATCCTTGGATGTGCTTCCAAATCATGTCCTTGAGGTACCGGAAACAACCCTCCTTCGCCTTGCCAACATCAGTAGGAAGCCCTAGATATTTCTCAGTCAATGCCTCATTGTGAACATCAAGCAGAAGCTTTATCTCATTGCGTTGTGGCTCCTGAACCATTTTACTGAAATAAATCGAGGATTTATCAGTATTAATGCTTTGTCCAGATGCATCACAGTACATCTTCAAAAGGTTCCGGACCTTCTCTGCACTTGCTCTTGTTGCCTCAAAAAACAAAAGACTGTCGTCGGCGAACAGTAAATGATTGACTGATGGAGCCGTAGGTGCAACTGCCTGACCCTGTACTCATGTATTTCCTGCCTTCAGCAAGCAAGATAGTCCTTCTGCAGCAATGAGAAACAGATAGGGAGAGATAGGATCTCCCGGGCGAAGTCCTCTCGATGACCTGAATTCATCCATAATACCTCCATTAAATAGAACCGAGAAAGAAACGGATGAGACGCACCTCATTACAATATCCGTGAACCGTGGGCTGATTCCCATCTTGAGCATTACAGCCTTTAGATAAGACCACTCTAATCGATCATAAGCATTCATCATGTCGAGCTTAAGCGCACAGAACCAGTTGCTCTTTATCCTTCTAGACTTCATATAGTGCAAATATTCATAAGCTATTATAAAGTTATCCGTGATAAGACGACCAGGAACAAAGGCCGACTGCTCTTCAGAAATTACCTCGGGGAGAATAACCTTCAACCTGTTAGCTAAGACCTTTGACGCGATTTTGTAAACCACGTTGCAAAGACTTATAGGTCGAAATTGTCCTAAAAGTTTTGGACTTGCTATCTTGGGAATAAGAACAATGAACGTGCGGTTTATATCCTCCGGTGAGTCCTCTCCATTGAGCACCCGTATGATCATCCCTATAATCTCATCTCCACATAGCTCCCAGTGCCGCTGGAAAAAGTGTGCCGGAAATCCATCCGGGCCCAGAGCTTTTGTGTGAAACATTTGAAACAAAGCATCTTTAACTTCTTCTTTCATAAAGACAACATTCAGACGAGCATTCATGGCCCCGTCCACTCGAGATGGTATATGTGAGAGCACCTCCTCGATGCCAATGGTTCCTTCGGAGGTGTATAATTGCTCATAGAAGTTACTGGCCATGCTGGCCATCTCCTCATGATCTGAATTGTCTGAACCATCCGCTCTAGTCAGGCTAGTGATTGTGTTTTTTGCTCTTCTCGTGCTTGCCATCTTCTGAAAATATTGAGTGTTACTGTCTCCTTCTGACAACCAGCGGATCCTAGACCGTTGCCGCATCATAATCTCTTCCCTGTAACACAGTTCCACAATCCGGTCCTGGACCTGTTTCTCCTCCACCGCCGGTCCAACACGATCAGGTACAACCCTCAAATCAACTAGTCTCCGGCGTAACTCGCGAAGCTCCCCTCGGACCGAACCAAAAGTAGTTCATCCCCACTTCTTAAGAGATGCACCTGTCGTGGTTCTAAGGTTGACAGTAGAAAGGGGGTAAGTACGGAGAGGCAAGATATTAGCTATGGTGAAGGTGTACACACGAGTTTTACGAGTTTAGGCCCTTCTCGGTGGAAGTAACAGCCCTACGTCTCGGTGCCTAGGGGCGGTCGATTGGATTATATGTGTGATGTTACAGGGGGTGCGAACCCTTGTGCCAGAGGAGGAGGGTGGCTTATATAGAACTCGCCAGGACCCTCTTTGTCCTCCATTACAAGGGACTTAATGTACATAAAGTGGGGGCGTTAATGGTAATGCCAGCCTTAAGTGATGTTAATGACCTTAAAGACTACAGAGTGAATGCATGTCCATTGTAACGCTGGGTGACTCCTGGTCTTCGATAGGTCGAGTGACTCTCTGGATGGTCGAGTGACAGTAGGTAGGAAGATTCCCGAGTGACATGATGTCGAGTGGATTGCACTCAACATCCTTGACTACTGGGGGGGGGGGTCTCTTGTTGCCTCTTGGACTTCTCATCCTCTAGGGTAGTGACCTTGGGTAGGATGTATAGGACAGGCCTATGACCCTATCCCAGGTCTGTATCCTCATCAGTAGCCCCCGAATGGATTAAGGTTCGAGTGGAAAGTAGGTTGAAGTTGTACTTGTTCTGAGCCTTGCACCTTCGCGAGTGTTTTCTGCAAGATGGAAAACTAACGTTGGTACTTCAGCATCGACCCAGCCGCCTTGATCCATTTAGAGAGTTGTCGGCTGAACTTGAGGTATCATGCGTCGAGTGATGTACTGGAGTGCAGGATCTTGGGCGCGATTGACTGCTGAGTATCCCGGATTTCGCAGGATACGAAATTTTGGGGAAGCGCGCGGGATGGGGAGCGCCGAAGCGAGCGGAGCCGATAAACAGCGATGCCTCGATTTCTACGCCACCTTTTCGCCACGTACGCCGCGCGTGACTGTTGCGGGATTTGACAGGATTGCCTGGTCCCACACGTCAGCCACTCGGAAGCGGCTCTTTATAAGGCGACGGGGCCGAGGCGCCTGCACTGTGCACGCTCGTTCCTCTTTCTTCTCCCTCCACTTCTCCGCCGCGCCCAGCTCTTCTGTTTCGACGTTGCCGCTCTGCCGCCATGGTGAAGGACAAGACGACGGCGCTAGAGCGCGCAAATAAGGCGAAGGGGCGGCGAAGGGTGTAAGTGCATCTAGTGCCCCTTAGTGATTTTGGTGTATTGAAGACTTATAGGTTAAGTGACTAATGTGTTTATGAGTGTACACAGGTCTATAAGTCTATGAGGAGTTTGATATTTACAGAGAAAGTCGACCCCTAAAAATGAAGTTCTTCGACTGAAGACTTTGATATTCTGAAGACTTTCTGAAGACTTTGAAAGTGAAGAAATTGGTGTGACCTTGAAGACTTGGTATTCATTTGAGAAACATGAAGCGTGAAGACTTTTGTTTTCGTAGTTTCGTTTTCTCTTTCTTGAGTCATAGGAAACACCGTACTGTTAAAGGGGGTCGAGGAAATACTAAGGAAAAATTTCCATGTGATGCTCAACTCAAAATCCTACACCTACCAATCCCTTCGAGTGAAGCCTTTGGAAATCTCATACGGCTCAGTCAATTTCTTCAGTGACAGAGACGAAGTTCTTCTGGTCGCTGAGGAATTTGTTCTTACTGAGGAGTTAGGAATTCGCCAGTGCGGATTGCCTACACAGTGAGGAACATGATAGCCCTGAGGAATTTGAGAGTCAAATTTCCGACCGTTGCTGTGCTGCGCGCCAGCTGTCCCAAAATATCTTATCCACCTAACGGTCATATCATTGAAGGGCATTTATGTCTTATCATGTCGGGCTGCTCCCTAGGCTATAAATAGCCGCCCCCTACAACCACTAGCTGGTTGGCTGCTCCGAGAGAACCTGACACTTGTCATTTGAGAGCAACCCATCCTCCGAGGACTTTGAGTGAAAATCATCGAGTGAGGAAAAACCCAAAAACCAAACCCCTACGAACCCAAAGTGATTGAGCATCAATGAAGAGATTGATCCTGCGTGGATCCGACGCTTGTTACCTTTGAAGACTGTGCTTCTTCCAGACGGTTAGGCGTCATGGTCTAGAGCATCCAAGAGGAATTGTGGATCGCCGAGTGACCAAGTCTGTGAAGGTTTGGAAGTCGCCTGAAGGCTTACCACGAGTGATTGGACGAGGTCTGTGTGACCTTAGTTCAAGGAGAATACGGTGAGGACTTGGTGTCCTGAGCTGCGTGCTCAGCGACTGGGTGTCCGGGACTATGTGTCCTCGAGTTTAAATACTCAGCCGCTCCAACCAGACGTACAACTGAGACAGCAGTTGGAACTGGTCTACCAAATCATTGTCTTCACCAACCTAACTGGTTCTATTTCCTCAACTCTTTCATTTCCTCATTACTGTGTTGAGTGTTCGCTCATATCTGTGTTTGAAGACTTTCTCAATTTCCTCAGTTCAATTCTTCAGTCTGTTTGTCTTCATCTTGTGCTATCCTGTGTTTACGCTTTCTGTACTCTTTGATTGTTTCAATTCATCATGATGACCATGCCCGCATTCTCTTATGCTTACTTCTGAGTACTTATTCCGCTGCAAGTAGTTCTTCACTTAGGAATTTCCTCACCGGCAAATTCCTCATTGAAGAATTCATAAAAATCGCCTATTCACCCCCCCCCCCCCCCCTCTAGTCGATATAACGCACTTTCAAAGGGAAAAAAGCCGCACCACGGGTTGTCATCACGCGCGGGGCTGCCACCGGACTGGATCCAGGGCGATTGGATCCGTTCTTCGATTCGGCAGGAGGATCTGGACGAGCTGGCGGATTCTGGGCCGATCGCCAAGGGAGCGGCAAGGTTGCCGGAGGGGGAGATGGAGCCACAGCCTCGACCGGGTGAGTGCGTACTGCTCGCCACCCATGTCGACCGGGGTTTTTCGCTTCCTCCGCATCCTTTCTTCCGAGGGTTCTTGAACTTTTTCGGCGCCCAACTCCACCACTTTTCTCCTAACACCATCACGTATCTGGTCGCCTTTGTGTCGATGTGTGAAAATTTCTTGGTGTGTCGACCGCGCTGGGGTCTTTTCAAACATATCTTCACCATCCGATCCCAGTCGGTCAAAAAAGCGAAGTCGAGTGACTCAAAGACCAATGTCATCAAGATGTGTGGGGGTTTAGGTATCCAGAAAAGGCATAGGAGCTCCTTCCCTGCTATGACTCTCCCTGAATCGGTTAGAGGCTAGCAGTCGACCTGGATCTACTGCCAGGACGAGGCAGCTCCCGGTTAGTCGACCGGCCTCCCCCACTTCGCATTCGACCGCGTCCAAACCCCTTCTCCACTCAAAGTGACCGCTGCTGAGAACGTGGAGACGAAGATGCTAGTAGAGAAAGTGGTTCAGCTTATCAATGAGGGTGTTACCGGCCTGGACCTGCTGGAAATATTCCTCAGTCGACGCATCCAGCCTCTCCAGGCCCGTGATCATCCTATGTGGTTGTACTCTGGTCCTGAAGACACCGCTCGGGTCCACCCAGAGGAAGTGTCATCCGAGACCGTGGCCATGTGGTTGAGGAGCATCATAGGCAATCAGGAAAATCCCAGAGGATCCAGGCGAGTTATCCCTTTCAGAGACGACAATCCACCCGACAAGGTATGTTCTTTTATTCTGACTGCTTGGTGCATATGTTCCGGCTGCACTTGATGTCAAATAACTTTTACTTGACCTTTTGTCTTGTAGGTTTTCACCGAAATGTATTCGATGCCCAACGGCGAACAAGCTCTGGAGCAAGGCCAGGAGGGAGAAGCTAGCGCGGAAGAGAGCGGCGACTGGGAGTCTTCTGATGAAGAGGAGGAGGAGGAGAGTGAGGAGTCGGATGACGAGGAAGAGATCGATTCGCCGCCGCGTTCTGAGCGCCGATCCAAGCAGCAACACGACCCGGCGGGCGGACGCGGGAAGAACGTGGCTCCGAGTACCCACGCTCAGAAGCGCACTCGGACGTCGACCCCGGAGCCGACGGAGAAGATCGCCAAGCAGCCCAAGGTTGCACCTTCCAAGACTCGGAAGACTTTGCCGCGAATCAAGATGGGCGTCCCAGTGGCTTTGGGGTGAGTATCACGCTTGTGTTTATACAGACCGACTGAAATTTCTGTTCTGACCACTTGGATTATGCATCTTTCTAGTCCCACCTCTGTGGCTACTGACATGGATGTTGATAAGGCACCAAGAAACAAGGAGGCCACTTCTCGGGCTGGTAAGTCTGTTCGACCAGGTTTCATTTAGTCGAGTGGGTAGTCAATCGGCTGAATATTTTGATATTTCTCTCTTTCTATAGTTCCGCAAGAAATTGTTGTGCTCCCTCATGACGAGGAAGAAGAAGCGCCTCTACAGGAGAGGAGGAAGAAGAGTGGAAGCTCGAGCAGGAGGAGGCTTGAAATCCAAGTCCCTCAGTCGACACCGGTGCTTGAGGCGGTGGTCGAACATTCCGGAGGGCCGGTTCGGACCAACGTCACATTCGCCAGCCCGCTGACGACTGATCGTCCGTCGAGATCGACTGCACAGACTCCTGCCGCTCCGGTGCAACTCCACTCATCCGATCCGGTAACTGCTTCAACTACCTTGGAGCCATCACTCTTTGCCGCGTATCATACCCCAGACGACTCGCCGGGCGCCGCTAGGGAAGCTCTTCGTCAGGTGAACCTTGTCATGGAGCAGGTGAAGGTGATGCATGAAGCTAGCCAGGTGGCTTACAATGCCAGCACTGCCCTTCAGACCAATGTTCAGGTCAGCAAAACTCCGACTGAACTTTTGAGTGTTGCTTTATATCTGATCACCCACTGGGGTGTTCCTTTGTTTAGAGTTTAGAAAATTTTCCACTCCGTTCGCCTTGAGCTGAGTCTTAGTAAACTGTTCGAATCAGTGGGGGCACGCCGAGTGCACCCACTGGGTGTAGTCCCCGAGACCACGGTCGACTGCTGGCAGTCGACTGAGGTCTCATCATGTATTCTCTTTTTTTCTTGAACTCACGCTGGGCAGACCCTGCTGAGTATTGATCTGAACCAGTGGGGGCACGCTAAGTGCATCCACTGGGTGTAGTCCCCGAGACTACTGTTGAATATTTGATTCGGCAGTAGTCTTAGAGTAACTTTTCCGTGTCACTGTCTCTTATTTCTGTCGACTGACACATCTCTCTTGCTGACTGCAGAGGTATTGTGATCTTGGAGATCGTCTCTCCGAGTTAAATAAGAAGCATATCAGCGTTGAACTTGACCTTGAACTCGCAAAGAAGAATCTCAAGACTGCTCAACAAGAGACGGCCATCATGGGAGGTAATCATTCGACCGCCTTGTCTTCTTTGTAGCTCGCACTTTGCACTGCTTTTTCTTTCAGTCTCTTTGAACCGAGTGACTTCACACAAGCAGATGTGCATAGTGAAAATCGCCAACTTTAGGCTCGTCTGAAGAGTGTTGTTTCTTTAGAGAGGATGAAGGAGGCTTTGAAGAAGAAGGACCTGGACCTTGCTGCTGCTCAGAAGGAAGCACGTGAGAAGACGAAGCTTGCGGACCAGAAGCTGGCTTCAGTAGGCAAATTGGAGGAGGAGAATGCAAAGTTGAAGGCCACCATCTCGAAAGCTAATCAAGAAGTCGAGCAGCTGAGGAAGGACAAGGAGAACCTGACCACAGAAGTCGGCGGCCTCAGAGCCAAGACAGACAAGCTAGAGTCTTATTTGGAACAACTTGCCGCGAAACTTGTTCTGAAGCTTGAAGGTATGATCATTCGACTGGTCAATTTGTCGTCGACTGAAGTTTGTTGTTATATTGTCGATTCATCATTTTTTGTCATGGAACAGAACTGTGTCAGGACTTTGAAGCTGAAACTGGGCGGGTCGAGACAGGTCTTGACCCCATCAATTGTCCCTTAAAATATGACGTTGCAATGAATCTACTGCGATTGGAGTCACGCTTGGATGGTGCAGTCGCTTATCTGGCTCGACTGAAGCCGGCGATGACCCAAGTGGACGCTAAACTCTGGCCTCAGGCGGAACTTTCTCAAGACCTCGAGTCGCTGATGACTCAACTTAATCAGATCCCAGGCCGAGTGCAAGAGTGGAAGAAGTCATCTACTCGCTGTGGTGCTGACGTCGCCTTGTCATTGATGCGAGTGCACTTCAAGGAGGCTAAGGAAGACAAGCTGGCTGCTCTCAAGGTAGCGAATACTAAGAAGCACTCCTTCCAGACCTTCATGGACACCTTCCTTGAAGCAGCCACTCGCATTGCCGACAGCATCAACCTCGACATCTTCTGCGATCCGGCCAGTCCTTCTCCCGCCGAGTGATTGAAAAACATTATGCTTCACCTTTATTTGCATCGGAATGCCGAGTGATTTTGTAATCATTAAAACTCCTTCGGGCCTGATGCCCAAGTACTTTAATCTGCGGTTAGGAAGCCTTGGATTTATCTTCAAATACGTTGTGTTTATCTTCGAGTGAAATTCGTTCTTCTCCCGGATTGGTTTCTGTTTGTTTGATGCAGCTTCTGAAGAAGAATCAGTAGTCGACCAGCTGGATGAACCTTGAGCAGCATTGATCAGCTCATCAGCAAGGCACTCAGCAATGGTCTTGACGTTCCTGTCAGTCGTTTGTCTTGGCGCCAGCTAAGAAGAATTTGCAGTCGACTGATCGGACGAACGTTGAGCAGCATTGATCAGCCCATCAGCAAGGCAGTCGGCAATGGTCTTGATGTTCTTGTTAGCCGTCTGCCTTGGCGCCAGCCGTTGGACAGTGCGCACAATCTCGTCCTTCTTCTTGACGGTGTAGCCCCCGGGGGGGTCGTGGTCGACCTGCACCATTCGGCTTAGCGTTCCTAAAAGTGGCTCGTCTTGGAAACACGCTCAATCTCGTCCTTCTTCTTGATGGTGCAACACTGGAGTGGGGGTCGAGGCCGCCCCGCACTTTGCTAAGTCCTCGAGCGAGAAGATCAATTTTCACTCGGGAGGGTTTTCAAAACTTGGGCGAGTACTGGACTACAGCTAAGCCCCCGAGCGGGAGGATTGCTCGCCACTCGGTAGGATTTTTATTACTTAGGCGAGTACTGGACTGTAGCTAAGCCCCCCTAGTGGGAGGATCGCTCACCACTCGGTAGGATTTTTCAAACTTAGGCGAGTACTGGACTGCAGCTAAGCCCCCGAGTGGGAGGATTGCTCGCCACTCGGTAGGATTTTTCAAACTTAGGCGAGTACTGGACTGCAGCTAAGCCCCCGAGTGGGAGGGTTGCTCACCACTCGGTAGGATTTTTCAAACTTAGGCGA
>LR880970.1:781468943-781491896 GCA_904067115.1 Aegilops sharonensis
GCTAAGCCCTCGAGTGGGAGGATTGCTCACCACTCGGTAGGATTTTTCAAACTTAGGCGAGTACTGGACTGCAGCTAAGCCCCCGAGTGGAAGGATTGCTCACCACTCGGTAGGATTTTTCAAACTTAGGCGAGTACTAGACTGCAGCTAAGCCCCCGAGTGGGAGGATTGCTCACCACTCGGTAGGATTTTTCAAACTTAGGCGAGTACTGGACTGCAGCTAAGCCCCTGAGTGGGAGGATTGCTCGCCACTCGGTAGGATTTTTCAAACTTAGGCGAGTACTGGACTGCAGCTAAGCCCCCGAGTGGGAGGATTGCTCACCACTCGGTAGGATTTTCCGAACTTAGGCGAGTACTGGACTGCAGCTAAGCTCCCGAGTGGGAGGATTGCTCACCACTCGGTAGGATTTTTCGAACTTAGGCGAGTACTGGACTGCAGCTAAGCTCCTGAATGAGAAGATTGCTCTCATAATCTCGTCCTTCTTCTTGACGGTGCAGCCCTGGGGGGGTCATGGCCGACCCGTACCGTTTGGTAGGACTTTTTAAACTTAGGCGAGTACTGGACTGCAGCTAAGACCCCCGAGTGAGAGGTAGACTCACCACTCGGTGGGATTTTTATTACTTAGGCGAGTACTGGACTGCAGCTAAGCCCCCGACTGAGAGGCAGGCTAACCACTCGGTAGGATTTTTATTACATAGGAAAGTAGTGGACTGTAGCTAAGCCCCCGAGTGAGAGGCAGGCTCACCACTAGGTAGGATTTTTCAAACTTAGGCAAGTACTGGACTGCAGCTAAGCCCCCGAGTGAGAGGTAGGCTCACCACTCGGTAGGATTTTTCAAACTTAGGCAAGTACTGGACTGCAGCTAAGCCCCCGAGTGAGAGGCAGCCTCACCACTCGGTAGGATTTTTTTTTCTTCAACTTAGGCGAAACGGATTCGCAGCTAAGGAACCCACTGGGGGATTTTAGAACATGTAAAAAATGAACAACAATCATTTGGAAGACTGTAAAATCATGTATTTTGATAATCAAACTAAAGGGTACTTCTTATTACATCTCATCAGTTCTAAATACTTAAGAGTAAAAAGGGCGGAGCAGTTCCGCATTCCAGGCGCGTGGCTCATCTTTGTTGTGCTCGACGTTGAAGAGACGATTCGCTCCATTGTGGAGCACTTTGGTGACGACAAAAGGGCCTTCCCAGGCAGGAGCGAGCTTGTGTGGTTTCTGCTGGTCCACTCGAAGAACCAGGTCTCCTTCTTGAAATGCCCAACCCCTTACGTTTCTAGCATGGAATCGACGCAAATCTTGCTGATAAATGGTCGACCAGATCAAGGTCATCTCTCTTTCTTCTTCCAGGAGATTGACTGCATCTTGCCGAGCCTGCTCTGCTTCCTCTTCTGAGAAGAGTTCGACTCGAGGCGCGTTGTGGAGCAAATCACTCGGGAGTATGGCTTCGGCTCCGTAGACTAAGAAGAATGGAGTCCGTCCAGTCGACCGATTAGGAGTTGTCCTCAATCCCCAAAGTACTGATGGGAGCTTGTCGACCCAAGCCCCTGCTGCATGCTTGAGGTCACGCATCAACCGGGGTTTCAGTCCTTTGAGAATCAATCCATTTGCTCGCTCGGCCTGCCCATTCGACAGAGGATGAGCGACCAAAGCGTAGTCGACCCTCGTGCCTTGGAAGCACAGAAGGTCCTGAATTCATCAGAGTCGAAGTTTGAGCTGTTATCTGTGATGATGATGTGCGGAACACCATATCTGAATATCAGTTCCCTGATGAAACTCACAGTTGTACTTGCTTTAGGGTTTTTAATGGGCTTGGCTTCGATCCATTTGGTGAACTTGTCGACTGCCACCAGCACATGAGTAAATCCACTCCTGCCAGTCCTCAAAGGTCCAACCATGTCCAATCCCCAGACAGAAAAAGGCCAGATGAGTGGAATTGTCTTCAGAGCCGACGCATGTTTATGAGACATGTTGGAGTAAAACTGACAGCCTTCACACTTGTCCACTATTTCCTTTGCCATCTCATTGGCCCGTGGCCAGTAAAATCTGGCTCGGTATGCTTTGGCCACGATGGTCCGAGAGGACGCATGGTGACCACAGGTCCCCGAGTGAATATCATTAAGGATCATTCGGCCTTCTTCTGGCGTGATGCACTTCTGGTAGACCCCAGTTACACTTTCTCTGAACAGCTGTCCTTTTATCACGGTAAAGGCCTTAGATCGTCGGACGATCTGCCGAGCCTCTTCATCATCCTCTGGAAGCTCTTTCCTAAGAATGTATGCAATATACGGCACTGTCCAGTCGAGGGTGATGACCAAAACCTCCATGACTAAGTCGACCATGGTTGGGATTTCGACTTCAGTCGGATCTGTGTCGCTCTTGGGCTGTGGTGACTCTTCAGTGAAAGGATCTTCCTGAACTGAAGGTGAATGAATATGTTCTAGAAACACATTGCGGGGAATGGCCTCTCTCTTTGAACCTATGTTCGCCAACTCATCTGCAGCTTGATTTTTCAGTCGGGGTATATGATGAAGCTCCAATCATTCAAACTTCTTTTCGAGCTTTCTTACTGCATTGCAATAACCAGTCATGGCTGGGCTTCTGACATCCCATTCCTTCATCACTTGATTAACCACCAAATCTGAGTCGCTGTATACCATAAGGTGACAGACGCCGAGTGAAATGGCCATACGCAACCCGTATAGAAGTGCTTCATATTCCTCTTCATTATTGGAGGGATCAAAATGAATCTGGAGAACGTAGTTAAGCTTGTCTCCACGGGGGGACACCAATACTACCCCAGCACCTGATCCGTTCAGCATCTTGGAGCCATCAAAGAACATAGTCCAATGCTCCGAGTGAACTTGAGTCCGTAGTTGCTGCTCAATCCACTCGGCAAGGAAATCTGCGATTGCTTGGGACTTGATAGCTTTCTTTGCCTCAAACTTGATATCCAATGGAAGGAGTTCAATCGCCCATTTTGCCACTCGACCAGTTGCATGTCTGTTATTAAGAATCTCAGATAATGGTGCATCGCTGACGACTGTAATGGAGTGATCAGAGAAGTAATGTGCAACCTTCTTCATGGTCATGTATATTCCATAGACAAGCTTCTGATAATGAGGATATCGTTGCTTGGATGGAGTCAAAACTTCAGAGAGATAATAAACTGGGAACTGAACTTTGAAAGCTTTTCCTTCCTCTACTCGCTCGACCATGAGTACTATACTGACAACTTGTCCAATGGCTGCAATGTAAAGTAGTAAAGGCTCTTTGCTGATTGGTGCAGCGAGCACCGGCTGGGTGGAAAGCAGGGCTTTGAGCTCTGCAAATGCTGCATCAGCTTCTTCAGTCCACTCGAACTTATCAGATTTCTTCATCAGTCGGTAAAGAGGCAAGGCCTTTTCACCGAGACGAGAAATGAATCGACTCAAGGCGGCCAAACAACCAGTGAACTTCTGAACATCATGCACTCGCACAAGGCGTTTCATTCGGAGGATGGTATCAACTTTTTCTGGATTGGCGTCGATCCCTCGTTTGGAAACGAGAAAACTGAGTAACTTTCCTCCTGGAACTCCGAGCGTGCACTTTGACGGATTAAGCTTGATATCGTACCTCCTTAGGTTGGCAAAGGTTTCTGCAAGGTCAGTCAATAGGTCGGAACCTTTGCGAGACTTGACCACAATGTCATCCATGTATGCTTCCACATTCCGACTGATTTGAGTGAGCAGGCACTTTTGAATCATTCTCATGAATGTGGCTCCGGCATTTTTAAGACCAAATGGCATGGTGACATAGCAAAAGCACACGAATGGGGTGATGAAGGTTGTTTTTATTTCATCGGGACCATACAGTCGGATCTGATGATTCCCGGAATATGCATCTAAAAAAGACAAGCGCTCACACCCTACAGTCGAGTCAACAATCTGATCGATGCGGGGGAGAGGGAAGTGATTTTTTGGGCAGGCCCGATTGATATGCTTGAAATCAATGCACATAGGAAGTGAATCGTCCTTCTTACGGACCATGACTACATTGGAAAGCCACTCGGAGTGGTAGATCTCTCGGATGAACTCTGTTGCTAGCAGCCGAGCCACTTCTTCGCCAATCGCTTTCCTCTTCTGCACGGCGGACCGCCGAAGGTGCTCTTTGACGGGTTTTGCCATGGGGTCGACACGCAAACGGTGCTCAGCCAGTCCTCTGGGTACACCTGGCATGTCGGAGGGCTTCCATGCAAAGATGTCCCAGTTCTCACGGAGGAACTGGATGAGTGCTTCTTCCTATTTGCTGTCGAGTGTCGTTGATATATGAGTCGGTGCGGCATTGGAATCGGTCAGGTGAATATGAATCGGCTTCGTTTCACCAGACGACTGAAATGCAGAATCTGTGGCAGGCTTCTTGGCTCGGAGCAAATCACTCGGATCTGCATTCTTCTGATACTCCTGGAGTTCAACTGCTGCCATCTGTGCATCAGCAATTTTGGAACCTTTATGGAAGCATTCCTCTGCCTTCTGCCGATTGCCAGTAACTGTGATCACACCTTTGGGGCCAGGCATCTTCAACTTGAGGTACACGTAACATGGTCAAGTCATAAAACGTGCGTAGGCAGGCCTACCCAGAATGGCATGATAAGCACTCTGGAAATCTACGACTTCAAATGTCAACTTTTCCTTACGGTAATGCTTGGAATCACCGAAAACCACATCGAGGGCAATCTGGCCGAGTGATTCGGCTTTCTTTTCGGGGATAACACCATGGAAACTCATATTGCTCTCGCTAAGTTTGGACATCGGAATGCCCATCCCCTTCAAGGTTTCAACATAAAGGATATTCAGACCGCTACCCCCGTCCATCAGCACTTTAGTCAGTCGAGTGCCTCCAACCACGGGGTCGACCACCAGCGCTTGCCTCCCAAGGGTGGCTACACGAGCAGGATGGTCAGACTGGTCGAATATGATGGCCATCTGAGATCATTTCAGATATGTGGTCGTCGTCGCTGGAGTGACCATATTCACTTCTCTGTTGATAACTTTCAACCGACTCTTGCTCTCTACATCAGCAAAAATCATGAGGGTGGAATTGACTTTGGGATAACCATCGTCTTCTTCTTCATCCTCATCTTTGTCCGACTCTTTCTCCTTCTCATTGGGTTGTTTCTCTCGGAACTGCTGGATCAAGATTCGACATTGCCGAGTAGTATGCTTTGGGTAAATCAGATTACCTTCTTCATCTTTCTTCGTGTGGATGTGACACGGAAAATCCAGCACATCATTTCCTGCTTGATCCTTTACCTTCTTAGGGGGCCAGGGCCCCTTAGGTTTTCCCTTAAACTTTCCTTGAGCTACTGCTGCAATCTCACCGGGAGCTGCCGGCTCGGCCTTATGCTTCTGTTTCCGATTGGAATTACCTCCACCAGCCTCTTGGCCGACTGGCTTACTCTTCCCGCTACGGAGTCAATCCTCTTCTTCTCCGTTAGCGTACCGGGTGGCTATCTCCATATTCCGAGTCAGAGTCATATCTCCAGTCCGACCGAACTTCAGGACCAACTCTCGGTATTTGACGCCTTCCTTGAAAGCGCACACCGCCTGATGCTCTGATACATCTTCAATGATGTGATGCAGAGTGGTCCATCTCTGAATGAAGTCTCTCAAAGTCTCACTCGGCTTTTGCACACAATGTTGTAACTCGGTCAATCCTGCTGGTCGCTTGCAAGTGCCCTCAAAAGTTTTGACGAACACTCGAGCCAGCTCTTCCCAACTGTATATACTACCTGGAGCCAACTGAGTCAGCCACGCTCAGGCCAACCCTTCCAACATCAAATGAAGATGTTTCATCGCTACCTCGTCGTTTCCGCCTCCAATCTGCACAGCCACTCGGTAATCCTCAAGCCAAGTTTCAGGCTTGGATTCTCCAGTGAACTTACTGACTCCGGTTGCCAACCTGAAATTGGGAGGAATCACTGCCGCCCTGATGGCACTGCTGAAACACTCTGGTCCTGAAACATGCACTCTGCTGCCACTTGGACGATCTCTGCCAGGGTTTTCTCTATGCGCTTTGTTCCGGTCGACTAGGCCTTGAACGAGAATGGATCTCGCGTCGAAGCCTGGTTCCCTTGGGTCAATTGGTGCTCTGTGCTCACCACTGTGACGGCGTCTATCATCGTTCTGCCGAGGCGCATATGACGCACTCCTCGAAGGAGGCATAGGCACTCGACCCCGATTGTCGTTGTCGAGCTAACGATCATACTGTCCTCGGCCTTCACGCCGCAGGGGCGATCTTGGGCTGTGGGTCGACTGAACTGTATCTGCTACCACGGATCTGCTGTGGATCCTATTCCGCGACTGAGACACTGTTGTGTTCTGCTCTCCTGCTGCCCGGAGCAAGGCCCGGATCTGCATCAACCCTCTGCCAGCTTCCTACTGGGAAGGCTGGATCAACTCTGCTATTCGGGCCGCAGCCGTGAGGTTCTGAATCGGAGTACGGTATACCTTAGGTGGAGGCGGGAAAAGCTTTCGTCGATTGGACTCAGGGGCTCACTCCCGAGCCCGCTCATCGAGAGCGTGCTGCAGGTTCTCTAGCCGAGTGCGCTCAACCAAGTTAGCCCGGCGCGCCTCCTCCAAGGCCCGAGCCTCGGGGGTTTCTCCAATGATGGGCGTGTGGAGTGCATTCATGTTGCGGCGACGAAGTTATTCCCTCTGCTGCGAAGAGAGGGGCTCGGGGTGGTATTCCTCATGGACGCGTGACGGATCACCACTACCATCTTCGGTGTCTTCGCGGCGGAATCCAGGCGGACCACGCAGTCCGTTGACCATCAAGACTTCAGCCGCAGGATCGCTGCTATCGCACTCGGATGCGGTCTTTGCAGAGCCAGTCGACAGATCGAACAGGCCGTGGAGAGTTTCGTCGGGCTCGATTTCCGCGACACTATGGGTGACTGAACGCCGAGCCACCACATGTTTCACCCACCGCTGAACCCGCGATCGACCGGATCGCTTGCGGCGGCGAACAGCAGGGAGGGAAGACACCATCGGAGCCGACTGATACTGGGTCGACGGCTGCCGGAGAAGGACGCCGCGAACGCACGCGCGAAAGTGCGTCACCCCTCGAACGGGGAGCGCCTCAACGTCAAGGGGAGCTTCTTGAAGCCACGCGGAGTCGTCGGCGACGAAAACGAGCGCGCCGAGACGGATCTCGCGGCCCTCAGCCAATCCGCCATCGGAAACCATGATGATGACGATCGGGAGAACTTGCAACTTCACAAAAAAGTCGCTAAGACACCTGCCCCAAGGTGGGCGCCAACTGTCGTGGTTCTAAGGCTGACAGTAGAAAGGGGGTAAGTATGGAGAGGCAAGATCTTAGCTATGGTGAAGGTTTACACACGAGTTTTACGAGTTCAGGCCCTTCTCGGTGGAAGTAACAGCCCTACGTCTCGGTGCCCAGGGGCGGACGATTGGATTATATGTGTGATGTTACAGGGGGTGCGAACCCTTGTGCCAGAGGAGGAGGCTGGCTTATATAGAGTTCGCCAGGACCCTCTCTGTCCTCCATTACAAGGGACTTAATGTACATAAAGTGGGGGCATTACTGGTAACGCCAGCCTTAAGTGTTGTTAATGACCTTAAAGACTACAGAGTGAATGCCTGCCCGTTGTAACGCTGAGTGACTCCTGGTCTTCGGTAGGTCAAGTGACTCTCTGGATGGTCGAATGACAGTAGGTAGGAAGATCCCCGAGTGACATGATGTCGAGTGGATTGCACTCGACATCCTTGACTGGGGGGGGTCTCTTGTTGCCTCTTGGACTTCTCATCCTCTAGGGTAGTGACCTTGCGTAGGACGTATAGGACAGGCCTATGACCCTACCCCAGGTTTGTATCCTCATCAGCAGCCATGTTCATCAGTTTTTCCACAAGTTCATGTACATTGGTTGCTGGCTGATCCACCCGCCAAGCATGTTGTACTGTTGCAGAGAATGATCCTTCCTGCTCCCACATACACTCATACCTGAAAGGCTTCTTCAAAGCCAGCCTTAAGTTATTTGACTCCAACTCATTAAGCAACAGGATAGGGCTATGGTCTGATTTTGCTGTTGTTAAATGCTCGAGAGAGGCAAAAGGAAACATAGAAGACCAGCTCGGGGTCGCTAGGGCCCGATCGAGGCGAACCCTGCAGTAATCTCCCCCAACAATTCTTTTCTCAAAAGTCCAATCTAGTCCTTTATAGCCAAGATCTGCCAACTCGCAGACATCTACAGCTTCTTTGAACCCTGCAATCTGTGCACTATCCCTCTCATTTGGGCCAAGTTGTTCCTCAGGCCTCAAAATCTCATTGAAGTCACCTATGCAAACCCATGGCAAAGTATTTTCTCCCCTTAAGAACTTCATCGTATCCCAGGTTTTGTACCTCATACTTCTATTTGCTGCCCCATAGAAACAAGAGAGGCGCCACGGGTCCTTCCCTGTCTCCGTAACCACTGAATCAATGTGATACTGAGAAAAGGTTTTATTTAAAGATTAATATTATTCTTCCAGTACAAGAATAGACCTCCACTTCGACCACTACCCGTTACTCCAAAACTACTAGAAAAAACTAAACTACCCGCCAGACCTTCCACCTTGTACTTCGCAAGTTGTGTTTCCACTATGCAGAGTACCGTCAGTGCACACGCCTCCACGAGATCGCGGAGCTCACGAACTACCGCAGGGTCGCCAATTCCTTGACAGTTCCAGCACATAGTCCCCATTGGGCTCGATGATCCTCCTCGCCGGAGGCCGCCTTAGATGTAAATTCAGTTCCATCCACAACCATCCCCTCATCCTGCTGCCTCCTTTTCACCACCTGAACTTTCTCTGGCGTAGATGTCAGTTCGTTGGCGCTTGAGGTGGTAGCACCCTCAATTCGCAAAACCGAACCAGCCACTCTACCAGCTAAATTCGAGACCGGTTGGCCCCTTACATTGACACTTCCATCCGCCGCCACCAGCCGTTTGCGGGCTCCTTTCTCACCTCCCTCCTCGCTAACCTGGCCCCTAGGATCAGGATCCACTCCATCCATCTCCATTCGCTGTGTGTCTATCCCAAACACCTCCTCTGCACACTCACCTCTTCCTCTTCCACCCCCCGAACCCCTTCCTCCTCGGCCTCCCATGTTCTCTCTACCAGCATCCCTCCCTCTACCTCTTCCTCCTCCATCATCTCTCCCACGCCCCCCTAATCCTTGAGCTGCTGATATCTCCGGCTCCCAGATCAACCACTCCCCCCATTCAAAGGATCTTGGATCATGCACCCCGTCACCACATTCATTAGCTAGGTGGCCCATTCTTCCACATGCAAAACAAAAATCTGGGAGCTTCTCATAGTAGACACTATACCTCTTGTACTCTTTTAAAGTGATTGGAACAAAATGGACCAGTGGGATGTTGACATCCACAAAAACCCTAACTCGAAGTGTAGAAGTTGGGTATATCCTTCCTTCATTCATAATCACGTTGAAAGGTGGGTCACCCACCTTAGCGGCAACTTTTTCAGCCAACTCTCTCCTCCTCGTAAGGCCATCGGGCAGCCACTTCACTCTAGCCCAGACCGGTATCTTGTTTAGTCTGTAGCCCTTTACATCTGAGAAGCCATCATATTCTTGTAGCACCACCGGAGCCCTCCTGAACAGCCACGGCCCCCCATCCATGATCTTCCTCCAGTCGCCTAAATAGTGGAACTGAACTAAGAATAAGTTAGGGCCTTTGACATTGAAGGTGACCCCTTGTGTCGCTGCCCAGGTATTACGCATCTGTGACATCAATGCGGCATGGCTAAAAGGCTTTGTGGTGTGTACCGGAAATAGAGCCAGCCAGCGCACATCCTTAATGAGTTCATCCACTTCCTCCGAGAAGTCAAGCACTTCCTCCTCCCTACCATGCAGCTTCATTCCCGCAAATTGATCTTCCAAGTCTGGATCGGGGCCATAGTAATCGCCATACTCCTCCTCGAACCCCTCTGCCTGGTTCCTCACATCCTGCGAGCTTCGATCCTGCCTATCCTTCCCGCTAGTCTCGTCCTCAGCCCCTCCTCTCGCCAGCCCTGATCCACTTGGCCGGGCCGCCGCCGCCCTCGCTACTACCCCCGCCATCGCTCCCAACCTCCCTTCTTGCACCTGAGGCTTTGGATCCGCCATGCACGCACGCACACACGACGGAAGATGGTAGATCTCACCAACGGCCCGAGAAGGCCGGCAGCCGGAGAGATTTTACGTGGACTCTAGCAGGTGCGCCGCCGGAGGATAGGTGGAACCCTAGGCAAAACCCTAGGGGGAAACACCAGCAATGTTGATCTTCGTGCTTAATTAGAGATTCAATAAGGTGTTGCACCCCTCTACAAGCCCAATAGCCCATCGCCTGAGAGCCATCGTGGCCTACAATTAGTTTCCTGCAAGACCAAACGTACTCCCGGCCGTCTGGCATACACATGCGATCGATCAGAAAACCTAATCGAACCCTGCTCTTGCGCCTCGCCGCCTGCCACCGCTCACAATCATCCAAGGATGTACGGAACACGGATCACGGAACGAGATCAGACAAGCAACACGGCAGACCAGGATCAAAGTTTCTTGGGCCAATCACTGTAAGTGTTTTATCCAAATGGTTGCATCTCGTGTCTACAATCTCCGGTAGATATTGTGTAGTTATCAAAATTTCTTTGAGGTATTGATAATATCTACCTACCAATGTATGCAACAACCTATTGTTAATTTATAAATTTGATGTGTTATCTTTGTACTTCATTATGCCTCAAATATGAAGAGGAAAACAACAACGATAACTCCTTTTACAAGCAAGCATCAAGAATTAGCAGCTTGTTCTAGAGTATGGTGGTCGCAGCAATAAATTCATCTTATCTACTCCCTCCGTTCCTAAATATAAGTCTTTGGCGAGATTTCACTATGGACCACATACGGAGCAAAATGAGTGAATCTATACTTTAAAAAAATGCATCTAGATACATCCATATGTGGTTCATAGTGAAATCTCTACAAAGACTTATACTTAGGAACGGAGGGAGTATAAAGTTACATTATTTCTCTAACAAATATAAGCTAATGGAAATTTAGCTATTTAACCGCCAGATGTATATTGCCATACATAGTCGGGCTTGATATATGAGTGTCATTTTTGTATGTGGTGTGATCATTATTTTTTTCGCCCCTCTCATGATTGAATCCTGGCTCCGCCCTTCCAAAGTAGAAGTGTGTGGCGAACAAATATTTTAACCTATCATAATAAGATTTCCTAGGTGATAACGCTCACACGTGTGGACTGAGACCTCTTCGCCCGAACGCCCTCTCTACAGTTAGATGTGTTGCATCAATCTTACAGCAGGGCACACAACCACGCCAGCCGTAGAGGTCGATCGGGTTGTTTGGGTCCTCGCTCGAACGTTATCCTCTCCTTGCTCACTCACCCCCACCCTTCCATTATCTTCTCGTTGACCCTCGGCGGAGCGAGTGAGAGCACAAAGAGAGAGAGAGAGAGAGAGAGAGAGAGAGAGAGAGAGGATCACGGCGATTTGGTCGTGGTATTGCCGGTGTCCTCACTGGCGACCGCGGTGGCTCGTAGCATATACAGGATTAGGGTTACACTGGCGGCGCCACAGGTCAACAAGCGCAGTGCAGTAGATCGAGGGAGAGGGGAGCTTCGGTGCTCCCTGTCGCGAGGGCGGTGCGAAGTGGGTGCGGTGCAGAGGCTGAGCGCCGAGAGGGAGGACAATGGCGGAGCAAACCTTGACACATTGATGCACATAGCATCACCGGCAACACGGGCAGAAGGCTGTTGGATCCGACATCAGGGGCTGCAGGTTTGGGGGCGAGCCCGACGGCTCGAGGACGATCAGCGGCTTTGGGTCGAGCGAGGAGGTCCGAGATGGTGGCGACTTGGGCTTATACTGCTCGGGGTCTGTAGCGAGCTTGGGCTGCTGCTGGAGCACGAGCATGAGGCGCCTACCCGCTGTCGTGGGTGTAAGTCTGACAATAGTGTAGAGGGGTACGAATTGGTGGGCAGGGCCTAGCTATGGCTTAGTTGTTACACTCGGATTTACGAGTTCATACCCCTCACGGTGGAGGTAATAGCCCTACATCTCGGTGCTTTAGAGTTGTTGATTGAGTGTATGGTTTACAAGAGATGCGAACCCTTGCCATGGAACTGAGGGGTGGCTCATATAGAGTCCGCCAGTCCCTCATGAATGCCGCCATAACCAAGGGTTAAGAGGAGGTTTTAAGGACGCCAGTTACTGGTAACGGGCATGGTAATTACACTTAATGAAGGTGGACGCACGTCCTGGCCGTTGTGATCCTGGGGGATCTCCAGGTCTTCATCGCCCGAGTGCTGATAAGTTTGGTCGAGTGAATGTGGTTGGTCGAGTGAGACCTTGTCTTCCGAGTGGTCGGTAGCTTACAAGTGAATCATCTGGTTGCAGAGTATCTGGGTGTTGGTCTGGCCCTAGGGCCCAGTATCGTGTCCTAAGGTAAGATCTATAGGTCAGTCATGTTGCCCTATCCTTAGTACATGTCCCATCATTAGCTCCCAAATCGGTCGAGGTTAGTCAGGTTGAGTCGGAATGAATCCTTAAGCGAGTCGAGCGCTACAGAGGTACTCAAGGGCTCCCGCTGGTAATTCGACGACTCTGTCTCCGCATGACCCCTTGACAGATTTCGGATCATGTGACTGTCAAATGAGAGTTGCATTACAGACCTGAGCCAGACGAGGGATGTCTCTTTTCGAGTGAAATGTGTCCTAGCGTGTCGGGTGGCAGGTCAGACCCGAGCATTTTTGGAAGGATTTCAAAAGGCGAGCAATCGGATTGCCGAATCCCTGATTTTGCAGGATTTGAAATCAGAGATGCGCGCACGAACTGTTGCGACGTGGTGAGTGGGGGAAGTAGGGCGTGATGCCTCAATTTTCGCCCTACATTCTGATACGTCTCCAACGTATCTATATTTTTTTATTGTTCCATGCTATTATATTATCTATCTTGGATGTTTTATATACTATTTTATACTTGGAGTATCATTTTTTGGACCTATCAACCTAGTGCCCAGTGCCAGCTGCTGTTTTTTTTTTTGTTTTTGACTTCTACAGAAAATCAATACCAAGCCGAGTCCAAACGGAATAAAACTTTATGATGATTTTTCTTGGACAACAAGACACTCACGAGGTTTAGGGATGAGGCCAGAAGACCCACGAGGGGGCCACAAGCCCTGGGGGCGCGCCCAGTGGGCTTGTGGGCCCCTGTGGCTCTCCTAACCCTAACTCTAGCACTATAAATTCCCAAATATTCCCCCTACACCAGTGGGCACACCAAAAATACTTTTCCGCCGCCGCAAGCTTCTGTTCTCGTGAAATCCCATCTTGGGGCCTTTTCCGACACTCCACCGGAGGGAGATTCGATCACGCAGGGCCTTTACACCAACCTACGGGTCCATAGCTAGTAGCTAGATGGCTTCTTCTCTCTCTTTGATCTTCAATATAATGTCCTCCTTGATGTTCTTGGAGATCTATTCGATATAAACTTATTTTGCGGTGCGTTTGTTGATATTCGATGAATTATGGATTTATGATCAGATTATCTATGAATATTATTTGAGTTTTTTATAAACTCTTTTATGCATGATTAAGATAACTTTGTATTTCTCTCTGATCTATCGATTTGGTTTGGACAACTAGATTGGTTTTTCTTGCAACGGGAGAGGTGCTTTGTGATGGGTTCAATCTTGTATTGTTGCCATAAGGACAAAAAGATGGGATTTTACCATATTGATTGGATCTATCCCTCTACATCATGTCATCTTGCTTAAGGCATTACTCTGTTCTTATGAACTTAAGACTCTAGATGCAGGCAGGAGTCTGTCGATGTGTGGAGTAATAGTAGTAGATGCAGGCAGGAGTCGGTCTACTTGTCATGGATGTGATGCCTATATTCATGATCATTGCCTTGGATATCATCATAATTATGTGCGTTTCTATCAATTTCTCAATAGTAATTTGTTTACTCACCGTATGTTTTCTTCAAGAGAGAAGCCTCTAGTGAAACCTATGGCCCCCGGGTCTATTTTCCATCATATATTTTCAGATCTATAAAACCAAAAACCCAAAAATACCTTGCTGCAATTTATTTATATTTACTTTATTTTGCCTTTTACTTATCTTTTATATCTCTCTCTGTTAGATCTCACTCTTGCAAGTGGACATGAAGGGATTGACAACCCCTTTTTCACGTTGTGTTCAAGTGTTTGTTAGTTTGTGCAGGTGCATATATTGGGGACTTGCTTGTGCCTCCTACTAGATTTATACCTTGGTTCTTAACTGAGGGAAAATACTTATCTCTACTTTGCTGCATCACCCTTTCCTTTTCAAAGAAAAAATCAACGCAAGCTTAAGAAGTAGCAGAAAGAATTTCTGGCTCCGTTGCAGGGGAGGTTCTACATCAAGCCTACCAAGTACCTATCGTAAACTCTCATCTCTTGCACTTACATTATTTGCCATTTGCCTCTCATTTTCCTCTCCCCCACTTCTAAAACATTTTCAGAAAAACACAAAAATATTTGCCTTTTCTATTTGCCTTCTTTTGTTCGTCTTTTCGTTTTCTTTTTGTTTACTTGTGTGCTAGATTGCTTGCTTTGCTTTCATGGCTAGTCCTTCTATTGTAATTAGTACCCCGAAAAGTGAAGTTCTCAATTTTAAACAAAGGGGGAGAGAATTTAAAACATGCTTGGTATAGAATTTGCAATGCTCAGAATAGATCTACCCTTAAGCAATCTACTATCGTTCTTCTTCGGAATTTTTATGTGTGTGTTAATACTTGTTATAGATATGTGTTAGATACCATTATTGGGGGTAATTTCTTGGGCAGTCACCCTATGGATGCTTATAATGCTATGATAAATTCGATGGGATCGCCACCACTCATGGTTAATGAAACAACTTTAACTTTGGAACATGTGATGCAAAGGCTTGATATTATTGAGAATAAAGTTTCTACCGTAGAGCTTATTGAAAATTTGGATACAAATATTCATAATCAAATTACTCAATTGGATAAAAGGTAGGAATCACTTTAAAAACCTAAAAGAAAAGGAACCAATCGCTACAAACGAATTTCTTGTTTTTTCTACCTAGGAGTGTGACCATCAGTAAACCTAATGAACCACCTAGGGAGTATAGATATGCACTTGAATAATTAAATATCAAAGATGACAATAGCTAGATCTATGCAATATGCCTAGTTAGGGGCGTTAAACAATAGCGCTTGTTGGGAGGCAACCCAATTTTTTTTCTTTTTTTCTTTTTTCTTATGTTTTTTAATAAATACACAATATTACTTATGTAGTAATTGTGTTTTAGTGTTTCAGTTAGTGTTTGAGACAAGTAAGACCTTTGGGAAGATCTATGGTGATAGTTGATTTGATCTTGCTAAAAAACAGAAATTTTTGCGCTTATTGACAGAGTTCTAAAAAATCACAGAAGCGTACTTTTGATATGAATATTTGAAAAAATATTTATATACAAATTGCATACATTTTCCTAATTTTTCAAAAAAATGGAGTTACAGAAGTATATGAAGTTTCCAAATTACTACAGACTGTTTTGTTTTTGACAGATTTTGTTTTCACTGTGTTGTTTGCTTATTTTGATGAATGTATGGGTAGTATCGGGGGTATGAACCATCGAGAAGTCAAAAATACAGTAGATATAACACCAATATAAAATTGGAATGAGTTTGCAACAGATCTTACGAGTTTTCTGTTGAGTTTTGTGTTGTGAAGTTTTCAAGTTTTGGGTAAAGTTTTGATGGACCACGGAATAAGGAGTGGCAAGAGCCTAAGATTGGGTATGCCCAAGGCACCCCAACATAATATTCAAGTACAACCAAGCATCTAAGCTTGGTGGTGCCCCGGATGGCATCCCCTCTTTTGTCTTCAATCCATCGGTAAATTTACTGAGGCTATATTTTTATTCACCACATGATATATGTTTTGCTTGGAGCGTCTTCTATTATATGAGTCTTTGCTTTTTAGTTTGCCACAATCATCCTTGTTATACACACCTTTTGAGAGAGATACACATTAATCGTGAATTTATCAGAATATTCTTTGTGCTTCACTTATATCTTTTGAGCTAGGTAGTTGCTCTAGTGCTTCACTTATATCTTTTTAGAGCACGGCGGTGTTTTTTGTAGAAATTGATGAACTCTCGTGCTTCATTTATATTATTTTAAGAGTCTGGAAAATAGTGTAACAATTTGCTTAGGTTATGAATTTTGTCCCAATATGATGGGCATCTAAGAGGGATATAATAAAAACTTTCATAAAGAGCATTGAATATATGAGAAGTTTGATTCCTTGCATTTGTTTTGAGATATAAAGATGGTGATATTAGAATCATTCTAGTGAGTAATTGTGGATTAGTAGAAATACTTGTGTTAAAATGTGTGATTCCCGAAGCATGCACGTATGGTCTATCATTATGCGATGAAGTTAGAGCATGATTTATTATTGATTGGCATCCTTTGTGCGGAGGTCGGGAGCGCGATGGTTAACTCCTATACCAACCTCTCCCCTAGGAGCATGCATTGTGACCATGTGAGGAAAGAATGATGGAGGCTATGATTCCCCCACAAGTCGGGACGAGGCTCCGGACAAAAAAAAGAGGGGCCAAAGAGCCCAACAGAAAAAAAATAAGAGAAAAAGAGAAAAGGGACAATGTTACTATCCTTTTTCCACACTTGTGCTTCAAAGTAGCACCATGTTTTCATGATAGAGAGTCTCCTATTTTATTAGTTTCATGGATTTTTTACATTTGTGCCCCTGGTTTCTTAGCTCTACTCATTCATCCATGCGCTCTTAACTTTTGCTCAATTTTCCCCACTCCCTTGCCCAAAACCCTCAGAACTGGTCACAACGAACGTTGCCGTCGGGTCAATGGCTTGACCATTAACTCTGACGAGTGGTACCGCGCTGGACTGTGTCGTCCATTGGACCTGACAAGTGGGGCCGCGTTGGGCGGTGCCGCAGTTCGACCATTGGGCCGTGGTTTTGTTGGGTCGTACCTTGCATTAAACGCCTGCACGGGCCACCATGACAGAAACCTGCTATGCAAGCACCCGGCAAAGCCTACCTGCATGCGTCGATGCGCGTCGCCACGATGCGTCAATCGAGCCTACATGCGCCGACCGAGCCTGCATGCGCCGATGCGTGCCGCCACGATGCACTGACTGAGCAGCTTTCTTGCACGCCAGCCGCCACAGATGCAGCGACGGTCACTGCCCTTGGTTCCTATCTTCTAGCTAGGTGGCTACATATTTGTGGCTTGTGTAAAAAAGAGAAGGGTCCGTTGTGGCTGCATGCACTAGGTGGTTACTAACAAAGCGAGCTCTCTAAGAAAACAATCAACAAATATGTAGATAGGGCCAACAAGCCCATAGCACAATCACATAGTTCAAACTAGGAAGAACTTAATAATAGAATGGATAGAAAACTTAATAATAGAACTTAATAAAAGGGCCAACAAGCCCATAGCATCTCCAACATAGTTAAACTACAACATATCATAACATAGACTCAAAAAAAAGATAGAGGGTTTAGAACCCTAGTTGCCGCCTTCTCCACCTCGCTCCTTGTCGGTGTCAAAACCGGCGGATCTCGGGTAGGGGGTCCCGAACTGTGCGTCTAGGCGGATGGTAACAGGAGACGAGGGACACGATGTTTTACCCAGGTTCGGGCCCTCTTGATGGAGGTAAAACCCTACGTCCTGCTTGATTGATATTGATATTGTGGATGTTTACAAGAGTGGATCTACCACGAGATCAAGGAGGCTAAACCCTAGAAGCTAGCCTATGGTATGATTGTAAGGGTTGTTGTGATTGTTGTCCTACGGACTAAAGCCATCCAGTTTATATAGACACCGGAGAGGGCTAGGGTTACATAGAGTCAGTTACAATGGTAGGAGATCTACATATCCGTATCGCCAAGCTTGTCTTCCACGCCAAGGAAAGTCCCATCCGGACACGGGGTGAAGTCTTCAATCTTGTATCTTCATAGTCTTGGAGTCCGGTTGATGATGATAGTCCGGCCGATGATAGTCCGGCCGATGATGGTAGTCCGGCAATCTGGACACCCCCTAATCCGGGACTCCCTCAGTAGCCCCTGAACCAGGCTTCAATGACGATAAGTCCGGCGTGTATATTGCTTGGCATTGCAAGGCTGGTTCCTCCTCCAAATGATAGAAGATTGTGAACACCAGGATAGTGTCTGGCTCTGCAAAATAAATTCCACACTCCACCGTAGAGAGAATAATAATATACACAAGTTCAATCTGCTGACGTTTTCCGTGACATGACGTCACACCACTACCAAGCCATTACTCGAATTGTTTTTTACTTTACCACCTCAGCGCATTTAGCGAAGCGTTTCCTTGGCACGTCTTGTCGAAGCAGAGATCGTGTTTCCCCTTAATCCGGGATTCTCATCAATACGGGCGTGGGTAACCCAACCGCATCATTGATAGTGACGCTTGGGAGATAAGCGAGTTTTACCAGGCCGGTGGGGGACGCGTGAGATTTCGCCCGCCCATATAAGGGATAAGGATTCACCTTCTCACCTACGCCTTCTTCCTCCTTTGCTTATCCTTCTCCGCGCACTCGAGCTCCAGCGCCCAAGTTCGCGCATCTCGTCTCAACCTTCTCCGACCATGTCTGGAGCGGGAGGTAAATGGTTGGCCTCCACCGTTAAGGAGGAGCAAATCGCCAAACTGCGCGGCGCCGGATACCTCTCCGGCGACATCGCGCACCGGCTGCCCGACGAGGGGCAGCTCATCCCCACCCCTAGGCCCCATGAGAGGGTTGTCTTTCTTTCCCACTTCCTCCGCGGACTGGGCTTTCCACTTCACCCCTTTGTCCGGGGGCTCATGTTCTACTACGGCCTGGATTTCCATGATCTGGCGCCGAACTTCATCCTCAACATCTCGGCGTTTATCGTCGTGTGCGAGGCCTTCCTCCGCATCCAGCCCCACTTCGGCTTGTGGCTCAAGACCTTCAATGTCAAGCCGAAGGTAGTGAAGGGCATTCAAGCGGAGTGCGGAGGCGCCATGTTGGGCAAGATGCCCAACGTCCTTTGGTTCGAAGGGGCCTTCGTGGAATCCGTCAAGGGGTGGCAATCAGGGTGGTTCTACATCACCGAGCCGCGTGACCCTAAATGGGCGGCGGCCCCCGAGTTTAGATCTGATATCCCCACGCAGCTCACCTTCTGGAAAGAGAAGGGCTTGCTGTGGGGCAGTTTAAAGGAGCTGACGGGACTCCAAACCTGTATCAAGAAGCTGGTGAAGAAGCTCAGGCTGGTTAACGTGGTCCAAGTCATGCTCGTCCGCCGGATTCTCCCATGCCAAGAGCGGGCATTCAATCTATGGGAGTTCGATCCGGAACAGCACCGGGCGCTGAACAAGCTCTTCGACACAACGTACGAAGGCGCCTGGAAGGTGCTGTTCAAGGGCGCCGAAGCCCCCGCATCCGCGACTGAAGACCGCGGATTTCGCTCGCAGCGCCAGGCTGACGAGGTAAGTGGTTCTACCCCTTTACGGGACACTTGTTTTTCATAGTTTGACTCTATGCGGGTTTTAATTTCCCCTTTTCCTTTGACAGAACTGGATGAAGAAGGCGGAGCAGATTACCTGTCCGGCTCCTATGCCAGAAAATCCAGTAGACGCTCGTCTAGCGAGGCTGCTGGTTCCGGCACCGCACGTGGTGCCGGAGAAGAAGGCCAAGAAGGAGGCCATGGGTGCTCGAAAGAGTGCCCGTTTTCAGGTGTCCGACGACTCCGGGGCGGACTCCTCCCCCGAAAATGAGGAGGAGGAAGAGGACTCTCTCCCAGAGGAGGGAGAGAGGAAGAGGAAGGCTTCCCCAACAGGGGAGGCCGGAGGGTCCAAGAGGGGAAGGACTATTCCCCCGGACAGCTCTGCCAACATCAACGTTGGCGAGGAAAAATGGCCTTCAAGGGCCAGGCCTCCGGCGAGATCGTAAGTATCCGGATTCCTGAATGATTTATAATTTCTGTTTCTGCGTCACATAGTGTCATTCTAATGCCGCATGCTGCCTGTAGTCCAGCCAGTGATGATCTCCCCGCTTCATCGAGCGGGTCGTTGGCTTCGTCGGATGTAGACTCCATCCCGACCACCTCCACCCCTCGCGACGCTGAAGACGCCGAGGTGGGATCCCCAGAAGGGACCCACCAGGGGGAGGCTCCGGAGGCGCCACAAGGCGCCCTCCCGGACTTCGCGCCGGACTCCACAACGGAACCCGCAGTGGTTCCGGAGTCCGGCAGGCGGCCCCTTCGATCGAAGGGCAAGACCGTGACGCCGGCGGCTTCCGTCCAACCGGAGGCGCCGGGTAATTTGTTGGAGGCGCTGCACAGCGCTTCCATCGAGGAAGAACACCGCACTATTATGAGTGCGGTGATTCAAAAGGTGCAGCTTGCCAAAGGTGGGCTGACCGAAGCCTGCAGTAGCCTTCTATCAGGCTTTGAGGTAAGAATTTAAAAATATGCAATGTAATACCGCATAGACAGTAGCCCCTGATGCTCGGTTCGGTGTTCGGAAAGAAAAGCCGGACTGAGGATCTAAAAAAATGTACGCAGGGTTGCTAAAAAATTATGTCAATATGGGTTGCAGGCTGCGCTGCTGACCTCTGCCGCACTGACTGCGGAGGTCGGTGCGTTGAAGCAGGAGCTCGAGCGGTCCGGGCAAGAGCTCGGCCGCGCCAGGAAGCAGCTCCAAGACAAAGAAGGTGAGTAACACCGCTTTGAATTTGTACCTTACAGAAAAGGATTTAGGTTGCGACAAAAAATAACAAGGATAACATGGGTACTGCAGGGGCCACGAACGAGGTGGCGGCCCTGAAGGAGGCCGTGTCCGCGGCCGAACGCAATGCGGCCACGGAACGGGCAGAGCGAGAAAAGCAAGAGGCGCGGGTGGCGGTAGTTCAGCAAGAGCTCCAGGCTCTCATGGAAAAGCATGAGAGTTTGGAGCGTGACTCAAAGACTCGAGAGTCCAAGCTTGCCTCGGCTCTCGAAAGTGCCAAAACCGCCAAGGCCGAGGCCCATAAGTCCCTTCAGGAGGTTGAATTGATGAAGAAGATAGCGGCGGGTAAGGCATTTTTCATGCAAAGCAAGCATGTGAATGTAAATTACGTGATACTTACCCGAATTCGGAGCTCTCCAGGGGCGTTTGCCGATAGGTGTCCTACCTCCAGAGTCCCTAGCCCACTCTGTAGCTAACAACTCTAGGAAGCCTTCTCGCTCGAACCAAGCCAGTTCAAAAGAAAAGAGATTCTTGTTACCCACGAAATTTTGTACTCCGGAATCAACTAACAGCGGTGTATGATCAGAGACACCTCTAGTCAAGGCCTGTACCGTTACCAGTGGAAACTTTTGTTCCCATTCGACACTAGCTAGCACTCGGTCAAGCTTCTCAAAAGTCGGAACCGGTAACGAATTAGCCCAAGTGAATTTCCTACCCGAGAGTTCGATCTCTCTGAGATCCAAACTCTCAATGATAGTATTGAACATAAAGGGCCATCGACCGTCAAAATTGGCATTATTCTTATCCTCTTTTCGTCGGATTATGTTAAAATCCCCTCCCACTAAGAGAGGTAACTGTTCATTAGCACAGATGCGCACCAGATCAGCCAGGAAATCTGGTTTGAGCTCGGGTTGAGCAGCCCCGTAGACCGCCACCAAAGCCCAATCAAGCATTCTACCGAGCCCCGTAACTACAAAGCAAGCGTGTCTGATGCCGCCGCATTCTACCGAGCCGAGGAGGGGAGCTCAACGGAGAAGGTCTTCTGGTCTCAGTATGCTGAGGCCGGCCATCCGGTGCCCCCTAGCAACCAGCTGAAGCAGCTGGTCGAGCTTCACAAGGTGGCCGAGCAGGCCATGAAGGGGCTCATAGTCCGGTTGTGGCCCGGAGAGGCCATGCCTGGGAGCTACTTCGGCCTCGTGCGACGGCTGGTGGATGCGTGCCCATGGGTGGAGGTTATCAAGCGCTCCGCCTGTATTGAAGGTGCTCGTCGGGCCCTTGCCCGCGCAAAGGAGCATTGGGGCAAGCTGGATGCGGAGAAGCTAATCACTGACGCGCCACCAGCGGGCAAGGAGCATGGTACGCCCGAACTTTACTATAAGGCTGTCCTAAAGGGTGCCCGCAATATTGCGGATGAGTGCCCCAGTGATATAATTATTGAGTGAATTCGCAATGTGTTATCCTGTGCGCTGAAAACTTTGTTCATATGCGCTAAGCAAAGCTTGTTTAATTTAAAATATTACCTTCTGTGCGGCCGTTTATTAAATCTGAGAGATGGCAAGTCGTCGGCTTCAGCCCCCATGCCGCGAGTGCTGGGGTGTTCGGGATAAACTTGAGCACTCTTGTTCCCATTTTTGGGTCCATCTAGGGAGGTGCTCAACACAACGAACAAGGCAACCGGACTTATAGTTCTTGAACACTCTCACTTAGCCATAGAATTCTATAATTTTAAATTTCGGCGAAGCCCCTAGTATTCGGAAGACCGAATTGGGGCGCTATCCATGCCTTCGTCGGACATAATTCGGAAATTTGCTCGAAGCGGCGTAGGTCTTTAAGGACCCGAAAGGACCTCTCGAACAGCGACCATTCTCACGCCTTATCATGCTGGTCAGTTTTAGCTTTCTCCACTGAGGCATTAACCCGGCTCAACCGGGGCGCAATCGCAGTGGTTCTCCCAGTGCTACCTTAGCCGATAGAACAGAAACGTAAGGTGCCAAACATGGGAGCCGGGCAAACCCAACTATTGACCCAAGACATGATTCGGAGCCGATTCATATAATGCTATAAGTTCGGGGTGCCGCACTTGTGAAAGTGTGCGGACTTTATCACACCATAAAGCGGAGGA
>LR880970.1:781495396-781510971 GCA_904067115.1 Aegilops sharonensis
CACGAGGTGGTCGGTCTGCCGTATTGTGCGCTGGTGATGCTGCCTCCTCTAATCGGGGGAGCAACTTGCGTTTTGGGTAACTTTTGGAGGGGCGTTCGAGTTCATACTCTTCGGCCGCGAGGACCTCGGTCCATCTGTCGGCCAGTAGGTCTTGATCAGCTTGAAGCTGTTGTTGCTTTTTCTTTAGGCTGTTTGCCGTGGCCATTAGCCTGCGTCTAAAACGCTCTTGTTCGACGGGATCCTCAGGCACGACGAATTCGTCGTCGCCGAGGCTTGCCTCGTCTCCGGAGGGAGGTAAGTAATTGTCATCCTCGACCTCTTCGTCTGCCGCCCTCTCCTGAGGGCTTGCTTCTGCTTCCTCCTGCGCTGGATCGTGCCGGAGGGAGTTGTCTTCGGCACTTTCAGGGGTGTTATTATCTCCTGTGCCGGAATCTCCATTCTTGCCATGGCGGGATTTAGAGCGGCGCCGCTGACGTCGGCGCTTGGGCTGTTTCTTTAAGGAATCGGCCTCCGCTGCTTCTTCGCCGTCCCCATCTTTTGGGGTGTCCACCATGTATATGTCGTATGACGAGGTGGTCTTCCAGTGTCCTGTAGGCACTGGTTCTTGGTAGTCTCTGGCATCGTCGTCCATACCGTCGATGTCTTCGGAGTCGTAGTCGAGTATGTCGGTTAAATCGTCGACAGTGGCTACGAAGTGGGTGGTGGGTGGGATCTGAATTTCTTCGTCATCCGCATCCCAACCGTCCTGGCCGTAGTTCGGCCAGGGCTCTCTGGATAGCGAGAGATGCTTCATTGAATTTATGATATCGCCGAAGGGCGAGTGCTGAAAGATGTCCGCAGCGGTGAATTCCATGATCGGCGCCCAATCGGATTCGACTGGCAGGGGCGCAGGAGGTTCGGAGTCCGGCAGGGAGTCCGGCGCCTCGGAGTCATGGGCTTTACGTGGAACAAGGTAAGTGTTCGGCTCCATCGCCGTAGGAATTGCGGCTCCCGAGGCGGTGTCCAGCCATCCGTCCTCGATTCGAGCGATCGGCTCCGGACTATGAGTCGGAGCGGGTCCGGGTGCGGCTCCCAAGGTGCTGTCCGGCGGCAGAGTTAGGTCATGCCCATCGTGACAGCGCGGCGTGCTCGGCTGTGGCTCAGATCCATCGAGGATCAAGTCCCCGCGGATATCGGCCGTGAAGCTTAGGCTTCCAAACCTGACCTGACGGCCAGGGGCGTAGCTTTCGATCTGCTCCAGATGGCCAAGGGAGTTGGCCCGCAGTGCGAAGCCGCCGAATACGAAGATCTGTCCGGGGAGAAAGGTCTCACCCAGGACTGCGTCGTTGTTGATTGAAGAGGCCATCGAGCCTATCGGTGACGACACAGAGGAACTCTCAATGAAAGCACCAATGTCGGTGTCAAAACCGGCGGATCTCGGGTAGGGGGTCCCGAACTGTGCGTCTAGGCGGATGGTAACAGGAGACGAGGGACACGATGTTTTACCCAGGTTCGGGCCCTCTTGATGGAGGTAAAACCCTACGTCCTGCTTGATTGATATTGATATTGTGGATGTTTACAAGAGTGGATCTACCACGAGATCAAGGAGGCTAAACCCTAGAAGCTAGCCTATGGTATGATTGTAAGGGTTGTTGTGATTGTTGTCCTACGGACTAAATCCATCCGGTTTATATAGACACCGGAGAGGGCTAGGGTTACATAGAGTCGGTTACAATGGTAGGAGATCTACATATCCGTATCGCCAAGCTTGCCTTCCACGCCAAGGAAAGTCCCATCCGGACACGGGGTGAAGTCTTCAATCTTGTATCTTCATTGTCTTGGAGTCCGGTTGATGATGATAGTCCGGCCGATGATAGTCCGGCCGATGATGGTAGTCCGGCACTCCGGACACCCCCTAATCCGGGACTCCCTCACTCCTCCTCCGGGTGCCCTTCACTACTCCTCCGGGGTGTTGTCGATGTGGTACGGAAGAGGGTGCATGCGCGACGCGGTGGGGAAGATGTTGGTGTACTCCGTGAACATGTTGTGGGTGGTAAAAGCGATGAACTCGCATTCACACCAAAACACCCAGCCGAGGAGGTAGAAGGCGTCGAATGTGTTGGTAAAGTGGGCAAGGAGAGCAACCACCACCCCGTTTTGGATGACCTCCTCGACGCGGAACATCGTTGGAGATCTCCGCGGGAGGTGGTGGTAGCCGGATACGAGGAAGAACTCAGTGAAGTTCCTTGTGGTCCTCCACCTTGATATCGCCCACAACATAGTGTGCGCTCAACGTACACACCGGTAGGGTAGAGCATCTCCGGCACGATGTGTGAGAAGCGGTAGGTTGGTCCGATGTACTGCATGTCTAAGGGATGTGCAGAAGAAGGAGAAGGGGTCGAAGAGCAAGAAGGGCAGGTGGCAGAGGATGGGAGATGTATGAGGGATGGCAGATGCAGAGGGTGGCTTAAATAGCCGTAGTGCTACGTGTTATTTCGTCGTAGCAATAACAGGGTCAAATGTGAAGTAGCCCGTTTTCACACCCACCGCGGCATCGGGAGTGTACACGCATGGGAAACCGTGGTTTGAAAATAAGAAGAAAAAGAAGCTAATTGCACACGTGGAAATCTGTGGTCATATATATTATATGAACAAAAAGAGACAATTTTTGAATAGTTTGTGGCCATTTTGCATGATAAAAATAAATTTGGCCCTTATAAATTTGGTCATTTTGCGGTTCTATTGAACAAAAAGAACTAAATTTTCTAGGCAATGTCAATTGTTGCGTAATTTCAAACGATGCAAAAAACAGAGCTAGCACGTTCACCAAAAACAAAGCAAACGATGCAAAAAAACGATGCAATTCGACGGCCCAACCAGAGCTTGGTTTCCTTTTGGGCCAAATAACTATGTTTTTTCGCGGAGTCAGTGATGGGCGAGCAGCCGAGCACAACCAACAGGATCGCCTCTCGCGGATCGCCCCACGATACAACAATGCGGAGCCGTCCATGTGATCCAACGGCGCGGAGCCTGCACGCCGCCTGCCCACCGTATTCCTTCTAGAAGACCACATCTGAGGGCTATCGCTTGGCGCCGGGGTATGATCGGACGGCTGACGTTCAGAGCAAGGGTTAGGTGAAACCCCGCGGGGTTTAGAGGGGTTTTGAGCTGGTCAATGGGGTTTCCAAGGCTTTGACTGAGCATAACTAATTTAAAACAAATCGAAAAAAATATGAAACCTTTGTCATTCAGCGTTTTATAAGACACACTAACGAGGAAAAATACTAACTTGATCTATGGTCATTTTCATGAAACAAAACAATCAACAAATATGTAGTCCCAATATGTAGATAGGGCCAACAAGCCCATAGCACAATCACATAGTTCAAACTAGGAAGAACTTAATAATAGAATGGATAGAAAACTTAATAATAGAACTTAATAAAAGGGCCAACAAGCCCATAGCATCTCCAACATAGTTAAATTACAACTTATCATAACATAGACTCAAAAAAAGATAGAGGGTTTAGAACCCTAGTCGCCGCCTTCTCCACCTCGCTCCTCCTCCGGGTGCCCTTCACTGCTCCTCCGGGGTGTTGTCGATGTGGTACGGAAGAGGGTGCATGCGCGACGCGGTGGGGAAGATGTTGGTGTACTCCGTGAACATGTTGTGGGTGGTAAAAGCGATGAACTCGCATTCACACCAAAACACCCAGCCGAGGAGGTAGAAGGCGTCGAATGTGTTGGTAAAGTGGGCAAGGAGAGCAACCACCACCCCGTTTTGGATGACCTCCTCGACGCGGAACATCGTTGGAGATCTCCACGGGAGGTGGTGGTAGCCGGATACGAGGAAGAACTCGGTGAAGTTCCTTGTGGTCCTCCACCTTGATATCGCCCACAACATAGTGTGCGCTCAACGTACACACCGGTAGGGTAGAGCATCTCCGGCACGATGTGTGAGAAGCGGTAGGTTGGTCCGATGTACTGCATGTCTAAGGGATGTGCAGAAGAAGGAGAAGGGGTCGAAGAGCAAGAAGGGCAGGTGGCAGAGGATGGGAGATGTATGAGGGATGGCAGAGGCAGAGAGTGGCTTAAATAGCCGTAGTGCTACGTGTTATTTCGTCGTAGCAATAACAGGGTCAAATGTGAAGTAGCCCGTTTTCACACCCACCGCGGCATCGGGAGTGTACACGCATGGGAAACCGTGGTTTGAAAAGAAGAAGAAAAAGAAGCTAATTGCACCCGTGGAAATCTGTGGTCATATATATTATATGAACAAAAAGAGACAATTTTTGAATAGTTTGTGGCCATTTTGCATGATAAAAATAAATTTGGCCCTTATAAATTTGGTCATTTTGCGGTTCTATTGAACAAAAAGAACTAAATTTTCTAGGCAATGTCAATTGTTGCGTAATTTCAAACGACGCAAAAAACAGAGCTAGCACGTTCACAAAAAACAAAGCAAATGATGCAATTCGACGGCCCAACCAGAGCTTGGTTTCCTTTTGGGCCAAATAACTATGTTTTTTCGCGGAGTCAGTGATGGGCGAGCAGCCGAGCACAACCAACAGGATCGCCTCTCGCGGATCGCCCCACGATACAACAATGCGGAGCCGTCCATGTGATCCAACGGCGCGGAGCCTGCACGCCGCCTGCCCACCGTATTCCTTCTAGAAGACCACATCTGAGGGCTATCGCTTGGCGCCGGGGTATGATCGGACGGCTGACGTTCAGAGCAAGGGTTAGGCGAAACCCCGCGGGGTTTAGAGGGGTTTTGAGCTGGTTAATGGGGTTTCCAAGGCTTTGACTGAGCATAACTAGTTTAAAACAAATCGAAAAAAATATGAAACCTTTGTCATTCAGCGTTTTATAAGACACACTAACTAGGAAAAATACTAACTTGATCTATGGTCATTTTCATGAAACAAAACAATCAACAAATATGTAGTCCCAATATGTAGATAGGGCCAACAAGCCCATAGCACAATCACATAGTTCAAACTAGGAAGAACTTAATAATAGAATGGATAGAAAACTTAATAATAGAACTTAATAAAAGGGCCAACAAGCCCATAGCATCTCCAACATAGTTAAATTACAACTTATCATAACATAGACTCAAAAAAAAGATAGAGGGTTTAGAACCCTAGTCGCCACCTTCTCCACCTCGCTCCTCCTCCGGGTGCCCTTCACTGCTCCTCCGGGGTGTTGTCGATGTGGTACGGAAGAGGGTGCATGCGCGACGCGGTGGGGAATATGTTGGTGTACTCCGTGAACATGTTGTGGGTGGTAAAAGGATGAACTCGCATTCACACCAAAACACCCAGCCGAGGAGGTAGAAGGCGTCGAATGTGTTGGTAAAGTGGGCAAGGAGAGCAACCACCACCCCGTTTTGGATGACCTCCTCGACGCGGAACATCGTTGGAGATCTCCGCGGGAGGTGGTGGTAGCCGGATATGAGGAAGAACTCGGTGAAGTTCCTTGTGGTCCTCCACCTTGATATCGCCCACAACATAGTGTGCGCTCAATGTACACACCGGTAGGGTAGAGCATCTCCGGCACGATGTGTGAGAAGCGGTAGGTTGGTCCGATGTACTGCATGTCTAAGGGATGTGCAGAAGGAGAAGGGGTCGAAGAGCAAGAAGGGCAGGTGGCAGAGGATGGGAGATGTATGAGGGATGGCAGAGGCAGAGGGTGGCTTAAATAGCCGTAGTGCTACGTGTTATTTCGTCGTAGCAATAACAGGGTCAAATGTGAAGTAGCCCGTTTTCACACCCACCGCGGCATCGGGAGTGTACACGCATGGGAAACCGTGGTTTGAAAAGAAGAAGAAGAAAAAGAAGCTAATTGCACGCGTGGAAATCTGTGGTCATATATATTATATGAACAAAAAGAGACGATTTTTGAATAGTTTGTGGCCATTTTGCATGATAAAAATAAATTTGGCCCTTATAAATTTGGTCATTTTGCGGTTCTATTGAACAAAAAGAACTAAATTTTCTAGGTAATGTCAATTGTTGTGTAATTTCAAACGATGCAAAAAACAGAGCTAGGACATTCACAAAAAACAAAGAAAACGATGCAAAAAAACGAGGTATGATCGGACGGCTGACGTTCAAAGCAAGGGTTAGGCGAAACCCCGCGGGGTTTAGAGGGGTTTTGAGCTGGTCAATGGGGTTTCCAAGGCTTTAACTGAGCATAACTAATTTAAAACAAATCGAAAAAAATATGAAACCTTTGTCATTCAGCGTTTTATAAGACACACTAACGAGGAAAAATACTAACTTGATCTATGGTCATTTTCATGAAACAAAACCTAGCTGGCACGATCGAGGTCAAATGAGCACCATTATTTTTTTAAAAACAAAAAAAAAATCTGCGCACAATGTTGTCTTATGTGACATGTTACAAACCAAAAATCATAAACTTGGTCTATGGTCATTTTCATGAAAAAATATTCACATATATGAGCTATCACGTACAACATTTCATAGAGTTCAAGAAGAGGAGGTAGGGTTACCTTCTGTTTTTTTAATTTAAAAAAACAAAAAAATCACCAAAGCTTTATTTCAAAGTGAATAAGAAGGATCTGAACTTAGTTTCCATTTTTATATTTTAAACGTGTTTTTAATAGTTTTTATATTAAAGCATATTTTTCAAAATAAAATGTAAAAATATGAAGATTAATTCAAAAAATAGTGAGACTCCGAATCTACACTACATAGATTGAATAGATGTTCATAAAAAACATTTGGCTCATTTAGAGTAGGTCCCAAAAACTTGATTACAAATGGGGTTGTTTACCCTAGCCTGGGAGCTCATTTGGAGCACATTTCTCAAATTTAAATTCATTTGACCTCTTCTAAATCATCTCAAATTTTGCACACATGATCTCCTACACAAAATTAGATAGTTTGTCAAGGTTTGATATTTTTTGCATGTTTTTGAATTTATATTGTCCTGTAGAATGTCAGTTCAAAACATCGGATAATGAGACATGCTGGTGGGAAAAGGCATGCATTTGATTAATAAACATGAGACAAATAATTAGGATAATACTCCTTTATGATCAGTGAAAAAGCAGCATGTCTGATCAGTGAAGCAACACTGAAACAACATGTGTGATCATTGCAGCACCTAAACTGGTGAGAAAAAGCAGCATGTCTGATTAGTGAAGCAATACTGAAACAACATGTGTGATCATTGCAGCACCTAACACTACTAGGAAAAACCCTAGCAGTAGCGCTGGTTTTGTGCCCACTAGTAGCGCAGGCAGGCACGCTACTAATAAGGCGCTACAGCTATTGCTTAGCAGTAGCACGTGCCCGCACGCGCTACTGCTAGGACAAATAGCTGCAGCGTTTGTTCAATCCCACGCTACTGCTAATGTAACTACTGGCAGCGTGTTTTCTCTCCATCGCTACTAGTATTCTTTTTTTATTTTTTATTTTTTGTGTATTTATGCGCTATCGTACAAATATTGGTACAATACCAGTTATGAGGTTTACATCATTATGTCCATAACAGTGTGTCAAATAAAGGTGGATTAGGTTCAAGTGGAGGCAATATGTGGTGCATGTCAAAAGTATGCTACTAATCCAAACTTGATCTAGTTTGTACTAGTAGTACTTTCGATGTGCACCCCAAGTTGCCTCCACTTGAATCTAATCCGCCAGCACAAGCTATTTAATCATCATCATAGTCATTACCATCAACAGTATTTATTTAATCACCACTAACACTAGCTAATAATAATCATCATAGTCATTACCACCAACACTAGCTATTTTATCATCATAGTAATAGTGTAGCACATCATCATCCTCAAACTCATTTCTAGCTAGCTAATCACTCCTGCTGCTCTCTCTTAGGTAAAATAACATAAAACATGTGTAGCTCTCCTCCTTGATCAAGTTGGAGCATGCAGATGAACCTGTCTCCTAATCGTGGGTAGCGCATCTGTTTGCTGCCCCCTAGTACTTCTCTGCGCTCCCCATCACATATTTGGTCCAGTCTTACACTATTAAGCATCCGTCGCTGATCTTGAATGCACTAAAGTAATCTGTAGGATATCTTGGCCGTAAGCTAATAATACTCATGGTACCTTTAGTCTCGATCCCATAAGGCACAACATTCATCGGGAGTCCCTGTTGAAGAACATCGTATGGTAACATACTTAGCAATGAAGTTTAGCTTCAAAAATAATGTATGGAAAAGATGCACTGAAGACAAATAGTAAAAATCTTACCATCCTTCCTAAATAGATGTGACCGTAGTTCATTACGAACACTATTGGTCGCATGTTTTTAGTACTAACATTTCTAAATGCAGGAAGAAAATTTGTCTTGACAGTATCAAGATCCGCAAGCCATGAAACATAATGACTTAGCTCCTCGCAGTTGAGTTCAGCCCTGGGACAGTAGTAGGTCCTGTCTACCAAGCTGTGGACATGTTTGCTTGCACCGAAATAAGCTGACAATACAAATTAGTTGTCAACTATTTTTGAATAAACAATATCAAAGACATAAATATGGTTGAGAAACTTACATAATGGTATAACTGGAGGCGTCTGCACATCGACCCAGATGTCGGTATTACCTTCAATATCATCTTCCGGGCGAATATCAAAGGTGATAACCATATCAGGCTCAAATGCATAAGTCTTGCATAGTGCTCGCCATGTCTTGCATCCAAAATAGGTGTAGTTGTCTGAATTGTATAATTTTGCGTGGAAAATATAACCATGCTCGGTCTTCAAGTAAACTTTCTTTACCTCCATAGTATGACTGAAACTTATCTTATTCAATAAAAAAACTCTTGCATGGCAGGGGATACGCTAGTAGAATAGTAAAAAAAATATAAGTTGAAGCAAATGAAGCAGATGGCATGCTTAATTACGAAAAAAGACGTGTCGTTGTGACTTACTGTATCCACTTCAAAGTTCTCGTCCAGCTTGATGCTGAAGCGCCTATCATCATCTAGGAAGATTCCGTCGCACAGGCCGCACTCGTCTTCGCAGTATTTGCAAATACCAAAATCCTTTTCGTCGTCAGACATTTCCTATGTTCATAGTTAAAACATTAATTGGAAATCGATTGAAGACAACTAACAGTATACTCAACACACAAATCCGGGGCACTCGATATTTCCTACATATTCTGGCACAAGTCATGCCAAAATTTACGGAAAAATCCGGCATGACCTTTGCTAAAATAGGGCATATCGAGCGCCTGAAATTTGCCGGAACGGAAATGAATCAACACTCTGGCAAAACATAGGCCACTCAGAGATGTAACCTGCAAACATGACCGGCCACTTGGATATTGAGCAACACAAGATATACATTTCAAAATATCTTATAGGACTCAAATTAGCATGCATTCAATAAGCAAAAGTAAATCATCTCATGCGTCCGTACATCATCGAATATTATCACTAATACATCCCGAATAGTGTCATACATATAACATCACTAATACAACTAAAACCCTAGCACACGACGGGTATCGGCGCGGGCGGTGGACACCCACAGAGAAGGAACCATCACGGGATCATAGCTCTAGTGAGATCCCTAGAGAACTTTCCAGGTATTGGAGAACCTGTGATCCAACGCAAATAAGTAGCGACGGGCGTGCGCATCCTCCTCACTGACACGGTGACGCACCACCTCCGCGGAGTCCTCGAGCCTCTGGACCGTCACTGGCCCATGCGACCGCCACCAAAGAAGGTTCGGGTCAACGACAGGCTGGCTCCTCACCAACCTGCGCCCCCGGTAGGTAGCGCCTCCCAGTACCACCCCGGCGGAGCCCAGTCCCGGACATGGCCCATCTGGTCAAGCAGGTGTCGTCCTCCGCCGACTCGACGACAAGGATGCGGGATAGGCATCGTCCACGCCGATGCGGGAAAAATTGCTTTAACTAAAAAAATAGCACAAAGTTCTTACTAACTAGTTCTATTAATTCAACTAGTTCTTACTAAAAATAAACTTACTATAAATAAAAATAAACTAGTACCTAATTAGTACCTAGTTCTTACTAACTAATTAGTACCTAGGAACTACTGCCCTAATTACCATCTAATTTGAAGAACCTAGGGGTGGAAAGTGGTAGCGGATATTCCAATTATCCAACTATAAAGTGAAATAAGTGGTCAAATTTTACTCGTTTTATGATTCATCTTAGAAATTTGATTCGTTTCCACCCTTACATGAACCCTAACTCATTTGAGCCGCATTCGCATCCGATTCGTTTCCACCCTTACATGAACCCTAACTAATTTGATGCAACTAAAATATAAAGAAACCCTAGGTAGAGGTAGGGGAGAGGGAGGAGCAGGCGTGCTCACCTCGGGTGCCTGCGACGAGGGAGGGGCAGGCAGTGTCGAGGTCGGGGTCGGGGCTCGAGCGCGCGGCGGATGGCGGCGTCGAGGTCGGGATCGGGGGCGATGTCCGGGGCGGCGTTGAGGTCGGGGGCGGGGGCGGCGTTGAATCTTGGGTCGGGGCAGCGTAGAGGGTGTGCGGAGAGCGCGCGGCGGCCGACGGGCGACGGCAGCGGCGAGAGTGGAGAGTTGGATTTGGGGGAAGTGGCCGTGGGGAAGGACGAACCCAGTGGTTAAGTCAGAAGTAGCAGTAGCGCGTTCCAGAAAGCGCGCTGCGGCTAAGTTAGCTACAGCGCGTTCTGGGATACACGCTATTGCTACTCCTTTCTCTTTTTTCCCCTTTTTCATTTAGTTTTCTTCACATTTTATTTTTTTCCTTTCACCTTATTCTATTTCTTTCATTTTCAATTACCTTTCTGTTTGCTTTCCATTTAATTTATATCCTTTAGCAGTAGCGAGTTTAGATTAAAACGCGCTGCTACAAAGAAAGTAGCGGTAGCGCGGTTTGTTATAGGTCGCTACTACTATGTGTAGCCTATCGGCTAAGCTGTAGGAATTTTAGTAGTAACGTGTTTAGAACAAGACGCGCTACTGCTAGAACTTTATCTGCAGCGCGGTTTGCACAGGAGCGCTACTGCTACTTAGCACCAGCGTGCTTTTTTGACCCTCGCTACTGCTAAAGTTCTATGTATAAGGTTTTCCCTAGTAGTGTAAACTCATAGCTCACAACATCTAAACAGAACTAACCATACACCACAGGCAAATTTAAGGACAGACAAATATAGATAGCATAATACATTACTACCATAGATTCAGTTCATCACATCAAAAGCAGCCACATTCAGTTTACCAAAAGTAACCCAATAGATAAAGATAAAACATGCTGCCACATTCAGTTCATCACATCATCAGATCACACCGGAGTCAGGGCCTTCGCAAGGGCAGCATGCTGCCCCTGATCATATAGTCCTCTTCGGTACATCCTCTGCATGAGACACAAGGTGATCGAAGCGGCCATCCTTTGGCTTTGTCTTGGTGGTGCAGTAGGGGCAGTGCCACTTCTTGATCTTGCGGTTGTAGAAGGGAGCAACTCCCTTGGCCTTGATCTTCTCCACCTCCTTCGCTGTGAAGGACGCGACATTGCCCTTGTACACATCTTCTCCAGAATCATACTGCACACATGAATAAATTACATTAATACGTTATAGATTCATATACACCATGTCAAAGGACCTAAATGAACAGTCTAAATTTCAAGTAGGCTTACCTCATATTGTTCGTCGTCACTATACTCTGGATCGTACGGGTTGAACCCAGTAAGGGCCAGCTTTCTCTTTTTTCCCCAACCATCATCCTCCTGAACATACAATTACATCCATCACTATTAAATACAGAAGCCAATTGAAAATTTAGATATGCACACATGACACATTGATCATAGGGCTAATATACTATGATCCTATTTGCATTTTCCATTATCACGCACACACATTGAACAACAGAGCTAATATAACTACATATTGTGGACAAATTTATATACTAATGAATCAAATAACTTCTTAATCAATGGATTCCATTTGGGCATATGACATTCAAAACCCCAATCTGCGTAGCATTCAAAAACAAATCTAATAGGGACCCAATCTAATAAGCATACATGTCTATAGCATTAAAAAACAATCTGTGTGGCATTAAAAACAAATCTAATAAGCATACATCTGTGTATCATTGAAGCACAGAGATCCCTATCTCTCATACAGATCTATCTAGTATTTTTGCAACGAATGTAATCCGAAAAAAACCTAGTACAAAAACCCCCATCCCCCCATACAGAAAAGCACGACCCATCCGTCAAACCAACTATTCTAACCATATGTACTACCGTATGAATCACAATCTAACCAATGCAACTAACTCTACAAGCTAATATCCTAAATATTGCAACTAACAAGCAAGTGCAAATACCTCCTGCTCCTCGCCAGGCTGCGCATCGGGGGTATCGGGATGGACTGCGCCACTCAACGCCGTCACCTTCTGCTCCGGCAGCGCTGAGGCGGAGCCCGCCACCTCCTTCTCCACATCCGTAGCGGTTGCGAGTTTCCCCGCACCGCCGTGGACGCCGCCAACGTCCTTCACTTCATCCGCAGTCACCGCGCCCTGCAGCTCCACTGCATCTCCGGCCATTGCGCCGGCGTCGCCACGAGCTTCCGCCATCGAATAGATGGAGGCAATGAAGGTGAGGAAGAGGATGCGATGGGGGAGAGTGAGACGATGCTATGGAGGCGGTGGAGGAGAGCGAGACGATGCTGATGGGGGAGAGGAAGACGATGCGGTAGGAAGGGGATTTGGTGGGAAATGGTAGGGGCGATGCGCTGGGAGGTGGTTCCCCCTCTTTATACGATGGGACGTTTCGGGCATGTCCCATGGACACGTGCTACCCCACGACTGCAGTCAGTTGCATGCGCCCACGTATACGAATACCACTGTATGGTCAGCATACGAAACCACTATACGGGTAAACGGTCAAAGACTCGGCCCTACGCGGCCCCACTCGTTAGAGTTAACAGTCAAAGGCATTGACCCGGCGGCAACGTCTGTTGTAACCTGTTTCGAGGGTTTCGGGCAAGGGAGTGGGGAAAAGTGAGGAAAAGTTAAAAGTGTCGGAATGAATGAGTACAACTAACGAACCAGGGGCACAGAAATAAAAATCCCTAATTTCATATACTAGTGGGAATTTTTTGTTATAGAACTTGGCTTGTATATTTCAATGATGGGCTTCCTCAAATTGCCCTAGGTCTTCGTGAGCAAGCAAGTTGGATGCACACCCACTTAGTTTTCTTTCGAGCTTTCATACGCTTATAGCTCTAGTGCATCTGTTGCATGGCAATCCCTACTCACTTGCATCGATATCAATTGATGGGCATCTCCATAGCCTATTAATTTGCCTAGTTGATGTGAGATTTTCTCCTTTTTGTCTTCTCCTCACAACCTTACCATACTCTATTCCACTCATAGTGCTATATCCATGGCTCACGCTCATGTATTACGTGAAAGTTGAAAAGGCTTGAGAACATTAAAAGTATGAAACAATTGCTTGGCTGAAACCGGGGTTGTGCATGATAAATACTTTATGTGATGAAGATAGAGCATAGAAAGATTATAGACTTTGTAGGGACAACTTTCTTTAGCCATGATATTTTGAGAAGACATGATTGCTTTGTTAGTATGCGTGAAATATTATTATTTTTATGTCAATATTAAACTTTTGATTTGAATCTTATGGATCTGAACATTCATGCCACAATAAGAAAATTACATTGATAAATATGTTAGGTAGCATTCCACATCAAAAATTCTGTTTTTATCATTTACCTACTCGAGGACGAGCGGGGATTAAGCTGGGGATGCTTGATACGTATCCAACATATCTATATATTTTTATTGTTCCATGCTATTATATTATTTATCTTGGATGTTTTATATGCATTTATATGCTATTTTATATCATTTTTTGGGACTAGCCTATTAACCTAGTGCCCAGTGCCAGCTGTTGTTTTTTCTTTGTTTTTAACTTCTATAGAAAATCAATACCAAACGGAGTCCAAACGTAATAATACTTTACGATGTTTTTTGGACAACAAGACACCCACGAGGCTTGGGGAGGAGACCATCAACCGTTAAGTTGGTGTGAAGCACTTCTCTTAAAGTAAGCAAAATGCAAACTTTTTCCTCAGTGGCAAATGAGCAACCTTGCCAACGATTACTTGTAAGCATGCGTTACATATTGAGATTACATATTTCTATAGAAAAATTGGCAGCACCTTGCTTGTAATTTCAGGATCAAACAAATTCATGAAAACGATATAATATTTTCATCATAACACATAACAAGGATAGTAAGTAGCACCTTGCTGGAGCTAGCTTGCATGACAATAGCTTATTTATCAAGAAAAATTGATAGGACCACGTAGTTCGAGGATCAAACAATGATAAGCATGAAACAATATATTTTCATAGTCCAGTACAAGAAATTGAAGTGCACAAATGATGTACTCAATATATAGGTTCGGTAAAACATAGACATGAACAAAGCCCCTTTCGTTCAATGACCGATAGAGGAACCATGGGCATCCATATCGATCCCTATGAGTACACGAATCGAGTGAATCTTTGGTTATCATGTGTTATTCCTTTTGCTTCGTGATACTTCACAAAACCTGAGGTGAGATGAACCGGTATCCTCTCGAGTCATTCTCATGCTCACTATACCAGTCTCCTTGTTACCGGTTTTGGTCTTCTTTCTCATTGACATGTTCCCGCATCCCCATGACCTAGTCACCTATGTCTGGGCACACGATGATGGATGCTGTCAAACCGAGAGGTCCCTAAGAATATCCCTCCATCGTCGGAGGAGCAAATCCCACTCTTTGAGTTATCTAATCCCTTGTTAGACTTTCCGATGAACCTGTAAGTTATCATTATCGTCATTGTGTTACAGATGACGTTTGAGCAACCACAAAGTTTATCATATGATAAGAAATGACTATGAAGTTATCTTGGTCTATGGAAACAAACCAGACGTTGACTCTATGTGTTATAACGATTGACTTGTGACGATAGCACCTCAAAGTATAGCAAACAAGTTTGGGTCAATTCAATACGATCGTTGTTCTAACGTCGTATTCTCAAAGTTGGTTTAGGACTATCATTCCATTTAACGATATCCTAAGATTCAGAAAACATAATCACTAACAACACTTGAGCTAGTCTTAGAGGCGAGGCTATGAATCGGATTTTACCGTTTATCATTCCACACATGCATATGAGTTTTTCACTGAATCGCATATTCCAGGATCATAGTAGTTATAGCATAGAATATAAACTCTTAATTATAAACATGAAAATATTATTATACAATATTATTGCCTCTAGGACATATTTCCAACACTCTTGACAATGAGGGAAACACCAATGCGTCGACGTATTTCATCTCCTTGTGTCTGTGCGGACAAACAACACGACCCAACGTGTCGATGCAAATGGATGGGCGTCTGTTTTCTTGTCTGTTTCGGCCCATTCCTGAGCCAAATTCGGGCCCATTTTGTGTCCTCGCGGACGTCCGCGGTGGCCTCCCTTTGTCCTCCTTTGGCCCGCATGTCGATGGCACAATAGCTATTGCTCCCCCCCCCCCCCCAATCACACCCCAGCCTCTTCGCCCT
>LR880970.1:781514437-781525650 GCA_904067115.1 Aegilops sharonensis
GCCGTCTTCTTGGGGAGCAGCACGGGGTTGATGTTGGGCAGCACGCCGCCATGCGCGATGGTGACGCCGGCGAGCAGCTTGCCGAGCTCCTGGTCGTTCCGGATGGCGAGCAGCAGGTGGCGCGGGATGATGCGGGACTTCTTGTTGTCCTTGGCGGCGTTCCCGGCCAGCTCGAGAAGCTCGGCGGCGAGGTACTCGAGGACGGAGGCGAGGTAGACGGGGGCGCCCATGCCGACCCGCTGCGCGTAGCGGCCCTTCTTGAGGAAGCGCCCGATGCGGCCGACGGGGAACTGCAGCCCGGCCTTGACGGACCGCGCCACCGCCTTCTTCCTGGGGCCGCCGCCGAGCTTGCGCCCCACCACGTACTTCTTCGCCTTCGCGATGGCGCCGGCGGCTGAGGCTTCCATGGCGTCTGGCGGGCTGGAGGCGCGGAGGGATTGGGCGATGGCCGATGGGGAATTGGGATTTGAGGAGGCGGGACGGGAGCGCCCTGTGTTGGCGGGAGTGCGTTGTGTTGGTGATGACGGGAAGACGGGTTTGGGCGGAGTATTTAAACGGCGCGGGAAGGGGTGGCGTGGGCCCGCCGATCCGCGCGCACGGGAATTGACGGTCGGATCGGTGGCAAATGGACGGCTGCGATGTGAAAGTTACGCTGCGCCCTTCCGATCATCTTTCAGTTAATATATTTTTGTCAACGGAAGGACCACGGAAATTGGATCAGCTCTAGACGTCTTCACTTTTATTGCAAACGGGAAACCCATAAAGCCAGGGAAGGATCATTTGGATACAAGGTTCTTTTTTTTGAGAATACGCTCTACCATAGTTTATAGAACATAGTTTTATAGAAGAGAAAAAGTTATGTACAAGGAAAGAGTCACCCCGAAGCCACGCACGGCCAAGGTAAAGGATCACTCCTACTCCTGCTAACACAACTCATTTATCCACCAAGTCCAAAGCCTTGGTCCCGACCACTTTCAGGATGGAAAACTCGGTTGTTTATGTTCTTCCAAACATACCAAGAGGACCAAAGAATCAAATGCACGTCGGCATGTCTTGTGCATGCTCTTGCGAGTGCACTCCCCACCATTGCTCCATTGTGTTCGCACCTGTCGGTACCAGGGAAGGGTCCATCCTCGTCTTGATGAATGATCGAGTGCCAAACTTCCTCGCATACACACATTGGAGCTTGAGATGGTCCACATCATCCTCCTCGGATACAAGGTTCTTCAGTACGAATCTTCTGTTCTTACGAAAAAATCAGGTCAATGAGGGAAACCTGGCCAGAGTTTGCGAGTGCACTCCCCACCATTGCTCCATTGTGTTCGCACCTGTCGGTACCAGGGAAGGGTCCATCCTCGTCTTGATGAGTGATCGAGTGCCAAACTTCCTCGCATACACACATTGGAGCTTGAGATGGTCCACATCATCCTCCTCGGATACAAGGTTCTTCAGTACGGATCTTCTGTTCTTACGAAAAAATCAGGTCAATGAGGGAAACCTGGCCAGAGTGATCTTGTCCAAAACGATGTTGATGATCCTGGTAGGAAAAGGACGGGTGTTGGTTGGTTGGGGGGGGGGGGCACCCGGACAGTTCGTGATATTGCGACCATAGCTCAGTCGCACCCCCCCCCCCCCATGATGGTGTTCCTTTGTGAAACTAGACAAAAAACTGTGAAGATGAGAAGAATTAGATCTCGTCTCGAATTGAAGGGTGTTAGAAGGGAGAGAGGGATTGGTGGAATAGTTCGTGTATTGCTTGAGCCTCGTGGGCATATATATAGGAGTGCAATGACCAACTTGGAGTACAAGACAAGGTAGGAACAAATCCTAGTCTATCCTATACTTCCTAATATACATTATACTCAACATCCCCCCGCAGTCACAACGGTAGCGACGCAGATGGTGAGAGTGGAGAAGAATCTGAAGGCAAGCCGACAGACACCCCCCCACAGTCGTAACGGTCGATGCATCGCGGAGTCGTGGCTGGAGTGAAAACCGACGAGGTTGCTCAAGCAGGCGGTAGCCCTTTGTGCCATTTGTCGAGGTAGCCGAGAGCGTGCGTGGTGGAGCCATGGTCGAGGTAGCCGTGCGAAGAATGCCGTGGTCGATGTTGAGTCGGGGTAGCCGGTGTCGAGAAAATCGCCGTGGAGCCGCGGGCGCAAGAAGGCGCCGAGTTAGTCGTGGGCGCAGTGGTGTCGAAGTAGTGGTGCGCCAGGAAGTAGATGATGTTGACGACGCGTCGCGCCGGGGTTGCCAACCCCGGGGACACATCATAGACGAAGGCACGCGTCGGTGTTGCCAGCACCGGGCATGCGTAGACGGACGAAGACGAAGTTGATGAAGCGCCGCACCAGGCTTGCCAGGCCCGGGGACACGTCATGGACGAAGGCACGCATCGGTGTTGCCAGCACTGGGCATGCGTAGACAAGGACCTGCACGAGCTGTACGCCATGTCGGAGAAGTCGGAGAGGCCAGCAGAGAAGGACTCGATGACGGTTGCGGCGCCAATCAGCGAGGGGCCGATGTCGCCCGCGGTTGTCGGAGTAGACGAAGTGGTCGGTGTAGATGACGGCGACGCTGGCGATGGGCTGGTGCTGGACGAAGACGAAGGGGGTGGACGGGCAGCTGCGGCGGCTACAGGGGTAGCGGCGGCGGCAGCCTGACGGCGGCGGCTAGGTTAGGAGCGCGGCGGCGGTGCTCGAAGTAGGCGAAGAACCCGACAGCGTGACGAAGACCGGCGCGGACTGTGGCGTTCCCGCGCCAAGGGAGACGGCGCAGCGCATACCACGGGAGGTCGACGCGCGGTGACGGCGGAGTGGACCGCGGGCCGCGGCACTATGGCCCGAAGGGGCGACGCAGCGGCGGCGGGCAGCTCGGGGCGACGGCGGGAAGACCTCGGGGCGGCGGCGGAGACCGCGGGCCGCGGCGCGACAGCCTGAAGGGGAGGCGCGACGGCGGAGCGCGGGGTGGTGCAACCGCGTGGACGGCCTTGAGACGGTGGCGTGGACCGCGTGCCACGCTCGCTACGGCCCGATGGGGCGACGCAGGGGCGGCGCGAGGGTCGGTGCAGCCACGGGGACAGCCTGGAGCGGACGGCCTCGGGGCGGCGGTAGACCGCGGGCCGCGGCACTACGGCCCGAAGGGGCGACGCAGCGGTGACGCGGGTCGGTGCAGCCGGGAGAAGAACCACGGGGCGGCGGCGCTGCGGCCTGACGGGGTGACGCAGCGGCAGCCCGTTGCTCGATCAGTGGAGGGGCGCGCTGAACTCGGGACAATCTTCACGGGACCTGCGGAGGCGCGCGCAACTGACGGGCCAGGTTGGTCGCGCGGCGCAGATGAGGCGGATCGCGGCGGCGAGCAGGTGATCAAGCCGATCGCGCGCGAGGTCGGGGACGCCGCTCGGTGGAGGCGTGGTGGCGGCGGAGTCCTGGATGAGGCCGGCGACGGCGGGCGACAGGGTGGCTATGATTGGCCGCCGCATGGCGCGAGGCCGCCGGGTCGGGTGATGTAGGAGTCCCGGTCGGAGCAGGGCGGTGACGGCCGGCGCAGGACAACGGCCTTGAGGGCTGCCTATCACGCGAGGCCGTCGGGTCGGTGAAGTAGTTGGTCGGTAGCGCCGATGTCGGAGTAGAGGCGCGAGGTGTCAACGGCGGCGGTGGGCGACGCAAACCGATCCAGTGAATCGGAAAACCAAAAAGTAGACGCCGATCAAAGCGACGGGCGAGAGAGAGAAAAACCCGGATCAAAGGATCGGGAAAAAGACTCTCTAGGGCAGCCGGCTAACACGCCCGGCGGACGAACCCTAGATACGGGCGGCGCGGCCCCCGGCGGCGGTCATGGAGGTTGACCGCCCCGGGGCGGCGCGCAGGCGCGGAAGCGGCGACAGCTAGGGTTTAGGATCGACTTGCTCTGATACCATGTTAGAAGGGAGAGAGGGATTGGTGGAATAGTTCGTGTGTTGCTTGAGCCTCGTGGGCATATATATATAGGAGTACAATGGCCAACTTGGAGTACAAGACAAGGTAGAAACAAATCCTAGTCTATCCTATACTTCCTAATATACATTATACTCAACAAAGGGTTTTGAAGGAGTTGATTGTGATGCTTTGAGTGGAGGAGTTGCATTGTTCTGCACAAAGCGTGCGTAGTAGAGGTTCTGGACAAAGATGATCGGTATATTGATGCATTGATCAAGCTACATGTTGATGCAACACAGTGGAGAGTTACTTCTATATATGGTGAACCTCGCGTTGAAAGTAGACATTTAATGTGGACTAAGCTCCGGGGATTGAAGAATGACAATGACCGACTGTGGCTCGTTATTGGTGATTTTAATGAAGCTCTATGGTCCAATACCCCTAGGCCGGAACCACAAATGGTTGCTTTTCGGGACACGCTTGAAGTTTGTGAACTTGTTGATTTGCGCTTCAAGGGTTGTTGTTGGTAACATTAAAGTACGTTTGGACAGGGCGACGGTTACTAATGCATGGCACAGTGTTTTTCCGTTCTATCAAGTGCAGCATGTTGTGTCTCCTTGTTCTGGCCATACCGCCTTAGTATTGAGAGGAGAGCCCGATGCCGGTCAGGTTGGCCCAAAAGTTAGGAGATACGAGGCATTTTGGGAACATGAGTCCTCTTTAAGATGCATGGGAGTCTGTTGATGATGTTGATAATCTGGACAAGCTCTAGGAAGCTCTTTAGCAAGACCATGGCAACTCTAGGGCGTGGAGCAGTAAGAAGTTTGGTAACGTGGCTAGAGAATTAGCCAAGTCTAGGTCCCAGCTCGAGGAGCTTATGAATATGAAGGCCGACAGAGAGGATATTAGGAGAATCACGGACAAATGAATGAGTTGATTTATCATAAGGAGATGATGTGGATGCAAAGATTAAGGATCACATGGCTTAAGGATCGCAGTAGAAACACTATATATTTTCAGAGTAAGTCGCTTTGGAAAGCCCGGAAGAATAAAAGAAGGGACCTTACGGATAGCATTGATATTGTGCATTCTGATTTTTATGGGATGGCTAGCTATGCAAATGATTATTTTTCATAACATTTATGTTGTTGATCCACCCCTGAACACGACACCAACTCTTGATCATTTGGAGGCCAGGGTGAAATCAGCGATTAATGAGAGACTATGTGCATAGTTTACGGATAAAGAAATATCCGATGCCCTTTTCTAGATTGATCATTTCAAGGCTCCTAGTCAAGATGGTTTTTTATGACATTCTTTCAACGTAATTGGGGTACCCTCAAGGACGGTGTTATTTGCTCTATTAAGGATTTTCTTCAGAATAAGACTTATGCCGGAAGGGGTAAATGCTACCTCTATAGTTCTCATTCCAAAAATCCCTGATCCCGTTTACATTGTGTGATTGTAGGTCAATAAGTTTATGCAATATCATTTATAAAGTGGTTTCCAAATGCATTGTTAATAGGCTACGACCATTGTTGGATGATATTATCTCTCTACAGCAAAGTGCTTTTATTCCGAGGAGGATGATCACTAAACAGGAAAAGGTCCTACCTAGAGCTTCTGCGCTTACAAGCTTGATCTATCAAAAGCTTATAGTAGAGTAGATTGGGTGTTCTTGGAGCAGGTGATGTAAAAGTTGGGTTTCTCTCGCTGGTTGGTGGACTGGATAATGTCTTGTGCCACGTCAATGAGGTTTTTGGTCAAATTAAACGGGTCCCTCTTGGATTCTTTTGCACCGTCGCATGGTCCTCGGCAAGGAGACCCTCTCTCTCTCTCTATTTTTGTTTCTGTTTGCGGCGGACGACTTATCTGCAATTCTCACACACAATGTCTCAGTGGGCGATATCATGTTGGGGAACGTTGCAGAAAATTAAAATTTTTCCTACGGTTTCACCAAGATCCATCTATGAGTCCATCTAGCAACGAGTATTCAGATTAGATAGCATCTACATACCACTTTGTAGATCGCAACGGAAGCTTCGGAGTGAACGTGGATGAGGTAGTCGAACTTGCCGCGATCCAATTCACCGATGATCTAGTGCCGAACGGACGGCACCTCCGCGTTCAACACACGTACGGTCAGCGTAACGTCTCCTTCTTCTTGATCCAGCAAGGTGAAGGNCCTCTTCGCCCTTGTCGCCACTACCCAGCTTCCGGTCTCTTTCCCACCGCCAGCCACCCCCGCCGGCCACCGCACCCACCTAACGACCTAGCACCACCGCATCCACCGATGCCCACTCTACAGGCGTTGTGGCTAGTTCTTGCCGCCGACTGAGTAGTACAAGGCCCGCCTACTCAGGGTCGCTAGCAGCCCTCAGCATACCACCGTTACCTCCACAGTGACTGCTGGAGGGATGCGGGGTTTGACAGCCTTGTTGCCTGAGCGGGCCAAGGACGGGCCCTTCACCAGTCGCGACTTGTTCAAGCCTGCCTCTGTTTCCCCCCACAAGGTGTTCGCTCATTTGCCCGGCTCGGTCGAGGCTCATCCATGTCCGCCTCCGTCTAGTGAGGTATAGGTTCATCACTTCAAAGGATCATGCAGGATAGCTGAAATGAGTGTTTTTTTCAATAACATCATATGTTCATCTTTGTCTGAAGATTGTGATATTGTGGTTGTTATTTTGGTTGTCAATGAGCACATTTCAAGGCAGCGGATATTGTTTATGGGATCAATCCTGGTCATGCTCCTGGGTTGAATCATAACAGTGAAAACAGCCATGTCCTACTCTAGAACGATAATTTTGGTCTCACATAACCACTGTTCTCTGCCAAGCTTTTTCGGCGTCGGTTCCGGATGGCGGGACCATTGTTCAACCATTTTCGGGGGGATTGGCGGGGTATGATGATTACTTTAATTGCATGTATGATGCCCATGGGAAGATTGGCTTCTTTCTTTTGTCACAAATGTGCTGCTGACATCCAGATGCTTGCATACGGAGTTGTCGGTGATCTTGTTGATGGGTACACACACATAAGTGAGTCCACATGCCTTGAGTCATTGTATAGGTTTTGCCAAGCTGTGGTTGTAATTTTTGGCCCTAAGTACTTGAGAGAACCAAATCTTGCGGATATAGCCCGACTGTTGGCGATCAATGAATTGAGTGGCTTTCCGGAAATACTTGGAAGAGTATAGATTGTATGCACTAGGAGTGGAAGAAGTGTCAATTTGCTTGGGAGTGGCAATATCAGGGGCTTGTTAAAGTTTGCACGGTCATACTTGAAGTTGTTGCATCACAAGATCTCTGAATTTGGCACTCTTTTTTCGGCATGGCAGGTTCTCACGATGACATCGACGTGCTTCAACGCTCTCCGGTGTTTGCGAGGCTTTTGAAAGGCAACTCCCTTTAGGTCAACTTTGAGAGCAATGTCCACCAATACAATAAGGGATACTACCTAGTTCATGGTATCTATTTTCAGTGGTCAACTATTATGAAGACAATCTCCGATTCCAAGAAGAGAAGAGATCTTTGGAAGAGTGCTAGGAAGGATGTGGAGCATGCTTTTGGTATGCTCCAATCTTGGTGGGCAATTGTCCAGCACCCTGCTAGAAAATGGAGCACTCGGAGGATGTGTGAGGTGATGACTGTATGTGTGATCATGCACAAAATACTCGTAGAGGATGAGCATGATGACAACATCTATGACCAAGGGTGGGATTACCACGATGAAAACGTTGAGCCTGATAATAGAGCGGCAACATAGTTCATTAAATTTATCAAGAAATGCGTGATTGAACAACTCACATTGAACTTCAAGACTTCAAGATGATTTGGTTAAGCAAATGTGAAATTCTAGATATTATGGTTAAAGCTATTACCAAATAAGCTCAGACACTTAGATTGACTGCAATTGAAACAATCAAGAACGGGAAATAATCGTCCTATTTACCATACCCTACCCCCTCGACCCATTTGGCCTGCTCTGGTTCAAAAAAAGCGAACATAATCCTGGAAATGGAAGTTCTTGATGAAACTCGCCAGCCAGCGGGGCGCCGCGAAACACAGCACGGCCAAGGCCACGACGACGGCTCTCTGCACGACCGACGTCACCAGCGTCCCCGTGGCGACGACGAGGAAGCCGACAACCGCAAGCGACATGAACTGCAGAGCGACCTCCATCGCCTTCATGGCCTTCAACGCCGCGCTGCAGCTCCTGCACTGCGCGCCATCACAACATCGACGCTGTTATGATCGGAATTCGTTCCAAGCTTGTGGTGGAGAGAATAATGGTGGCCTGTTTTCGTTGTACCTTTCCATGAGCTTGGCTTTGGTTGGAGTCGTTGGCAGCTGATCGATTGTCGGGACCGGTTTCTGAACCAGTGCTTTCTGAACCTGTTCCGACCTGACTCTTGCAGTGCTTTCTGAAGCAGTTTCTGAAAGCGATCACCATGTTGTCCGACGAGGTGGGCACACGGACGGCTCTGTGACAGTTCTCGACGCCGGCCGCGGCGAAGTTACGCTCCTGAAATGAAGGAACAATGGGCTTGCTGCTTGAGCTCCATATCCTGGATCATGTTCAGAATTCAGAAATTCAGAGGAATGGGTTTGTTGCTTCAGGTCCATTAATTACCTCAACGTACTCATGTCTGAGTCCAAGAGGGCGTTCTGGCCGATGTGGTGGCACGGTGGCACCACCACGGTATGATGTTGTCGAGCCAGACGCGGACGCTCCTCGTGTGCGCCCAGATCAGCCTGCTCTTCCCCGGTGCCACCGGGACGCACATGAACACTTCTTCTTCTTCTGCCCAAACTGAGAACTTCTGAACAATTCCTGTTTGTGCTTCTCTGAAGTGCTGCGAGTTTCGCTTGCATCGGCAAGAAAGGACTGAATCAGACACTCTCATTCAGTGACACCGTAAACTGAATTCGATGGGCCGATCATGTCAGAGTCAGGCAGGGCAAGAGGGGCTTATCTTCCGGGATCTTCTTTCTTGTCAAGCTTGGCATGTTCCTCTGCTTCTTCAGCTTACAACTGAGTGAACACACCAAGTGAATTTGTCAGATTCAGACGATTGGTAAATACAACAATTCATCCCTCCGCGCAAATGAAAAACTCCATATAGCACTGCGAAATCATGAACATATTGTCAACAAAGCAGAAACTTACTGCAAGTCAGAGAGATCTCTGACATTCTTTTTTCCAAAGCAGAGCATAACATTACTACATCGACACCATTACCCATACAGCGAACACTAATTCTATTACGAAGTAATCCTACGAGACAGTAATCGACTAAGCCTTCTTGGGGGACTTGGCGGCCTTGGGCGACTTGGGCTCCTTCTCGGCCGCCTTCTTGGGGGACTTGGCGGCCTTGGGCGACTTGGGCTCCTTCTCGGCCGTCTTCTTGGGGAGCAGCACGGGGTTGATGTTGGGCAGCACGCCGCCGTGGGCAATGGTGACGCCGGCGAGCAGCCTGCCGAGCTCCTGGTCGTTCCGGATGGCGAGCAGTAGGTGGCGCGGGATGATGCGGGACTTCTTGTTGTCCTTGGCGGCGTTCCCGGCGAGCTCCAGGAGCTCGGCGGCGAGGTACTCGAGGACGGAGGCCAGGTAGACGGGGGCGCCCATGCCGACGCGCTGCGCGTAGCGGCCTTTCTTGAGGAAGCGCCCGATGCGGCCGACGGGGAACTGCAGCCCGGCCTTGACGGACCGCGCCACCGCCTTCTTCCTGGGGCCGCCGCCGAGCTTGCGCCCCACCACGTACTTCTTCGCCTTCGCGATGGCGCCGGCGGCTGAGGCTTCCATGGCGTCTGGCGGGCTGGAGGCGCGGAGGGATTGGGCGATGGCCGATGGGGAATTGGGATTTGAGGAGGCGGGACGGGAGCGCCCTGTGTTGGCGGGAGTGCGTTGTGTTGGTGATGACGGGAAGACGGGTTTGGGCGGAGTATTTAAACGGCGCGGGAAGGGGTGGCGTGGGCCCGCCGATCCGCGCGCACGGGAATTGACGGTCGGATCGGTGGCAAATGGACGGCTGCGATGTGAAAGTTACGCTGCGCCCTTCCGATCATCTTTCAGTTAATATATTTTTGTCAACGGAAGGACCACGGAAATTGGATCAGCTCTAGACGTCTTCACTTTTATTGCAAACGGGAAACCCATAAAGCCAGGGAAGGATCATTTGGATACAAGGTTCTTTTTTTTGAGAATACGCTCTACCATAGTTTATAGAACATAGTTTTATAGAAGAGAAAAAGTTATGTACAAGGAAAGAGTCACCCCGAAGCCACGCACGGCCAAGGTAAAGGATCACTCCTACTCCTGCTAACACAACTCATTTATCCACCAAGTCCAAAGCCTTGGTCCCGACCACTTTCAGGATGGAAAACTCGGTTGTTTATGTTCTTCCAAACATACCAAGAGGACCAAAGAATCAAATGCACGTCGGCATGTCTTGTGCATGCTCTTGCGAGTGCACTCCCCACCATTGCTCCATTGTGTTCGCACCTGTCGGTACCAGGGAAGGGTCCATCCTCGTCTTGATGAATGATCGAGTGCCAAACTTCCTCGCATACACACATTGGAGCTTGAGATGGTCCACATCATCCTCCTCGGATACAAGGTTCTTCAGTACGAATCTTCTGTTCTTACGAAAAAATCAGGTCAATGAGGGAAACCTGGCCAGAGTTTGCGAGTGCACTCCCCACCATTGCTCCATTGTGTTCGCACCTGTCGGTACCAGGGAAGGGTCCATCCTCGTCTTGATGAGTGATCGAGTGCCAAACTTCCTCGCATACACACATTGGAGCTTGAGATGGTCCACATCATCCTCCTCGGATACAAGGTTCTTCAGTACGGATCTTCTGTTCTTACGAAAAAATCAGGTCAATGAGGGAAACCTGGCCAGAGTGATCTTGTCCAAAACGATGTTGATGATCCTGGTAGGAAAAGGACGGGTGTTGGTTGGTTGGGGGGGGGGGGCACCCGGACAGTTCGTGATATTGCGACCATAGCTCAGTCGCACCCCCCCCCCCCCATGATGGTGTTCCTTTGTGAAACTAGACAAAAAACTGTGAAGATGAGAAGAATTAGATCTCGTCTCGAATTGAAGGGTGTTAGAAGGGAGAGAGGGATTGGTGGAATAGTTCGTGTATTGCTTGAGCCTCGTGGGCATATATATAGGAGTGCAATGACCAACTTGGAGTACAAGACAAGGTAGGAACAAATCCTAGTCTATCCTATACTTCCTAATATACATTATACTCAACATCCCCCCGCAGTCACAACGGTAGCGACGCA